>CM033630.1:5285341-5885341 GCA_019453435.1 Rhinogobius similis
GCCTTTTCTCTTTTATTTATTTATTGTCTGGAGTCAAACATCAAACATTCATAAAGCGCATCCATTATCCATCATTATAAATCACAGGCAGCTGCAAACAGGGAAGGAAGGCCAACGCAAGGCCTTCTGGGAAATGTAGGCGTTTGGAAGAGTTCAGCGAGAGGTTAAGGGGCCTATGTCAGGTTGGACTACTCATGTAACAACAATACCGGTAAGATAAATCTATTTAAAGTTTTGATAAAAATAATTATACATTTCATCATTTTTAGCCGTTTTTTTTAGTTTTGTAACATCACTTCCTGGTTGTGAATGATGACATCACACTAGGAAATCACTCTGCACACTGGGATAAAAGCTAATATCGCAGATTTGTTTAATCCGACAAATCAAAATGCACGTGAACACCTTTATTTTGTTGAATTAATGTTTAAAGGGCAAAAAAAGTTGTTTATTTTGGGTAAATTATGCAGAACCTTTGGATGGAGTGAGTCTCCCCGCTGTGATGTCATCAGTTTTTACTTCCTGTATTTTTAAACAGATTTTTCAACTTTTCTCCACAAACTATCCCTTGATTGGTGTAAAAATAGATTTTTATGCAAAATACGTATTAATACACCAAATAAAATCAACATTAGAAAATCGTTAAAACCTCTCGTAGGCCCTTTAAACATACAGCGCCTGAATCAAGAATTATTGGTACCGCTTTATAATAACTACATCTTATTTTGCCTTATTAAAGCATTAACAAAGACTTAATTAATAATAAATACATAGTTTATTCAACATGATTCAGGATTAGTAACTATTTAATTACAGTTAGGGTTAGAAATTCGGGTTATAATATTTGTTAAATAGTTACTAAGCCTGAATCATTCTTAATAAACTTTGTTATGAATTAAGTCTTTGTTCATGCTTTATTAAGGCAGGAATAAGTGGAGTTATTATAAAGTGTTACCAAATTATTCTTTATTTATATATATGTACTTTTTTTATTTTATTGTATTATTTATGTATTTATTTAATTATTTTTTTCATGTATTTATTTTTATTTATTTACTTATTTACTCACTTCCTTCCTTACTTATGTACTTAATAACTCATTTACTCACTTATTTACTTAATTGCTTACTTATTTACGTACTTCTTTAATTAATTAGTTACTTCTTTACTTATATATTTAATTACTAATTTACTTGCTTACTTACTTATTTATTTCTCATTTAATTACTTACTTATTTACGTTCTTACTTTTTTACTTCTTTAATTATATACTTAATTACTCATTTATTTAATTACATACTTATTTACGTTCTTACTTCTTTAGTTAATTAATTATAATTATTAATTATATAATTATACTTATTTAATTATACACTTAATTACTCATTTACTTACTTATTTACTTAATTAACTTCAACTTAATTATGTCGTTCACTTTTGTGTCATTAACCCGAGCCCTAGTTTAAGAACCACTTTTCTAAACAACTAAATAATTAATAAAATAATGGTTGCTCTTTTAATCAATCAATAAAATAATGTTTAGTTTCAGCGTTCAAATAAAGTATTGTGTGGTTTTCAGTTCAAACGTTATTTTAAAACATGAGACGACAAAGTAAAGGAACAAAAACAAATGTGAAGGTTTATAACAAAACAAATAACGCAGAATATGTGTCCTTTAAACTGTAAAAGTGTTAAAAAGTATAAAAATAATGCATTACAGACATTTGGCCCATAAAAGCATAAAATAGCAATAAATAAATACAATACAAATACATAAATACACAAAGACATACATAAATAAATAAATATATCAATAAAAATAACACAAAATCAACTTCAGTTCTGGTCCTTCCTGTTAATTTGATCAAAACCAGCCCTAAATGAAAAAAGAAATAAAAATCTGCCAATGTTTTCTCTACATATACATCGATAAATTATTTGTTTTTATTACTTTTCTAAACTTCCAAACAGGTTTATTATATTTCCGTTTATTGCCCCGTTGAATCCGTCCCTCGTGTGCTGAAGTTATCTTTTCCAATTAAACAAATTCAAATTAGTCCCAGACGAATCCAACTGTTAAAAACATAAAAACACTTAATAATTATCTGTGTTTCCTTCTTGTAGATTTTCTTGTTCTTCTTTTTTAATCCTGAATTTAGAAAAGCCGCTGTTGTTTGTCCAGGCTCTGGTCGTGTTTTGGTCGCAGTACCGCTAACGGCCTCCGGGGAAATCAGGCGCTCCGCTCTCATTAGGTCAGAGCTCCGAGATGCAAGGCCTCATGGGAAATGTAGGCCTTTAGTTGATTAGCTGAGAGAGGGTCACTCGAGGTCACAGCGGCGACAGCGAACGAGGTTTGGTCGGCTTGATGACGTCTGCGTGATCAGGGTTTGACGAGACAAAACAAGTCCTGGTTTAGTCCCGGTTTAGTCCCGGTTTAGTCCCGGTTTAGTCCCGGTTTAGTCCCGGTTTAGTCCCGGTTTAGTCCCGGTTTAGTCCTGATTTAGTCCCGGTTTAGTCCCGGTTTAGTCCTGGTTTAGTCCCGGTTTAGTCCCGGTTTAGTCCTGGTTTAGTCCCGGTTTAGTCCTGGTTTAGTCCCGGTTTAGTCCCGGTTTAGTCCCGGTTTAGTCCCGGTTTAGTCCCGGTTTAGTCCCGGTTTAGTCCCGGTTTAGTCCTGGTTTAGTCCCGGTTTAGTCCTGGTTTAGTCCTGGTTTAGTCCCGGTTTAGTCCTGGTTTAGTCCCGGTTTTAGTCTAGGTCACAGTACTGATGTTGTGGGTTAATCCTGAGTAAAACCAAACCTAGAGCTGGACAATTAGAGAAAAAATGCTTTTAAAATATGCTTTTTGGTCAAGTTTATGTCACTTTTAGTCATGTTTGTGTCAATTATAATCATGTTTTTGTCAATTTGAGTCATATTTTTATCACTTTAAGTCACCTTGTTGTCATTTTTAGTCACATTTTGTCACTTATAGTCCCGTTTTGTCACTTTTAGTCACATTTTGTCACTTATAGTCCCGTTTTGTCACTTTTAGTCACATTTTGTCACTTATAGTCCCGTTTTGTCACTTTTAGTCACATTTTGTCATTTTTATTCATGTTTTGTCACTTGTAGTCACATTTTGTCACTTTTATTCATGTTTTTGTCGCTTTAAGTCAGGTTTTTGTTAAGTTTAGTCAAATTTTTGTCACTTTTATTCATGTTTTTATCACTTTAAGTCACTTATTTGTCACTTGTAGTCATATTTTTGTCATGTTTTTGTCACTTTTAGTCGTATTTTTGTTACTGGTCACGTTTTTGTCACATTTAGTCGCTTTGAGTCACGCTTATGTCACTTTTATAAAAGTGAAAAATTGACAAAAACGTGACTATAATCATGTTTTTGTCAATTTGAGTCATGTTTTTATCACTTAAAGTCACCGTTTTGTCACTTGTAGTCACATTTTTGGTCACTTTTATTCACATTTTTGGTCACTTTTATTCACGATTTTGTCACTTTTAGTCATGTTTTTTTCACTTTCAGTCAAGTTTTTGTCAGTTTTTGTCGCTATGGTCACTTTTCTTGTCACCTTTAGTCAAATTTTTGTTGGATTTGGTTACGCTTTTCTCACTTTTAGTTTGTTTTTTGTCACTTTTTAGTTACTTTGTCAAATTGAGTCACATTTTTGTTGGATTTGGTGGCACTTTTGTCAATTTTATTATGGTTTTAGTCAATTTTAGTCACTTTTTTGTCACTTTGAGTCACAGTTTTTCTCACTTTCAGTCACTTTTTTGTCACTTTCAGTCACGTTTTTATCACTTCAAGTCACATTTTCCTCCATTTTAGTCGAATTTTTGTCACTTTGAGTCAAGCTTGTGTCACTATTAGTCACGTTTTTGTCAATTTTAATCATGTTTTTGTTGCATTTAGTTGCGCTTTTGTCATTTTTAGTCACTTTTTTGTCACTTTGAGTAACCGATTTGTTAGTTTTAGTCATGTTTTCGTCAGTTTTAGTCATGTTTGTGTCAATTATAGTCATATTTTTGTCAATTTGAGTCATATTTTTATCACTTTAAGTCACCTTGTTGTCATTTTTAGTCACATTTTGTCACTTATAGTCCCGTTTTGTCACTTTTAGTCACATTTTGTCACTTTTATTCATGTTTTGTCACTTGTAGTCACATTTTGTCACTTTTATTCATGTTTTGTCACTTGTAGTCACATTTTTGTCACTATTATTCATGTTTTTGTCGCTTTAAGTCAGGTTTTTGTTAAGTTTAGTCAAATTTTTGTCACTTTTATTCACGTTTTTATCACTTTAAGTCACTTATTTGTCACTTGTAGTCATATTTTTGTCATGTTTTTGTCACTTTTAGTCGTATTTTTGTTACTGGTCACGTTTTTGTCACATTTAGTCGCTTTGAGTCACGCTTATGTCACTTTTATAAAAGTGAAAAATTGACAAAAACATGACTATAATCATGTTTTTGTCAATTTGAGTCATGTTTTCATCACTTAAAGTCACCTTTTTGTCAATTTTAATCACATTTTGTCACTTATAGTCCCGTTTTGTCACTTGTAGTCACATTTTTGGTCACTTTTATTCACATTTTTGGTCACTTTTATTCACGATTTTGTCACTTTTAGTCATGTTTTTTTCACTTTCAGTCAAGTTTTTGTCAGTTTTTGTCGCTATGGTCACATTTTTTGTCACCTTTAGTCAAATTTTTGTTGGATTTGATTATGCTTTTCTCACTTTTAGTTTGTTTTTTGTCACTTTTTAGTTACTTTGTCAAATTGAGTCACATTTTTGTTGGATTTGGTGGCACTTTTGTCACTTTTATTATAGTTTTAGTCAATTTTAGTCACTTTTTTGTCACTTTGAGTCACAGTTTTTCTCACTTTCAGTCACTTTTTTGTCAGTTTCAGTCACATTTTTGTCACATTGAGTAACCATTGTGTCACTTTCAGTCTCGTTTTTATCACTTCAAGTCACATTTTCCTCCATTTTAGTTGAATTTTTGTCACTTTGAGTCAAGCTTGTGTCACTATTAGTCACGTTTTTGTCAATTTTAATCATGTTTTGTTGCATTTAGTTGCGCTTTTGTCATTTTTAGTCACTTTTTTGTCACTTTGAGTAACCGATTTGTTAGTTTTAGTCATGTTTTCGTCAGTTTTAGTCATATTTTTGTCACTCTTAGTTGCGATTTAACTTCTCAGCTTTATTTAGTCAGGACCAGCTGGAGGATTGACCTATCGTTGTAAGATCTTTTCACAGAGTTGTTTCATAAATTGGCTCCTCGTGTTAGATTCTGCGTCTCACTCCTGACTCCGAGGCGCTTTCGTGTTGTTTGTGTTGTGTTCCATTACCGGCCGCCGCGGGGAGCGACTCGACCTTTGACCTCTCGTTATCCTCAGTTTGAGTCATGTTTTTGTCACTTTGAGTAACCGTTTTTTCACTTTCAGTCACGATTTTGTCACTTTTGTCACGTTTTTGTCACTTTTAGTCGAGTTTGTGTCACTATTAGTCACATTTTTGTCCCTTTTATTCAGGTTTTTGTCACTTTCAGTCATTTTTATGTCAGTTTTAGTCACGCTTTTGTCAGTTTTAGTCATGTTCTTTTCAGCTTTTGTCGCATTTTTGTTACTTTTAGTCACATTTTTGTCAGTTTTAGTCATGTCTTTGTTGCAATATGGTTGCACTTTTGTCACTTTTAGTATAATTTATGTCGCTGTTTAGACACTTTTTAGTCACTTTTAGTTGTGTTTTTGTCACTTTCAGTCACGTTTTTGTCACTTTTATTCACATTTTGTGTCAGTTTCAGTCATGTTTATGTCAATTCTATACATGTTTTTGTCACTATAGTGACGTTTTTGTTGTATTTAGTGCCACTTTTGTCACTTTTAGTATAGTTTTTGTCAATTTTAATCACTGTTTAGTCACTTTTAGTGCCTTTTTTTGTCAATTTGAGTCAGTTTTTCTTACTTTCATTCACTGTTTCGTCAGTTTTAGTCACATTTTTGTCACTTTTAGTCGTATTTTTTCACTATTAGTCACGTTTTCGTCAGTTTTGGTTCCACCTTTGTCACTTTTATTCACGTTTTATGACTCCTTTCCCTATGTGTTCATGCATATTTAACTTCTCAGCTTTATTTAGTCAGGACCAGCTGGAGGATTGACCTATCGTTGCATGTAAGATCTTTTCACATCGAGAGTTGTTTCATAAATTGGTTCCTCGTGTTAGATTCTGCGTCTCACTCCTGACTCCGAGGCTCTTTCGTGTTGTTTGTGTTGTGTTCCATTACCGGCCGCCGCGGGGAGCGACTCGACCTTTGACCTCTCGTTATCACCGGCGTGTGGCGTCATTAAGATCCAAAATGGCCGCCCCCCGCCGAGCAGTCGCAGCGGAGAGCAGGGGGTGTGTGAAACCGGGAGGAGACCAGATGCAGGCGCAGAGGAAATCCAGTGCTAATGGTCCAACCGTGACAAAGAGAGCGGCGTAAAACACGGAGGGAGGAATAAACACATTTATCTCCTACTGCGGACTTGAAAAGAAATTACACTGGTGTGGTTTCAACTCTCCAAAGTGTAATTAGAGAAGGAATATATAGCAAAACATGGATAGTATTGCAATTGTTGTTCGCAAACTGTTGTTGTTTTGCAAAATTAAACTTATTGAGTATCTTTTTTCTTTGTTTTTTTTTGGTCAGTCTGCTCTCTGGCTTTCATGTGGAAACAACAAACTTGTCCCAATCTGCTCCTAAAGATGTTTTATAATTTAATTTAATCCATTTCCTCCATAGATTTCTCTGAGACACTGTAACTTCAAAGGCTGTTTTCTTTTTTTACCCACAGAGACATAAAATCGATAAATAAAATGATAAATTAAAGTTTTAAGTGTAAAATTTGAATTTTTGAGTCTAGTTTACACAAAAAAACTAAATAAGAAATCTCAAATCCCCTCTGTACATTTCAGTGTGACTAAAATTTACAGAACCAAGAAATTTAAACCTGGTTCTGTCCATTTTTCTGATTGAAATGTCCCAATAGGCTATATGCACGCATTCGATGTCAGATGGCACCGGAACTTCCGGCACGGAGAGACGCTAGCGGAGCGCACTGTTATAGGCTATATGCCCAGAGCGGTGTGACGTATTTCCGGTAGAATGTCAGATTGCATCATAACTTTCGGTAATAGCGGACACTAGCATATGACCCTGTTCAATCTCCGAAAACCCTCAGCAATTATTTTATGTTTAAGTTTCATTTTCATCGCAATAACAGTGCGCTCCGCTAGCGTCTCTCCGTGCCGGAAGTTCCGGTGCCATCTGACATCGAATACGTGCATATAGCCCATTATGTGCAATTTTGGCAACTTTTACTCATAAAATGCCTTATTTCTACACATGTAAATCATTTTTCCTTACATTGATCTGAGTAAAGTTTCAAATTAATATAATAAACTTTAAGATACTTTCCGGTTCACCTGCAGCATATCGACTTAAACATGCAGCGTATTCTTCCAAACAAACATTTCTACTCTTTTGTTGTTAATTTTACTGTCAATTTTGCTATATTTGAACCCCAAAGTAAATGTATATGCTATTTATTCCAAAATCTATACTAGAAATAATAGTACAGTACATATACATTTTATTGCCTGATTTGCCCAGAACGTCAGGCAATAAAACGAAAAAGCGAAATATCTTTGACGCTGTATTTGTTTGAGCCAAATTATACACAAATAATACATACTTCTTCGCAGTTTTTGTTGCTCAAGATGCGTTTTTAGAGGAAATCTTGTGTATTTTCACGTTTCTATTTGGGAGTGGTTCTGTATTCCGGCTGCGTCGTTGTCTCGCTGCCCTGTCTTTCCTCTCAGTCACAGTCTGCTGCTTCAAACATGACAGAGTTTGACCTTAAAAAGCCTCACACTCCAAACCAAAACCGAAGCAGGTCGGAGTCACAACGCGAGCTAAAAACGGACGGACGTTTGGCAAAGTGTCGAGCGATCCAGAACGAATTAACGCCGTCCTCGTTATCGGCGTTAATTAGATCGCTTTTCCTACTAATTTGGTCATTCTAAAACAATTTGGGAGACCTAGTTGTGAAAGGTTTGAGGGCAACTTCAGCATCCGTTAGTCCTGTTTTCCAGCGTTTCCTTTTGTCCGATCCTGGTTTGAGCATCAGGGAGCGTTCACATCCAAACTGAGACTAAACCAGGACTAAATCTTAAGCTAAACAAGGAGGAGATCAGGACTAAACAAGGACTAGAACAGGACCAAAGCATGTCCACATCTAGACTAAAATACGGCTCTTCTGATGGTGCTTCCTCAACTGGTTTATCCGTACTCAGCCTTGTGTATTTTAAAACCTGGACGAGATCAGGACTAAACAAGGACTAGAACAGGACCAAACCAAGTCCACATCAAGACTAAAATGCGGCTCCTCTGATGGTGCTTCCTCAACTGGTTTATCCGTACTCACTCTCGTGTATTTTAGAGTGTGTGAACAAATTGTGTGGAAAAAAATGTCGATTTCATCTCGATTCATGTTCATTTTTTATTTTTCTTTTGTCTTTAACAGAGCTGCACGATTTAGGAAAAATATCTAATTGTAATTTCTCTGACCAGAGCAATTGTGATTAGATTTGCAATTTGTTTCAATAATAGGATTCAGTTCAAATTCACATTTTAAACACAACTTTGTTGTTTTTAGTCACGTTTTTTTTTTATGTTATTAGTCGTGTTTTTGTCACGTTTGGTTGTGTTTGTCATATTTAAACGCATCTTTGTCATTTTTAATCGCGTTTTGGGGCATTGAGCCGCGTTTGTTGTTTGAGGACACGTTTTTGACGCTTTTGAACACATTTTTATCACTTTTTGGTCGCGCTTTTGTCGCTTGTTTCAGAACATGTTTGTACAAATCCAAACTACAGTGTTTGCACTTTTTATTCAACTCAGTCCCACAAACCAGAAATAAACCGTTTCTAATCACTAAATATTACGTTAATATTTTCATTTCCAATCACTTTCCCCGCTGCCTGCCTCAAACGCACAAACGCCGGCAAATCCTCTTCTATAAAGTTACTTCCTCGTCTCCTCCATCGCCGGTAGCAACAGGTGTCGCGGGGTCGTTACCGCGGCAACGGATGCACCACATCAGGAAGCGCTGAGACGGACGGAAACACAAACAGACCAGGCTGTTCTGCTGCGGCGAGAAGACAAAGGATGTGTTATTTCTGCGCCGTTTTACCTGGAAACAAAACGGGCTTAAATAGTTGAAACAAAAAATTTAATATATTTTGTCAGTTTCGCAAAATCCTTACTTTCTTTTGGTCGGATAAAGCTAAAGATCTTTGTAAAACCGTTAAGGAAAGATCACATTTTCTCAGTTTTACTATAAATAACTGTACTATATAGATACCTTTAGTGTTTATTTTTGATGCTTTTTACTCTGTCAGGCAGGAAACAAACAAAAGCTAGCTTGCCCCGACACGGAACACAGGTTTTAATGATTTAATGATTGCCGTTTGAGTCCGAAACGTTCAGAGTTTGTGAAGATTTATGGATTTAAAAACAACCTTTGACGTCACCAATCTGGGAAATTGTAAAGCGAATGTTTTTGTGAGACTCAAACAGTTGAGTTTAAACCAGGTCTAAACCAAGAGACGAAAACAAGGACTAAGCAGAACTAAACCAAGTCTAAAACAGGACTAATCAGGTTTAAAAAAGGGCTAAAACTAGGCTAAAACACAACTTCACCAAGACTAAAACAAAGACCAAATCAGGACTAAAACTAGACCTAAAACAAGGACTAAACCAGGTCTAAAACAAGACCAAATCAGGACTAAAACTAGACCTAAAACAAGGACTAAACCAGGTCTAAAACAAGACCAAATCAGGACTAAAACTAGACCTAAAACAAGGACTAAACCAGGTCTAAAACAAGACCAAATCAGGACTAAAACTAGACCTAAAACAAGGACTAAACCAGGTCTAAAACAAAGACCAAATTAGGACTAAAACTAGACTTAAAGCAAGGACTAAACAGAACTAAACCAAGTCTAAAACAGGACTAATCAGGTTTAAAAAAAAATGGCTAAAACAAGTCTAATACATAACTTCAACAGGACTAAAACAAAGACCAAATCAGGACTAAAACTAGACCTAAAACAAGGACTAAACCAGGTCTAAAACAAGAACCAAATCAGGACTAAAACTAGACCTAAAACAAGTACTAAACAGAACTAAACCAAGTCTAAATCAGGACTAAAACTAGGCCTAAAACAAGGACTAAACCAGGTCTAAAACAAGAACCAAATCAGGACTAAAACTAGACCTAAAACAAGGACTAAACCAGGTCTAAAACAAGACCAAATCAGGACTAAAACTAGACTTAAACAAGTACTAAACAGAACTAAACCAAGTCTAAAACAGGACTAATCAGGTTTAATAAAGGGCTAAAACAAGACTAAAACACAACTTCATATATATATAATAACATTCCCAATTTTGAACACACAAACCAGGTAAACGGAGCTTACATCGAGGGAAAACCAGACTCTACCCCGTTTATCGTCTTCCAACCGCGTCGATCTTTATCCAAAATAGCGCGTGTTTACGACAATCTCAGACGGACTTGGAGTGCCGTATTTACATTCAGACCAGACGCACTCAAATGGAAAAAGTCCTCGGAAACACAGAGCCGAGGACTTCAAATCAGCCCCAAAGACCAGAGCCGAGCCGTCCATCAGAGACGAGAGCGGGAGAGGCCCAAGATTAGACCCATTTAGGAAACAACGGAACAGAGGATCGAGCCCTGACGCTGAGCTACACGGAAACCATTAAACTACGGAACATTTTTGACTACAATGAACCATTTTGGAATAAAAAAAGACCAAAATCCAATTAAATTCCTCAATAGTTTTGATTTGACACGTCTTGACACCTTTATTTTGTTGAACGATGGTTTAAAGGGCCCCTGACAGGTTGAAGTACACATTTTACTAAAACACAGTTAAGATAATTATATCCAAGATTCTGCTAAAAAGAAAACAGTTTTTATCCCAGTTTGGCAGTTTTTTAGGTTAAAATTTTGACTTCCTGGTTGTAAATCATGACATCACACTGGGGAATTCTGTAACTGTTGCCTAGAAACCATGTTGTGCACCGGGTGAAAACTCCTCAAATGTCACAGAAATGATTATTTGACAAATAAAAACATACAGGAACGCCTTTATTTTGATGAATTCATGTTTAAAGGATCAGATGTATGTGTTTGTTGATTTAACTTGTCCCTGGTGTGTCTCCCTAGTGTGAGGTCATCATGTTTTGGAACTCTGCTCTACTTCCTGTAAATTTCAACATATTTTTAAACTTTTCTTCACAAACGATTGGTGTAAAACTATCATTTATATTCACCACAGGTTTTATTCCACCAAATAAAGTCAAAACTAGAAAATCATAAAAACCTGTCGTACGCACTTTAAACTGTCGGAAAAATGTGTGCGTCGAGTGTTAACTGTCTGTTTGTTTTCTGTGGTGCGTCGCTTTTTGATGACATCACAGAGGGATTCCAATGTTTTAGAACGCCGTGACTTAATTTTAAAACATTCTTCACAAACTGCAACGTCACAGATGTAAAACTATGTTGAATAATGACCGCAGGTGCAGACTTTTACATTTTTTTCTATTCACCTTGTCGCTTTGATAAGATAAAAATGTTACTTAGTTCTGCTTTAAGGTGAGACTCTACAGGCAAAACTGATTTTTTTCAATTTTTTTGTCAGTTTTCTTTCTCAACATGTCGTCTTTCATGTGGAAACAACAAACATGTCCAATCTGCTTCTAAAGATGTTTTATTCTTCCTTTGAATCCACTTCATCCATAGATTTCTCTGGGACATTGTAACTTCAAAGGACGTTTTCTTAAAATGCATTTTTGTCCCTCGAGACATAAAGATCAGCCTTAAAGTAGATCCTACACCAAACTGAACAATCTGGACTCATAGAGATTTAGACCAAGATTTCTACTTCTAAAACTGATTCATTGAAGTTTTAAGTTAAAAAATGAGTCGAAATTTGACTTCATAGGCCAATTTTCAGTCAGATGTGGTTTACTATAAAAACTAAATAAGAAATCCAAAATCCTCTCTGTACATTTTTTTTGTAACTAATACGTTTCAAAATGAATGAATGAATGAATGAAGAAATTTAAACTTGGTTCTGTCCATTTTCCAGATTTAAATGTCCGAAATATGTGAAATTTTAGACATTTTTACACATAAAATGCCTTATTTTTACACAAAAACATGACATGATAAAAAACAATAAATTTTTTTCTTACATTTATGTGACTAAACTACAGGAGAAGTTTCAAATTGATATCTTTAAATTTAAGATTTTTTCCTATTCACCTGCAGCGTCTCACCTTAATTATTTAAAACAGTATTTGTACAGCAACAAGTAGTAGAGACAAAATTGAGAAACACGTGATCTCCATTTGAGATTTTGTTGAGAGCAGAGATAGATCTCTTTTGAAACTTCATGGTAGACTAAAGTGAGATTTTGTTCCCCGTTTGCTCAGGAGAAACAAATGAGACACTGGAGAAATCAGCCTTAGACTCATATTAGTCTTAAACCAAGCTCATTATTGACTAGGAGAAATAAATGAAACTTTTTTGAGATCTCTTTTAAGAATACCTTTTCCTCTGGGCTCGCCTTAATATTGTAAAAATGTTACTTAGTTCTGCTTTAACCGCCAGCGAAGCAAGAAATGTGCACTGAATACATCAAAATTTAACTGAAATATGCAAACAAATCAATAAAACCAATGAAAACATCTTCGTTGACCTTAAATAGTTAAACACGTCGTCCAAACCCCGTACAGTAAAGATGGATTTGTTCCAGGAGCAGCGTCGATCCTTCACGTTGTGTGTCGTTCGTCGCTCGGTGCTGGAGGCGGCGGAAGGAACATTAATCAAATAACTTTTCCTCCGGTGTCGCGCGCTCCGTAAATGTCACACGGCTCGGGATGTTTAGTGATGAAGAGGAGGAAACGTACGCTCCCTGAAGGCAGCGCTGAACCGAACACTAAACACTTTATTAGCACAAACCCCACAGGCAGGATTAGCTTTAGCGCTGTTAGCGTTAGCCACAATACACGTCCTGGGCTGTGAGTTTGTGACAAAATCTCAACAGACAGAAAGTTATTGTTTTATAGAAGCTTTATGGTTAATATTGTTGATTTAAAGTGAGAATTATGAACAAAATCACAAAAGCATTTTTGTGATTTTTCAGCATTTTAAGCTAACGTTTAGCTGTGTAGGTGATGCGTTCAAGGCTGGTTGAAGAGGAGGAAATCTTAGAATGCGTTAAATGGTTTATAAGAAATATCAGGACTAAAACAAGGACTAAAACAAGGACTAAAACAAATAACACATCAGTACTAAAATCCCCTAAGAGAAGAATTAATCAAGTAAAAAAAAAAATATATATATATATAAAGTAAGACTAAAACATAACTTACCAGGACTAAACCAAAGACAAAATCAGGCCTAAAATAAGGACTAAACTGAAGTAAACCAGGACTAACACAAGGGCTAAAACAAAACCAACATAAAACTCAACCAGGACTAAAACAAGGACTAAACAAAACTAAACCAGGTCTAAAAGAGGACTAATAAGGTCTAAAAAAAAAAGTGATGAAGAGGATGAAACGTACAGTCCCTGAAGGCAGCGCTTGAACCGAACACTAAACACTTTATTAGCACAAACCCCACAGGCAGGATTAGCTTTAGCGCTGTTAGCGTTAGCCACAATACGCGTCCTGGGCTGTGAGTTTGTGACAAAATCTCAACAGACAGAAAGTTATTGTTTTATAGAAGCTTTATGGCTGATGTTGTTGATTTAAAGTGAGAATTATGAACAAAATCACAAAACTTTAGCATTTTAAGCTAATGTTTAGCTGTGTAGGTGATGCGTTCAAGGCAGGTTGAAGAGGAGGAAATCTTAGAATGCGTTAAATGGTTTATAAGAAATATCAGGACTAAAACAAGGACTAAAACAAGGACTAAAACAAATAACACATCAGTACTAAAATCCCCTAAGAGAAGGATTAATCAAGTAAAAAAAAAAAATTATAAAGTAAGACTAAAACATAACTTACCAGGACTAAACCAAAGACAAAATCAGGCCTAAAATAAGGACTAAACTGAACTAAACCAGGACTAACATAAAGGGCTAAAACAAAACCAACATAGAACTCAACCAGGACTAAAAGAAGGACTAAACAGAACTAAACCAGGTCTAAAAGAGGACTAATCAGGTTTTTTTTTTTAAAAATGATGAAGAGGAGGAAACGTACACTCCCTGAAGGCTAACGTTTAGCTTTGGAGGTGACGCGTTCACGGCAAGTTGGAGAGGAGGAAATCTCTGAATGTATTTGATGGTTTATAAAAAAACTAAAACAAAGACTAAACCAAGGACTAAACAGAATTAAACCAGGTCTAAAACAAGGGCCAAATCAGGTCTAAAACTAGACTTAAAACAAGGACTAAACAGAACTATACCAGGACTAAAACTAGACCTAAACAACAGAACTTAGTCAGGTCTAAAACACAAAATAAAGCAAGTCTAAAACCAAAATGAACCAAATGACTAAAAGAAAGACCAAATTAGGACTAAAACTAAACTTAAAAGGGGTGTTGACTTTAAAAATGCAAAGGAGAGTAGAAAAGATAAATAATTAATCAGAAATGCTTAAATAAAACTAAATACAGCTTAATTAGACGAGGAAACTACATTATAACATTAAAAGCTCAAAATAAAACTAAACACACACAAACAAACTGAGCATAAATGTAAAGCCGTACACTTCCTGTTATCGACTCGAGCTTCATAAACGTCTTCACGCCTGAGCGGGTCTTAAACTGTGTCTAAAGGTCGTTTTGTGCAGAACCAGCGACACCTGAAGCTTCTCCAAAACAAAACGCCGTTCAATCAATCCAGTGATTATGATATTGATTTTAGGACGAAAACAAATCCAGTTTCAAACACGGCCAATCTCTGCCACCTCAGGCTTCAGTAATCGGCTTTTTCTAACCTGCAGTTTGACATTTTAAGGGTTAAGACCTGGTTTAGTCTTGGTTTGGTCCTGGATCAGTTCTGGTTTAGGCCTGGTTTAGTCTTTGTTTTGGACCTGTTGTCGGTCTTGTTTTAGTCCTTGCTTTAGTCCTGATTAGGTTTTGCTCTTGTCCTGCTTTAGTCCTTGTTTTGTACCTCGTTTTGTCCTTGTTTTAGTCCTGGTTTAGTCCTGGTTTAGTTCAGCTTTAGTCCTTGCTTCATTCCTTGTTTTGGACCTGGTTTAGTCCTTGTTTTAGTCCTGATTGGGTTTTGCTCTTGTCCTGCTTTAGTTGTTGTTTTGGACCTGGTTTTGTCCTTGTTTTAGTCCCGCTTTAGTCCTTGTTTTGGACCTGGTTTTGTCATTGCTTTAGTCCCGGTTTAATCCTTTTGTAGGCCTGGTTTAGTTCTTGTTTCAGACCTGCTTTAGTCCTTGTTTGGACCTGGTTTTGTCCTTGCTTTAGTCCCGCTTTAGTCCTTGTTTTGTACCTGGTTTTGTCCTTGCTTTAGTCCCGCTTTAGTCCTTGTTTGAGACCTGGTTTTGTCCTTGTTTTAGTCTTTGTTTTGTACCTGGTTTGTCCTTGCTTTAGTCCCGCTTTAGTCCCTGTTTTACTTCATCTTTAGTCCTTGTTTCAGACCTGGTTTTGTCCTGGCTTTAGTCCCACTTTAGTCCTTGTTTTGTACCTGGTTTTGTCCTGGCTTTAGCCCTTGTTTTGTACCTGGTTTTGTCCTTGTTTTAGTCCCGCTTTAGTCCTTGTTTCAGACCTGGTTTTGTCCTGGCTTTAGTCCTGGTTTAGTCCCTGTTTTGGACCTGGTTTTGTCCTTGCTTTAGTCCCGCTTTAGCCCTTGTTTTGTACCTGGTTTTGTCTTTGTTTTAGTCCCGCTTTAGTCCTTGTTTCAGACCTGGTTTTGTCCTTGCTTTAGTCCCGCTTTAGCCCTTGTTTTGTACCTGGTTTTGTCTTTGTTTTAGTCCCGCTTTAGTCCTTGTTTTGTACCTGGTTTTGTCCTTGCTTTAGTCCCGCTTTAGTCCTTGTTTTGTACCTGGTTTTGTCCTTGCTTTAGTCCCGCTTTAGTCCTTGTTTTGTACCTGGTTTTGTCTTTGTTTTAGTCCCGCTTTAGTCCTTGTTTTGTACCTGGTTTTGTCCTTGCTTTAGTCCCGCTTTAGTCCTTGTTTTGTACCTGGTTTTGTCCTTGCTTTAGTCCTTGTTTTGTACCTGGTTTTGTCCTTGCTTTAGTCCTTGTTTCAGACCTGGTTTTGTCCTGGCTTTAGTCCTGGTTTAGTCCCTGTTTTGGACCTGGTTTTGTCCTTGCTTTAGTCCCGCTTTAGCCCTTGTTTTGTACCTGGTTTTGTCCTTGTTTCAGACCTGGTTTAGTCCTTGTTTCAGACCTGGTTTTGTCCTTGTTTTAGTCCCGCTTTAGTCCTTGTTTTGTACCTGGTTTTGTCCTGGCTTTAGTCCCGCTTTAGCCCCCGTTCCATTCAGCGTTGGATGAATGTATTCAGCAGCGGCGCTCGCTCGCCCACGCTGTCGCTCGCCCACCTCCCAGCATGCACCTGGCCTGCTCCGGGCCCTTTGCCCCTGACACAGAGTAACGTGTGCTTTAAGGCAACGCTCACGGCCGAACGCAACATTTGTGGAGATAATAAAGGATAAAACTGCAGCGCCACGTCGTGGAGGCTGCTGTTTGTGCGGGTCGTTTTAGAAAAGGATCAGGACTGAAAGAGAAACTAAAACAGGACTAAAACTAGACCTAAAACAGGACTAAAACTAGACCTAAAACAGGACTAAAACTAGACCTAAAACAGGACTAAAACTAGACCTAAAACAAAGACTAATACAGGACTAAAACTAGACCTAAAACAAAGACTAAAACAGAACTAAAACAGGACTGAAACAGAACTAAAACAGAACTAAAACTAGACCTAAAACAAAGACTAATACAGGACTAAAACTAGACCTAAAACAAAGACTAAAACAGGACTAAAACTAGACCTAAAACAAAGACTAAAACAGGACTAAAACAGAACTAAAACAGAACTAAAACAGAACTAAAACTAGACCTAAAACACAGACTAAAACAGGACTAAAACAAGAACTAAACTTAGACCTAAAACAAAGACTAAAACAAGGACTAAACAGTATCTAACCAGGTCTAAAAAAGTGGTGACGCAAGAGATGAAACAAGAAGAAAAAATAACTTAACCAGGACTAAAAGAAAGACCAAATCGGGACTAAAACTAGACCTACAACAAGGTCTAAAACAAGGACTAAACAGAACTAAACCTGGTCTTAAACAAGAAATTAAGCCGATGTAAAACCAGGCATAAAACAAGGATGAAACCAGAACTAAACCATGTCTAACACAAGCAATAAAACAAGACTAAGGCATGGACTAAACAGATCTAAACCGGTTCTAAAACAAGGGCCAAATCAGGATTAAACTAGACCTAAAACAAGGACTAAACAGATATAAACCAGTTTTAAGACAAGGGCCAAATCAGGACTAAAACTAGACCTAAAAAATGGACTAAACAGATCTAAACCAGTTTTAAAACAAGGGCCAAATCAGGACTAAAACTAGACCTAAAACAAGGACTAAACAGATCTAAATCAGTTCTAAAACATGGGGCCAAATCAGGGCTAAAACTAGACCTAAAATAAGGACTAAAACAGAATTTAGGTTCTAAAAAAAGGTCTAAAAAAAACTATGATAAAGCAAGAATAAAACATAACTTAACCAGGATTAAAACAAGGGCCAAATCAGGACTAAAACTAGAATAAAACTAGGTGTAGAACAAGTGCTAAACAGAACTAAACCAGGACTAAAACGAGGCCCACGGATCATGCACAAATGTTGGAGAGAGTGAGCGTTAGAGAGAGGCTGACATTTTCTGAATCTGAATCTTTATGTAACGTTACACGACACACGCTGCGTTCATGTGACGTAAGACGTGTCATTCTATAGTTTAAGCCCAGAGCTTTAACTCCAGACTCAGAGCAAACAAAAACAGACAAAACAAACTGCCAGAGGGAGCAAAAATGTCTGCTGTGTCAAGACTTTCTGGATTAAAAATGGACAGATATGAGTTTTTTTTATGACTGATCGTTTTAATGTTGCTTTAAGTTGCGTTGTGTTGTTTTTACTCACATTTTTGTCATTTTCAGTCACGTTTTTGGTTGCGTTTTAGTCGCTTTTAGCCACGTCTCATTGACACAAACCTGGAATGACTAAACGTCTTTTTGTGAATCGCTTCAGCCTCAGTTGTGCTTTGTTTTTAGTCATGTTTTAGTTGTTTTTAGTCGCGTTTTTTCACTTTTAGTCATGTTTTTGTTGCTTTAAGATGCGTTCTTTGTTGTTATTACTCATGTTTTTATCACTTACAGTCCCGTTCTTTTCACATGTAATAGTGTAGTAGTCGTTTTGTAGTGTTTTTCTCACTTTTAATTACGTTCTTGCCTTTCTGTGTGGTGTTTGCATGTTCTCCCCGTGTCTGTGTAGGTTTCCTCCGGTTTCCCCTCCCACTAAAAACATGTACAATAGGCTCCTCTCCTGACTCTCCTGACTCTCCTGACTCTCCTGAAAAAGAGATTGTTAATCTTAGTGGGACTATCTTGGTTAAATAAAGGTCAATAAAGTAAAAAATAATGTATAGTAGTCATTTTTGTTGCCTTTTTCTCAGTTTTTACTTGTGTTTTGGCACGTTTTTGTCGTTGCCTTTTAGCCGCTTTTGAATTACTAAACGTATTTTTGTGAATCGCGGAGATCGACCTTAAGATCACTCAGTTGTGTGTCAGTTTTTAGTCATGTTTTAGTTGCTTTTATACGTGTTTTTTCCCACTTTTAATCACATTTATGCAACTTTAAGTGTCGTTCTTTGTAGTTTTCACTCACCTTTTTGTCATTTTTAGTTGCGAGCAGGTACTATTTCGATTTTATTTATCGGGGGACCAGGACCAGTCGAAACATGGCTCCTCCTCTCCCTCTCTCTTTTAGTTGTGTTTTTACTTGTGTTTTGGTCTGTTTCAGTCACCTTTTTGTCGTTTGTAGTTGCCTTTAAGCCACTTTTAGCCACGTCTCACCGTCAAAAAATGTTACTCTAATTTTTATACTTAAAATACTAAACGTATTTTTGTGAATCGCAGATTTAAAAAGAATCACTCAGTTGTGTTTCTGTCGGTTTTTAGTCATGTTTTAGTTGCTTTTATACACTTTTAGACGCATTTATGCAACTTTAAGTGTCATTCTTTGTAGTTTTCACTCACCGTTTTGTCATTTTTAGTTGCGTGCAGGTACTATTTTGATTTTATTTATTGGGGGACCAGGACCAGTCGAAACGTGGCTCCTCCTCTCCCTCTCTCTTGTAGTTGTGTCTGTTTCAGACACGTTTTTGTCGTTTTTAGTTGCCTTCAAGCCACTTTTAGTCACCTCTCACAGCCCAAAAGTACATGGAATTACTAAACATATTTTTGTGAATCGCTGAGATCGGCCTCAGGATTAAAAAGAATCACTCAGTTGTGTTTTTGTCGGTTTTTAGTCATGTTTTAGTTGCTTTTAGATGCATTTATGCAACTTTAAGTGTCGTTCTTTGTAGTTTTCACTCACCGTTTTGTCATTTTTAGTTGCGTGCAGGTACTATTTCGACTTTATTTATCGGGGGACCAGGACCAGTCGAAACGCAGCTTACCTTTTCTGTCTTTCACTCCCGTCCTCTCCCTCCCTCACCCTCCCACTCTCTCTCCCTCTTTTGTCTCTCGAAAGGTTCCACAGTGAAATGCCAGTGGCTTCATCAGCAGCTGCCACTCCGCGCTCGATAACTGCTTTGTTTATTCCCGCTCCCTGATGTATGCAAATCACCGCGTGCTCAAGATGTTAATTCATTCATGTCTCGTCGCCGTGATTTTGATTGACTTTGTTGGTTAAATGCTTCATTTAAATGTCCCACAGCGAAAGCACCTGAACGAGAAAGTCAGTCTGTGTCTGTGGACTGTTCAAGCGGATTCTCTTTTCCACCAGTGATAATAAAATACTACGACTGCTGCTACGATTGCTCTTTGAATGGATAAGGAAGTGCTGCAGTTTTTTAAGTGCAATGATTTCTTCCACAAGCAACAAAATATTATGTCTTGTTCTGCAGAAAAAAGTTGCTAAACCTGTAGTTTAGATTTGAACAAACACATGTTCTGCAAATATGGGATTCTTTCAGGTTTAGTCCTGGTTTTGCCCCAAAGTCCCAGTTCAGTCCTGGTTTTGACTCAAAGTTCTGGTTCTAGTCCTGGTTTTGCCCCAAAATTCTGGTTATAGTCCCGATTCAGACCTGGTTTAATCCTGGTTTTGCCCCAAAATCTTGGTCCAGACCTGGTTTTGTCCTGGTTTTTCCCCAGAGTCCTGGTTCAGACTTGGTTTAGTCCTGGTTTTGCCCTAAAGTCCTGGTTCCAGTCCCGATTCAGACCTGGTTTAGTCCTAGTTTTTCCCTATAAATTCTGGTTCAGATGTAATTTAGTCATGGTTTTGCCCTAAAGTCCTGGTCCAGACCTGGTTTAGTCCTGGTTTTGCCCCAAAGTCCCAGTTCAGTCCTGGTTTTGACTCAAAGTTCTGGTTCTAGTCCTGGTTTTGCCCCAAAATTCTGGTTCTAGTCCCGATTCAGACCTGGTGTAAGTCCTGGTTTTGCCCCAAAATTCTGGTTCTAGTCCCGATTCAGACCTGGTTTAAGTCCTGGTTTTGCCCCAAAATTCTGGTTCTAGTCCCGATTCAGACCTGGTTTAGTCCTGGTTTTGCCCCAAAGTTGTTGTTCTAGTCCTGGTTTTGCCCCAAAGTTCTGGTTCTAGTCCCGGTTCAGACCTGGTTTAGTCCTGGTTTTGCCCCAAAGTCTTGGTTCAGACCTGGTTTAATCCTAGTTTTGCCCCATAAATTCTGGTTCAGACCTGGTTTAGTCCTGGTTTTGCCCCAAAGTTCTGGTTCTAGTTCTTGTTTTGCCCCAAACTTCTGGTTATAGTCCCGATTCAGACCTGGTTTAATCCTGGTTTTGCCCCAAAATCTTGGTCCAGACCTGGTTTTGTCCTGGTTTTTCCCCAGAGTCCTGGTTCAGACTTGGTTTAGTCCTGGTTTTGCCCTAAAGTCCTGGTTCCAGTCCCGATTCAGACCTGGTTTAGTCCTAGTTTTTCCCTATAAATTCTGGTTCAGATGTAATTTAGTCATGGTTTTGCCCTAAAGTCCTGGTCCAGACCTGGTTTAGTCCTGGTTTTGCCCTAAAGTCCTGGTTTAGACCTGGTTTAGTCCTGGTTTTGCCCCAAAGTTCTGGCTCTAGTCCCGGTTCAGACCTGGTTTAGTCCTCCTTAAAGACACATAAGCAGGAGGTACATTCACCCGACATGTTTGGGCTGCTTTACTTCTTCAGAGGTGTTTTGTCTCCGGCGTAGGTGGTGTGTCACAGCTGGTCCAAATCTTCCTTTAATTAGTCCAACAGAGTTCATCATGTCTTCTTTAGTTTTATTTAAACATGTCGGGTGAAAGTATCTCCTACTTATGTGTCTTTAAGAGGAACACTTTGTGAATGGTTTAGTCCTGGTTCTGCCCTATAAATCCTGGTTCTGACGTGGTTTAGTCCTGGTTCTAGTCCCGGTTCAGACCTAGTTCAGTCCTGGTTTTTCCCTAAAATTCTGGTTCTAGTCCTTGTTTTGCCCCAAGGTTCTGGTTCTAGTCCCGATTCAGACCTGGTTTAGACCTGGTTTTGGTCCAAAGTCCTGATGCTAGTCCTGGTTCAGCTCTGGTTTAATCCTGGTTTTGCCCCAATGTCCTGGTCCTAGTCCTAGTTCAGTTCTAGTTTAGTACTGGTTTTGCCCCAAAGTCCTGGTTCAGACCTGGTTTAGTCCTGGTTTTGCCCCAAAATTCTGGTTCTAGTCCTAGTTTTGCCCCACAGTTCTGGTTCTAGTCCCGGTTCAGACCTGGTTTAGTCCTGGTTTTGCCCCAAAGTCCTGGTTCAAACTTGGTTAAGTCCTGGTTTTGCCCCAAAGTCCTGGTTCAGACCTGGTTTAGTCCTGGTTTTGCCCCAAAATTCTGGTTCTAGTCCTAGTTTTGCCCCACAGTTCTGGTTCTAGTTCCAGTTCAGACCTGGTTTAGTCCTGGTTTTGCCCCAAAGTCCTGGTTTAGACCTGGTTTAGTCCTGGTTTTGCCCTAAAGTCCTGGTTCTAGTCCCGGTTCAGACCTGGTTTAGTCCTCCTTAAAGACACATAAGCAGGAGGTACATTCACCCGACATGTTTGGGCTGCTTTACTTCTTCAGAGGTGTTTTGTCTCCGGCGTAGGTGGTGTGTCACAGCTGGTCCAAATCTTCCTTTAATTAGTCCAACAGAGTTCATCATGTCTTCTTTAGTTTTATTTAAACATGTCGGGTGAAAGTATCTCCTACTTATGTGTCTTTAAGAGGAACACTTTGTGAATGGTTTAGTCCTGGTTCTGCCCTATAAATCCTGGTTCTGACGTGGTTTAGTCCTGGTTCTAGTCCCGGTTCAGACCTAGTTCAGTCCTGGTTTTTCCCTAAAATTCTGGTTCTAGTCCTTGTTTTGCCCCAAGGTTCTGGTTCTAGTCCCGATTCAGACCTGGTTTAGACCTGGTTTTGGTCCAAAGTCCTGATGCTAGTCCTGGTTCAGCTCTGGTTTAATCCTGGTTTTGCCCCAATGTCCTGGTCCTAGTCCTAGTTCAGTTCTAGTTTAGTACTGGTTTTGCCCCAAAGTCCTGGTTCAGACCTGGTTTAGTCCTGGTTTTGCCCCAAAATTCTGGTTCTAGTCCTAGTTTTGCCCCACAGTTCTGGTTCTAGTCCCGGTTCAGACCTGGTTTAGTCCTGGTTTTGCCCCAAAGTCCTGGTTCAAACTTGGTTAAGTCCTGGTTTTGCCCCAAAGTCCTGGTTCAGACCTGGTTTAGTCCTGGTTTTGCCCCAAAATTCTGGTTCTAGTCCTAGTTTTGCCCCACAGTTCTGGTTCTAGTTCCAGTTCAGACCTGGTTTAGTCCTGGTTTTGCCCCAAAGTCCTGGTTCAGACCCGGTTTAGTCTTGGTTTTGCCCCATAAATTCTGGTTCAGACCTGGTTTAGTCCTGGTTTTGCCCCAAAGTCCTGATTCAGACCTGGTTTAGTCTCGGTTTTGACCCAGAGTTCTTGTTCTAGTCCCGGTTCAGAGCTGGTTAAGTCCTGGTTTTTCCCCAAAGTCCTGGTTCAGACCTGGTTTAGTCTCGGTTTTGACCCAGAGTTCTTGTTCTAGTCCCGGTTCAGACCTGGTTAAGTCCTGGTTTTGCCCCAAAGTCCTGGTTCAGACCTGGTTTAGTCTCGGTTTTGCCCCACAGTTCTGGTTCTAGTCCCGGTTCAGACCTGGTTTAGTCCTGGTTTTGCCCCAAAGTCCTGGTTCAAACTTGGTTAAGTCCTGGTTTTGCCCCAAAGTCCTGGTTCAGACCTGGTTTAGTCCTGGTTTTGCCCCAAAATTCTGGTTCTAGTCCTAGTTTTGCCCCACAGTTCTGGTTCTAGTTCCAGTTCAGACCTGGTTTAGTCCTGGTTTTGCCCCAAAGTTCTGGCTCTAGTCCCGGTTCAGACCTGGTTTAGTCCTCCTTAAAGACACATAAGCAGGAGGTACATTCACCCGACATGTTTGGGCTGCTTTACTTCTTCAGAGGTGTTTTGTCTCCGGCGTAGGTGGTGTGTCACAGCTGGTCCAAATCTTCCTTTAATTAGTCCAACAGAGTTCATCATGTCTTCTTTAGTTTTATTTAAACATGTCGGGTGAAAGTATCTCCTACTTATGTGTCTTTAAGAGGAACACTTTGTGAATGGTTTAGTCCTGGTTCTGCCCTATAAATCCTGGTTCTGACGTGGTTTAGTCCTGGTTCTAGTCCCGGTTCAGACCTAGTTCAGTCCTGGTTTTTCCCTAAAATTATGGTTCTAGTCCTTGTTTTGCCCCAAGGTTCTGGTTCTAGTCCCGATTCAGACCTGGTTTAGACCTGGTTTTGGTCCAAAGTCCTGATGCTAGTCCTGGTTCAGCTCTGGTTTAATCCTGGTTTTGCCCCAATTTCCTGGTCCTAGTCCTAGTTCAGTTCTAGTTTAGTACTGGTTTTGCCCCAAAGTCCTGGTTCAGACCTGGTTTAGTCCTGGTTTTGCCCCAAAATTCTGGTTCTAGTCCTAGTTTTGCCCCACAGTTCTGGTTCTAGTCCCGGTTCAGACCTGGTTTAGTCCTGGTTTTGCCCCAAAATTCTGGTTCTAGTCCTAGTTTTGCCCCACAGTTCTGGTTCTAGTTCCAGTTCAGACCTGGTTTAGTCCTGGTTTTGCCCCAAAGTCCTGGTTTAGACCTGGTTTAGTCCTGGTTTTGCCCCAAAGTTCTGGCTCTAGTCCCGGTTCAGACCTGGTTTAGTCCTCCTTAAAGACACATAAGCAGGAGGTACATTCACCCGACATGTTTGGGCTGCTTTACTTCTTCAGAGGTGTTTTGTCTCCGGCGTAGGTGGTGTGTCACAGCTGGTCCAAATCTTCCTTTAATTAGTCCAACAGAGTTCATCATGTCTTCTTTAGTTTTATTTAAACATGTCGGGTGAAAGTATCTCCTACTTATGTGTCTTTAAGAGGAACAATTTGTGAATGGTTTAGTCCTGGTTCTGCCCTATAAATCCTGGTTCTGACGTGGTTTAGTCCTGGTTCTAGTCCCGGTTCAGACCTAGTTCAGTCCTGGTTTTTCCCTAAAATTCTGGTTCTAGTCCTTGTTTTGCCCCAAGGTTCTGGTTCTAGTCCCGATTCAGACCTGGTTTAGACCTGGTTTTGGTCCAAAGTCCTGATGCTAGTCCTGGTTCAGCTCTGGTTTAATCCTGGTTTTGCCCCAATGTCCTGGTCCTAGTCCTAGTTCAGTTCTAGTTTAGTACTGGTTTTGCCCCAAAGTCCTGGTTCAGACCTGGTTTAGTCCTGGTTTTGCCCCAAAATTCTGGTTCTAGTCCTAGTTTTGCCCCACAGTTCTGGTTCTAGTTCCAGTTCAGACCTGGTTTAGTCCTGGTTTTGCCCCAAAGTCCTGGTTCAAACTTGGTTAAGTCCTGGTTTTGCCCCAAAGTCCTGGTTCAGACCTGGTTTAGTCCTGGTTTTGCCCCAAAATTCTGGTTCTAGTCCTAGTTTTGCCCCACAGTTCTGGTTCTAGTTCCAGTTCAGACCTGGTTTAGTCCTGGTTTTGCCCCAAAGTCCTGGTTCAGACCTGGTTTAGTCCTGGTTTTGCCCCATAAATTCTGGTTCAGACCTGGTTTAGTCCTGGTTTTGCCCCAAAGTCCTGATTCAGACCTGGTTTAGTCTCGGTTTTGACCCAGAGTTCTTGTTCTAGTCCCGGTTCAAACCTGGTTAAGTCCTGGTTTTGCCCCAAAGTCCTGGTTCAGACCTGGTTTAGTCTCGGTTTTGACCCAGAGTTCTTGTTCTAGTCCCGGTTCAGACCTGGTTAAGTCCTGGTTTTGCCCCAAAGTCCTGGTTCAGACCTGGTTTAGTCCTGGTTTTGCCCCAAAGTCCTGATTCAGACCTGGTTTAGTCTCGGTTTTGCCCCATAAATTCTGGTTCAGACCTGGTTTAGTCCTGGTTTTGCCCCAAAGTCCTGATTCAGACCCGGTTTAGTCTTGGTTTTGACCCAAAGTTCTTGTTCTAGTCCCGGTTCAGACCTGGTTTAGTCCTGGTTTTGCCCCTAAAGTCCCGGTTCAGCTCTAGTTTAGTCCTGGTTTTGCCCCATAGTCCTGGTTCAGACCTGGTTTAGTCCTGGTTTTGCCCCATAATTCTGGTTCTAGTCCTAGTTTTGCCCCACAGTTCTGGTTCTAGTCCCGGATCAGACCTGGTTTAGTCCTGGTTTTTGCCCCTAAAGTCCCGGTTCAGCTCTAGTTCTGTCCTGGTTTTGCCCTTTAATCCTCTTGGTTTAGTCCTCATGTCCCTAAAGTCATGAGAAGGTGCAATTTTGTTAAAATAAAACCCAAGCTGGACCTGTTTCTGTGTTTAAAAGTTGCAGGAAACAAATCACAAAATGTTCTGAGTTTAACGACTATTTTCGAGTCTTTTTAATGGTTTAACATTAAGCTGATGAAGCTGATTTATTCTCGATGGTTTGGACAAATGGACTTCTGGATCTGGCACATTCACAGCACAAATTGGCCAATAATTCACAAACGGAGCCAGCTTTTTGGATGAAATACACGTTCTGATGGACAGACACGTTCATTAATTTAATATGAGGGCGTTTTCAGAGAGACTTCCAAGCCTGACTCCAACTTATTAAAAGACAAATTGGAAAAGTTAAGCTTTGTGTAGTTTTTGAGTCAAACTTTTCACACCAGCTGCCTTTTCAGAATCGGCAGGTGCTTTGTGCTTGTTTTTTGTGCTTTTAATTGTGTGATAATGTTGTCTTTTGACCATAAAAACCATGATTTTATGAATACAATTAAAATTCAAGCAAAGCGTTTGTTAAAGAAAAGAAAACATCATTATTGTGCTTGACAGACTCACATTACAGTGTTGTTTTATCATTTAATGTTTGTTTTATTAGAAAAAGTGGGGCATTTGCATTTAAAATCAACTGATGAAATGAAATCGGTGACATTTCTCATAAAAATAAAATTAAATTAAATGGCTTTATTGTCTAACGCCTTGATTTTCAACCAGTGCGCCGTGAGTTTTTGCCAGATGTGCCTTGAAAAAATGTCCAATTGAGTTCACAGATTGACAAATGTGGATGTAATTTACGTTTTTGGAGTGTCCTGAGCAACTTCTGCACTAAAAAATAACACAAAACCATCACTATTACCAAATTTAAAGCACCAGACGGTGGCACAAACATGAGTTGGCTTGTTATACACCATATTTTTTAACTAAATGGTCTGTTTCGTTATGTTTTTGTAGAAGTCGGCGTGCCGTGGAGGCTTTTAAACCCAAAAAGTGTGCCACGACCCAAAAAAGGTTGAAAAACACTGGTCTAACGAGTCAGAAATTAAGTAGAAGCAGCTCCAGTGAAAAAGACGTACTTTACTAATACTGTTGTAAACGCAAAAAAGGAAACTCAAATGGAACAAATGTCATTCAGACTTAATTTAAAGGAAAAATATTATGCATTTTACATGATTATTAACCTTTAAACATGCTCTTGCTTGGCATCTCATGTTTTAGGACTAAAAAGAACAAAATGGTTCTGTTTCACTGTTTGAGTTTAGCTGCCATCTACCGGCTGGATCGCACTTAAACAAGGATAAACACACGTTAATGATGAATGCGAGCTAGCGAGTTAGTTTGCAGGGATCGTGTTTAGAGGTAAAAATGCTCACAACGAGTGTCACGATGATTTAAGGACTTAAAACAGCAGAAGATTGCAGATAAGTGACATAAAAAAAAAACAAAAAAACCCGTCACTGATCGAAGGAGTTCAGCAGGAAGTGTGATTGACGCTCGGAGGGAGAGGATTTTCTGATAAACATTACTCAAAACAGCATGAATGCAACTGAATGCGACTTCAGGTGTGTTTCTGATGAAGAACATTGTTAGTTCAGGGTTTAAAGCTCAAAAAAGTCTCTGTCGCAGAATCTGTAGCTTTAAAAAAAAACAACAAATCTGACAGACTTGGACACAAGGAAATGTTGTCTTTG
This sequence comes from Rhinogobius similis, assembly GCA_019453435.1. Lineage (NCBI taxonomy): Eukaryota > Metazoa > Chordata > Actinopteri > Gobiiformes > Gobiidae > Rhinogobius > Rhinogobius similis. The sequence goes on from CM033630.1 coordinate 5,313,058, forward strand.
TCTGTGCATTTTTAGTTTAGTTGCCGTTTTTTTCTTTCTTTCTGCTCTCTCTGGTCATGTTGTGATTTATGTTAATGTTAGGGCTGTCGTCGACTAAAGAAATTCTCGGTCGATTAAAGCCTTTTCCTATCGACCGATTAATCGACTTAAAGGGGGTGTCACAGACTATGAAGTATCTCTCTGTTTTTGACCCAAACTGCACCAAAAAAACACATCAGCACTGGAAATCATGCAAAAAAAATAACAATTTATACAGAAATGTACCAGGAAACAGTGTAGTTATGTTAGAGATATATTATAAATTAGATTAAACTCATGAATCTCTCCAAAATCTTTAGCTAACTCACTCCATATGTTCACTTTTTTGCTGTTTTTGTCGTATAACTCCTTTTAATTGAAATAAAATAATAAAAAATGTTGGTCGACTAAAACTCCATGGACCGATTAATCAACTAAATGACTAAAAGACTACAGCCTTAGTTAATAATGGTTGAAAACTCATTAAAAAAAGAAAAAAAAAAGTCCGATGCTGTTCAAATAACTCATTTCAAACACGTCTGGATGCGTTGATATTTGAGAAAAAAATGGAATTTTAACCCTATAAAGACCCAAAAAGGAAAATATTTTGTCAATAACGGGTATTTTGTCGTAAATAATACAGTCTTTGCACAATTTAGATTCAATTGCGACATATTGTAACTCAAACAATGCATAAAAAACGTAGAAAGGGTTTCAGGGGTTGTCATCCGGACGCTGTTTGAAGATCGAGACGTTTCGACTTTTATCCAAAAGTCATTGTCAATCGATAAAAATCTGTTTTTGACCCAAACTACACCAAAAAAAAAACACAACAGCACTGGAAATCATGCAAAAAAATAAATATTTATACAGAAACGTACCAGGAAACAGTGTATTTAAATGTTAGAGATATATTATTTTGATAAAAAGTCAACCAAAATCCCACTCATGCCATGTATTTCTATTTCTTTTACCACTCCAAAGCGTTGGCGAGTAGAAAACACCGAAGACTGATCATTTTAGAGACGGAAAAGTGGAAAAAAAAACCCAACGAGCTGCCATAAATCCTGCCGTCGGAGGTGGATGAATAAATAATCGCGCGCCGAGGCCGGACCCTCTTTGGGCGCCTTCTGACGGCATCATTTATTTATGTTGAGAAATTATTCCCTCCGCACTGACTGCCAGGCGCGGGATTTCATTTTTCAAGCTCAAAAAAGCCACCAACCTGAGCCGAGCGACTCACAACGGCACATTTCATGATCTATTACTCCTCATTTAGTTTAATATAGATTCATAATGACGGAAGCGGCTGTGCATTATGTATGACCCGCCACCAGAACCGGCTTTTAATATCATTTAGTTCATTATCGGCAGAGCTCAGTTATATTTACGTGAGTAGCTTTTTAAATTAAATTATTCTGTTTAGTTTTAGGCCACTTTTCTTTTTTTTCTTCTTTTTTTTTTTTTTTTTTTTTAAGGGATATATTGTATAACTTAAGGCCCAGGGACCAAATCGGGCCCTTCAAGGGACATGAATTGGCCCTCAATATATCTACTAAAAATATACAACATGTTTTATACCTTGTTATTTGTTCAGTCCTGGTTTAGACCTGTTTGTTCCTGGTTTGGTCCTGGTTTAGACCTGGTTTGGTCCTGGTTTAGTCCTGGTTTAGACCTGGTTTAGTCCTGGTTTAGACCTGGTTTGGTCCTGGTTTAGTCCTGGTTTAGTCCTGGTTCGGTCCTGGTTTAGTCCTGGTTTGGTCCTGGTTCGGTCCTGGTTCGGTCCTGGTTTAGTCCTGGTTTAGACCTGGTTCGGTCCTGGTTTAGACCTGGTTTAGTCCTGGTTTAGTCCTGGTTTAGTCCTGGTTTAGTCCTGGTTTAGTCCTGGTTTAGTCCTGGTTTAGACCTGGTTTAGTCCTGGTTTAGTCCTGGTTTGGTCCTGGTTTAGCCCTGGTTTAGTCCTGGTTTACTTCTGGTTTAGTCCTGGTTTAGTCCTGGTTTAGTCCTGGTTTAGTCCTGGTTCGGTCCTGGTTTAGTCCTGGTTTAGTCCTGGTTTAGACCTGGTTTAGTCCTGGTTTAGTCCTGGTTTAGACGCTCACAGTCCATTGATATGTTCGGTCTATGGTTTAAACAGTTGAATATGAGGATCGAATATTTAAAAGTGAATTTTGAACTGAGAAAAACACAATGAAAACATATTCTATAAAATTCAGCGACAGAAATTGAACTTTAAAAAAATTAAAGCATGTTTTTTCAGTGTTAAAAAATTCTAAGTGAAAAATCTGACAGTATTAAAATTCAAAATCTAATGGAGCTAATTATCTTCCACACTGCAACATCACAGAAAGAAAACTATGATAAATATTTACCACCAAACTACGTCACAATTAGAAAAACATGACAACCTGTCGACTTTAAAGACTTTGAGACTTTAAATACAGCGTTAACGTGACACTTTGAACGTCTTATCGATAGAAAACGTGAATCATTTTAGTTTTAAAGCTCTGGATCCAGTGTGAGACGTGCTGAAGGAAGGCGTCGTTCAGGAAGCTCATCACCGCCTGCATATTTGATCGTGTAATAAAGCTGAACGTGGTTTAATATAGAAGCGTATCCACGGCGACGGAGGATTTAAAATGGACGCTCTATTTCATATTTTCAACCTTTTTTGGGTTTAAAAGCGACCAAGGCGCACAAACTTCTACAAAAACATAACCAAAACAGACCATTTAGTTAAAAAAAATGGCGTACAACAAGCCAACTCATGTTTGTGCCACCGTCTGGTTCTTTAAATTTGGTAATAGTGATGGTTTTGTGTTATTTTTTTAGTGCAGAAGTAGCTCAGGACACTCCAAAAAAGTAAATTATCCCACCGAAATCCCACTGAAAGAAATACATCTGCACGGGGTATAAATAGTTATTTTTGAGTATTTTAAAGCAGTGTTTTTCAAGCTTCGTTCAGGCGTGGTGAACTTTTGGACTCGAAAAGACCCACCATTTATCTAAACATCACCAAATCAGACCTTATAGTTAAACAAAGCAGTATATAATGGGTATAATGTCTGGTTCTTTAAATTCGTCCTTGGGAGTAGGATCTCTCTCTTCACTGTGGTTCTCCCCGAGGTTTCTACTTTTTCCCGTGGGGTTTTTTGTAGTTTTTCCTGAAGGAGGGTCAAAGGACAGGGGCATTCTGGAACAGTTATCTCAAGTGCTTTTACCTGTGGCCCATCGAGGCAACTGTTGTCGTGATTTTGGGAATTATAAAAATTAATTGATTTGATTAAATTTGGCATTATTGATTGTTTTGCTTTCTTTTTTGGTACAGCAGTTAGCTCAGGACACTCCAAAATGGTAAATTAGCCTCTTGAATCCATTGTGTAAATTTGTTAATTCTTCAAACTAGGGTGAATGAAGCTAAATGCAACTCCAGGTGTTTTTGATGAAGGATAATGTTAGAACAGGGTTAAAAGCTTCATTTTCTTTGGCGTGACATGTGCCCTTTAACCCTGTTCTAACGTTATTTTCATCAAAAACACACCTGGAGTTACATTTAGCTTCATTCACTTTAGTTTGATGAATCCTGTTAGAACATGATCTCCCTCTGACCCTCAAAAACACAAATTTCCTCGATCGTTTTCTGGACGTGTCGCGAAGTCCTCTTGATTCGAGCCTCACAAAACACCCCGTTTCAAACTCCATTTCCCAGATTTCTTTTGGGAATCCGTAGCTCTCTTGGGAAGTTTTTAACTCCATAAATCATAACAGACTCGTTGTGAGCATTTCTTACTCAAATCATTACAACTGCGTGCTTACTCCTCGCTAGCTTTTGTTTATTTCCCCATGGTAAATCCCTCTGCCGCCAGTAGGAGTGAGAGAAAGAAAGTAATTCGTGGTTTCCGGTTCCAACATTATTTTAAGATCTAAAACATGAGATGCCAAATTAAAGGAACAAGAGCACGTTTTTTGAGATATATTTTGTTTTGGTTTTTTTGCAGCCTTCATTAAAACGTCTTATTACAAACATTCGAACGTTTGAGCCGCTCGGCAGATTCCCTCACACTCTGCGCTGATCACGTGACACATTTACTGAGCAGGAAGTCTCTCGGTAAAGTGAGACAAATAGATTTACGCCTGATTAAATATGCAGGAGGTCGCCTCTCGGTTCACCACGTCCGCTCCGTTTCTCTGTCCGTGTGAATAAAGATTGATTTGCTAATTGGACTTAGATTGTTTTAGTCGATGCTTCTGTTCATAAACACGATATTTACCCAATTAAGAGGCCGCAGCTGCGTCTGTATGTCCATAACTCTGTTGTTATGTCTACTTTGTATTATTCTTTAATTTATCCATATCTTTCTTAATGTAATATTATCTGGGCAAGTACATTTCCAAGTTCTCTTCAAAGAATTTTACTTCTACAGAAGGCATTTGTTCATTTAGCTACATTTTCTAGATATGACGCTCCTAGTGCCCCCAAACTAAAGCTATTAAATATTTATGACATTAATATTCATCAAAAATGTAGTTTTGTTTTAATGATAAAACATAGTAAATGTCCTCATACCTTTAGTAACTATTTTCTCAAAAATGCCAAGTTCATTCTCATCAAACTAGACGAGCACAAACTCTTCATCTCCCGTTAAGCAAAAAATCCCAAGTGAAATTTTCTTTTCGACTCAGTGAAGCAAAATTATGGAATGAGTGGTAACTTTATGAACAACTCAGTATCAAACAGTAAAAAAGATCTTACGGAAATATTGTTAAATAAGTGTCAACTGTGATTATTAAAATGGTTGTGTTTAATCCAAATAGTAATTAGAGCTCTAGATACAACATATTGGAGGCCGACTTCAATACAAAATAATATTAAATAATAATAATAATAAAATTTACAAAATCCAGTACATTTTCATTGGAAAAATGTTTTGTTTTGTGGTTGTGAGGGCTGTTTTCTGTTTATCGTGTGATTTTCATTTGTAAATCATCTGACCAGACGGCTTTTAATTTGAGCTCGTTAAAATAATCAATTAAAGGGGTGTGGCTTTAAGGATAAGCCCCTTTCAGGTTTCTGCCACACTCCATCACGTTTTGTGTTGTTTTGTTTCATATGGACTTCTGTTTTTTTTATTATGTGAAAATAAATCAAATCAAATCAACTCGGCTCACCGCTTTGGCGTTTGGGAGGAAAAAAAGTCAGATTTTTGTCATGAATGTGGGTCAAATCCACCAAAGACGCACGTATTTATGCACAAATAATCATCACACAAGTTTTATTGATCGTGAAACGCATCAAACGGAGCGTGAACATGATTATATTTAAGATTTTGCTAAACATTTTGCCCATTTGTCGCCAGTTTGACGGTTTTTGTAACGTTTATGTCACTTCCTGGTTGAACATGAGCACAAATATGACAAATTTAGAGGTCATTTCATAACTGTTACCATAGCAACCAGACTGTAAACATGAGGTAAAATCCATAAAAATGACACAATAGTTATGATTTGATTAATAATAATAATAATAATAATAATAATAATAATAATAATAATAATAATAATAATAATAATAATAATAATAATAATAATAATAATAATAATAATACGTGATTTTGACTTTATTTTGTTGAATTATGGTTTAAACCGTTAAAAAAAATGCATCGGTTGCTGTAAATTGTCACTTTTTGATGACATCACAGAGGGATTTATAACTCAGCTCCACTTCGTGTCATTTTAAGCTTCATTTTTCACAATTTCTTCACTGCATTTGGCAACTGGATGTAAAACTATGATAAAGATTTACCACAGGTGCCCTCCCACCAAACGAAGCCGTTATTAGAAAGTCATCAGAACCGTTCGTATGGACTCAGGCTGAAGGACACGACGGTTTGTTTGTTCGCTTCATAATCTCGGCTCAACAGTTCGTCTAAACAGCTCTTTCTGCTTCGTTCAGTCTGTTGTGTTCATTAAAGACCCGTCGCTGTTGTTTTTCCAGCGTTTGCAATGCATTGTGGTCAATATTGAGTGCATTACTTTGTCACCTGCTGGACATTCAGACAGAATAGACTGAATAGTGCCCCCTGCAGGGAATAGTGTCAGACAGACTTATTTTTTTTATTTCAAGCCCGCCATGTTTTTGAACTCTGCTCTTCTTCCTGTTGTTTTCAAGATATTTTCTTCACAAACTGGCACTTGATTGGTGTAAAACTATCATAAATATCAGGACTATTCAGCTTTTTTTTAGAGGGACAGACCTTTCAGATGGTTTTGTCGTTGGGGCCAGATACAAGTCCAACACTTTTGAAAAACATGTAGCAGGCTTTAACAACATCTGCAGAACTGAACTAAAACAGGACTAAACCAGGACTAAACCAGGACTGAACCAGGACTGAACCAGGACTAAAACAGGACTAAACCAGGACTGAACCAGGACTAAAACAGGACTAAAACAGGACTAAACCAGGACTAAACCAGGACTGAACCAGGACTAAAACAGGACTAAAACAGGACTAAACCAGGACTGAACCAGGACTAAAACAGGACTAAACCAGGACTGAACCAGGACTGAACCAGGACTAAACCAGGACTGAACCAGGACTAAAACAGGACTGAACCAGGACTAAACCAGGACTAAAACAGGACTAAACCAGGACTGAACCAGGACTAAAACAGGACTAAAACAGGACTGAACCAGGACTGAACCAGGACTAAAACAGGACTGAACCAGGACTGAACCAGGACTAAAACAGGACTAAACCAGGACTGAACCAGGACTAAAACAGGACTAAAACAGGACTAAACCTGGTCTAAAACAGGGCTAAAACAGGACTAAAAGAGGACTAAACCAGGACTAAAACACTTCTAAAACTGGTCTAAAACAAGGCTAAAACAGGTCTAAGCCAGGTCTAAAACAGGACTAAAACAGGACTAAAACAGGTCTAAACCAGGACTAAACCAGATCTACACCAGGACTAAACCAGGACTGAACCAGGACTGAACCAGGACAAAAACAGGACTAAACCAGATCTACACCAGGACTAAAACAGGACTAAACCAGGTCTAAAAGAGGACTAAACCAGGACTGAAACAGGTCTTAAACAGGACTAAAACTGGTCTAAAACAGGACTAAACCAGGACTAAAACAGGTCTAAGCCAGGTCTAAACCAGGATTAAACCAATAAGAAGAGATTAAATATTCTCTATATTTTTGAAGACGGTTGAAGGCCGGATCATGTCACTTGGAGGGCCTGATTTGGCCCGCGGGCCTTCAGTTGAATCGCCCTGATATAAATAGTATTCACAACAGGTTTTATTTCGTCAAAGAAAATCAAAACTAGACAATCATAAAAACCTGTCATACGCTCTTTCACTTGTTGCCTCATTACTTTCCTGCGCTCCCTCTGGTCTGGTTCTGCTTTTTTGTGTTTAATCACTCGGAAAAAGCAAAAAACAAACCTCAAACTCTGCACAGATCGCGGTCTTGAACGTTTAGGTTTGCAGCGTGAGTCAGAGGCGCAGCATATGTGCTTTAATTGTGGCGCGGAGCTTTGTTGAACGGCGCGGCGCTGTTAATCTGCCGTGAAAAGGAAACACAGGACGCCTCCCACGCAGCGCCCGCTCGGATTAACAGCCTCCGAACGGGACAATCAGGACATGCACACTTTCATTAACGCACCGACTTAATAAGCAGGATATTCTCTGCAAAACCAACGAGAAAAAGGCCCTCGCTTGTACTGCAAAAAATTTATTTCTAGATGAGTTAAAACGTCTTGATTTCAGGATATTAATCTGAATTTCATACGTTTTGACTCGTTAAAATGAGTTAAGACTTTTTATTTGATGGAACTAGATTATTTGACTTGTTTCAAACCATTTCTGACTTGTTTCAACACATTATTTCTTATTTCAATCCAAATTATCTGTCACTGGGTTAAGATCATTTTACTTGTCCCACTGACAAATGTGTTTTCTTATTTTAAGTTAAATTATTATCATTATCAGCCAGAAATACTTTGAAACCATGAAATATTCTGCATCACATCAGCAATTAAATCTCATCGAGTCAAAACTTCTCAAATCGTCCTGCTCTAGTCCTGGTTTAGTCCTGCTCTAGTCCTGGTTTAGTCCTGCTCTAGTCCTGGTTTAGTCCTGGTTTAGTCCTGGTTTAGTCCTGCTCTAGTCCTGCTCTAGTCCTGCTTTAGTCCTGGTTTAGTCCAGGTTTAGTCCTGGTTTAGTCCTGCTCTAGTCCTGGTCTAGTCCTGCTCTAGTCCTGCTCTAGTCCTGCTTTAGTCCTGGTTTAGTCCAGGTTTAGTCCTGGTTTAGTCCTGCTATAGTCCTGCTCTAGTCCTGCTCTAGTCCTGCTTTAGTCCTGCTCTAGTCCTGGTTTAGTCCTGGTTTAGTCCTGGTTTAGTCCTGCTCTAGTCCTGGTTTAGTCCTGCTCTAGTCCTGGTTTAGTCCTGCTCTAGTCCTGCTCTAGTCCTGGTTTAGTCCTGCTCTAGTCCTGGTTTAGTCCTGCTCTAGTCCTGGTCTAGTCCTGCTCTAGTCCTGCTCTATAGTCCTAGCTTTTGTTCTGTTCTAGTCCCTGTTTTAGGGCTGTTAAGGCCTTATTCAGTCCTGATTTAATTCTGGTTCAGTCCTGGTTTAGTCCTATTTTAGTCCTAGTTTAATAATTCTCTACTCTTGATTTAGCCCAATTTTACTCCTAGTTCAGCCCCTGCCCTAGACCTGGTTTAGTCCCGGTCTAGTCCTGGTTTAGTCCCGGTCTAGTCCTGGTTTAGTCCTGCTCTAGTCCTGGTTTAGTCCTGCTCTAGTCCTGGTTTAGTCCTGGTTTAGTCCTGGTTTAGTCCTGCTCTAGTCCTGCTCTAGTCCTGCTCTAGTCCTGCTTTAGTCCTGGTTTAGTCCTGGTTTAGTCCTGGTTTAGTCTTGCTCTAGTCCTGCTCTAGTCCTGCTCTAGTCCTGCTTTAGTCCTGGTTTAGTCCTGGTTTAGTCCTGGTTTAGTCCTGCTCTAGTCCTGGTCTAGTCCTGGTTTAGTCCTGCTCTAGTCCTGCTCTAGTCCTGGTCTAGTCCTGGTTTAGTCCTGCTCTAGTGCTGCTCTAGTCCTGGTTTAGTCCTGGTTTAGTCCTGCTCTAGTCCTGGTTTAGTCCTGCTCTAGTCCTGGTTTAGTCCTGCTCTAGTCCTGGTTTAGTCCTGGTTTAGTCCTGGTTTAGTCCTGCTCTAGTCCTGCTCTAGTCCTGCTTTAGTCCTGGTTTAGTCCAGGTTTAGTCCTGGTTTAGTCCTGCTCTAGTCCTGGTCTAGTCCTGCTCTAGTCCTGCTCTAGTCCTGCTTTAGTCCTGGTTTAGTCCAGGTTTAGTCCTGGTTTAGTCCTGCTCTAGTCCTGGTCTAGTCCTGCTCTAGTCCTGCTCTAGTCCTGCTTTAGTCCTGGTTTAGTCCAGGTTTAGTCCTGGTTTAGTCCTGGTTTAGTCCTGGTTTAGTCCTGCTCTAGTCCTGGTTTAGTCCTGGTTTAGTCCTGGTTTAGTCCTGCTCTAGTCCTGGTTTAGTCCTGCTCTAGTCCTGGTTTAGTCCTGGTTTAGTCCTGGTTTAGTCCTGGTTTAGTCCTGGTTTAGTCCTGGTTTAGTCCTGCTCTAGTCCTGGTTTAGTCCTGGTTTAGTCCTGGTTTAGTCCTGGTTTAGTCCTGCTCTAGTCCTGGTTTAGTCCTGCTCTAGTCCTGGTTTAGTCCTGCTCTAGTCCTGGTTTAATCCTGGTTTAATCCTGGTTTAGTCCTGCTCTCGTCCTGGTTTAATCCTGCTCTAGTCCTGGTTTAGTCCCGGTCTAGTCCTGCTCTAGTCCTGGTTTAGTCCTGGTTTAGTCCTGCTCTAGTCCTGGTTTAGTCCTGGTTTAGTCCTGGTTTAGTCCTGGTTTAGTCCTGCTCTAGTCCTGGTTTAGTCCTGCTCTAGTCCTGGTTTAGTCCTGCTCTAGTCCTGGTTTAGTCCTGCTCTAGTCCTGGTTTAATCCTGGTTTAATCATGGTTTAGTCCTGCTCTAGTCCTGGTTTAATCCTGGTTTAATCCTGGTTTAGTCCTGCTCTAGTCCTGGTTTAGTCCTGCTCTAGTCCTGGTTTAGCCCCAGTCTAGTCCTGCTCTAGTCCTGGTTTAGTCCTGGTTTAGTCCTGCTCTAGTCCTGGTTTAGTCCTGGTTTAGTCCTGGTTTAGTCCTGGTTTAGTCCTGCTCTAGTCCTGGTTTAGTCCTGCTCTAGTCCTGGTTTAGTCCTGCTCTAGTCCTGGTTTAGTCCTGCTCTAGTCCTGGTTTAATCCTGGTTTAGTCCTGCTCTAGTCCTGGTTTAATCCTGGTTTAATCCTGGTTTAGTCCTGCTCTAGTCCTGGTTTAATCCTGCTCTAGTCCTGGTTTAGTCCTGGTCTAGTCCTGCTCTAGTCCTGGTTTAGTCCCGGTCTAGTCCTGCTCTAGTCCTGGTTTAGTCCTGGTTTAGTCCTGCTCTAGTCCTGGTTTAGTCCTGGTTTAGTCCTGGTTTAGTCCTGGTTTAGTCCTGCTCTAGTCCTGGTTTAGTCCTGCTCTAGTCCTGGTTTAGTCCTGCTCTAGTCCTGGTTTAGTCCTGCTCTAGTCCTGGTTTAATCCTGGTTTAATCCTGGTTTAGTCCTGCTCTAGTCCTGGTTTAATCCTGGTTTAGTCCTGGTTTAGTCCTGCTCTAGTCCTGGTTTAGTCCCTTTCTGGTCCTGGTTTAGCCCCAGTCTAGTCCTGCTCTAGTCCTGGTTTAGTCCTGGTTTAGTCCTGCTCTAGTCCTGGTTTAGTCCTGCTCTAGTCCTGGTTTAGTCCTGCTCTAGTCCTGGTTTAGTCCTGCTCTAGTCCTGTTTTAATCCTGGTTTAATCCTGGTTTAGTCCTGCTCTAGTCCTGGTTTAGTCCTGCTCTAGTCCTGGTTTAGTCCTGCTCTAGTCCTGGTTTAATCCTGGTTTAATCCTGGTTTAGTCCTGCTCTAGTCCTGGTTTAATCCTGGTTTAATCCTGGTTTAGTCCTGCTTTAGTCCTGGTTTAGTCCAGGTTTAGTCCTGGTTTAGTCCTGCTCTAGTCCTGGTCTAGTCCTGCTCTAGTCCTGCTCTAGTCCTGCTATAGTCCTGGTTTAGTCCAGGTTTAGTCCTGCTCTAGTCCTGGTTTAGTCCTGGTTTAGTCCTGCTCTAGTCCTGGTTTAGTCCTGGTTTAGTCCTGGTTTAGTCCTGCTCTAGTCCTGGTTTAGTCCTGCTCTAGTCCTGGTTTAGTCCTGGTTTAGTCCTGGTTTAGTCCTGGTTTAGTCCTGGTTTAGTCCTGGTTTAGTCCTGCTCTAGTCCTGGTTTAGTCCTGGTTTAGTCCTGGTTTAGTCCTGGTTTAGTCCTGCTCTAGTCCTGGTTTAGTCCTGCTCTAGTCCTGGTTTAGTCCTGCTCTAGTCCTGGTTTAATCCTGGTTTAATCCTGGTTTAGTCCTGCTCTAGTCCTGGTTTAATCCTGCTCTAGTCCTGGTTTAGTCCCGGTCTAGTCCTGCTCTAGTCCTGGTTTAGTCCTGGTTTAGTCCTGCTCTAGTCCTGGTTTAGTCCTGGTTTAGTCCTGGTTTAGTCCTGGTTTAGTCCTGCTCTAGTCCTGGTTTAGTCCTGCTCTAGTCCTGGTTTAGTCCTGCTCTAGTCCTGGTTTAATCCTGGTTTAATCCTGGTTTAGTCCTGCTCTAGTCCTGGTTTAATCCTGGTTTAATCCTGGTTTAGTCCTGCTCTAGTCCTGGTTTAATCCTGCTCTAGTCCTGGTTTAGTCCCGGTCTAGTCCTGCTCTAGTCCTGGTTTAGTCCTGGTTTAGTCCTGCTCTAGTCCTGGTTTAGTCCTGCTCTAGTCCTGGTTTAGTCCTGCTCTAGTCCTGGTTTAGTCCTGCTCTAGTCCTGGTTTAATCCTGGTTTAATCCTGGTTTAGTCCTGCTCTAGTCCTGGTTTAGTCCTGCTCTAGTCCTGGTTTAGTCCTGCTCTAGTCCTGGTTTAATCCTGGTTTAATCCTGGTTTAGTCCTGCTCTAGTCCTGGTTTAATCCTGCTCTAGTCCTGGTTTAGTCCTGGTCTTTTCTCTCCCGTCGTACATAAATGGCTGTGACACGTTCGTGTTCGTCCCGTTCTCGAAACTCGGAAACAACTTCCAATTAAGCGGCGTCTGAGCGGCTCTGGTCGCTTTGATAAGAGCCTCGCGCTTCACGCTCCGGCGCCGCGCCGGGATTAGGAAATTAAAAACAGACGAGGACGAGCAGCGCAGGGAATATTCAGAGACGTCCTGCGCCTGTTAGACCTCCTCTGGCCAGGGGGTCCTCTTTAGTCCTGGTTTAGTCCTGCTTTAGTCCTGGTTTAGTCCTGGTTTAGTCTACATTTAGTCCTGGTTTAGTCTAGATTTAGTCCTGGTTTAGTCCTGCTTTAGTCTATATTTAGTCCTGGTTTAGTCCTGGTTTTGTACTTGATTTGGTCCTGGTTTAGTCCTGGTTTTGTACTTGATTAGTCCTGGTTTTGTCTTGGTTTTGTACTTGATTAGTCCTGGTTTAGTCCTGGTTTTGTACTTGATTAGTCCTGGTTTTGTCTTGGTTTTGTACTTGATTAGTCTTGATTTAGTTCTGGTTTTGTACATGAGTTAGTCCTTGTTTAGTCTTGATTTAGTCCTGGTTTAGTCCTGGTTTTGTTCTTGATTTAGTCCTGGTTTAGTCCTGGTTTTGTACTTGATTTAGTTCTGGTTTTGTACATGATTTAGTCTTCGTTTAGTCTTGATTTAGTCCTGGTTTAGTCCTGGTTTTGTACTTGATTAGTCCTGTCTTAATTCTACTTTTATTAATGGCTAAATTTTTTATATCTGAGAAAAAGTCTGGGACATTTATCGATGTTTATGATACATTTATATCATTTTTAACAAGATATAGATTTTTACATGTTGTGTATAAACAGTATATATTGTTTTTTGTCGACCAAAATATATGGAATTTAATCCCAATCACCCAGCCCTAATTTAGAATTACTTATTTAAAAAAAAGACATTTTTTAATATAATTTGAGAATAAAACCATTTAAAAATCAGAATTAGAAAATATTTATTTAATGGGAATCTTTTTTTTTGCATTGCTGACTAGAGAGAAAAAAGAGTAAATATAAAACATACATTTTACATCAATACCAATGTTTTGTAGTTAATTAGTTTTGAATTTTAAATACTCCACATTTCTACTTCTGATTATGTTTTCAACCTGAAAATGTTTGCACTTTTATTAAAAATGGCAGTCATTTTAATTAAAAAATAAATTTTTAATTATTCAACGCATAGATTTTCAAGCTCAAAAGTATAAAATGTACACAGCAAAGAGCCTTCATGCCAAGAATCACAACTGCCAACACTTTTGTCAGAAACTCTAAATTTAGACTGAATTTGAGGCTTAAGAATCTATTCAAATTTCAAAGTTTCTTTTTCTTTTTTTTTCTTAGGGTTTTCTGTCTTTATTGCGCAGGACAGTGCAACGTGAAAGTTTAAACTGAGAAAAACAGATTCAGCGACTGAAATTCAAAATGAGAAAAAAAGTCAAGCTTGTTTTTCAGGGTTCAAACATTTAAAATTCAAAATCTGAAGAAAAAAAGAACTACCCCTACAATGTAATAAAAGCAATAGCTCTTTCTAAACCCTCAGCATTAATAAATACACAATAAAACGTAACTAAACAGAAAGAAGAACCATGTCCAGCTTGATTTGCACATCAGAGCAGCTGATTTCACATCATTGAAGGCGTGATGTTGTTGTGGACGGAGACACAGACTTACATAAACGAGTCGATGGACACGATGGAGAAGTCGAACGCCCACGAAACTCTTACACAACTCCTCGCTCTGGACCAACGTTCTCCAACAAACACCGGAGCGCTTCATCTGTTCGCACCAAATATTGTGATAAAGTCCATCCAAAACCAAAGACTTGTGTTTCCTGCTGTTTGAATGTTTTATATCTATAGGAGACGTTCTGTACCATCGACTTTTCACAGCGTGTTCTTCGTCTGGAGTCGCACGTTGAGTGATTCATGCTTGATTTCGTCGTCTTTATTGTTCTGTATTTGAGCCGCGTTTCATGAATAGAGCTTAATTGCAGCTGGAGACTGGATATTGTTTCTACGGGAAGCGACAAGTGTTCACTTTTTGTACTTTGCCTTTTCATAAACGTCACAAATGTTGCTTGAAAGGTGTTGTGTTTTGCCTTTAACGTCTCACAGAGCAGTCGTTTAAACAGCTTTTCCACACGAGTTTGAACTCTTTGGAAGATTTACGCCACTTTGATCATTTTTCATGCTTAAAATGGCCATAACTTCTTCTGTTCTATTGCTATTTGGAGATTTTCTGTTCCAAACCATAGTTGAATCCATATATTTCTTTAAATGTATTTGACATTTTGTAAAACCCATTAGTACAGGATTTACACATTTGTTTCCCTCTTGTCCTGTTAGCATCTTTTTACCCCACTTTTTTTATTTGAGAGCTATAAAAATACAGTAGATCATTTATTTTTAAAACTTTTTTGCTTCATTCTGTTAATTTTCTTCTTCTTCTGTTCTGACTAAAAATACTAAATACCTGAGGAATTACCAAGGGGAACTGGAATGGTTTCAGCTTTGAAATGAAGATGAAATGTCGGATTTTATCAGAAGAAAAAAGTGTCATTAGTTGCAAATTTAGCGTCTTCTTAGAGTATCTTGGACTATAAATCTAAGTAAAACAATATATAATAGTAAAATGTGACTATATTCGACTATTAAACCCATTTATTTGCCTGAAACTCAAATTAAGGCGAGACACTACAAGCAAAACAAATTATTTTGTTTTTTTGGTCAGTTTTCTCTCTCACATATCGACTTTCATGTGGAAACAACAAACGTGTCCAATCTGCTCCTAAAAGATGTTTTATTCTTCCATTGAATCCACTTCATCCATAGATTTCTCTGGGACATTGTAACTTCAAAGGTCGTTTTCTTAAAATGCATTTTTGTCCCTCGAGACATAAAGATCAGCCTTAAAGTAGATCCTACACCAAACTGTACAATCTGGACTCAACCAGATTTAGACAAAACGGACAGAAGGATTTGTTGATATCTAATTCTAAAACAGATTTATTGAAGTTTTAAGACAAAAAATGAGGCGAAATTTGAATTTTTAGGAGCATTTTCAGTCCAATCTAGTTTACTTAAAAACTAAATAAGAAATCCAAAATCCCCTCTGTTAAGTTTTTTTTATAACTAATATGTTCCAAAATAAGATGAAAGAAATGAACCAAGAAATTTAAACTTGGCTCTGTCCATTTTTCAGAATTAAATGTCCCAAATATGTGCAGTTTTAGCCATTTTTACACATAAAATGCCTTATTTCTGCATAAAAACATGATGAAAAAACTTGTAATACATTTGTCTTACATTCATGTGACTAAACTCCAGGAGAAGTTTACAATTGATATCTTTAAAGTTAAGATTCCTGTTCACCTTCAGCATCTCACTCTGAGTGTGACACAAACGGCTCTGCCACAGCGAGTCCAGATCTGCTCAGGAGATCTGTGTCAGCGAAAAGAAAAGGCGTCGGTCGTAGCGCACGCGGCGAGTGCGAGAACAAACAGATGGAGCGCGGAGCGGCGCTGGGAGCGAGGAAAAACAATCACCGGGAAACGTGCTAAAGCTGCGCGCGACACGATCTGAAGAGCTGGTGCTAAAGAGACAAATGTGCCAACGCAAATGAGCAAATCTGAGAGGGTTTAACACAGTCGCAGGGGGAAAGTCTCTGCTTCCGCGGCTCGTCTCGCTGTGAGGAAATCTACAAGTGACACGAGCTTCATGTGGACGATAGGAAAGCGTTTTGTTGGTCTGGAATCGTGAGCTGGTCCCTGTGACAATCTGCTGTTTTTGTGAAATCGTCGTGTCGTGATTCACTGTTTGTGTCTTTAATGCAGCTGTCTGTTCAAACACACTTTTTCTCCTGTTGTTTAGCCTCTGAAGCCTCTGAGCAGATGACTTTATTTACTTCTTACACCTCTTAAGTGCAATAATTCAACTCAATGCACCAAAACGTAACTAAAAGCGTCAAAAATGCATCTAAAAACTACAAAGACGCGACTAAAAGTGACAAAGACACAACTAAAAGTGACAAAGACGCGACTAAAAGTGATAAAATTGGGTTTAAAAGCAACAAAAACAGGACAAAAATCATCAAGTGTGACACAAAGCACCAAAACGTGACTAAAAACGCAACTAAAAACGCCAAAGACGTGACTAAAAAGTGACAAAAACTCGACTAAACTTCCGCTTGAGTAATGATAAATAAATTGGCTGCTGGTCTCTGTCTTAAAAGATTATTTACATGTGGGGCAGGATTTGTAAAACGATGGGTCTTAAAGGTGGTTTTGTTGTCGTTGTCTTTGTGGAGTAAAGCTGTAAAGAGGCGTCACTAATCCTGGAGTTACACAGGGATCAGAGCGCCGTTCAAACTCTGAAACCAGAGACGGCGATATCTGAACTCCGGCTGGCCCCAAAACCGCAAGAATTCAGAGCAGCCACCAACAAAGATCATGAAATAACGTGAATTTATTGAATACATTTATGGTTTCTGTAATTGTCCGGCTGTACAATTTATAAATTAAGATTCTATCCACACTATCTAAACACGCTTCTGCCAGATCAATATGTCTAACACTCTGCGCTCTACATTGTCGTAGCAGCGTAAGCCTGACAAGTTTGTGAACTCACAAAAAACATTAGAATTCATCTTGTCGGCCAGGTTAGACAAATAGAGGACTGAAATAAAAAGGAAGACCATACTACCCAGGCCAAGCGAAGCCTAATCAGGGACTATGGTTAAGAAATGAGCTCGAAACGGACAAATTTAGTCCAGGATTGAACCATGACGAAATAAATCAGGACTGAAATCACAGACAGGAATACAATTTATATTTAGCATGGGTCAAATGTAGAGAAGGTGTACCTAATCTTAACCTTATTTATACAGACCTAGTGTGGACTAAGACTGAAAAATGACCAAAAACCAAGACTAAAACAGAACAAAAACAAGATTGAGGAAAAACCTTGAATTTAGCCTAATGCTGCAAATGATTCAGATCTGAATGGAGTTCTCCTGCAGAAATCCTTGTCCGTCATTAATCTAAGTTTTCATTGGATTCACAGATCAATATTTCATCTCTCGTTGTTGCAGACTCAAGTCGTTGGTTGGAGACTCTATATTTCATCTGTCGTTGGTTGGAGACTCTATATTTCATCTGTCGTTGGTTGGAGACTCTATATTTCATCTGTCGTTGGTTGGAGACTCTATATTTCATCTGTCGTTGGTTGGAGACTCTATATTTCATCTGTCGTTGGTTGGAGACTCTATATTTCATCTGTCGTTGGTTGGAGACTCTATATTTCATCTGTCGTTGGTTGGAGACTCTATATTTCATCTGTCGTTGGTTGGAGACTCTATATTTCATCTGTCGTTGGTTGGAGACTCTATATTTCATCTGTCGTTGGTTGGAGACTCTATATTTCATCTGTCGTTGGTTGGAGACTCTATATTTCATCTGTCGTTGGTTGGAGACTCTATATTTCATCTGTCGTTGGTTGGAGACTCTATATTTAGTCTGTCGTTAGTTGGAGACTTGAGTGATTTGTTGTAGACTTGACTCGTTTGCAGACTCTATATTTTGTCTGTTGTTCGTGGCAGACTCGGTTCGTTGGTTCCAGACTCGACTCATTTGCAGACTCTATATTTCATCTCTCGTCTGTTCCAGACTCGAGTCATTGGTTGCAGACTCTATATTTCATCTGTTGTTTGTTGCAGACTCTATATTTCGTCTGTCGTTGGTTTCAGACTCGAGTCGTTGGTTGCAAACTCTATATTCTGTCTGTCATTTGTTGCAGACTCTATATTTTGTTTGTTGTTCCTGGCAGAGTTGAGTTGTTCATTGCAGACTCTGTATTTCGTTCATCGTTTGACACTATCTGTCGTCCGTGGCAAACTCGAGCCGTTTGTTGCAGACTCGACTCGTTGGTTGCAGACTATATTTCATCTGTTGTTTGCTGCAGAATCGAGTCATTTATTGCAGACTTGAGTCATTTGTTGCAGACTCTATATTTCGTCTGTTGTTTGGTGCAGACTTGAGTCGTCCCCTGCCGCCTCGGTTCGTTCGTTGCAGACTCGAGTCATTTATTGCAGACTTGAGTTCATTGCAGACTCGAGTCGTCCGTTGCAGACTATATTTCGTTTGTCGTCCCTTGCAGCCTCGGTTCTTACTTTGCAGACTCTATATTTAGTGTGTCGTTAGTTGCAGACTCGACTCATTTGCAGACTCTATATTTCATCTGTTGTTTGTTGCAGACTCTATATTTCGTCTGTCGTTGGTTCCAGACTCGACTCATTTGCAGACTCTATATTTCATCTGTTATTTGTTGCAGACTCTATATTTCGTCTGTCGTTGGTTGCAAACTCTATATTCTGTCTATCGTTTGTTGCAGACTCTATATTTCGTTTGTCGTCCCTTGCAGCCTCGGTTCTTACTTTGCAGACTCTATATTTAGTGTGTCGTTAGTTGCAGACTCGACTCGTTTGCAGACTCTATATTGTCTGTTGTTCGTGGCAGACTCGGTTCGTTGGTTCCAGACTCGACTCATTTGCAGACTCTATATTTCATCTCTCGTCTGTTGCAGACTCAAGTCATTGGTTGCAGACTCTATATTTCATCTGTTGTTTGTTGCAGACTCTATATTTCGTCTGTCGTTGGTTTCAGACTCGAGTTGTTGGTTGCAAACTCTATATTCTGTCTATCATTTGTTGCAGACTCTATATTTTGTTTGTTGTTCCTGGCAGAGTTGAGTTGTTCATTGCAGACTATATTTCGTCCATCGTCCCTTGCAGCCTCGGTTCGTCCGTTGCAGACTCTATATTTCATCTGTTGTTCGCTGCAGACTCAAGTCATTTATTGCAGACTCGAGCTGTTTGTTGCAGACTCAAGCCATTCGTTGCAGACTCTATATTTCATCTGTCGTTCGCTGCAGACTCGAGTCATTTATTGCAGACTCGACTTGTCCGTTGCAGACTCTATATTTCACCTGTCATTCGCTGCAGACTCGAGTCATTTATTGCAGACTCGAGCTGTTCGTTGCAGACTCTATATTTTGCCTGTCGTTCACTGCAGACTCGAGTCATTTATTGCAAACTCGAGCCGTCCGTTGCAGACTCGACTCATTCGTTGCAGACTCTATATTTCACCTGTCATTCGCTGCAGACTCAAGTCATTTATTGCAAACTCAAGTCATTTATTGCAGACTTGAGTTGTCCGTTGCAGACTCTATATTTCGTCTGTCGTTCGCTGCAGACTCAAGTCATTTGATACAGACTCGACTTGTCCGTTGCAGACTCTATATTTCGTCCATCGTCCCTTGCAGCCTCGGTTCGTCCGTTTCAGACTCTACATTTCGTCTGTCGTTCGCTGCAGACTCGAGTCATTTATTGCAGACTCAACTCGTCCATTGCAGACTCTATATTTCGTCCATCGTCCCTTGTAGCCTCGGTTCGTCCGTTGCAGACTCTATATTTCGTCTGTCGTTCGCTGCAGACTCAAGTCATTTACTGCAGACTCGACTCGTCCGTTGCAGACTCTATATTTCGTTTATCGTCCCTTGCAGCCTCGGTTCGTCCGTTTCAGACTCTATATTTCACCTGTCATTCGCTGCAGACTCGAGTCATTTACTGCAGACTCGTGCGCTGTTGTTTTGAGCTGTTTGTTCATGCCTGTGTGTGTTTTTTCCTCCAGGTCGAGTGGCAGAGTCGAGGCACATGCGCACACTTCCTCTCGTCTGACAAGGACCACTACAATCAGCGAACATGGACTTTGTGATGAAGCAGGCTTTAGGAGGTGAGTCGAGGGCTTCCTGTTTCTTCTGTGCTTTGGGTTTCACAAAGACACACGTGAAATGTTTCAGACACAAGCAGCACGCGGCGGAAAGTAACAACACAAAAAGTCCTGCACGAGAGAAACCTCTGCAGCCATCTGTGCTTTAGTCGGGTCGATGTTACTGTGGGTATTTTACACTTTTACACTACATTTGAGAGCAGAATGTGTACTTTCTACTGCCCTAAAAAGTACTTTTCTTATGGTTTTAGGGGTTATTTTTAGCACATTAAAGGTGATATTCTGCCTAAACATTGTGAGTTCAAGTCCAAGCAAAAATACATACACAAAATTCACAAGAAACATTGGGAAATTGATTGGAATTGCTAGTGTTGACCAAAAAGCTAAACAATTCTTTACCAAAATCAGTACACATTTATTAATACTTTAATCTTCAAAAATCTGTGTGAAATACTTTTACTTTTTACTCTTTAAGTACAAAGTCAAACAAGAACTTCAGATTCTTTGATGTAAAACAATGTGAACTTTTGTAACGTTATGTTGAAAAAAGTGGTTTAAAAATGTTCCTCAAATCAACAGGAGCCATTTTTATTTCTTAAGGCGAGACTCTGCAGACGAAACATTTTTTTTTCAGTTATTTGGTCAGTTTGTTCTCTCAACATATGGACTTTGATGAGGAAACAACAAACGTGTCCAATCTGCTCCTAAAGATGTTTTATTCTTCCATCGAATCCACTTCATCCATAGATTTCTCTGGGACATTGTAACTTCAAAGGCCGTTTTCTTAAAATGCATTTTTTGTCCCTCGAGACATAAAGATCAGCCTTAAAGTAGATCCTACACCAAACTGTACAATCTGGACTCAACAAGATTTAGACAGAACGAACACAAGGATTTGTTTAAATGTACAGAGGGATTTTTTTATATCTAATTCTAAAACGGATTTATTGAAGTTTTAACTCTAAAAATGAGGCGAAATTTGAATTTTTAGGACACTTCAATCCAAGTTTCCTTAATTCCAATCCAGTCTACTTAAAAACTAAATAAGAAATCCAAAATCCCCTCTGTACACTTTTTATAACAACTAATATGTATAAAATGAACCAATACATTTAAACCTGGTTCTGTCCATTTTTCAGATTTAAATGTCCCAAATATGTGTATTTTTGGTCATTTTTACACATAAAATGCCTTATTTCTACATGAAAAAATGACATGATGAAAAACTTGTAATATATTTTTTTCTTACATTCATATGAGTAAACTACAGGAGAAGTTTCACATTGGTATCATTAAATTTAAGATTTTTTCCTATTCACCTGCAGCGCCTCACCTTAAATAGATAACCTTAGATAGTTAACTGTATTTGTTTGGATGTCAGGTTGAAAATGGCCGTTCACTGTCAAATAAAAGAGCAGAACAGACCCGGGCAGATGATGTGACAGAAGTGGACTCGTGTTTGTGTTTCGAGCTGGTTTTATTCCCACCTCGAGCTCCGGGCGAGGGTTTAATTCCCTAAAAGCCTCGTAAACAGCGCCCCGGGGGTCAGTGTGTCTTTAAATCAAATGTGGAGTCTTCAATCGGATCAGAGGCGGAGGAAATGAGATTCTCCGTCTGCAACATCCTCCGCTCTTTTACATCCACAAACACACTTTATCTTTGTGCTTGTTGTGTTTGTTTAGTTTAGTTCCGCAAAAAATGTTCAATTTCTGTTTTACGGTGGATGTTTTAGTCTGTCATCTTCAAATGGTAGAGAATTTTTGATGTACGAAAAGAAAAAGGAGAAAAGAGATTTACGGAGGAGGAAATGTTTGAAATATGCATACAGTAAAGTTAAATATTAATAACAATAATACATTTTATTTCTTAAGAGCTATAAGACACTCAAAGACTCTTCGGAAGTTTATCAAACAAACAACAAACGTTACTGAAAAAATCACATAAAAATGTATTTAAAGATTAAAAGCAGTTCTAAAAAGATGGGACGAGGATTTTTTAAATTAAAATTTGTTGTGAAAAAGCGCTTTAAAGGAGACATAATCTGCAACAATCACTCTAAATAACACTCTCGCTGTTGTTATTTAGAGTGATTGATGCATGTTTTGGTACAATCTCTTGCACTAAAGAAATTCCTGTTTTCACCGACCAAAAAGTTACTCAGGTTTAGTTGAAAACAAATTTTATACCCAGATTTTAATCAATGCAAAACCAAAGATACCAGACACTGAATATTCTACATAAAAACTGTAATTTCTGTGATTTTAGAAACGGTAGAAAAGAACATTTCCTTCTGTTTTATTTAAATACCAATAATAATTAAGTACTGTCTGCAATTATAATGTGCAATTTTAGAAAAGGCTGGTTCCAAGAGGCTGCAGTACCTCGCACGGCCACAAATCAATCTGGGACACAGACAGAGGGGGAGATTTTAAGATGCTAAATACTAAACTTAACGTTAATTCAAACGTATTCTAACACTATTCGAACACTATTGATAAATGTATTTAACAGAAGTGACTTGAGAGTTTATCAGGTTCTTCTATGGATTTTTTGATCACTTTTTACATTGTTTTGGTGAATTTTTTTTTTTTTTTTTTTATGTCAGTTTAGCACCTTGCTTTTCAACCAAGGGGAACACTAGTGCGCTATGTGTAGAACTTATTTGCTGTTGAGATCCGCTGCCTCTTGTAAGCAAACACAACCAGAAGGAGGATTACAACAGACGCACAGAACCTTCAGGAATAAGATGACTAGAGCAGTGTTTTTCAACCTTCTTTGAGTTGTGGCACAGAATTTCAGTTTAAAAGCCACCACGGCACGCCACCTACCCCTAAAACATGACCAAATCAGACCATTTAGTTAAAAATATTGTATATAATGAGGCAAATAATGTCTGTGGCACTGTCTAGTTCTTTAAATGTGGTAATAGTGATGGTTTTGTGTTCTTTTTTGGTGCAAATGTTGCTCAGGACACTCCAAAAAGGTAAAATAGTTCATTAAATCCACATTTGTGAATCTGTGAACTCAAACTGGACATTTTCTCAAGGTGCACCTGGAAAAACCTCAAGGAGTTTTTTCTTAGTATTGCAATCGACGTGTAATTTGAGTATCGTAACAACACTAAACTCGAGTCAATAAGTGTCAGGTAAATCGAAGAACAAGAGCTTTGTAATTTACCGCGACATAAACCCCGTGACTGTAAACTCCGGAGCTTACGACCAGAACAGTGCGCCTGAACGTCACACGGAGCTGGCAGCGGGTGCTCGGCCCCAGCTGCTTGGACCAGGATCACAGCCTCATAAATCGGCCCCTGGAGGAACCTGACGCTGAACCATGGAACACCTCAGGCCCAAACGCATCCTCGGAGCTTCTGCACCCATCCACAGCCGCTTTTCTCAGCTCCTTTTCCTTGTTTCCTCTTCCATTCATAACTCTCTCTTTTCACATCCACCAAAGGGACATTTAAATTAAGACAAAAGATTCAATCGATACTAAATAACATCGACTAAAACCACGTTATCAGTTCAAAAACTCACCTCAAATCCAGTATTAAGACCAAAACTATTCTGCACGAAACCAAGTCTGTATCAATTTTAGGAAATCTTCCTTGGAGGATCTGTAGACATTGAACAAACATGAACTAAATTGACTTTAAATCAGTTCTGGAGTTCAAACTAACACTAACATTAGGACTAGGATTTTGACTAAACATTTAAGTCCTGCTAAACCAGGTATAAATAAAGATTACACATATCTAAATCTTCCACTGAAGGATCTGTAGACATTGAACCATAAAACACCTCAGGCCCAAATGCATCCAAAAACTCACCTCAAATCCAGTATTAAAGGTGGAATGGAGGATTTCGGGCAACAAATCAGAATCTCATTTCCTCGTGGGTAGCACAAATAACTGGTCCGCTCAGGTGTCAATCATTCTTTGCGTGCTAGTGCCCGCCCACAGGCTCGTCCAGGGGAAACGCTCGCTCCCCTGGCCGCGCATGCGTGGTTGATATGCTAGTGTGTTTATGTAGCAGGAGGTTAGCGGCGAGTTCCGTCATTGTAGGTCTAAACTTTCATCAGCGAAGAACCGAAATGGATGAGGGACGAAAGAGAAAGACTGTTTTCGAGCTTTCACAGAAGAGACGAAAGTCTGCAGAGGAAAGAAACAAAACGCGTGTTATTCTGGGGGAATCGTTTATGCGCTGGCGAGCATTGAAAGAACAAAACAGGCTTCCAAATGATGCCTCCGCTGCAAACTTTCTGCTGGACAGGTAACTGTTCATCTGACTCTTTTTTTAGCTTATTGTATGTGGAGTGTATTATTAAATCTTCTTGGCGGAGGTTGTCGTGGGAAAGCGACACCAATCGTCTTGTAAACAAATGCACATGGAGCAGCGCTGCTGGTGCTTGTTCACGAGGTTTGGTCGGTGTTCACTCAGGAGAAACAGGGCGGGAGGGAGGGGGAACCTGCACATGCGCTTTTTCAAAAAAAGGACTAACAGTCGCAGATTTTCAAATCGGCGAGAAATCCTCCATTCAACCTTTAAGACCAAAACTATACTGCACGACACCAAGTCCAAACCAAGTCTATATATTTTAGAAAATCTTCCTTGGAGGATCTGTAGACATTGAACAAAACCAGGATTTAACCTGATAGACCAAATTAGAGCTTTGCAGCAGGAAAAACATTAACTAAATTGACATTAAATCAGTTCAGGGTGGAGTCTGCATGTCCTCCCCATGTTACCGTGGGTTCTCTCCAGGTTCTCCGGCTCCTCCCACCGTCCAAAGACATGACTGTGGAGGTTAATTGTAAAACTCTAAATTGTCCCTAGTGTATGAATGTGAGAGTGAATGGTTGTCTGTCCTTGTCTGTGTCTCTGTGTTTGCTGCGACGAGTTGGCCACTGTCCAGGGTGTACCCCGCCTAAGGCCCAAAGTCACTGGGACAGGCTCCAGTCACCCACGACCCCTAACGGGAATAAGCGGTAGAAAATGAAAAAAAAAAAAAAAGTTCTGGACTAAAACCAGGTCCAGGCGCATTTACACTTACATATTTGGTCCTAAATTGAGCCGACTTTGGTCCAGATTTGGTCTTGGGTTGGTCCTGTTCTGGTCATTGTTTAGTTTCAGGTTTTGTTCCAGTTTTGATTTGTTGAATGCCCCCTAAACCTGCACTAAAATTAGGACTAGGATCTGGATCAAAACATTTAAATACCACAAAATCGGGACTAAACCAGGACTAGAAGTAAACCAGGTCAGACACAGTTTGGAGCAGCGTTAATGAATTTAGTTCTGACTCATAATACTGGAGTAAAACAAGACTAAAACAGGACTGAAACAGGACTGGAGGACTAAATCGGGACTAAAATAGGATTAAAGCAGGGCTGAAACAGAACTGAAAAAGGACTAAACCCAGACTAAAACAGAACTAACACTTAACTACAGCGGGACTAACACGAGACTAAAACCGGACTGAAACAGAACTAAATCCGGACAGAAACAGGACTAAAACGGGACTAAAACAGGACTAAAACAGGACTAACACGGGACTAACACGGCTCTCAAATGGGACTAAAACGGGAGTAACGCAAGACTAAAACCGGACTGAAACAGAACTAAAACCGGACTGAAAGAGGACTAAAATGGGACTAAAATGGGACTAACAGGGGGATTAACATGGGACTTACACCGGACTAAAATCGGACTAACACAGGATTAAAACACTGGACAAACACAGGACTAACACGGGACTAACACATGACTAAAACCGGACTAAAACTGGACTAACACAAGACTAACACGGGACTGAAACAGGACCAAAACCGGACTAAAACCGGACTAAAACTGGACTAAAACCAGACTTACACAGGACTGAAATGGGACTGAAATGGGAAAACAGGACTAAAACACTGGACAAACACAGGACTAAAATAGGACTAAAACCAGACTAAAATAGGACTAAAACCGGACTAACACAGGACTGAAATGGGACTGAAACGGGACTAAAACAGGACTAAAACCGGTCTAAAACAGGACTAAAACACAGGACTAACACGGGACCAACACAGGACTAAAACACTGGACAAACACAGGACTAAAAAAGGACCAAAACAGAACTTTACCCGTCCTTAAACCCCGCGCAAATGCAGTTTTAACAAACGCAAGGCCAGATTGAACCAGGACTAAACCAGGTCTATTAAGCACAGAAAAGATTCCACATTTCTTAATCTTCCCCTGGAGGAGCCTTAGACATTGAACCATAAAACACTCGGGGCCAAAACCACTTCCATAACCACTTCCATCCTCCATCCCTCCTTGTTTCCTTTCCTTTCTTAATCCTCCCCCTCCTCTCCTCTCCGCTCACCCTTCGGCCATCGCTCTTCCTTCTTCTTCCCAGAATGCCACGCTGCTCAAAGCGTCCATCCATCTCACTTCTGTACAGTGTTGGGGGTTGGGACGGTTTTACTCGCAGAGCCTCGTTTTCTGACAAATCTTGAAAGGATTTGGAGAAAAAGGCTTCTCTTTCTGTGTCGCCGCGGTTCCCAGTCGTAACGAGACAATGGAGTTCTGCTTTTCCTCTTCATTTGTCTGACGCGTTGCTGCAATTTTCCAAAGCGCGTTGCCGTGTGGGATTACGAGCTAAAGATAAGGTTTCGAGCCCTCGTTAAAAATACAAGCAAGCAAACCAGAATTTAAAAGAAGAGGTTTATAAAATGTGCAACAATCCAGGCTCTTGGTCGACCATCTGTGTATTTAAGAGTGTGTGAACAGAAACATTCTAAGTTCAGAACGGAGGCAAAAGTGAAGTGGAACATAATGTGATGTCACTGGGATTAACCTCAGAATATCACAAAATATGAAAAATTTAGATGATTTTGGAAAATGCAAAGCCTCAGACACATGTGAGTGACATCAGAGCTGCTTCAAACACATTTATTATTGTATTTCACGTCATGTTTCAGGAAATTGTGATAAACTCTTTGCATTTTTGATGAAGGAACAATCCAGATTTATGGGTTTTACTGGAAAAATACTCACAGAAATGTTGAGCCCACAATAAGTTTTCATTTTATCTAGAGATATATGAGATACTATTCAATAAATTTGATTATTTTGAAGCTGAAATACAATTTTAAGGCTAGAAAATTGTTTGGTTTGTTATAGAAAAGCAAACTAACTGACCTTTCTTCTCTGGAAATTCAAATGTTTTGCTTTTTTTTCGAACACAAACACTTAAAACCAGCAGAATTTAGATCAAATGTGAGAGAATCATTGAAACATTCGACTTTGCCTCCTGTCGCCTCCATTGTGGAATTTTGACACATCACATATTAAAGCGTTTGTTGACTTTGCTCCAGAAGTTGCCGTACGCGCCGTCGTCTTGTTTCCGTTGTAGTTCACACGGAGCAGACGAGCTCAACAGAAAATAAGTTCTACATGGACTAAAAAGACGTTTTCAGGAAATCGTTGCATTGTTGACTTGTTGTTGCTCGTGTTCATTAAACATTTTACACAAATCAATCGACTTTATGTAACATTTTAGTGTCAGACTTTTCCCTTGTTCGTCATTAGCTTTAACTGAGTTCTCGTCAAACGGAAGTGCGTTTACAACAAAAGTACGTATCTGGCAAAAAACGGCAAAACAACAATACAATAGGGTCAATACAACGAAAAAAAGATGGCGACGCCCACGGCCACTTCTGGAATAAGGTGAATAGGCTGCTTATGTTCTGTCTAATCGAGAAAAACATTAATTGCACATATCATCCATAGAAAGAGAATAATAAAAAAAAGGTTTAAGCAAAAAAACTGACTGGTAAAATTTAAGCATTTCTCATGTTTTCTTGATAACGAAACCAGAAGAATTCAGAATATACTGTAATCTGATGCTACACAAAACTAAAAATGCTACAAACTACAGATTTTTGACAAACTTAAACCTTCCTAGAACACAGTGAGGATTCCACTGTCACCCCTCGATTTCCAGCTGGATGTTAAAGGACACATATTCTGCTAGAGTGACTTTTTTGAGCTTTAAATACTGTTCTAACAATGTTTCGTCATCAAAAACACACCTGGAGTAGCATTCAGTTGCATTCACGCTGTTTTGAGGAATGTTTATTAGAAAATCCTCCCCCCTCTGAGCGTCAAACACATGTCCTGCTGAACTTCCGGGATTTTCTGACGTATTTTCAGATCATCTACGTCATTTATCAGAGAATATTCCGCTGTTTTAAGTCCTTAAATCACCATCAGAAACATCAACACATACGCTTCTTTTAAATTTCAGTTAAAAAAATGGCTCATAGACAATCAGACCTGTCAGCATTAACTCATTCCCCTCTTGCTGCCCCCGCTGGACTCTTGCCTTTTGATTGTTTTTGGTTGATTGTTGTTACTTGTTTGCCTTGTTGCTGCTGTTTTCTTTGTCACGTGTGAGTGTTCAAGGTTTGTCTGTCAGTGTCTGTCTATTGTATGATTTGAGATTTTAACTTTTAACTTTGTAATAACAACTGTACTTTTACTATGTTTAGGGTGACATTTTAACATCTGTCCAGGGACTACAGATGAAAAATAGCCCCGTGGCTAATTCTGGCATATTTACATGTAAATGTGGATTAATATGCACTGTCCCTGAAATAAATAAATACATAAATTAATTAATTAAATCATCGCTAAACTTGTTCTGAGCATTTCTACCTCTAAACACGATAACTGCTGCAGCAAATCCGCACAATGACTTTTTTTCAGCGCTAACTTCACTAGATTGCATATTGCATTTAGTGTCATTTCATACTGACTGATAACCCAGGTTATAGAATGAATAAGAACATTTGAAAACATGAGATGGCAAATTTAAGGCACTCAAGAACATGTTTAAAGACTAATAACAAAATGAAAAAAAAAAAAGCAGAATATTTTTCCTTTAAACCTCATGCCCAAAGTCTCGGGGAAAACAAGCCACAAACCCATTGAAAGAAGACAAACGCCCCACGTCTTAATTCAATCTCTGTCCCATGCAGCTGGAGTCAACAGGAACCTCTTCAGAGTGATTTATTCTGAAAGTTTGATCGAATTTGCACGGAGCCGCACATCAACACGGCGCTAACGCTAGGCTAATGTGATCAGCTCCCTCGCCTCGACCGCAGGAAGGCTCCCTCTGCTCGCTCGACCTCGCTCTCCCTCGATCCGCCGCTGATGGATTTCTGCTGCCGGCCACAGATTGCATTTAGAGTTAGTTTAATTAGGAATGAGATTGATCTGCGTTCGCCTGCGACGCTCGGCCAATCGGAGGCAGCTGCTGCAAAGTTCACCCGCGACAACGAGAAAATCAGATCGGGAGATGGACTTCTGTGTTTTCTGTTTTCCGCTCTCTTAGAACGACCATTTGGAAACCCTTTTCTTCCCGCTTTCTGTTCGAATGCAAGGATCTTTACCAGACGGCCATTAGAGTTTGGGGCATTCCAGTCACAGCTGCTGATTTAAAGTGTCTCTCATGAGGAGAAGCGACTCCTCTGAATCAGAAGTAAATCTAGAACTTCTTTTACCACAGAGTTTAGTTCTGCGCTTGTTAGGTCTGGGTGATATAACGATAAAAATGTAATGGTGAGTTCATCCCTGTGACAATCTGCTATTTTTGTGAATTGACTTGTGTGTAAAATGGCTTGAATTGATCATTTTTATCTGGATTTGAGAAGTTTTGACTCGATGAGATTTAACTGCTGATGTGATGCAGAATATTTCACTGGTTTCAAAGTATTTCTGGCTGATAATGATAATAATTTTGCTTAAAATAAGAAAACACATTTGTCAGTGGGACAAGTAAAATGATCTTAACCCAGTGACAGATAATTTGGACTGAAATAAGAAATAATGTGTTGAAACAAGTCAGAAATGGTTTGAAACGAGTCAAATAATCTAGTTCCATCAAATAAAAAGTCTTAACTCATCTTAACGAGTCAAAACATCTGAAATTCAGATTAATATTCTGAAATCAAGACGTTTTAACTAGAAATTCAGTTTTTGCAGAGTGTCTGTTCAAACACACTTTTTCTCCTGTTGTTTAGCCTCTGAAGCCTCTGAGCAGACGACTCTTTTTCCGTTGTAGTTCACACGGGGCAGACGAGCTCAACAGAAAATAAGTTCTACATGGACTAAAAAGACGTTTTCAGGCTCCAAGAAATCGGTGCGTTGTGACTTGTTAAACATTTTAGACAAATCAATCTACTTTATATAATGTTTTAGTGAGAGACTTTTCCCTCGATGGCCGTTTGCGCAAACACCGTTAGCGTCAAACTGGAAGTGCGTTTACTACAAGAGTGCGGCTCATGGACGTAAAAAGAGGCAAAAGTGGGCAGGGCGGAATAAGGGGAATAGTTTTTTACAGTCTTAAAAACGTGACACACAGAACTAGTTCATTTTGAAACAGTTTTTTAGCGCTCCAAACTCATTCCTTACTTATTTAATGCCTTCCGAGCGTCATAATTATCCACCACAATGAGTTTATAAGAGCTTTTCACAACTTCCAGAAGCCAGAATGCAGTTTACTCTCGATAAAGTGTAGAAGTATTTACCTTATTCCTGAAGTTGCCGTACGCGCCGCCGTCTTGTTTCTGTTGTAGTTCACATGGAGCAGACGAGCTCAACAGAAAATAAGTTCTACTCGACTAAAAAGACGTTTTCAGGAAATCGTTGCGTTGTGACTTGTTGTTGCTCGTGTTCATTAAACATTTTACACAAATCAATCTACTTTATGTAACATTTTAGCGGCGAGACTTTTCCCTCGTTCTTCATTAGCTTTAACGGAGTTCTTGTCAAACGGAAGTGCGTTTACCACAAAAGTGTGTATCTGTGGCAAAAAGAGGCAAAAGTGGGTGGGGCAGAATAAGGTAAGATCAAACTAACGAACATTAGCAATGAGTGGAAAAACGTATTTGGATTAAATACACACCAACATAGACTAATGTAGCACCTGACTTTCTTAACTTTTCATCGAGACTGAGAGTGATCGAGTTATTTTCCTTCTGCTTTAATTGGTGCCCAGTGTTTCAATTTCAATACAATTAAGCTTTAAGTCGGGGCCTATGCTCAGAGCGTGATTTACGAAGGCAGCGCTCGGCCGTTTTGAATCTCTGCTGAAGAAGTGGCTTAATTTTGCACTTGGCAGCTCTCGTGGACGCGGCTTATTGCCTCCAGCGTATCGATCACTACAGAAAGTAAACACGTCTGAGGGAGAAGGGCCAACTGCTAAACAAAGTCGTTTGTTTTAACTTACACCAACGTCTCAACGCTTAAATTACATTACAATGGAGTGGAAGGGGACAGTGAGACTTAAATGTGGTTAGAAGGTTCTCTTTGACGTGTTTAGGACCTGGTTTGGTTTTGATTTAGTCCTGCTTTGGTTTAACCCATGTTTAGCTTTAGTATTGAGCATTGAATTTGTTCCTCTGGGCTGTGTTTAGTGACAGAGAAAATGCCCGCCGGCCAATGAGAACAAAGGAGGAAGTAAAAAGAACGTGTAGAGTGTATTATAGTGTAGTCCCGGGTTGGTCCTGTTTAGTCCTGGTTTGGTCCTGTTTTGGTCCAGCTTTGGTTCTGCTTTGTCTCTGCTCTAGTCTTGGTTTAGTTCTGGTTTGGCCCTTGTTTGGTCCTTGTTTGGCTCTTGTTTGGTCCTAGTTTGGCCCTAGTTTGGCCCTGGTTTTGCTCTTGTTTGGCCCTGGTTTGGCCCTGGTTTTGCTCTTGTTTGGCCCTGGTTTGGCTCTTGTTTGGCCCTTGTTTGGCCCTGGTTTGGACCTGGTTTGGCCCTTGTTTGGCCCTGGTTGGGCTCTTGTTTGGCCCTGGTTTGGCCCTTGTTTGGCTCTGGTTTGGTCCTGTTTTGGTCCAGCTTTGGTTCTGCTTTGGCCCTGCTCTAGTCCTGGTTTAGTCCTGGTTTTGCTCTTGTTTGGTCCTAGTTTGGCTCTTGTTTGGCCCTGGTTTGGCACTGGTTTGGCTCTTGTTTGGCCCTGGTTTGGCCCTGGTTTGGCTCTTGTTTGGCCCTTGTTTGGCCCTGGTTTGGCCCTTGTTTGGTTCTTGTTTGGCCCTTGTTTGGCCCTGGTTTGGCCCTTGTTTGGCCCTTGTTTGGCCCTTGTTTGGCCCTGGTTGGGCTCTTGTTTGGCTCTGGTTTGGTCCTGTTTTGGTTCTGCTTTGGTTCTGCTTTGGCCCTGCTCTAGTCCTGGTTTAGTCCTGGTTTGGCTCTTGTTTAGTCCTGGTTTTGCTCTTGTTTGGCCCTGGTTGGTCCTGTTTTGGTCTTGCTTTGGTCCTGGTTTAAGGCTTCATTTCATTTTGGGACATTGTGGTACATTTACTTACGCCAAACTCACTCAAAGGTTTATTCTTGCTTTAGGTTTGATCTTGGTTTAGCTCTATTTACAACTTTATATTTTACCCTTTTATTGCCTATTTTACTTTATATTTACCCTTTTATTGCCTGTTTTCCACCTCAGTCCTGGTCCTGGATTACGTCCTGGTCTTGTTTGGTGGCGGTGCTTCCGTCTTTTCTCCACTGCACCTGCAATAACATTCTTTATAACAGGTGAATATTACAAAAAGCAATAACAGCGTGCGGTCTTTTGTCAGAGATGTTCAGCGATATCAGGTTTCATCATTCCTATCGCTGAAATCATATTGCGTTTCTCCGTTATCTGCGCTCGGCCTCGGCGCTCTCATAACGACACTTAATGAAAGATAATGGAGATAAAGACGGAGAAACAGGTCAGAGCGGCGCGGCTGCAGAGGCTGAGCCAGTTTGAAATCTGAGCAGTAAATGAAATAGTGCCCACTTTTACGACATTTATTTTATTTTTAGCAGCGACAAAAATCAGCTTCAACCATTTCCAAGTTCGCACAGATTTGGACCTGGATTAAAGTGCGTATGACAGCTTTTTACGATTTTCTCATTTTAACTTTCTCCAGTGTATTAATACCTGTTGTAAATATAAATTGTAGTTTTACAACAATCAGGTCCCTATTTGTGGAGAAAAGTTTAAACATTTGTTGAAAATTACAGGAAGTAAACAAATCGATGACATCACACTGGGGAAACAAAGGTTATGCATAATTTACACAAAAGAAACAACTTTTTTGACACTTTAAACTTTGATTCAACAAAATAAAGGTGTTCATATGTGTTTTTCTTTGTCAAATGAACAAAATCTGTGACATTAGATGAGTTTTGGCCAGTGTACAGTCTGGTTGCTATGGTAATTTCCTAGTGTGATGTCATACTTTACAACCAGGAAGTAAATTAAAAACCTAAAAGAATGGCTAAACTGTGGTAAAATGTGTAAAGATCTGAGTAGAAATTGAAATATATTTATCTTAACTGCATTTTAGTTAAATGTGTATTTCAACCTGTCAGAGGCCCTTTAAGACTGTTTTTCGCTGCTTTGACCAAATTAGACCTAATCCTAAAGTAGAAAGTTCATTACTAATTAATTAATTAATTACTTACTTAAGCTCAACCTTGACTTGGTCTTGGTTTAATCCTGGTTTTAGCCTAGATTTTGTGTCGGTTTATACGTTATGTTTGAACATAAAAAAACCAAACAAAAAAACCAATGACCACTATGTACAAAAACAAAAAAACACTTGAGTTTTTCCTTTTAAAGCCAAATTTAGGATTTCGGGGAAGATTTTTAGATAATTTTCCTTCCATTCGCTGCATAAATACAAAAAGTGGGTTCATTTTCATAGTTGTACCTTCGAAACACCCATTTGTAAACGTAATGTCAATTGCCAAAAAACAAAAATATGCTGTATGTAAAGTGATTTTAGCTTGTAATGATACTGATAATGATGGCTCAAAAGTAAAAGAGGAAGTTTTTTGTTAATCTTTCAGTTTTGGTGTTATTTTGAGAAATGGGCAATGACTGTGGGATAAAAATATCTGATTATAATGGAAGTCAATGGGGCACTCGTCCATTAAGAAGGCTGAGCGTGAGTTTTGAGTCTAGACAGTGGATTTTTTTGTTGTTTTTTTGTTATTGTGATTCTGAAACCTTCAAATACATTTACCTTTGTCAAAAAATATGACCCTAGCACAAGGAATTCCAAAATTACAGCAAGAAATGTAAACCACAAACTAGAAAATGCTCACTGCAAAAAATGAACTTCTAGATGAGTTAAATCGTCTTGATTTGAGGATATTAATCTGAATTTCAGACGTTTTGACTCGTTAAGATGAGTTAAGACTTTTTATTTGATGGAACTAGATTATTTGACTTGTTTCAAACCATTTCTGACTTGTTTCAACACATTATTTACTATTTCAATCCAAATCATCTGTCACTGGGTTAAGATCATTTTACTTGTCCCACTGACAAATGTGTTTTCTTATTTTAAGTTAAATTATTATCATTATCAGCCAGAAATACTTTGAAACCAGTGAAATATTCTGCATCACATCAGCAATTAAATCTCATCGAGTCAAAACTTCTCAAATCCAGATAAAAATGATCAATTCAAGCCATTTTAAACTTTACAGATTTACATTTTTTGTTGTGCAGGAGATAATTTGGACTGAAATAAGAAATAATGTGTTGAAACAAGTCAGAAATGGTTTGAAACAAGTCAAATAATCTAGTTCCATCAAATACATAATCTCCACTGATCTTAAAAAGTCAAAACGTCTGAAATTCAGATTAATATCCTACAATGAAGACATTTGAACTCATCTAGAAGTTCATTTTTGCAGTGTTGTGAGATGGTCCTGAGGGTTAAAGACGCACAAGAATTTGGCGAGAATTTTTTACGTTTTTCAAAAGAACGCTCGCACCAGCTCGTCTTCAAGCACAATCATGGTTTCCGAGTTCACATGCTTTTTGAATAATTGGTTTGAATTTGCTTTGGCCAGTTGTCCGTGTCCGCGGGCTCCTCATCTGTTATTCAAATGAAGCTAATTTGTCACACTTTCTCATTCGCCTCGTCGGCCCCGCCTCCTCTGCCTCTGCGTCCCAGGAGCCAACGGTCTGTGTCCGAGTCTCATTAAACACACGGCTGTCCAGAGGCAAAACTGTCACTTATGAGTAAAACACATCGCGGGAAACAGTGCGATAGTAGCCGGCTTTTCTAACACGAGCCACGGCCAGCTCAGTTTAATCAGACACAGAACGATTCATGTAAAGAGCACTGCAAAAATGAATTTCTAGATGAGTTCAAATGTCTTGATTGTAGGATATTAATCTGAATTTCAGACGTTTTGACTTTTTAAGATCAATGGAGATTATGTGTTTGATGGAACTAGATTATTTGACTTGTTTCAAACCATTTCTGACTTGTTTCAACACATTATTTCTTATTTCAGTCCAAATGATCTTCCTGCAGCAAAAAATGTGAATCTGTAAAGTTTAAAATGGCTTGAATTGATCATTTTTATCTGGATTTGAGAAGTTTTGACTCGATGAGATTTAATTGCTGATGTGATGCAGAATATTTCACTGGTTTCAAAGTATTTCTGGCTGATAATGATGATAATTTAACTTAAAATAAGAAAACACATTTGTCAGTGGGACAAGTAAAATGATCTTAACCCAGTGACAGATAATTTGGATTGAAATAAGAAATAATGTGTTGAAACAAGTCAGAAATGGTTTGAAACAAGTCAAATAATCTAGTTCCATCAAATAAAAAGTCTTAACTCATCTTAACGAGTCAAAACGTCTGAAATTCAGGTTAATATCCTCAAATCAAGACGTTTTAACTCATCTAGAAATTTATTTTTTGCAGTGTGCGTTTTTATTCGTGAAATTTTACACTGATTAATACGTTCAGATCTGACGTAAAGACTTTAACATTGACTAGAGCCCAATCTGGACGGGACGAGTCTCACCTCTGGACCTCACGCTATTTGTAATTATTACGGAGGAAGTGCAGAGCGTCAATATCGCGCAAATCTGCCAGGTCTGTAATTTGTAATCTGTAATAATTCCAAGCAAATGACCTGCTGTGTTTCGCCAAATAAGCAGCAGACAAGAGGGAGTAACATCAGCCTTAGCTTCTCTGTAGTTTACTGCTCTCCTCCTGTGTATCATTTTTGCACTGATTTCGCCAAATACAGTAGGGGTTCAAAGATAATAGAGGCCCCGTGTGAACAGGCGTCTCTGTAGTTTGGGTTTTATTTGGCCTGTATATGGTGGTATTTATTTAAAGTGATGGGAAGAATACTTTGAAAGTGTATTCCGTTGCAGAACACCGAATACACGCGCTGAGATTCCATTTGCTGTATCAATCTGCTCTAAATGATGAACAAAACAATTTCGCATTGAGAGTGTTTGCATTAATTTATGAATCAGATTGGGCGGTCGGTACAAAACACTTCGGTTCCGAGTCCCGCTCGTGTCCCACTCGTGTCCTTTGCTGATTGAACTTTAAAGGACACATGTTCTGCTACAGTGACTTTTTTGAGCTTTTAATCATCTTCTAACAATGTTCCATCATCAAAAACACACCTGGAGTAGCATTCAGCTGCATTCACTCTGTTTTAAAGAATGTTTACCAGAAAATCCTCATCTCTCTGAGCGTCAAACACACTTCCTGCGAACTCCTTCTATCCGGGACGTATTTTCAGATCATCTACATCATTTATCAGAGAATCTTCCTCTGTTTTTAGTCCTTAAATCATCGCTAAACTTGTTTCTCATTTCTGCCTCTAAACACGATAACTGCTGCAGCAAATACGCACCAGAACATCTTTTCAGCGCTAACTTCACTAGACTGTATATAGCGCTGGCGCCATCTGCTGGCTGGATGCACTCAGTAAACGTTATTTCATAGTGACTGATAACAGGGCATAGAACGAATAAGAAACTTGTTTTTTGTTTTTAAACATGATATGGCAAATTTAAGGCACTCAAGGGCTTTTTTAAACAGAAATATGAAAAATGCAAAATATTTCTTTTAATAACTCACCAGGTGATAATCCAGCAGTGAGTAAAGCGGCACGTGGGCAAACTCAAACTTTAGACAAACAAAACCGTTATGATTTTAATGAAAAGACGAGGCTCAAAAAGACACTTGTGTAAAACGGCGGCTTTAATCTCCACTCCAGCGCGTCGGAGTGAACTCATTGAAATGCACAAGCGTCTGTGGTTTATCGTCTTAATTATCACACACACTCCGCTCTCGTTAAACAGATTTCTTTAATCTCTCTTTTTATGTGTCACTCATCTCGACTTTGCTCTAACAAGCTCCAAACATAACGCTCTCAGACGTGACGGGAAACCAGTTCAGGGACGTCGCCATGTGGTGCTCGAGATGTTCTGCAAAACCCACTTTAACTGTTACAATTGTTTTCCCTCGTCGTTTACCCACGGAAGATGTATTGTGTGACATGTGTGAGTGATTTATACGTGTTTGAGTTAGATTTATTCTCCAAAAACGACAGTCTTCCTCCCAAACACGACCCGCTTTCTACTTTGTTCTCCACTTTTTTCTTTCTTAAACAGTTATAAACTTAAGGCGAGACACTACAGGCAAAAGACATTAAAAAAAAGTCTTTCATGTGGAAGCAACAAACGTGTCCAATCTGCTCCTAAAGATGTTTTATTCTTCCATTGAATCCACTTCATCCATAGATTTCTCTGGGACATTGCAACTTGAAAGGACGTTTTCTTAAAATGCATTTTTCTCCCTCGAGACATAAAGATCAGCCTCAAAGTAGATCCTACACCAAACTGTACAGTCTGGACTCAACAAGATTTAGAACAAATGAACAAGGATTTGTTGATATTTAATTCTAAAACTGATTTATTGAAGTTTTAAGTTAAAAAATGAGGCAAAATTTGAATTTTTAGGAACATTTCAAGTTCAGTCTGGTTTACTTAAAAACTAAATAAGAAATCCAAACTCCCTTCTGTACGTTACAAATTGAACTGATAAATTTAAACCTGGTTCTGTCAATTTTTCAGATTTAAATGTTCCAAATATGTGCATTTTTGGCTGTTTTTTCACATAAAAGGCCTTATTTCTACATGAAAACATGACATGAAGAAAAACTTGTGATACATTTTTTTCTTACATTTATGTGACTAAACTACAGGAGAAGATTACAACAGATATCTTTAAATGTATTTTTTTTTTCCTGTTCACCTGTTTTTTTTGTAAATTTGTATTTTTTTGTGTTTCTTTTTTTGTAAAAGCAGCTCTTTGTGACAGTTGCACATGGTCTGCATCAAATCATAAAGTATCAACCAGGAAGTAAGTGGCAAAAGCAGCGCTCTGATTGGCTGTGCTCGGGGCAGTGGGAGGAGTTTCACTTTACCGTCTGAAAAAGGCTGTTCTAAAGCTGCGCACAAGACTGGAAATGAACGAACGACGTGCTTAAAGTGCTTAAAGGTTTATAGGATTTTCTAGTTTTAACTTTATTTGGTGGAATAAAACCTGTTGTACATATTTATAATAGTTTTACACCAATCAAGAATCAGTTTGTGAAGAAAAGTTGAAAAATATGTTTTACAGGAAGTAGAGCAGAGTTCAAAAACATGATGACATCACACTAGGGAGACACACCGGGGACAATTTACAACCAACAAACACAATTTCTGATCCTTTAAACATTGATTCAACAAAACAAAGGCGTTGCCGTACATTTTTATTTGTCAAATAACCATTTTTGTGACATTAGAGGTGTTTATGTGGTAACATGGTTGCTAGGTGACAGGTACAGAATTTCCTGGTGTGATGTCATGATTTAGGACCAGGAAGTGAAGATTTTAACCTAAAAAATGGCCAACTCGGTATAAATACAGTTAATTCTTTAGCAGAACCTAAAGTATAATTATCTTATCTGTGTTTTAGTAAAATTAGTGCATCAACCTGTCATAGGCCCTTTAAGGGTTTATGAGAGCTAAGGACAAGTTAAACACATTTAAATACTTCCAGTTTTGAATTTATGAAAGAATGATTTTGCGAGGGATAAAAGTACAATTCAATGGAAGGTACAGTTTCACATAACGATACTCTCTCATCGACGTTATTGAATGTTCTAAAAGGCAGAATCATTTCCATATTCTACGGCGTCTGGTTGATGCTGCTGTTATAAAACTGAAGGACACTGTAGTTTGTCCGTGAACCACAGTGTGTCCCGGGACGGAGCTGCTTAATGTGCACTCAGAGGGGGAGGGGCTAGGAAAGGACACATGAGAAGGACACGAGGAGACAAGACAAGAAGGAGGAGAAGACTAGATACACACTGCGAGCTTTTATTTGATTTAAATGACACAAATTCTGCATTAAGTGGCTTTAAAGCAGTGGTTCTCAAACTTTTTCAGTCACGACCCCCAAAATTAACAATAGTTCACATTCGCGACCCCAAACACAAAAAATAGGCGACACGCAAAGTGATAAATTAGCCTTATATCTAATGTTTGATTTTATTTTGAGAATATAGACCTAGAAAAATGACTTTGATAGGCCGACAAATAGGAATCTACATTCACCACTGCATTTGAAGGGGGTCCAGCCTTGTTTAACACTATTGTATCATTTTTCCCATCATCTGGGGACCCCTGGAAATCATTTCGCGACCCCCATTGGGGTCCCGACCCCTAGTTTGAGAACCACTGCTTTAAAGGACACATATTCTGCTACAATTACTTTTTTGAGCTTTAAACCATGTCCTAACAATGTTCCATCATCAAAAACACACCTGGAGTAGCATTCAGTTGCATTCACGCTGTTTTGAGGAATGTTTATTAGAAAATCCTCTCCCTCCGAGCGTCAAACACACTTCCTACTGAACTTCCTTGATCTGGGACATATTTTCTGATCATCTACGTCATTGATCAGAGAATCCTCTGCTGTTCTAAGTCCTTAAATCATCGCTAAACTCGTTCTGAGCATTTCTGCTACTTTCTGCTGCTGCTAACCGTATCATAGCGTCTCTTAAAGTGATAACAGAACTAAATTGTGTAAGTAATATGCGTCATCTGCTGGCTGGATGCACTCAGTAAGTGTCAGGGCTGACGGCAGATATATCCTTTCATTAAATCCATAATAAACTTTATTTTATTTTTTTAAACAGGAGATGACAAATTAAAGTTACTCAAGAGGACGTTTAAAGGATAATAATAATATGAAAAATGCTGAATATTTTTCCTTTAAACATCTTATCTTTGCTTTGGCGTCTCATGTCTTACATTTACTGAAGAGAAGAGGGAACTACCATACGGAAATAAACAAAAGTTAGCCTCCTCCTACACGCTAATGTAAGAATGCAGTTGTTATGATGAGGATTTTAGTAAGAAATGCTCAGAGTGGGATGATTTACGGACTTAAAAACAGCACAGAAGACCTGCAAATCTTTACCTTTGATGTCCCAAATGTGAGTAACTTGAAAGTGAGTGTTTTTGTGAGGCTCAGAAATGACGACCTCATAAACAGGATTAAACAACAAGTGTGAGAGAAGCTAAATACAACGCTGTAAGAGCAAAGATAAAACAGGATTAAAAGCTAAAATAAAAAACAATTTTGTATAATGTCCTTTAAGATCTATCTTTCCTGATTAAATTACACTATATATTTTATTTTTGAAAACTTTTTTTAATTGGGCAAAAACCAGTAGAAGAACATTTCTGACAATCGAGAAACCAGTGAGAAATGAATAAAACTGTTAAATTCTCCTCAAAACAAGGTAAATATCCTGCATTGGTGTTATTTTTTAAACAGTTCTTTGTGTTTGCGGTGGAGGCCGAGTGAGCGCTGAGGTCATCTCCTCCTCTGAGACGCACCAGGCTGATGAGGTTTCATTTTCTGTGAACACGAGCCCAGTCCTGCGGTTTGGACTCTTCATCTGTCCACGAGGAATGAATGAAGCTGTGCACGACGCCAGCGACAGAAGATATGAACATAAAATATAATAATATGATATAACAGTGAAGGGGAGAGTGGAGCGCTTTGGGTTCATTTTCTTTATTATTTTAACATCTATATTCTGTGAGTTTTGTTTGACCGTTAATTAAGGCTGAAGTCGACTAAAGACCAGCCCCATCGACCGATTAATCGTCTAAAAGGAATGTAGTAAAAATATATCAAAACTGTAGTATTTCCAAGTCTCTGAACCAAACTGCACAAAACTGTGGAGGAGTTTGTGCAAAAACAACTATTTATACAGAAACGTAGGAGATGGTGTATTTTTTATATGTTAAGACTCCAAAATCTCCAGTGAACTCACTTCATTTTTCTTGTTTTTGCCACTTAAATAATTTTATAATAATTTAATATAAATAAAATGATTAGTCGATAAAAATGTTGGTCGTTTGCATCGACTCAAACAAAAAAAGTTTCTGTTTTCATAAGAAATGTTTCTGTTTTTATCAATCAAATGAGTTCGGTTTTTAAGATGTTAATTTCTGATTTTAAAATATGTTTTTTTTGGTTTAATGAGAAAAGTTTCTGTTTTTATGAGTAAAATACATTCAGTTTTTATGAAAAAAGTTTCTGTTTTAATAATTTTACATCATTGCTGGCTCTCTGTAGATGATCCTCTGAAGACCATGGTCCAATGATCACTGACCATTTTCCTCCTTATGAAAACAGAATTTATTGTACTATTGAAAACAGAATCTTTTCTCATTAAAACAAACTTTTATCATAAAAACAGAAACTTTTTTCATAAAAACAGAAACCTTTGTCATTAAAACAGAAACTTCTC
Source organism: Rhinogobius similis (assembly GCA_019453435.1). NCBI lineage: Eukaryota > Metazoa > Chordata > Actinopteri > Gobiiformes > Gobiidae > Rhinogobius > Rhinogobius similis. The sequence continues at coordinate 5,354,647 of CM033630.1, forward strand.
TTAAAAACAGTAACTTTTCTCATAAAAACAGAAGTTTTTCTCATAAAAACTAACTTTTCTCATAATAAAGTAACTTTTCTCATAAAAACAATAACGTTTCTCACAAAAAGAGTAACTTTTCTCATAAAAATGTAACTTTTCTCATTTAAACAGACCCTTTTTCCAAGTGAATGCCAAATCTGACGTAGGATGCTCTTTAAGTTGTTCACTTTGTGCTTTTTGAACAGAATCATTCTTCATCATAAACAGATCTCACCAAATCATCTCAATCTTTCTTTGTGCGGCCCAGTTTTTTTCATTTTATTTCATCACCGCTGAATACTTTTACACTCGTATCAGTTTTGTACGATTGAACTGGGCTCTGCTTGTGTTTGTGAATCTGCTGCAGAAGCCTGAGCCGCCCACGTCGTCTTCAGGGAATTATCTGAAGACTGTGGCGCAAAATCCACTCTAAACAAACAATATCACGTTTATGTCGTCGAGATGAGAGCCGCATCAGTGCGCATTTTCATATTTTTACATTGTTTGTGTTTAAATAAGCAAAGTTTAGTCCGTTGAAAATGTGGGTTGAGTTAAACAAATGAATGGAGTGAACAGAAAGTGTAGAGCCACAGAACCGTCGGCGCGTTTCCATCTGTCTGATTCTGAAGGTCACGTTTGAACTCGTCGCACATTTGAATTTAAATTACTGTTTTGCTGTCATAAAAACAGTAACTTTTCTCATAAAAACAGAACGTTTTCTCATAAAAACAGTAACTTTTCTTATAAAAACTGTAACTTTTCTCATAAAAACAGAACGTTTTCTCATAAAAACAGTAACTTTTCTCATAAAAATAGAAACCTTTGTCATTAAAACAAACTTTTCTCACAAAAACAGAAACTTTTCTCATAAAATCAGAAACTTTTCTCATAAAAACAGTAACTTTTTTCATAAAAACAGAAACTTTTATCATAGAAACAGTAACTTTTCTTATAAAAACAGTAACTTTTTTCATAAAAACAGAAACTTTTATCATAAAAACAGTAACTTTTCTTATAAAAACAGTAACTTTTCTCATAAAAACAGAAACTTTTATCATAAAAACAGTAACTTTTCTTATAAAAACAGTAACTTTTTTCATAAAAACAGAAACTTTTATCATAAAAACAGTAACTTTTCTTATAAAAACAGTAACTTTTCTCATAAAAACAGAAACTTTTATCATAAAAACAGTAACTTTTCTCATAAAAACAGAAACTTTTCTCATAAAAACAGAAACCATTGTCATTAAAACAAAATTTTCTCACTAAAATAGAAACTTTTCTCATTGAAACAGACCCTTTTTTCCCAAGTGAACACCATAATCTGGCGTAGAATGCTCTTTAAGTTGTTCGCTTTTTGAACAGAATCCTACTTCATCATAAACAGATCTCGCCAAATCATCTCAATCGCAGCTCTTTCTTTGTCCATAATTGTGCAGCCCTAGTTTTTTTTATTTTATTTCGACGACATAAACGTGATATTGTTTGTTTAGAGTGGATTTTGCGCCACAGTCTTCAGATAATTCCCTGAAGACGACGTGGGCGGCTCAGGCTTCTGCAGCAGATTCACAAACACAAGCAGAGCCCAGTTCAATCGTACAAAACTGATACGAGTGTAAAAGTATTCTACGTTGATGCACATTTTCATATTTTTATGTTGTTTGTGTTTAAATAAGCAAAGTTAAGTCCGTTGAAAATGTGGGTTGAGTTAAACAAATGAATGTAGAGGACAGAAAGTGTAGAGCCACAGAACCGTCGGTGCGTTTCCATCCGTCTGATTCTGAAGGTCACGTTTGAACTCGTCGCACATTTGAGTTTACGTCTGAACTTTGTGGGACTTTCCTAGTTTTAAAAAATTGATAAATCAATCATTATACACTTTTAACTTCATATATTATTAAATCAGTGCTAGAGATTGTCAGCCCGGGTTAATTTATTTATTTATAAAGTAGGTATCACAGAACTGATCCGACATCAATGAGTTTTAATATTTTATTTATTTATAATGCATCGCCCTTAAAAGAACATCTTAAATGTATTGAAACTTTTTCCTCTCTCGTCCTTGTCTCTCAACCTGTCTTTTCCCTCCCTCTCTTTTTCCTCACCCTCTCTCTTTCCGGTCCCCTCTCTCTATTTCTTCTCTCTCTTTCTTTCCCTCTCTCCCTCTCTTTACCCTCGCTTCCTCCCTCTTTTTCCCCTCTCTCTCTGTTCCCTGTCCTTCTTCAGCTCCCTCTCTCTTTTCCCTCCACCGTTCTCTTACTTCTCTCTCTCCCTCTTTTTTACCTCTTCCTCTTTCTCCCCCTTCTCCTTCTCTTTTCCCTCTCTCTCTCCCCCTCCTCTCTCTCTTTCCCCCCTCCCCCTCTGTCTCTTTCTCTCTCTCCCTTTCTTTACCCTCACTTCCTCTTCTCTTTTCCCTCTCTCTTTCCCCTCCCCTCACTCTCCTCTCTCTCCCTCTTTACCCTCTCTCTATTTTTCTTGTCTCTCTCCCCTCCTCTCCCCCTTCCCTCCCCCCTCTCTCTTTTCCCTCACTCCCCCTCTGTTTTCCTCCATCTCTCTCCCTTTAACCCCCACCTCTCTCTCACTTCTCTCACTGTCTCTTCCCCGTCTCGCCCTCTCTATCTCTTCTTCCCCTCTCTCTCCCTTCGCTTCCTCCCTCTCTCACTCTCTCTCCTTGTCTCTTTCTTCTCCCTCCCTCTTTCCCCCCTCTTCCCTTCTCCCTCTCTTTCTCTTTTCCCTCGCTCCCCCTTTGTTTTCCTCCCTCTCTCTCACTCTCCTCCTCCTCTCGCTCTATCTCTCTCTTCTCCCCACTCTCTCTTTTCTTCTTCTCTCTCACTTTCCCCCCACCCCTCTCTCTCTCTTCACCCTTTCTCCCTGTCTCCCCCTCTCTTCATCTCTTCTCCCCATCTCTCATTTTCTCATTCTCTCTTTTTTCTTCTTTTCTCTCCCTCTCCCCCCCTTCTCCCTCCCTCTCTTTTCCATCACTTTTTCTCTCTCTATCTCTCTCTCCTGCTTTTCTTCCTCTTCCCCCCCTCTCTCTCTTCCCCCTGTCTACCTTTCTCCCCCCCTCTCTCCATCTCTTCTTCCCCTCTCTCTCTTTTGCCTCGTTTCCCCCCTTTCTCTAATTGTCTCTTTCTCTTTTTCTCATTCTCTCTCACTCTCCTCCTCCTCCCTCTCTCTTTCTTCTTCTTTTCTCTCCCTCCTCCTCCCTCTCTCTTTCTTCTTCTTTTCTCTCCCTCCTTCTCCCTCCCTCTCTTTTCCATCACTTTTTCTCTCTCTATCTCTCTCTCCTGCTTTTCTTCCTCTCCCCCCTCTCTCTCTCTTCCCCCTGTCTACCTTTCTCCCCCCCTCTCTCCATCTCTTCTCCCCCCTCTCTCTCTTTTGCTTCGTTTCCCCCCCTTTCTCTCATTGTCTCTCTCTCTTTTTCTCATTCTCTCTCACTCTCCTCCTCCTCCCTCTCTCTTTCTTCTTCTTTTCTCTCCCCCCTCTCCTCTCCTCCCTCTCCTCTCCCCCCTCTCCCCCTCCGAGCGCCTGTTCGTCACGTTCAGGGCACAAGGACAGGGGCCAATCAGGGTCTGACCTGCGTAAAACCAACAGGAAACAGAGGACATGAATTATTCACCTCAGGATTCTCAAGCTGTGGGGCGCGTAACCCTTTCAGCACCAGCGGATGTTCAAACTGGGAAAGGAGCAAGAATATGATTAATTAACTCACTCTTTGCTCTCGGAAACACTTTGGCACAGCTCTGGATTTTAAACTTTTAGATGAGTGTAACCGGGTCATATTTATTACAGTTTAATTACACACAGTTGTCCTTTTGATTGGTCGTTGTTGTTGTTGTGAGGACGTGGCATTTGCTGCTGTCTTGGTCCTCCACCCGCTCCCTCTGTGTTTTGTATCTTCTTCTTCATGTGTCCCACTTGTGCACTTCCTCTTCCGTTTTCCGAGTCCCATTTTGGGAAGAGGCCAGTCATCTTTTGTAATCCTTTGTTTTAACTGTCCTCACTGCAAAAAATTAACTCCTAGATGAGTTAAAACGTCTTGATTTGAGGATATTAATCTGAATTTCAGACGTTTTGACTCGTTAAGATGAGTTAAGACTTTTTATTTGATGGAACTAGATTATTTGACTTGTTTCAAACCATTTCTGACTTGTTTCAACACATTATTTATTATTTCAATCCAAATTATCTGTCACTGGGTTAAGATCATTTTACTTGTCCCACTGACAAATGTGTTTTCTTATTTTAAGTTAAATTATTATCATTATCAGCCAGAAATACTTTGAAACCATGAAATATTCTGCATCACATCAGCAATTAAATCTCATCGAGTCAAAACTTCTCAAATCCAGATAAAAATGATCAATTCAAGCCATTTTAAACTTTACAGATTTACATTTTTTGCTGCAGGAAGATCATTTGGACTGAAATAGGAAATAATGTGTTGAAACAAGTCAGAAATGGTTTGAATGATTTGCTTTTACTGAGGGCCGAGATCGCCATCAACGTGCACCTGGACACGCCCAAGAAGGTCGGGAAGGGAGAGTCTTTGGGTTATCTGACGAATAATAATACTCGATAATCACGATTTTCTTGGGGCCAGATCATGATTTCAATTTTATTCCTGTTCACGTTATATTTTTCTATTGCCTTTAATAGAGCTGCACCATTTAGGAAAAAGTATGTAATTCTGACCAGTTTTGTGGTTAGATTTTCTGTTCAGATTCACGTTTTGAAGCGTAATTTTGTCGCTTTTAGTCACATTTTTGTCACATTTAGTTGTGTTTGTTGTAATTAAGTGAGTCTTTGTCGCTTTTAGTCACGTGTTTGTCACTTTTGTCACTTTTAGTCGTGTCTTTGTCACTTTTTGTCACTTTTTGTCACATTCAGTTGTGTTAGTTGTAATTAAGTGAGTTTTTGTTACTTTTAGTCGCGTCTTTGTCACTTTTTGTCATGTCTTTTCACTTTCACTTTCACACACAAGTCAGAAATGGTTTGAAACAAGTCAAATAATCTAGTTCCATCAAATACATAATCTCCACTGATCTTAAAAAGTCAAAACGTCTGAAATTCAGATTAATATCCTACAATCAAGACATTTGAACTCATCTAGAAATTCATCTTTGCAGTGCAGAGCTTTTCTTCCGTGTTTTTGATCATTCTAGTGTTTTATAATCAGATGCAGATGTCATTTTGTAACCAAGTCCTGCCTTTATGATTTGAACTTATTTAGAACAGTCACATCAATAATCGTCGTAATATTCTTCCTCGTTATTACTCCAAATGAGCTCATGTTTGTGAATGTAAATTGCTGCATAATTGAGTCGCCCACGGGGTCTTTGGGGATTTATGTGAAGATGATGAATGTCTCTGTGAACTCCACGCTCAAAACACCTGCGGAACAGCATTTTTTACTTCTACATGCATGAATTCAAACCAATTTATGTTACAACGACAGGTCTTTGAACAGTATATGCTGTTTTAATGCACTGTTTGTGAATATATCGTTCTCAAACAGGGGCGTCTTACTGGGGGGTTAAAGGGGCCCAGGGGGAGGGGCCTCAAAAGCGTGTGATGTTTATTTTCTCAGTTGCATTTTTCAACACTTAATAAAAGAGAATGTAGTTGAGTAAAGTCTTTGAGAGACTAAACACAATTACAGTGATCCCTCGTTTATCGCGGGAGTTGCGTTCCAAAAATAACACGCGAAAAGTGAAATCCGTGAAGTAGTCACAGCTTTATTTTTTATTATTTTACAATGCAATACTGAACTATGGAATGAAACCAAAAATCAAAACCTGTTTTAAAGCCCAAAATATGTTTAAAACAATAATTTTAATATAGTAATACAAGGTTGTAAACATTGTCACTGGTGTATTTCACAGTCTGTGCCTCTTGGTCCTGACTCCGCCCCCTGTGCCTCTTGGTCCTGACTCCGCCCCCTGTAGCCTCTGTTTCTACTGAAGGAGCACGAGTCTTTCTTTAGTTGTTGGCGCTCTTTCTTTTTCTGAGCAAGAAGATTTTATAAACGGATATGCCACCTTCGATTATATTTGAGAACTAGACAACAGTAAAGCCCCTGAGCCAATCAGGATTCAGAGCACAATGCACTGTAAAAATATCCGCACTGTAAAAAAAATCCGTGAAGCAGCGAAGTCGTGAAAGATGAAACGCGATATAGCGAGGGATCACTGTACACATGAGACCCGAGGGCCCTGTCAAACCTTTAAAGGACAAATATTCTGCATTTTTCATATTGTTATGAGCCTTTAAATATGCTCTTGAGTGCCTTAAATTTGACATATCATGTTTTAAAATAAAAATAAAAAGTTTCTTATTCATTCTATGACCTGTGTTATCAGCAAAATATAAACAATCTAGTTCTATCTAGTACAATCTAGGAGTACAATGTGCATTATTTACAGTGCAACAGTTTTCATACAGTCTCTGACACTCAATCATTCACTCACACCTCATCAATATTATCGTTTTCAGCGCTAACTTGTGATAATGAGTTTAGCGATGATTTAAGGACTTAAAACAGTAGAACATTCACTGATCAGTGACGTAGATGATCCGAAAATATGTCCCGGATAGACAGAGTTCAGCAGGAAGTGTTTTTGACGCTCGGAGGGAGAGGATTTTCTAATAAACATTCCTCAAAACAGCGTGAATGCAGCTGAATGCTACTTCATGTGTGTTTTTGATGATGGAACATTGTTAGAGCAGGGTTTAAAGCTCAAAAAAGTCACTGCAGCAGAATATGTGAAAAAGAGGGAAGTCATTGCTCACACATGAACCAGGAGGTTGTGTTCACGTGACGTCACAATATTCGATCAGTCAATAATATTTTACACAGGTGGTGGGCAGCTAAAATCTTTAAAGGTCCCATAACATACAAAATCGACTTTTCAGAGGTTCTAACCTTCCTCCAGTGCTATTTGGGCCTCGTATGTTGTGTCCAAAGTGGTTTTTTGATTGATTCCCGCATGTTTTCACTAGAGAACTGTCTTTTCCGTCCCCCTCGGCTGAGCAGCAGACGGGGGCTCCTCACTAAGATGACGCGGTGTTTAAGCCACGCCTCCAGGAAGCGCGCAGCCGCAAGAATAAAAACAGCTAATGCTAATGCTACACAGTAATTACACGATGGATACGACAGATCGAAGAGTTAGCTTGTTATTTACCAAACGGCACGTCCGTCGTTGAGGCCCTGGAGCACGTCAAACTCCAGGTCAGATCCAGGACGTAGGACTCAGCACGACGCACCGTCAGGACGATAAAATGTTTATTCAGTGTTTGTGTATCGCTGTTTACCGGAGCACACGGCGCATGCACCATCTCCACTCTAGGCTTCGGCACGAGTTGGGTGGGGGAGGCGCACGGGTTGGGTGGGGGAGGTAGTCTGCTCTCTGTTCGGGGGGGTCAGATCTCAGAGTGAGCCGTTTGCTTTTGCAAGGAGGGGGGCCAGTCCAAGAAATGGGTGTTTTTTGTAAACTGTTATGTTATGGATATTACACAACGAGAAAATGTATCAACAAAGCCCTTAGAATAGACTGTGTAAAGGGGAAAATTGCACCGAATATGGGACCTTTAAAATGCAGATTTTTGTTGCGATACACTGAGTTCTTACGTCTAGTCACTGAGAGCAATCATCAGGTTGAACATTTGTGAATTTACCTTTGAGATATTTCATACAAAGTCCAATGTTATTAGCAGGGTTTGAGGTTATGACATCATCTCATTCACCTCAATCAAGCACAACAGTCCAATCCTTCTCTGGCCTGGTTTGTGTGGATCTGTGTCCCCCGGCGCTTCTTCTTCACGGTCGCTCTGCTCTTGAAGGACGGGTCGCAGGCAGAGGACAGACCTCTGGACCGTGGCTCCTCCCCCTCCCCGCCGTCCCTGCCCTCTGCTCCTCGCTCTCCTCCGTCACGGTTTAACGGCGCCTCTAGATCACGTCCCAGGACTCGGCTAATGGAGCGGCTGACGACCCGCACATCGACGCTTGACCCCCGGACGCCGCGTTTTATCACGACGCACACTGAAGACGGCTCGGATTTAGAGGCGGTTAACGAGGGGCAGCCGTGACGCAACGTTTACTGTCATTTATTACAGCCGTTCTTGATTTAATATTGTGATAAACGTTGAGATTTGTATGTTTTATTGTCTACATCAGGGGAAAAAACACTGGACACTGGCCTTTTACCATAAAAACCAATGCATTCATCCAGCTATTGTAGATTGAACAGCCACTATGTTTATCCTTTCTTTTAGTTTAGTTTGAATGCTTTATAGAAAAAAATAATAAAAATAAGGACACATAATATGCTTAATGGACTTTTCTGAGCTTTTAACCCTGTTCTATCAATGTTCCGTCATCAAAAACACACCTGACGTTGCTTTTAGCTTCATTCACCCTAGTTTGATGAATCCTGGTTAGAAAATGCTTGAATTTCTGTGACATTTTCTCGATGTAATTTCCTCTGCTGCCTGTAGACGGAGCTCTCGTGTCAGTTTTAAATTATTTTTTGTTTTAGATAATGTGTGTAAGATACTGAAGAGCATGTTTAAATCATAATAACAATACAAAAAATGCATAATATTTGTCCTTTAAACACTTATAGCAACTGTAACATGCCCTCTAGTGGCCGCTAACATGTACTACACTTAACTTCGTCCACTGATTTAAACAAAGAATTTATTCAATTTCAGTTTATTTTTGTAGCGCCCAAAATCACAACAACATAAACAAATAATAAGCAAATGGATCACTGATACATTTATGAACAACAAGGACTAAACTCAATGGTAATGATTGTTTTTGTATATTTTATTAGACTTTATTTAACCAGGTAACAACCCACTGAGAAGAAACCTCTTTTTCAAGGGTGACCTGGGATTGAATTGTCTTATTTTTGCAAAAATTATGAATATTTTTCCTTTTAATTGAATTTTCACTGCTACATTTACTTTTTTTTTTACATAAACTCAGCCAAACTAACTGTAAATTAATGCACTTAGACTTATTCATGAGAAGAATGTCCTTTTTTTTCTGGCTTTGTTGTTTGAAAAACCAACTAAAATGACCAAATAAAGAAGTAAAGTCTCGAGTTGCGTCTCTGTGGAGCAGCTGCCATCTTTGGACGACAAACTATGGCTAAAATTGAATCGAAAATTGAGATTGTTCAAAATTAGGAGCTTTTTTAATAGATTTTGATTTGATTTTGGTCTTTCCTTCAGCCAAAACAACATCTATAATTATAAACTTTCAGAATTCCTCTCCATCAATCAGAAAATGGGACACGCTAAATAAGAAAACAAAGCGATTAAACAATTTCAATGGGTTTTATTTCATTTTCACTGAAGAAAACGAAAATCAAACACAGAATTACAAAAATATTCAGCTTTTTCTCGAATATGTGTCATTTTCTTTTTTTAAATCTTCACATTTTCAAGTTTAATTTCATCTAAAATCCTCTCTAACGGCGCTGTGTGGATAAGTGTTTGTTTGAGTGCGACTGTCATTGTGTCCTCGGGCAAGACACTTCACCTTTAGACCAGCGTTTGTGTCAAGTGTTTGTCGCTGGAGGCCGAACACAGACGACAAACAGGTTCCTCTTCACTGATCAGTCAATACCTCCCTCTGCTTCGTGTCGCGCCTTATTCTCCGTCCACTTTCTCTCCTTTTCAGTTTCAGATTGACAAAAGTATTATCTCGATATTTAGTCCTTTGACAAAGCATCAGAAATGTGCTAAATGTGTTTGTAAATCTCTCGTTGAGGGTCAAGAGTCGCGCAGAACGTGAACGGACTTTAAAATGAAGCACGAAAGAGCAGAAACATCTCCTTTGTTCAGGAGACGGACACTCAACAAGAGCAATATTTTCTTTTTTTCTATATCTCACACTTCTACTGTCTTTCTTCTCTCTCTTTTCTCTTTTGTCTCTCTTCTCTTTCTCTCTCTCCTCTTTCCTTCCTTTATTCTCGTCTCTCTCTCTCCCCACTTTTCTCTCTCTGTCTTATCTCCTTTCTCTCTCCTCTTTACTTTGTCTTTCGCTCTTCTGTCTTTCTCTCTTGCCTCTCTTTTTTCTCTCTCTCTAATCTCTCTTGCTCCCTCCCTTCACTCTTCTGTCTTTCTCTCTCTTCTTTCTCTCTCTCTCTTTCCTTCCACTATTCGTGTCTCTCTCGCTCTTCTATCTCTCTCTCCCTCTCCCTCCTCTTTTCTCTCTCTGTCTAATCTCCTCTTTCTCTCTCTCCTTTCTCTCTCCTCTTTACTTTGTCTCTCGCTCGTCTGTCTTTCTCTCTCGCCTCTCTTTTTTGTCCCTCTAATATCTCTCGTGCCCTCCTTTCACTCTTCTGTCTTTCTCTCTCTCTCTCCTCTTTCCTTCCTCTATTCTTGTCTCTCTCTCTCGCTCTGCTGACTTTATCTCTCCCCCTTTTTTCTCTCTCTGTCTCTCTCGCTCCTCTTTCCTTCCTCTATTCTCTTCTCTCTCTCCCTCTGCTGACTTTCTCTCTCCCCCCTCTTTTCTCTCTCTGTCTAATCTCCTCTTTCTCTCTCTCCTTTCTCTCTCCTCTTTATTTTGTCTCTCGCTTGTCTGTCTTTCTCCCTCGCCTCTCTTTTCTCTCCCTCTAATCTCTCTTGCTCCCTCCCTTCACTCTTCTGTCTTTCTCTTTCTCTCTTTCCTTCCTCTATTCTTGTCTCTCTCTCTCGCTCTGCTGACTTTATCTCTCCCCCTTTTTTCTCTCTCTGTCTTTCTCGCTCTTCTTTCTCTCTCTCTCCTCTTTCCTTCCTCTATTCTCGTCTCTCTCTCTCTCTCTCTCAGCTGTCTGTCTCTCTCCCCCCTCTTTTCTCTCTCAGTCTTATCTCTTTCTCTCTCTCCTTTCTCTCGCCTCTTTTTTCTCTCCCTCTAATCTCTCTCGCTCCCTCCTTTCACTCTTCTGTCTTTCTCCCTCTAACCTTTCTCTCTTCTCTCTCTGTCTATCTCACTCTCAGATCTCTCCTCCCCCGTCCCCTTCCTTACTCCCACACTCTCAGCTCTCTTCTCCCTTTCTCCTCTCCTCCTAAACTCTCTCCTTCAGGATGTGTCCCTCTGTGTTCTGTACAGAGCGGGACAACAGCACCACCTACAGGCGCAAACCTGAACGTACAGCTTTTCATGTGAAGCTCCGTTTTCTCTGAGTAAAAGTCTGCACGTGTTTCAGTTTTGGTTTAGCTCTTGTCTCCAAGTCCAGTCCTGGTTTAGTCCTGGTTCAGTCCTGGTTTAGTCCTGGTTTAGACCTGGTTTAGACCTGGTTTAGTCCTGATTCAGTCCTGGTTTAGTCCTGGTTTAGACCTGGTTTAGTCCTGGTTTAGACCTGGTTTAGACCTGGTTTAGTCCTGATTCAGTCCTGGTTTAGTCCTGGTTTAGTCCTGGTTTAGACCTGGTTTAGTCCTGGTTCAGTCCTTGTTCAGTCCTGGTTTAGTCCTGGTTCAGTCCTGGTTTAGACCTGGTTCAGTCCTTGTTCAGTCCTGGTTTAGACCTGGTTCAGTCCTGGTTCAGTCCTTGTTCAGTCCTGGTTTAGACCTGGTTCAGTCCTTGTTCAGTCCTGGTTTAGACCTGGTTCAGTCCTTGTTCAGTCCTTGTTCAGTCCTGGTTTAGTCCTGGTTTAGTCCTGGTTTAGACCTGGTTCAGTCCTGGTTTAGTCCTGGTTCAGTCCTTGTTCAGTCCTGGTTTAGTCCTGGTTTAGTCCTTGTTCAGTCCTGGCTTAGACCTGGTTTAGTCCTTGTTCAGTCCTGGTTTAGTCCTGGTTTAGTCCTGGTTTAGTCCTGGTTTAGACCTGGTTCAGTCCTGGTTTAGACCTGGTTTACACTTGGTTTAGACCTGGTTTAGACCTGGTTCAGTCCTTGTTTAGTCCTTGTTCAGTCCTGGTTTAGTCCTGTATTGTGTTTTCTTCTTGTAGAGGTTTGGTTCTGTGATTTAATCCTTGTTTGGGTCCTTCCTGGATTTATTCTGGTTCAGTTCTCACATTTTCTGGCTCTAAATAGACTTCGAGGCCTGTATTTTCTTTTCTACACTCGGTCCAGTCCGGGTTCAGCCCTGGTTTAGCTTTAAATCGTGGTTTAATCAGCGACATTGAAGCAGCTTCTGGGTCGCGCCGACTCTTGCCGACCTTCTCATCTGTTAAACTCAGTCCTTGGTCAGTCCTGGTTCAGTTCTGGACCCGCTCCACAGACATATGGTCCTCGGCTCGGGACAAAAACACTTCACTTTGTGCCAGTTCTGAGTCCGATCCAGCTGGACTCCACTCAGAACAGAACCAGGACCAGGAGCCAGGACCAGGAGCCAGGACCAGGAGCTTACAGGTGTCGGGGACTTTAAGGTCACATTTATTTTGTTTGTTTAAAGCTCGTATTTTGATCATTATCTGGACTAAACAAACTCTAAAACACAAAAGAAAAGAGCTTTAAGGCGAGATACTACAGGCAAAACTAATTTTTTTCATTTTTTTGGGTCACTTTTCTCTCTCTCATGTCGACTTTCATGTGGAAACAACAAACGTGTCCAATCTGCTCTTAAAGATGTTTTATTCTTCCATTGAATCCACTTCATCCATAGATTTCTCTGGGACATTGTAACTTCAAAGGACGTTTTCTTAAAATGCATTTTTGTCCCTCGAGACATAAAGATCAGCCTTAAAGTAGATCCTACACCAAACTGTACAATCTGGACTCAACAAGATTTTGATGAAACAGAAGGATTTGACTAAAGGGACAAAAACACAACTTGAAGCGACAAAAACAAGACAAAAATGCAACTAAAGCCAACAAAAACGTGACAAACAAGTGAATAAAAGAGACAATAACACGACTAAGAATGACGAAACGCAAATTAAAGTGAGAAAAACATGGAAAAAAGGCGACTAAAACCACCAAATACGTAACAAAATGCAACAAAAATGTGGCTAAAAGCAACAAACTGCAAAGGACGTTTTCTTAAAACGCATTTTTGTCCCTCGAGACATAAAGATCAGCCTTAAAGTAGATCCTACACCAAACTGTACAATCTGGACTCAACAAGATTTAGACCAAACACACAGAAGGATTTGTTGACATTTAATTCTAAAACGGATTTATTGAAGTTTTAAGTCAAAAAAATTAGGAGAAATTTGAATTTTTAGGACAATTTTCAGTCAAATCTAGTTCACTTAAAAACTAAATAAGAAATCCAAAATCCCCTCTGTACATTTTTATAATTAATATGTTACAAAAGAAACGTAAACCTGGTTCTGTCCATTTTTCAGATTTAAATCTCACAAATATTTGCATTTTTGGCCATTTTTTCCACATAAAATGCCTTTTTTCTACATGAAAACATGACATGATGCAAAACTAATATTTTTTTTTCTTTCATTAATGTGAGTAAACTACAGGAGAAGTTTACAGTTCATATCTTTAAATTTAAGATTTTTTCCTATTCACCTGCAGCGTCTCACCTTAATAACAAAGACTGTGGCATAATAAACTCATTTATTTCAATGTTTTTGTTCTTTGGTCAGTTTGCTCTCTCAACACATCGACTTTCATGCGGAAACAACAAACTTCTGGGCTCTAAATCTGCTCTTAAATATGTTTCATTTGTCCTTTCCTTTTATTTCTCTGGGACAGTCTTTAATTGTACTTTAAACTCAAAAGTCCGCCCTCGTACGTTCACTCCTTTTTGTCTCGTCGCCTCGTTTTGAAGATTAATTTGTGGCTCACACTTTGTTGTTTTGCGTTTCCAGGGGCGACCAAAGACATGGGTAAGATGTTGGGAGGAGAAGAAGAGAAGGATCCGGACGCCGCCAAGAAAGAAGAGGAGCGTCAGGAGGCTCTGAGGCAGCAGGAGGAGGAGAGGAAGGCCAAGCACGCTCGCATGGAGGCCGAGAGGGAGAAGGTCCGGCAGAGCATCAGGGACAAGGTAAAGGAACCAGAGAGCCCGCCGTGACAGGGAGAAGGAGAGAGAAGGTCCGGCAGAGCATCAGAGACAAGGTAAAGGAACCAGAGAGAGAGCCGTGACAGGGAGAAGGAGAGAGAAGGTCCGGCAGAGCATCAGAGACAAGGTAAAGGAACCAGAGAGAGAGCCGTGACAGGGAGAAGGAGAGAGAAGGTCCGGCAGAGCATCAGAGACAAGGTAAAGGAACCAGAGAGAGAGCCGTGAGAGGGACAGAGAGAGAGAGAAGGTCCAGCAGAGCATCAGGGACAAGGTACAGGAACCAGAGAGCCCGCCGTGACAGGGACAGAGATAGAGAGAGAGAATCAGGGACAAGGTAAAGGAACCAGAGAGAGAGCCGTGAGAGGGACAGAGAGAGAGAGAAGGTCCGGCAGAGCATCAGGGACAAGGTACAGGAACCAGAGAGCCCGCCGTGACAGGGAGAAGGAGAGAGAAGGTCCAGCAGAGCATCGGGGACAAGGTAAAGGAACAAGAGAGAGAGCCGTGACAGGGACGGAGAGAGAGAGAGCATCAGGGACAAGGTAAAGGAACCAGAGAGCTCACCGTGACAGGGAGAGAGAGAGAGAAGGTCCAGCAGAGCATCAGGGACAAGGTAAAGGAACAAGAGAGAGAGCCGTGACAGGGACGGAGAGAGAGAGAGAATCAGGGACAAGGTAAAGGAACCAGAGAGCCCGCCGTGAGAGGGACGGAGAGAGAGAGAGAGAGAGAGCATCAGGGACAAGGTAAAGAAACCAGAGAGCTCACCGTGACAGGGACAGAGAGAGAGACAGAGAGAGAGAGCATCAGGGACAAGGTAAAAGAACCAGAGAGCCCGCCGTGAGAGGGAGAGAGGGAGAAGGTCCGGCAGAGCATCAGGGACAAGGTAAAAGAACCAGAGAGCCCGCCGTGAGAGGGAGAGAGGGAGAAGGTCCGGCAGAGCATCAGGGACAAGGTAAAAGAACCAGAGAGCCCGCCGTGAGAGGGAGAGAGGGAGAAGGTCCGGCAGAGCATCAGGGACAAGGTAAAAGAACCAGAGAGCCCGCCGTGAGAGGGAGGGAGAGAGCATCAGGGACAAGGTAAAAGAACCAGAGAGCTCACCGTGACAGGGACGGAGTGAGAGAGAAGGTCCTAGTTGCCAAATCCACTTGTTTATAGAAACTTCTGGGTTCTAATTCTTGCAAATTTTCAAGAGTTGCCTGTTGCATTTTTTGGTTTTGCTCCTAAATGTCACTTTCACATCAATAAAAAAGCTCATTTTAGGCTTTTTTCATTTCTCTTCCACATTAACAGACCCCACGATGACCGAAATACGGACCAATAATTATGAAGAGCTGAATGGAAATCACAGTTTGAGTGGACGCAATGCGCAAATTGCAAAGACTGCATTTTCTGAAGTGCCAAAATGTCCTGCAAAAACAACAAAACGTCATTAAAAGATATCATTTTAGACTTTTTTCAGTTCTTTTCCACATTAACAGACCCCACAATGACTGAACTACAGGCTGTCAATTATGGCTGAAAGATAAATCGCAATTTGAATTTATGCAATAAGAAAATCCCAAAGACTGCAAAAACAACAAATTATTGTTAAAAGAGCACATTTTTAGGTGTAATGGGACCAGCAACCACACCGTAACAGGGAGAGAGAGAGAAAATGTGACTTTGGGTTTCAAATTCTTGCAAATTTCCTGCAAAAACGACCAAAAAATCATCAAAAGAGCACATTTTTAGTCTTTTTTTTTTTTAGTTCTTTTGACTGACTGGAATACAGGCTGTTAATGTTTTGAAGTCGTTATTTAAGAATATTTGTAATTAAAGAGAGAGAAGGTCTTCAACATTCGGTTCAACATTTTCAGATAATAATTTACTCGATTTCTTTCAAAACCAGTGAATCTCCCGCAGGGTTAATTCCTAATCTGTCTTTGGCCACGGACTCCTTAAACCTTCTGATCCCGAGTGTGAAAAACGACAAAGTGTTGTTCGAGCTCGGTCTGTGGCGGCGCAGCGTGGTCTTTGTTTGTCGTGTCGCTGAAGTCCCTGGAGCAGATGGTCCGGGAGCGTCACGCGGCTTTAAAGAGAAGCAACAGTTTGAGCGAAAGATCAGGAGCACGAGCGGCGACCGAGAGCTTCTGCAACTACAGACAGAAACCCGACCTGTTTGAATGAGATTATAGAATATATTAAGGCGAGACGCTACAGGCAAAACTCTTTTTTTGTTTTTTTGGTCAGTTTGCTCTACACTGCAAAAATGAATTTCTAGATGAGTTAAAATGTCTTGGATCATATCCAAGTATCCAAGATAATATCAGGATATTAATCTGAATTTCAGATGTTTTCACTTTTTAAGATCAGTGGAGATTATGTATTTGATGGAACTAGATTATTTGACTTGTTTCAAACCATTTCTGACTTGTGTGTGAAAGTGAAAGTGAAAAGACATGACAAAAAGCGACAAAGACACGACAAAAAGCGACAAAGACGCTACTAAAAGTGACAAAAGTGACAAACACGTGACTAAAAGTGATAAAAAGTGACAAAAAGTGATAAAGACGCGACTAAAAGTGACTAAATGTGACAAAAAGTGACAAAGACGTGACTAAAAGTGACAAAAAGTGACAAAAAGCGACAAAGACGTGACTAAAAGTGACAAAAAGTGACAAAAAGCGACAAAGACGCGACTAAAAGTGACAAAAAGTGACAAAAAGTGACAAAGACGCGACTAAAAGTGAGAAAGACGCGACTAAAAGTGAGAAAGACGCGACTAAAAGTGACAAAGATACGACTAAAAGTGACAGACTCACTTAATTACAACAAACACAACTGAATGTGACAAAAAGTGACAAAAAGTGACAAAGACGCGACTAAAAGTGACAAAAGTGACAAAGACGCGACTAAAAGTGACAAAAAGTGATAAAAAGTGACAAAGACGCGACTAAAAGTGATAAAAAGTGACAAAAAGTGACAAAGACGCGACTAAAAGTGACAAAAAGTGACAAAAAGTGACAAAGACGCGACTTAAAGTGATAAAAAGTGACAAAAAGCGACAAAGACGCGACTAAAAGTGACAAAGACTCACTTAATTACAGCAAACACAACTTAATGTGACAAAAATGTGAGTAAAAGCGACAAAATTACACTTAAAACATGAATCTGAACAGAAAATCTAATCACAATCGCAAAACTGGTCAGAATGACATACTTTTTCCTAAATCGTGCAGCTCTATTAAAGGCAATAGAAAAATATAACGTGAACAGGAATAGTGATAAAACCGAAATCATGATCTGGCCCCAAGAAAATCGTGATTATCGAGTATTATTATTGGTCAGATAACCCAAAGACTCCCTTCCCGACCTTCTTGAGCGTGTCCAGGTGCACGTTGATGGCGATCTTGGCCCTCAGTAAAAGCAAATCATTCAAACCATTTCTGACTTGTTTCAACACATTATTTCTTATTTCAGTCCAAATTATCTTCCTGCAGCAAAAAATGTAAATCTGTAAAGTTTAAAATGGCTTGAATTGATCATTTTGATCTGGATTTGAGAAGTTTTGACTCGATGAGATTTAATTGCTGATGTGATGCAGAATATTTCACTGGTTTCAAAGTATTTCTGGCTGATAATGATAATAATTTAACTTAAAATAAGAAAACACATTTGTCAGTGGGACAAGTAAAATGATCTTAACCCAGTGACAGATAATTTGGATTGAAATAAGAAATAATGTGTTGAAACAAGTCAGAAATGGTTTGAAACAAGTCAAATAATCTAGTTCCATCAAATAAAAAGTCTTAACTCATCTTAACAAGTCAAAACATCTGAAATTCAGATTAATATCCTGAAATCAAGACGTTTTAACTCATCTAGAAATTAATTTTTTTGCAGTGTATTAAGGCGAGACGCTACAGACAGAACTAATTTTTTTTTTTGGGGGGGGAATTTTCTGATTCCAAAATGCATTCTTTTGAAACAAAAGAATGAGTCACTGGTCGTTCAATTAAATTCAATTGTGACGTCCCAACATTCCATCAGCCAATGATATTTGGATGCACTCAGTAAGTGTCATTTCAAACAAGGCCGATAAAACCTGTCATTTAATGAATAAGAAACTTTTTTTTTTGTCTCAAAACACAAGATGGCAAATTTAAGGCACTCAAGAGCATGTTTAAAGGCTAATAACAATATGAAAAATGCAGAATATTTGTCCTTTAAGTTGGTTTTTAAAGTTAGGTCCATTTCTTCATTGTTGCGTGTCCAAACATAGATTGGACTTTGTCATTTACTCTTTTTCATACGCCTTCACCCATAAACCAGTAATTACTATGAGTATCAAATCATTTACCCTCAAATGCATTTTAATTGTCCTGGTGGACGTGGGTTAAACCTGGTGCTAAAGTCTGACTATTCTGTCTTTATTCACCTTATTCCGGAAGTTGCCGTACACGCCGCCGTCTTGTTTCCGTTGTAGTTCACATGGAGCAGACGAGCTCAACAGAAAATAAGTTCTACTCGACTGAAAAGACGTTTTCAGGAAATCGTTGCGTTGTTGACTTGTTGTTGCTCGTGTTCATTAAACATTTTACACAAATCAATCTACTTTATGTAACATTTTAGCGACGAGACTTTTCCCTCGTTCGTCATTAGCTTTAACGGAGTTCTCGTCAAACGGAAGTGCGTTTACAACAGAAGTGCAAAAAACGGCAAAAGTGGGCGGGGCAGAATAAGGTCATTACCAAAAGCTTGTTCCTGTTTCTCTTCCACATGTTTCTGTTGATGAGACGGTTTCTTCTCCCTTCTGTTTTCCTCAGTACGGCCTGAAGAAGAAGGAGGAGAAGGAGGCGGAGGAGAAGGCGGCCCTGGAGCAGGCGTGCGAGGGTTCACTGACGCGCCCCAAAAAGGCCGTGCCCAAAGGCTGCGGCGACGAGGACGAGGAGGACGAGGAGAGCATCCTGGACACAGTGCTCAAGTTCCTGCCCGGCCCCCTACAGGACATGTTCAAGAAGTAACCGCGGCGACGGCGAGGCAGAGCGGGCGGGGAAGGGGGGAGGTCAGAGGTCAGAGGTCAGAGCATACTCCGCAACAAGGGCTATTCAAGAAAACTGTACCTTAGTGTCGTCAGAGGCTTTTCTTCCTGGTTTTGGAGGCGCGTTTATCACAGTTTATGCTGGAAGTTCTGCAAATGAGTTTTCAACATTCTTCACGGCAAAAAATTATTTCTTGATGAGTTAAAATGTCTAAATTTCAGGATTTTAATCTTAATTTCAAAGATTTTGACTAGTTAAGGTAATTTATTTGATGGAACTAGATTGTTTTACTTGTTTCAAACCTTTTCTGATTTATTTAAACGCAAGACAGATTATCTGCCAGTGGGTTAAGATTATTTTATTTACCCCATATTTTAAGCAAAATTATTGCATAAAATATCTTGAAACCAGTGAAATATTCTGCATCGCATCAGCAATTTAATCTCATTGAGTCAAAACTTCTCAAATCCAGATCAAAAGTCTAGATTTACATTTTTGCTGTGTGAGTGAGTGATGACATTTTCTCCTGTAAAAACTCAAAACACAACTAAAATGTGAAAGAGTTGGATAACAAAATATAAAAATCTACATTTCTGCAAAAACTTTACATCTAAAAAAAACTAAAATTGAGTAAACAGTTGTAGAAAACCTGACAAACACCAGAGCGGATGAGCTTTTTCTCAGTAAATAAGATGTTTCTGAGTCACTTTGCTGAGAAAATGAATCGTTGTGTTGAGTTAAAGTGCACTAAATCTCGACTGCAGTTAGCAAACCAGCTAGCTAAGCTCTACACACTCACAGCAACAACGAGAAACTACTTTCAGTTTCCGTTTCGGTGCTTAACCTCTCAAGTGCAACTTAAACTGCTTTTTTTTGTTGTTGACTGTTTTAAAAATGAACAGTTTTACTCAAATTCTGATCTGAAAACGTGTTTACAGGCAAATGTTTTTTTCCAATTTGTCCACATTTCTGTTTTTGCACTTTGTTAGTTCTCAAACAATGACGTATTTTTCTTTTTTATGGTCAATACGCTCCAAACCAGGGCTATTCAACTTAATGTTTACAAGATTTTTGGGCCGGACGACGCGCCAACGCCTTTAAAACTATTTGGTGTCGCGCAAAATCCACCAATACTAGATCTGTTTCAATAATGATAAAATACAACAGAGTTAAACTAGAGCTGCGTTCTTATTTGCAATGATTTAGTCGCGTTTTGAGCCCAGTTTAGTCCTGATTTAGATTTGGTTTGGTCATTGACTAGTCTTGGTTTTCTTCCAGGTTAAGTCCCAGTTTTGATGTGGTCTAAGTGAAAATGTGAACGTACCCAAGGACCAGATACAAACGAGGTCTAAACCAGGACCAAACGAGGTCTAAAGCAGAATTAAATGTGGATTAAACCCGGACTAAAGAAAGTATAAACTGTACTAACCCAGAATTCAACAAAAGACAATGTGTATTTTAACATTTAGAAGATGGATATCGTGGACCGGATCAGACTGCTTGGCGGGCCTGATCTGGCTCGCGGGCCGCAAGTTGAATAGACCTGCTCTAAACTCTGCAAAGTAGCCCTTTTCACGTTAGCGCGCGGCTAGTTCAAATCTCTCTCCATTCATTCTCTGTGGGACTGAGCCATGTCTTGCAAGAAAAAAATCAAATAAAAAAAGATCTGATGACAACGAGCAATTAACAGCTGGATAATCTTGTTAAAATCTTTACGTACAAATGTAAATATGTCACGAGGAGAGATCTGTGTGTCGATAACAGGAAGCGTTTTTGTCTCAAAGCTAAAGGCTAACACACATTAACTTAAATATAAAGCAGACAAACTTGATAAAAAAGTACATAGAATGCCAACTTGAATGTTTTTGTGCTAAGATTAGTTCAGTTTGTGGTTATTGTTATTATCGCGTTATAAATTAAAGGTGCTGTACCTGATTTTTACTGTTTTGAAACGTGAAAAACGGAACTAGTTGATGTTAAAGTCTTTACATCAGTCACATGTGTCACTCAAACAGTCCCAGTATCATAAATATTCACGGAGATGAGTTTAGAAGCACTTTTCACAAGTTTCTGAGCCCAGAGCGAGTTCTTTTGTGCCGGATAAAGCTTACAAACATTAGCATGCTAACGGCGCACTTCCTGTTTCTCGTAGAATAAAACCGTGGTCTCATTTTCACCCAAATAGATTCTTTTACAATATTTCTGTACCGGGGCAACACAGATTTGACTTTATTACTTGCAAAAAATTGAGTACAGGAAGTAGTTTTGTTTTTCCCGTTTCAAAACAGCAAAAATCAGGTACAGCTCCTTTAAATGATTTAGATTAGCATTAGCTTAGAGACAAAAACACAGCATTTTATAAAACACAGGTGAAGTATTTTATCGTACGTACAGATCTTAACAAACTGCCAATGATTATCAACTATTTCTCAGACTCTGCTTTGTTTTCAGCGATAATTGATTTATTTTTGGCGAGACTCGGCTAATTCCCCAAAAGGAATGAACGGAGCGGGAATTGTAAGCAGGAAGTTGACACGTTTGAGCGAAAAATAAACATTACAAACAACAGAAACATGGAATGCGCAGGAGTTTTGTTGATGTATTCTAAATTTTACACTCAAGTAGATCCAATTTATTCACTTTTTGCTCTTCCAACTTCCTAAAAAACTGCTCTGAAACATAAAACCGATCTTCTTGCGGAGTATGCCGAAGCCTTGACTGTTCCGGGGGTTCGATAGCACGGTGTAAGACGCAGACAGGAGCGGGGATTTTGCCAAACTGTTCGAGGCTACACACTGCCTTTTAGAGCTCTTTTCTACTCTCCGACAAACACTCTTCCCTCTTTGTTCATTTCTCAACGCTCCTAACTCTCGTTTAACTCCACAAACTGGCTTTTCTATCGGCCACCGTCTGCGGCCGCCGACGAGACGTAGAATCTATTTTTCTTTTTTACTGATACTCGTTCTTAGGACACGTGCCTTCATAAAAACTGTCAATGAGGGTTTCACATCGCATCGGTTGCTTTGATTTTACGCCAAATTCATGCTTTTACGCATCAGAGTTTAAAAGAAACGCCACGATCTTCCAAATTTTAGCGCGTTTTTATTGGTTTCCCTGCTACTTCCAGCTACTTCTGTGCGTAAACCTGCCAGCTAGCGAGACTGCCACCCGCTGGACGACAAAGGGACATAGAAATTCACTACGTATCGCTAGGAATTGTGGGTAGCGTAGTCTTTTCCTCATAGACAATCAAGAAACATTACGGGCCACTTAAACGGTGGGGCAGCCAGTACTGTACATGTCACAATTTACGCTTATTTATGTTTAGTTTCTATCAATTTTTACACGAATGCAAACACAAAGCAATGTCTGTGATTCTTTTTCAACGTTATTTCCCTCATATGAATGTGCTGCCAGGTTTATTTTCCTGTCAACGCTAAAGTGCGCCACGCTTAGTTCGAATCGATCATCGTCGAGACCAAAGAGAAACAAAACTGGTGGGATTTTTATGATTTTAAACGACAAAAGCGGCGACGTTTTAACCGGGATTTGTCGGTTTGTGCCACAGACTGATATAAAGATGGACAGTGGTGATTTTTGGTTATGTCAGTCCCTTTAAAAGTTTATCAAAATATTTCTTTACATAGAAAAAGGGGGTTAAGTGTCTTGCCCAAGGGCACAACGACAAGGGCTGCAACGTGATTTAAAAACAATTTTGTATTTTGTTTGCTCTTTATTCTCTGGATTAAACTGACTCTAAAACACATTCGAGAAGTCATTTTGCCACAAAGACAGCAGCATTATTAAATCAAAATGTAAAAAATAATCTTAATTTCACCAATAATAGACTTTATTCATATATTTTCTCTTGTCTAGAAGCTTTCAGATACAGAATTGTAACCCTCTGACTATAAAAAAAAAAAAAAAACAGACTCTAAAACACATGTCAAATAGACCTTTTATAACCAAAACCGTGGCATTATTACATTAAAAT
Source organism: Rhinogobius similis (assembly GCA_019453435.1). Lineage (NCBI taxonomy): Eukaryota > Metazoa > Chordata > Actinopteri > Gobiiformes > Gobiidae > Rhinogobius > Rhinogobius similis. The sequence goes on from CM033630.1 coordinate 5,377,631, forward strand.
GTCAAAAAAGAATATATTATTGTTGATTTTCATTAACAATACACTTTATTCGTAAATATTCTCTATCTAGAAGCCTTTAGTCCCATATTTCAACCTTTTATTTGGCTGATAATATATTTTAAAAGTTTTTAAAAGTGGCTTAAGTGTCTTATTTGGAATATATAAACTCTTCGAAAAGACCTTTTAATAACAAAGACAGTGGAATCATTAAATCAAAACCTAAAAAATCAATTAAAATCAGTCTTAATTTCCACAATATACACTTTATTCATCAATATTCTCTAATTAGAAGCCTTCAATCGCCATATTTCAACCTTTATTTGGTTTTAAATATATTTTAAAAGTCTCGATATACAATAGAACAAATCGTTACTAAAATAATCGTTAGTTGTAGCTCAAACAAAGACCAAAGCTGGCCAAAGACGCCAAAATCCGCACTAAAATAAGAGTAAAATGAATTCTTAACTGCGTTTTATTTAAATTAGTTGTCCATGTCAGAGGTTCTTTGACCGAAATGACCGAAACATTTACTCAAATTGTCATGTCAAACTATATTTTGCTCAGAAAACTGCTCTGAAAAGTAACATTTCTTTAAAAAAGTTGGTTAAATAAAAAGCTTGGGATAAACAAATCGACGTAGAACTCATTTAGAAAAACAAAACAAGCCAAATTCTGCACAAAAAGTTAAGAAAACCACAAAAACGAGCATTAAACCCTCCATCCATCTTCATATCCAGCCTGTGGCGCGTGCATGCTTTCCAAAGACGCCTGACGGACGTTTTTCCGACCCTCTGCTGAGTCCTCGAACGTCTCACCAGTTCCATTTAAACCAGAACTACTTTTCGATCCGTCGAAACGTTCAAACTGTAAAACTGTAAAAGCTAAAACGTGACGCATGCTTCTCCGAAATCTGGTGGCTTTTCCATAACTTTGTAACTAGAAATAATACGATAAAAAACTGTTAGGTACATGTTTTTTTCACAGTTTTTATTTTCTCTAGCGCAGATAGGACTTTTCACTAGACAAAGCCATATTGTTAGATTGCAATAAACGTGAAAAAGATTTGAAAGTTCAATGTTTGTAAACCCTCACTACATGTAAACGTAGAAAGAAGCCATTGTTCTAAGTGTTTCAGTGTATTTAATGTCGTGTGAGCCTGCGTTTCTGTCCGAAAACGTGTCTGTGCCGCGTGTCTCTGGTCTCGAGTTTTTAAAAAAAACTGTGTCTTTGGATTTCTGTGTGTCGTGCACAGGCGGACAGCCAGGGGGCGCTCCTCCTCGGCGCCGCCATCGTAGAGCATGCAAACGTCTGGTAAAGATTCAAGAAGAAACTCTCACCGAAAAGACAAAAAAAGAGGCGGTTTTCGGTTTGTGGTCAGTCTCTGGGGCAACAGAATAATAAAAAGTAAGAAATAGTTTGAGAAATAAGTTAAAAAAAAAGTGATGTTAAGCTGGAAAATCATCATCTTAAATAAATTAAGTTAAAAAAGTGCTTGAAATAATTAGTATTTGAGTATATTTTGACTGTTTTGCCAATGGAACCAGCTTAAAATGTCTTGTTGTTGTTAAAATAAGAAAAAAGATGAGCATTTTCTAACTTAAAATTAGAAAAAAGACACCACTACACTTGAAATAAGAACAAAACGTACCTGTTCTTGTGGCAAATCTCGTTTTTAAAAGTCTAAATGTATTCAAATCAAGACAAACATCACTTTTTAACTTATGTTCTTATTTAAGATCGTACATGTTGGCGTCTTTGTTGGCAGGATGGAATAAAGTCATGATCACGCAGGATATTCGCGGATAAATAAATTACCGAGGACCGTAAAGTAGAGATTTCAATCCCAATTGTTTGTTTTTTCACCTCGTTAAATAAAAGTGAATATATTCCAAATAAATAAATGTTCTTTAGAATGGAAAGTAATGACAGTGTATTGAAACGGCACAAATCTTTCCATCAGTACGTATTTTGTGCTAGCGCTCCATCTAGTGGCAGCAGTGGGTATTGGCATGAAATAACAGCTAATATTAAAAAAAAAATTAAAAAGCCATTAAGCACCTTTGACGTCACAATCCTGGGGAAATTTGGGAGTTTTACGGAGCAAGAAGACCTCGCAAACAGGATTAACGGAACAATCGTCAGCTTTTTGTGTGATTTATTTAACCTTTGAAGTCCATTTTGTCATGTCAAACTATATTTTGCTCAGAAGTAACAGAAAACTACTCTGAAAACATTTACATTTCTTGGTCAAATACAAAGCTTGGAATAAACAAACCGACTGACAGCTCATTTAGAAAAAAAAAACAAGCCAAATTCTGCACAAAAAGTCGTCCGTAAGAGACTGAGAAATTAAAAAGTGAGCATTAAAACCTCCATCCATCCCAAAGTCCATTGATTCGGAGATCTCTTTGACAAGAATAATCAACAACACAATCATTTAAACCAAACATTTCATTTAAAAATGGACGACATAAACTGTTTTGGGACACGACACGATGAAGGAACAATGTTAGAACACGCTTAAAGACTTCAAAATAGTCTATTTTGCGATTCTGTCCTTTATTTTAGGCACAATTTTACCATATTTTGGATGAAATATCAGCAAATATCGACAAATCGTGTTCTTGCAAGTCGTTTTTTGTGTCAATGAATCAGTTTCAATGATGCAGTTTTAGCGTCTGCTTCAAATGCGATGGTGTTAACGTAGAATTATCAACAAGTAAACAGTTTGAAGTGTGTCCTGTGTGATCATGGCCCGGTTTAACGTCAACTGTAAAACCGCGAAGTGTTAAAGATCCTGCGAGAAAAGGGAAACGTGCAATTCCAGTAGAAATGACCCTGAGGAAGGCTTTTCTACAGTGTTTTATTGTCAGTGTAAATATCCCATTGTAACGTGTGTGTGTGTTTAACCCCTCGGGAGGCTGGATTCACACAAACACACCGTTTTCCCGAGTCAAAGTAGAGATTTTGTGCAATTATATGACTCTGAAAAGTACAGAAACGTCAGAAGAGATCATTTTATGCACAAATTTGTCACCGATACAGAGATTTGTTGGTACAGAGTTTCAAATAAGTCGTTTCTGAGTCTGAAAGTTGAAGAAATGAACTGTTGTGGATCAGTGCAAAGTGAACAATATCAAATAAACACCAGACAAACAATTTTATACAGAAAAATGGAAACTGAAATTGAATCTGAGAGAGACAAAAGCTCCACGGACAAAATGAAACAATCTTCTTCTCACTATTTTACCGTTTTACCGTCAGACATTGGGTGAATAGAAAAAAATCTCAAATTTAAAGATATCAGTTGTAAACTTCTCCTGTAGTTTACTCAGATAAATGTAAGAAAAAATGTATTACTTTTGTAGTATTAAGTATGTTTTCATGTAGAAATAAGGAATTTTATGTGGAAAAATTGCCAAAAATACACATATTTGAGACATTTAAAACTGAAAAATGGACAAAACCAGGTTTAAATTCCTTGGTTCATTTTGTAACAGATTAATTATAAAAATGTACAAAGAGGATTTTGGATTTCTTATTTAGTTTTTGAGTAAATTAGGTTGGACTGAAAATTTTCCTGAAAATTCAAATTTTGCCTCCTTTTTTGACTTAAAACTTCACTAAATCAAATTAGAATTTAGAATTAGATATGAAAAAAAAATCCTTCTGTTCGTTTTGTCAACAGTTCCAGATTGTACAGTTTGGTGTGTGATCTACTTTAAGGCTGATCTTTATGTCTCTGTGGAAGAAAAATGCATTTTTTGAGAGTTAGATTGTCCCAGAGCTATCTATGGATGTAGATTTAAAGGAAGAATAAAACATCTTTAAGAGCAGATTGAAAGACGATATGTTGAGAGAGCAAACTGACCAAAAAAAGTGATTGAAAATTGAAAAAACAGAGTTTAGTCTGCAGTGTTTCACCTTCATTCACAGTGACTTGTAAAAATGGAATCATTATAATATGTCATGTTTCCCAGCTCCTCATTGGACCTTAAACGCGTCACAAAGACATTCATGTCTTTCCCGGTGAACTCTGTGTGTTCCGTGTGTGAACAGTCGCCTGAGGGACAAAACTCGGGGCGACACTTTTGGGTGAACTGCCTCTGAAAAGGGCTACGACATTTTCCCCATTTGTTTGTCTGTGCTTTGTGCTTCATGTGTGAGTCCTGGTCCTGGTCTAGTCCTGGTCCTCCTGGCCCTGGTCCTGGTCCTGGTCTAGTCCTGGTCCAGTCCTGGTCTAGTCCTGGTCCTGGTCCTGGCCCTGGCCCTGGCCCTGGCCCATGTCCTGGTCTCTCTGGTCCTGGCCCTGGCCCTGATCCTGGTCCTGGTCCTGGTCCTGGCCCTGGCCCATGTCCTGGTCTCTCTGGTCCTGGTCCTGGCCCTGGTCTCTCTGGTCCTGGTCCTGGTCCTGGCCCTGGCCCTGGTCCTGGTCCTGGCCCTGGTCTCTCTGGTCCTGGCCCTGGTCTCTCTGGTCCTGGTCCTGGTCTCTCTGGTCCTGGTCCTGGTCCTGGCCCTGGCCTTGGCCTTGGCCCTGGCCCTGGCCCTGGTCCTGGTCCTGGCCCTGTTCCTGGTCCTGTCTGATCGTTCGACTGCATGAGAAATCTATTTAAAAAACAGACAAATAGCTTGATTTGTTAAAAAGTTTTGAATCCAGATTCTTAATTTCATTAATTTTTGAGAAATGTATTTAGATTCTTTAGATCTTACGCCTCAATCATTATCTCGAGTTATTTCTGACTGCTTTCAGAATATATTTTTGTAGTTTCAAGAATATGTTAAATGCTATTCAAGTTAAAAAATGCTCTTGAAATTAGAATAAACACATAATATCAAACTGAGAGGCAATTTTGCTCATGGTTTATGGAAAAAAAATTTAATAATTTGATAAAAAACAAGTTAAATAAGTTTGTTTTTCGTATTAAACACATTTAAATACTCAAATGATATGAATTCAACAAACTCATGTAGATATTCCTTTTCATTTTTATGTAGAAAATGGTGAATTAGGATGTATTTTGAGGTTTTAGCTGAAAATATTGTAAAGTAAATTAGGAGTTTTTGTATCTATTTGAAAGGTTTAAATGAAAAAAAAAGAGTAATATTTAAAAGGAAACGGAAAGGCCACAAAGACGACCAATAACTCACTGAATTTAATTGGGAAAATCTTTGTAATTCTGTTGTCGAGAGACTGTTGCGCCTTCAGAAAATCCCACACTGCCATTTAAAAAGTACAAATATCGACTCCATGGGGATTTCTGACATAATATGAATAATATCTTGTAGGTTGTGAAATCTTATACGACGCGATTTAGAAATGTAATCAAATAGACTAGCCTTAGGATGCACCGTGGAGAACACATGGTTTTGTTTCGTTTGGTTCAAACTTTTAAACTCGAAAAGCCAGTGTTTGGGATTCAGTGACATCTAGTGACGCACGAAGGGACTGCAAGGAAGTCAAACCCTGCAAGAAATCACGTCAAAATGAGCTGGTCCCTGTGACAATCTGCTGTTGTTGTGAAATTGTCGTGTCGTGATTGACTGTTTGTGTCTTTAATGCAGCTGTCTGTTCAAACACACTTTTTCTCCTGTTGTTTAGCCTCTGAAGCCTCTGAGCAGATGACTTTATTTACCTCTTAAAGGCCAGAGCTGCACAATTAAACCAAATCCACACACACACAAAAAATCGCAAATCACAAAAGCTGCAGTGTTTGAAGTGCAATAATTTCTTCCACAAACAACAAAATGTGTTGCTTTGATTTGAATAAAAAATGTTCAGGCTGTAGTTTGGATTTGTACAAACGTGCTGAAACAAGCGACAAAAGTGTGACCAAAAGTGATAAAATTGTGTTTAAAAGCGACAAAAACAGGACAAAAATCAACAAGTGCGACACAAAGCACCAAAACGTGGCTAAAAACGCAACTAAAAACGACAAAGACGTGACTAAAAAGTGAGAAAAACTCGACTAAAAGTGACTAAAACACAACTAAAAGTAGGGCTAGGCAATTTGGTGATTAAAATGGAATCATGAGCTGGTCCCTGTGACAATCTGCTGTTTTTGTGAAATGTTATCGTGATTGACTGTTTGTGTCTTTAATGCAGCTGTCTGTTCAAACACACTTTTTCTCCTGTTGTTTAGCCTCTGAAGCCTCTGAGCAGATGACTTTATTTACCTCTTAAAGGCCAGAGCTGCACAATTAAACCAAAATCACACAAAAACAGTATTTTAATGGTTGCAATTAGCAAATCCAAAGACTGCAATCTTTGAAGTGCAATAATTTCTTCCACAAACAACAAAATGTCTTGCTTTGATTTTAATAAAAACTTCTAACGTTGTAGTTTGGATTTGGTTCTGAAACAACAGAAGCGTGACCAAAGATGAGTTGAAAAGTGACAAAAACGCGCCAACAAACAACAAACGTGACAGTCCGGCGAGGTTCGTTTGGTCCTCTACTAATTAAATAACTAATTAAAGAAGTCGGACTGCAGATGGCGCTGTTGTCCTGCTTCCACCGACAGGAAAACTGCGCCAAAACCTGTAGAAATCAGCTGACAAGACATGGAGTGACACTCTGATGAAGACAGTCAGTCGAAACTGTCAGGTAAAATAAATAAACAAACACTGATCTGAAATATAAATCTTAAAATATATAACAAATGTGACTGAATGCATCAAAACGGACTAAAAACACGACTAAAAGTGACACGGACACAACTGAACGTGACAGAAACGCGACTAAAAGGGACAAAATTGTGTTTAAAATGTGAATTTGAACAGAATCCTATCATTAATCATTAATCATTAATAACATAAATCACAAACCAAATCACAATCACACTGGTCAGAACAATTCGATATTTTTTCTAAATCGTGCAGCTCTATTAAAGACAAATACAATCGAAATCATGATCTGGCCCCAAGAAAATCATGATAACAATATATTTTTTTGCCGTATCACTCAGCCCTAGTTTGAACCAGACAAAAGAAGACGAAAAATATAAAAAAAAAAAAATCATGTTGGCTTTTCCCAAATGACACAAAACTCACGTCAATGAAAAAAAAAACGGTGCAAAACATGATCAAAACAGCGTCTAATCAGTTTGTGTTGATCTATTCTAGGATTCTACACAAACTACACATTATTATTGCACCGTAATTGTGTTTATTCATCGTCAAAATCCCAAACATTGGCTCTTTTCTGAGACAAACTGCCTGCTAAACCCTGCCACGACTTTACATTCCCAACGACGAATGAACTTTTCTTTGCGTTTTGCGCCCGAAAGCGACAAAATCTTTGAATACATTCCTTCATTGTATTTGCACTATGATGAAATATATTGTTATGTGACTTACGAAATGGCAACAAAGCTCACTGTACATTCCTCCGATGTTAATATTTTATCGAGTATAAATATAACATTATGCTACTCTCCCTTTAGCTTCGGAAACGGTTGCTTTTAGCGGTCCGAATTAGCAACTAACGATAGACTGGGACCGACTTTAACGTAAAAGATAAAAAAGACTTATTATAATGGAAGCGTTTCGTCTGAGTTTTTCCTTTTGGTTTGGAGCCGTTTAGACTCGTTCAGGGTGAAGATAATTTCAGGATGAGGAGCTTTTTTAGAATGTAAAAAAAAAAGAGTTTCTGTTGGTTCTTTTTGATTCTTCTTTTTATGCATGTCATATACTCTGTGTGGAGCTACATCACGGTGAACTGTCGCATTCTTTTTGGAGATAAATGCATTAACACTAATAAAAAAAGGTTTGTAAAAACATCAAGTTTGTCGAGTTTTCTGTGTTTTCGTGACTCAACGACTGTAGAAACACAAACCAAGCTTAATCTCTCTTTAGACCTGGTTTAGCACCTGGTTTTAGTCTACGTTTAATTCTTATTTAGACCTGGTTTAGCAGCAGGTTTTAGCCCTGGTTTAGTCCCTATTCAGCTATGGTTAAGCATCTGGGTTTAGACCTGGTTTAGTTTATGTCTGGTTTAGTTAAGTCTGGGTTTAGACTTGGTTTAGTTAAGTCTGGGTTTAGATGTGGTTTAGTTCAAGTCTGGGTTTAGACCTGGTTTAGTTTATGTCTGGTTTAGTTTAAGTCTGGGTTTAGATGTGGTTTAGTTAAGTCTGGTTTAGTTTGAGTCTGGATTAGTTTAAGTTTGGTTTAGTTAAGTCTGGGTTTAGACCTGGTTTAGTTTAAGTCTGGTTTAGTTTAAGTCTGGGTTTAGATGTGGTTTAGTTAAGTCTGGTTTAGTTTGAGTCTGGATTAGTTTAAGTCTGGTTTAGTTAAGTCTGGGTTTAGACCTGGTTTAGTTAAGTCTGGGTTTAGATGTGGTTTAGTTCAAGTCTGGGTTTAGACCTGGTTTAGTTTATGTCTGGTTTAGTTAAGTCTGTGTTTAGACCTGGTTTAGTTAAGCCTGGGTTTAGACCTGGTTTAGTTTATGTCTGGTTTAGTTAAGTCTGGGTTTAGACTTGGTTTAGTTAAGTCTGGGTTTAGACCTGGTTTAGTTTATGTCTGGTTTAGTTAAGTCTGGGTTTAGACTTGGTTTAGTTAAGTCTGGGTTTAGATGTGGTTTAGTTCAAGTCTGGATTTAGACCTGGTTTAGTTTATGTCTGGTTTAGTTAAGTCTGGGTTTAGACCTGGTTTAGTTAAGTCTGGGTTTAGACCTGGTTTAGTTAAGTCTGGGTTTAGATGTGGTTTAGTTCAAGTCTGGGTTTAGACCTGGTTTAGTTTATGTCTGGTTTAGTTAAGTCTGGGTTTAGACCTGGTTTAGTTAAGTCTGGGTTTAGATGTGGTTTAGTTCAAGTCTGGGTTTAGACCTGGTTTAGTTTATGTCTGGTTTAGTTAAGTCTGGGTTTAGACCTGGTTTAGTTTAAGTCTGGGTTTAGACCTGGTTGAGTTTATGTCTGGTTTAGTTTAAGTCTGGGTTTAGATGTGGTTTAGTTAAGTCTGGTTTAGTTTGAGTCTGGATTAGTTTAAGTCTGGTTTAGTTAAGTCTGGGTTTAGACCTGGTTTAGTTAAGTCTGGTTTAGTTTGAGTCTGAATTAGTTTAAGTCTGGTTTAGTTAAGTCTGGGTTTAGACCTGGTTTAGTTAAGTCTGGTTTAGTTTGAGTCTGAATTAGTTTAAGTCTGGTTTAGTTAAGTCTGGGTTTAGACCTGGTTTAGTTAAGTCTGGTTTAGTTTGAGTCTGAATTAGTTTAAGTCTGGGTTCAAATGAGTTTCTGTTGGTTCTTTTTGGTTCTTCTTTTTATGCATGTCATATACTCTGTGTGGAGCTACATCACGGTGAACTGTCGCATTCTTTTTGGAGATAAATGCATTAACACTAATAAAAAAAGGTTTGTAAAAAGAACAAGTTTGTCGAGTTTTCTGTGTTTTCTGGCGGCGGTTAGTTGACTAATCGTGACTCGACGACTGTAGAAACATAATTATGAAGTATTTTAAGGATCGTAGTTGGTGTTGGACTGTACAGATGGTCAAAAAAGAATAAATAATTGCACTTTGTCTGTAAATATTCTCTATTTAGAAACTCCCAATGTAGAAATAATCATTTGTTTGTCATTTGTCGACTAATCAAGAAAATGTTTGCCCAAAATCGTAACGACAGTTTCCTCCAGGAATCTTACATTTAAAGATGTTAATTTTAAACTTCTCCTGTTTATTCACATAAATGTAAGAAAAGAAATGTATTACAAGTTTTTCATCATGACATATTTTCATGTAGAAATGAGGCATTTTATGTGAAGAAATGGCCCAAAATGCACACATCCAGGACATTTAAATCTGAAAAATGGACAGAACCAGGTTTAAATTTCTTGGTTCATTCTGTACACATATTAGTTATAAAAATGTACAGAGGGGATTTGGGATTTCTTATTTAGTTTTTAAGTAAACTAGACTGGACTGAAAATTGTCGTAAAAATTCAAATTCCGCCTCATTTTTTAAACTTTTACTTAGAATTAGATATAAAAAATCCTTGTGTCCGTTTTGTCTAAATCTTGTTGAGTCCAGATTGTACAGTTTGGTGTAGGATCTACTTTAAGGCTCTTTATGTCTCGAGGGACAAAAATGCATTTTAAGAAAACGTTTTTTGGATGAAGTGGATTAAATGGAAGAATAAACATGTTGTTGTAAGGTATAAGTTTGTTGTTTCCACATTAAAGCCGATATGTTGAGAGAGCAAACTGACGAAAAAACAAAAAATGGGGTGTAGAGTCCTGTAGAGTCTCACCTTTAGTGCAGCAATTTTTACTTTTATCCTTTGTTACTGCTTGGTACAGACATTATCAAGGAAAAGTAAAATGTGGATTTGATGCAAAAGGGATGGAATATTATTATAATATATTTTTTTAACAAATTCACTTTTTAGATACTGACCACACATTTAACCAATGAGACACTTCCTTCTGTTTCAGCTGTGACCCTGAAGAGGTGCTGTGGCTCCCTCTAGTGGCGGTGCGCTGAAATCACAGTCCTTTTGCACACAGTACAATAGAGTGAGTGCAGTGCAGATGTTTGTTATCAGCCGAACACAGACGCAGCTGAAGAGTCCAGAAAACAAGATACATTTAGTCAGAAAACTCTATCTGTTCTGCAGAGGAGGAGCTCATGACTCTGACTCACGGTTGGACACAAACCCTGGCTTAGATCTGTACATTTGAGCTGGTTCTATCTTTGGCTGTGGTTTTATTAGACCTGGTTTGGATAAAACATAACTTTACAATTATAGAAGGAAAAGAACAGATAAAAGACGTGTTCAAACATCACTCAAATGCTTTTTCAGCACTTTAGTCTGAAGTGCAAATGAATAAAAACAGGATTGTGTTTGGAACTGGTTTATTTAGTCCAAGTTTAGTCTCTCTTTAGACCTGGTTTAGCACTGGGTTTTAGTCCTGGTTTAGTCCCTCTTTAGACATGGTTTGGCACCTGGTTTTAGTCTAAGTTTAATCCTTATTTAGACCTGGTTTAGCAGCAGGTTTTAGCCCTGGTTTAGTCCCTATTCAGCTATGGTTAAGCATCTGGGTTTAGACTTGGTTTAGTTAAGTCTGGGTTTAGACCTGGTTTAGTTTAAGTCTGGGTTTAGACCTTGTTTAGTTAAGTCTGGTTTAGTTTAAGTCTGGGTTTAGTTCAAGTCTGAGTTTAGACCTGGTTTAGTTCAAGTCTGGGTTTAGACCTGGTTTAGTTTAAGTCTGTGATTGTTTAAGTCTGGGTTTAGACTTAGTTTAGTTTAACTCTGGGTTTAGATGTGGTTTAGTTTAAGTCTGGGTTTAGATGTGGTTTAGTTTAAGTCTGGGTTTAGACTTAGTTTAGTTTAACTCTGGGTTTAGATGTGGTTTAGTTTAAGTCTGGGTTTAGATGTGGTTTAGTTTAAGTCTGGGTTTAGATGTGGTTTAGTTTAAGTCTGGGTTTAGATCTGGTTTAGTCTAAGTCTGGGTTTAGATCTGGTTTAGTCTAAGTCTGGGTTTAGACCTAGTTTAGTTTAAGTCTGGGTTTAGACCTTGTTTAGTTAAGTCTGGTTTAGTTTAAGTCTGGGTTTAGTTCAAGTCTGAGTTTAGACCTGGTTTAGTTCAAGTCTGGGTTTAGACCTGGTTTAGTTTAAGTCTGTGATTGTTTAAGTCTGGGTTTAGACTTAGTTTAGTTTAACTCTGGGTTTAGATGTGGTTTAGTTTAAGTCTGGGTTTAGATGTGGTTTAGTTTAAGTCTGGGTTTAGATGTGGTTTAGTTTAAGTCTGGGTTTAGATGTGGTTTAGTTCAAGTCTGAGTTTAGACCTGGTTTAGTTCAAGTCTGGGTTTAGACCTGGTTTAGTTTAAGTCTGTGATTGTTTAAGTCTGGGTTTAGACTTAGTTTAGTTTAACTCTGGGTTTAGATGTGGTTTAGTTTAAGTCTGGGTTTAGATCTGGTTTAGTTTAAGTCTGGGTTTAGATGTGGTTTAGTTTAAGTCTGGGTTTAGATGTGGTTTAGTTTAAGTCTGGGTTTAGATCTGGTTTAGTCTAAGTCTGGGTTTAGACCTGGTTTAGTTAAGTCTGGTTTAGTTTAAGTCTGGGTTTAGTTCAAGTCTGAGTTTAGACCTGGTTTAGTTCAAGTCTGGGCTTAGACCTGGTTTAGTTTAAGTCTGTGATTGTTTAAGTCTGGGTTTAGACTTAGTTTAGTTTAACTCTGGGTTTAGATGTGGTTTAGTTTAAGTCTGGGTTTAGATGTGGTTTAGTTTAAGTCTGGGTTTAGATGTGGTTTGGTTTAAGTCTGGGTTTAGATCTGGTTTAGTCTAAGTTTGGGTTTAGATCTGGTTTAGTTAAGTCTGGTTTAGTCTAAGTCTGGGTTTAGATCTGATTTAGTTAAGTCTGGGTTTAGACCTGGTTTAGTTAAGTCTGGTTTAGTTTAGTCTGGGTTTAGATCTGGTTTAGTTTAGTCTGGGTTTAGACCTGGTTTAGTTCAAGTCTGGTTTTAGATCTGGTTTAGTTAAGTCTGGTTTATTTAAGTCTGGGTTTAGACCTGGTTTAGTTTAAGTCTGGGTTTAGACCTGGTTTAGTTAAGTCTGGGTTTAGATCTGGTTTAGTTAAGTCTGGTTTATTTAAGTCTGGGTTTAGACCTGGGCAGATATTAGAACTTAAAGAATCAAACCAAACTTCAGTTAAAATACTTTATTTCGCTGAGAGCCTCGTGGTCCTCGGTTAAAGTGACGTCTCAAATATTTACATTATTTACAACAAAAATAGAATTATCAATATATTTACAATTAAAACAAACACAATTATACAATCGTCATTAGAGCAGGATCACGTTAAAGTCTACTGTGCACGTCTGCCATAAAGTGAATTAAAGTGAAAAAGTTAAACACATTCATAAAACTTTTTGTAAAACATTTTAAAACAAGTTAAAATTAACTTTTGCAAAGCACTTTTCTTAATATAAGAAACACACAATGTACAAACAGGCGTAACAAACCATGGGCGTTAAAGTTTATTATGCAGTGACTAAATACTTTTTAATCTCTTTATCGCAAATGTCTGAAGTAGTTTTCTGGTTGTTAAAAAAAAAAAAAAAAGTGTTAACAATACACTTTACTGCTCTGAAAATTAACGATTAACAGCTTTTTCTAGTTCCAAAAGCTCGGCTTCTGTAAAGTTTTTGTTATCACTTTAATCGGTTTCAAATATCAGATGGAGTTGCGACAAATTCGAAACAACAAAGCTCGCACCGTCGCCTTTAAATCTGCACTGTGTAACTTTCTCGTCTCCGTGGAGATGTGCCTGCTTTGCCCGGAACGTTCCCCAGAATCAAACTCCACGATCTGCGAAGAATCGAACGGCCATTTCACGCCAAGAGGTTATATTTGAACCAAAAAAACCAAACAAAAAACTGGAATTCAATCAAGGCGAGGTACGTTAAAAGCTGTACTGCGGAACATTCCAGGTATTAACATCTCCACGGGAACAAGCAAGAACAAGGAAAGGCTTAAACTATTGGTCTTTTTTATCAGATTTCTTGAGGCTTGAGAGCTTATTCAATGTTTTGTACACGATTTATGTCACGTTTTTGGACACGTTTTTTGGTACCGGTACCTGAACTGTACTTTTTACGGTACCTTTTTCTGTAGGAACTATTTTATGAAATCGTGAGGTTCATCAAGTCAGTCTAACTTTGTAATTGTTAATTTGTGGTGAATCATTAAAAGTGCTTTTAAATATTGTTTTTGGCACCAGTAGAATCTCATTTTTCTTTTTTTTTTCCCGGTACTGCACTGGTACCTATCAAAGGAACCCAGCTCTGCATTTCTTTTGGTTCTCAGTTCTGGGGCCTCACAGTGCAGCTCTGGTGATGATTCTCAGTTCTGGGGCCTCACTGTGCAGCTCTGTGGTGATGATTCTCAGTTCTGGGGCCTCACGGTGCAGCTCCGGTGATGGTTCTCAGTTCTGGGGCCTCACGGTGCAGCTCTGTGGTGATGATTCTCAGTTCTGGGGCCTCACGGTGCAGCTCCGGTGATGGTTCTCAGTTCTGGGGCCTCACGGTGCAGCTCCGGTGATGGTTCTCAGTTCTGGGGCCTCACGGTGCAGCTCTGGTGATGGCTCTCAGTTCTGGGGCCTCACGGTGCAGCTCTGGTGATGGTTCTCAGTTCTGGGGCCTCACGGTGCCGCTCTGGTGATGGTTCTCAGTTCTGTGCCCTCACAGTGCAGCTCCGGTGATGGTTCTCAGTTCTGGGGCCTCACGGTGCAGCTCTGTGATGGTTCTCAGTTCTGGGCCCTCACGGTGCAGCTCCGGTGATGATTCTAAGTTCTGGGGCCTCACGGTGCAGGTCTGTGGTGATGATTCTCAGTTCTGGGGCCTCACGGTGCAGCTCTGGTGATGGCTCTCAGTTCTGGGCCCTCACGGTGCAGCTCTGGTGATGGTTCTCAGTTCTAGGGCTCTGTGGTAATGATTCTCAGTTCTGGGGCCTCACGGTGCAGCTCCGGTGATGATTCTCAGTTCTGGGCCCTCACGGTGCAGCTCTGGTGATGGTTCTCAGTTCTAGGGCTCTGTGGTAATGGTTCTCAGTTCTGGGGCCTCACGGTGCAGCTCTGGTGATGATTCTAAGTTCTGGGGCCTCACGGTGCAGGTCTGTGGTGATGATTCTCAGTTCTGGGCCCTCACGGTGCAGCTCTGGTGATGATTCTCAGTTCTGGGGCCTCACGGTGCAGCTCTCTGGTGATGGTTCTCAGTTCTGGGGCCTCACGGTGCAGCTCTGGTGATGGTTCTCAGTTCTGGGGCCTCACGGTGCAGCTCTGGTGATGGCTCTCAGTTCTGGGCCCTCACGGTGCAGCTCTGGTGATGGTTCTCAGTTCTGGGGCCTCACGGTGCCGCTCTGGTGATGGTTCTCAGTTCTGTGCCCTCACAGTGCAGCTCCGGTGATGGTTCTCAGTTCTGGGGCCTCACGGTGCAGCTCTGTGATGGTTCTCAGTTCTGGGCCCTCACGGTGCAGCTCCGGTGATGATTCTAAGTTCTGGGGCCTCACGGTGCAGGTCTGTGGTGATGATTCTCAGTTCTGGGCCCTCACGGTGCAGCTCTGGTGATGATTCTCAGTTCTGGGGCCTCATGGTGCAGCTCCAGTGATGGTTCTCAGTTCTGTGCCCTCACGGTGCAGCTCTGGTGATGGTTCTCAGTTCTGGGGCCTCACAGTGCAGCTCAAGTGATGTTTCTCAGTTCTGGGCCCTCACGGTGCAGCTCTGGTGATGGTTTTCAGTTCTGGGCCCTCACGGTGCAGCTCTGGTGATGATTCTCAGTTCTGGGGCCTCACGGTGAAGCTCTGTGGTGATGGTTCTCAGTTCTGTGCCCTCACGGTGCAGCTCTGGTGATGTTTCTCCAGTTCTGGGGCCTCACGTTTGCAGCTCTGGTGATGGTTCTCAGTTCTGGGCCCTCACAGTGCAGCTCCGGTGATGGTTCTCAGTTCTGGGGCCTCACGGTGTAGCTCTGGTGATGGTTCTCAGTTCTGGGGCCTCACGGTGCAGCTCTGTGATGGTTCTCAGTTCTGGGGCCTCACGGTGCAGCTCCGGTGATGATTCTCAGTTCTGGGGCCTCACGGTGCAGCTCTGTGATGTTCTCAGTTCTGGGGCCTCACAGTGCAGCTCCGGTGATGGTTGTCAGTTCTGGGGCCTCATGGTGCAGCTCCAGTGATGGTTCTCAGTTCAAGGCCCTCACGGTGCAGCTCTGGTGATGGTTCTCAGTTCTAGGGCTCTGTGGTAATGAATCTCAGTTCTGGGGCCTCACGGTGCAGCTCCGGTGATGATTCTCAGTTCTGGGCCCTCACGGTGCAGCTCTGGTGATGGTTCTCAGTTCTAGGGCTCTGTGGTAATGGTTCTCAGTTCTGGGGCCTCACGGTGCAGCTCTGTGGTGATGATTCTCAGTTCTGGGCCCTCACGGTGCAGCTCTGGTGATGGTTCTCAGTTCTGGGCCCTCACGGTGCAGCTCTGGTGATGATTCTAAATTCTGGGGCCTCACGGTGCAGGTCTGTGGTGATGATTCTCAGTTCTGGGCCCTCACGGTGCAGCTCTGGTGATGATTCTCAGTTCTGGGGCCTCACGGTGCAGCTCTGTGGTGATGGTTATCAGTTCTGTGCCCTCACGGTGCAGCTCCAGTGATCGTTCTCAGTTCTGGGGCCTCACGGTGCAGCTCCGGTGATGGTTCTCAGTTCTGGGGCCTCACAGTGCAGCTCAAGTGATGGTTCTCAGTTCTGGGCCCTCACGGTGCAGCTCTGGTGATGGTTCTCAGGTCTGGGGCCTCACGGTGCAGCTCTGGTGATGGTTCTCAGTTCTGGGGCCTCACGGTGCAGCTCCGGTGATGGTTCTCAGTTCTGGGGCCTCACGGTGCAGCTCCGGTGATGGTTCTCAGTTCTGGGGCCTCACAGTGCAGCTCAAGTGATGGTTCTCAGTTCTGGGCCCTCACGGTGCAGCTCTGGTGATGGTTCTCAGTTCTGGGGCCTCACGGTGCAGCTCCGGTGATGGTTCTCAGTTCTGGGGCTTCACGGTGCAGCTCCGGTGATGATTGATTCTCAGTTCTGGGCCCTCACGGTGCAGCTCTGGTGATGGTTCTCAGTTCTGGGGCCTCACGGTGCAGCTCTGTGGTGATGGTTCTCAGTTCTGGGGCCTCACAGTGCAGCTCTGTGATGGTTCTCAGTTCTGGGGCCTCACAGTGCAGCTCTGTGATGATTCTCAGTTCTGGGGCCTCACGGTGCAGCTCCGGTGATAGTTCTCAGTTCTGGGCCCTCACGGTGCAGCTCTGGTGATGATTCTCAGTTCTGGGGCCTCACGGTGCAGCTCTCTGGTGATGGTTCTCAGTTCTGGGGCCTCACGGTGCAGCTCCGGTGATGGTTCTCAGTTCTGGGGCCTCACGGTGCAGCTCTGGTGATGGCTCTCAGTTCTGGGCCCTCACGGTGCAGCTCTGGTGATGGTTCTCAGTTCTGTGCCCTCACAGTGCAGCTCCGGTGATGGTTCTCAGTTCTGGGGCCTCACGGTGCAGCTCTGTGATGGTTTTCAGTTCTGGGCCCTCACGGTGCAGCTCTGGTGATGATTCTAAGTTCTGGGGCCTCACGGTGCAGGTCTGTGGTGATGATTCTCAGTTCTGGGCCCTCACGGTGCAGCTCTGGTGATGATTCTCAGTTCTGGGGCCTCATGGTGCAGCTCCAGTGATGGTTCTCAGTTCTGTGCCCTCACGGTGCAGCTCTGGTGATGGTTCTCAGTTCTGGGGCCTCACAGTGCAGCTCAAGTGATGTTTCTCAGTTCTGGGCCCTCACGGTGCAGCTCTGGTGATGGTTTTCAGTTCTGGGCCCTCACGGTGCAGCTCTGGTGATGATTCTCAGTTCTGGGGCCTCACGGTGCAGCTCTGTGGTGATGGTTCTCAGTTCTGTGCCCTCACGGTGCAGCTCTGGTGATGGTTCTCAGTTCTGGGGCCTCACGTTGCAGCTCCGGTGATGGTTCTCAGTTCTGGGCCCTCACAGTGCAGCTCCGGTGATGGTTCTCAGTTCTGGGGCCTCACGGTGTAGCTCTGGTGATGGTTCTCAGTTCTGGGGCCTCACGGTGCAGCTCTGTGATGGTTCTCAGTTCTGGGGCCTCACGGTGCAGCTCCGGTGATGGTTCTCAGTTCTGGGGCCTCACGGTGCAGCTCTGTGATGTTCTCAGTTCTGGGGCCTCACAGTGCAGCTCCGGTGATGGTTGTCAGTTCTGGGGCCTCATGGTGCAGCTCCAGTGATGGTTCTCAGTTCAAGGCCCTCACGGTGCAGCTCTGGTGATGGTTCTCAGTTCTAGGGCTCTGTGGTAATGAATCTCAGTTCTGGGGCCTCACGGTGCAGCTCCGGTGATGATTCTCAGTTCTGGGCCCTCACGGTGCAGCTCTGGTGATGGTTCTCAGTTCTAGGGCTCTGTGGTAATGGTTCTCAGTTCTGGGCCCTCACGGTGCAGCTCTGGTGATGGTTTTCAGTTCTGGGCCCTCACGGTGCAGCTCTGGTGATGATTCTAAGTTCTGGGGCCTCACGGTGCAGGTCTGTGGTGATGTTTCTCAGTTCTGGGCCCTCACGGTGCAGCTCTGGTGATGATTCTCAGTTCTGGGGCCTCACGGTGCAGCTCTGTGGTGATGGTTATCAGTTCTGTGCCCTCACGGTGCAGCTCCAGTGATCGTTCTCAGTTCTGGGGCCTCACGGTGCAGCTCCGGTGATGGTTCTCAGTTCTGGGGCCTCACAGTGCAGCTCAAGTGATGGTTCTCAGTTCTGGGCCCTCACGGTGCAGCTCTGGTGATGGTTCTCAGGTCTGGGGCCTCACGGTGCAGCTCTGGTGATGGTTCTCAGTTCTGGGGCCTCACGGTGCAGCTCCGGTGATGGTTCTCAGTTCTGGGGCCTCACGGTGCAGCTCTGTGATGGTTCTCAGTTCTGGGGCCTCACAGTGCAGCTCAAGTGATGGTTCTCAGTTCTGGGCCCTCACGGTGCAGGTCTGTGGTGATGGTTCTCAGTTCTGGGGCCTCACGGTGCAGCTCCGGTGATGGTTCTCAGTTCTGGGGCCTCACAGTGCAGCTCTGTGATGATTCTCAGTTCTGGGGCCTCACGGTGCAGCTCCGGTGATAGTTCTCAGTTCTGGGGCCTCACGGTGCAACTCCGGTGATGGTTTTCAGTTGTGGG
Source organism: Rhinogobius similis (assembly GCA_019453435.1). NCBI lineage: Eukaryota > Metazoa > Chordata > Actinopteri > Gobiiformes > Gobiidae > Rhinogobius > Rhinogobius similis. Next base: position 5,396,269 of record CM033630.1, read on the forward strand.
GCCTCACGGTGCAGCTCTGTGATGGTTCTCAGTTCTGGGGCCTCACAGTGCAGCTCCGGTGATGGTTCTCAGTTCTGGGGCCTCACGGTGCAGCTCTGGTGATGGTTCTCAGTTCTGGGGCCTCACGGTGCAGCTCCGGTGATGGTTCTCAGTTCTGGGGCCTCATGGTGCAGCTCTGGTGATGGTTCTCAGTTCTGGGGCCTCACGGTGCAGCTCTGGTGATGGTTCTCAGTTTTGGGCCCTCACGGTGCAGCTCTGGTGATGGTTCTCAGTTCTGGGGCCTGACGGTGCAGCTCTGGTGATGGTTCTCAGTTCTCAGAGGCCCCTGAAGAACCGCAGTGACATTTCGTAGGTGAGGAACATGGTGGCGCTCATGGGGAACCCTCTGATGGCGTTCACCGAGGCTCCGCGGAAAAACACCTGAAGAACACAAACATTACATCATTTATTCATCGTTTTGACGTTTGCACAAAACCTGAGCCGGTTCTGCGGGAACTATTTTTCACTGTGGGCTGCAGAGATTTTGAAGTAAAAAAAAGAACAAAAATAAAACAAAAGGCAGCTTGGCCAAGTGTTGATAGTTTAAGGTGAGACGCTGCAAGTGAAACAGTATAAAATCTTAAATTTAAAGATATCAATTTGAAACTTTTCCGGTAGTTTCTATCTATATACCTGGGCTGTGTCCCACCAAAGTGGGGTAGCCTAGACAGGGCACACACCCTCACTCCCCCCCAAACCCTCCTTCCGTGACCCCCCTCCCCCGTCTGCACCAGTGCCCCCTCTGCATCACCATCACAACTTTTTTCATTTTTATTTTCTTTTTTTTTTCTTTTTTTATGTTCACACCTCTGCCAAGGAGGCCAAGCCCACACTGGCGTCCGCCCGCCCCCCATCCATGCAATGGATTTGATCAGGCAGCCAGCGCACCCGAGCGGAAAACCCCCAGGACTCGCCCCAGGTGCCACAAAGGCAATGAACCGGCCAGACCCAGAGTGCAAACCGGACCACCACCAGCACCCAGGAAATTCTCCAGCGGACCCCACAGGGACAGCCGCCGCACCCAGAGAGGGACAACGAGCACCCAGACACACCTCCCGTCCATCACCATCACCGCTGTCGCCCCACTTCAAATCCAACACCAATTGCACAGATGATTTAAACATTATTATTGTTGATTTAAACATTATTATTGTTGATGATGGTTTAAACATTTTTCTCCCCCCTCTCCGAACATTTTCTTTCATATCCTATGCTGCCCTATATTGTGTATAATGTGTAAGCTATAATAGTGTCTAAAAGCATTAAAAGAAGGAGGACATTGTCCTGCAAGCCTAAGTGTAGGTATTCAGCTTGCCCTAACTAAGAAATGATGCATTAAAACAATCTTAAAACATTGGGAGAGGGTCCAGGTTCAGATTATTTCCAATCATCCCACAACAACAGTAACAGTAATAACTAAAGGTGCACCTAGATAACATCGCCCCCCTCCAGGGGCCTCCGTCCACCATACAAACCCCCAGAGAACCCCGGATCCAGATGGCCATCCGGACCACACCCCTAAGCACCAGCCAGCCACTCCCTCGGCACCCCGAAACCAGACCCGACGACACCACCCAAGCCCGCCAGCAATCCCCCAAACAACCCAGCACTCAGATGGACTCACAGACCAACGCCAGCACCAACCCAACGTCCCAGGAGAGGCCACACCAAATAATATTATTTCTAAACTTTAGCTGTGATGATGTTGGGGAAAAGGCACCTTGATTTAAGGTTTAAGGACTGATTTAAACCACACCACACTGCACCAGGGTCAGCGGCACAGCCCAGTGTGGGCACTTCCACAGCAGGGCCTCAGCCGAAGCTGGTTTCCCCCTGACGCTTCATACCAAGACCAGTCCTCTACCACACCCATCCCTCCATTCATTCATACACAAACTCTCTCCATCCATCCCTGTCCTGAGCAGCCTCTCTCCCTTGCACCACAGTCATCCCTCTTGCATTCAACGCTCTTCTTACACCCTCTGTCCATCCCATTCGCGGTCTTCCTCTCATTCTCACTCCACTCACATCAGATTCATATACCTTTTTCACCAATCGCTCCCTTTCCATCCTCTCCACATGTCCAAACCATCCCAATGCCTTTTGCTCTGCTCTATCAGCCAACTCTTGCAACACACCAGTTCTCTCTCGGATGTCTTCGTTTCTCACACGATCCATGCGCGTCACACCACACATACTCCTCAGACATCTCATCTCAACTACATTCAACTTCCTCTTCTCCGCAACTTTCAAACTCCACGTTTCAGCCCCATACAACGCAGCAGGCACCACCACACCCTCATACAATCTCCGTTTCGCATCCATTCCCAGTGACCTACATTCAAACACTCTCTTCATTCCCCCCCATATCTTACGTACTTCATTCATTCTAAACTCTACCTCACCCCCCATTCCACCATCCACACCAACGTGCGACCCCAAATACTGAAAACACTCTACCTCTTCCAACAGCTCTCCATTTAATGCCACATTCAACCTACGTTCATCCTTTGACCTTGTGCACCTCATCACCTTACTCTTATTAACATTTACTCTCAACTTCCTTCTGTCACACACCCTTCCAAACTCCTCAACCAAACGTGCCAAGCTCTCCTCTGAATCAGCCACTAGTGCAGTATCATCTGCAAACAGCAACTGATTCATACTCCATTCGCTGCCATCAACATTCACCATGCTCACACCCTTACCTGACACTCTTGCATTCACCTCTTTTACCACACCATCCATATACACATTAAACAACCACGGAGACATCACACATCCCTGACGCAAACCAACCCTTACAGGAAACCACTCACTCATGCTATTTCCCACTCTCACACACGCTCTACTGTTTTTATAAAAACTCTTCACACCTTCCAACAATCTACCATCAATACCATACAAACTCAACACAACCCACAACGCCTCTCTATCAATCCTATCATACGCCTTCTCTAAATCCATAAACGCCCAAAACACTTCCCTCCCCTTCGCCAAATACTTTTCACACACCTGTCTCACAGCAAACACCTGGTCCACACATCCTCTACCTCTCCTAAAACCACACTGCTCTTCACCAATCATATACTCAGTCCCCTCTACTACCCTGTTAATCAACACTCTCCCATACACCTTGCCTACAACACTCAACAGACTAATACCCCTATAACTACTACATTCATACTTATCACCCTTACCCTTGTACAGTGGAACCACACACGCACTCGTCCAGTCAAGCGGCACCTGCCCACTTACAAAACACACATTCAACAATCTCATACACCACTCGATCACACTCGCTCCACCACACTTCAAACATTCCACAGTACACCCATCCACACCTGCAGCCTTTCCTGCTTTCAACTTCCCCACAGCTTGCTCAACTTCCTCTCTCGTAATCAACGCTTCATTCAACTCTCCCAGTACATTCAGTCTGCTTTCCCTTCCATCCGTCACAATCACAGCATCCCGATCTTCCTCCACATTCAACAGCCTCTCAAAATACTCCGCCCACCTCTTCCTTACTGCATTCCCCTCATTCAGCATCCTTCCATCCTCTGTTTTCACTTTCTCCTCCCTCCCAGACTCTCCCTTTCGCACTCTTTTCACCTCCTTCCAAAACATTTTCTTGTTCTCCCGAAAATTGTCAGTCAACTGTCTGCCCCACCTTTCGTCCACAGCCACTTTTGCCTCACGCACAGCTCTCTTTGCATCACTTCTCTTCTCCTTATAACACTCATACGACTCCCTGTCCTTTCTCTGCAGCCATACTTCGTACGCACGTCTCTTCTCAGTTACAGCCAACCTTACGTCCTCGCACCACCATTCACTTCCCTTTCTTACACCCCCCACGTCTCACACCACACACTTCCTTTGCACACCCAACCACTGCACTCTTGAACTGTTGCCATTCTTCCTCCACACCAACAACCATTTGATCCTTCACCTCATTCCACCTGCCATCTATTTTCTCCTGATATTCACACACTTTCTCTCTGTTCTTCAAAACACTCACTCTCAAAACTTCTCTCACATCCCCACTCTTTCTCGATCTCACCCATGGCATACCCACACGCAGCCTTCCTTCCACCAAATAATGATCAGACATACCTCCACTCTCTCCCCTCCTCACGCTTACATCCAACAATCTACTACATGCAACCTTTGAAACCACCACATAATCCATCAATGCTTTATCAATCACTCTTCCACCATCCTGCCTCACCCACGTATACTTATGAATCTCTTTCTTTCTGAACCATGTATTCCCAATCACCATCTCTCTCTCAGTGCACGTTCCTATCAGTCTCTCACCACTATCATTCTTTCCAGGTACACCATGCATGCCAACAACACTCTCAACTTTCTCATCACCCACTCTAGCATTCAGATCTCCCATCAGCACTACGTTCACATTTGCACCAAATCCTTGCAGGCACTCATCCAAATCATTCCAGAAAGACACTCTCTCCTCTTCATTCTTCTCACTGCCAGGACCATACGCACTCATGAACACCCACAGCTCATTCAGAAGTTTCACTTTCACCCACATCAGTCTTGGTGAGATCTCCTTCCATTCAACCACACATCGTCTCACCTCACAACTCACCAACAAAGCCACACCTTCTCTTGCTCTCCCACTCTCTACACCAGACCTTCTCCCACTCACATTTCCAAACACACACTCACCCTTCCCTTTCATCTTTGTCTCACTCAGCGCTAACACGCTCATTCTCCTTCTTCCAAACATCCTTCCAATCAGATTTCTTTTACTTTCATTCGTACTACACCCACGCACATTCAAGGACCCAATCTTTAGGGTTTGGGGAGACAACCTCCCCTTCCCAACTCAGCCCTGTCCGTTTCTAGGAAACAGCTACAGGGGAGAGGATTCCCAGTCCTCTCGCCCCGTCCCTTTTAGTCGCCTTTTACGACATGCAGGGAATACGGTGGTAGTATTCTCTAGTCTGGCTGCTGTGCTGTGAGCAGCCAGACTGCCCCCCCTAACCACTGGGGTCCAGTAGTTTACTCACATAAATGTAAGAAAAAAAACTATATCACAAGTTTTTCATCATGTCATGTTTTCAGGTAGAAATAAAGTATTTTATGTGTAAAAAGGCCAAAAATCCACATATTTGGGACATTTAAATCTGAAAAACGGACAGAGCCAGGTTTAAATTTCTTTGTTCATTTTGAACATGCATTATTTAAAAAAAAACTGTACAGGGGAGATTTTGGATTTCTTATTTAGTTTTTGAGTAAACTAGATTGTATTGAAAAAAATTGTCCTAAAAATTCTAATTTCGCCTCATTTTTTTTAACTTAAAACTTCAATAAATCAGTTTTAGAATTAGATATCAACACATTCTTCTGTACGTTTGGTCAAAATCTTGTTGAGTCCAGATTGTACAGTTTGGTGCAGGATCTACTTTAAGGCTGATCTTTATGTCTCGAGGGACAAAAATGCATTTTAAGAAAACGACCTTTGAAGTTACAATGTCCCAGAGAAATCTATGGATGAAGTGGATTCAATGGAAGAATAAAATACTTATATACAAAACATAGGGTGTAGATTTGAGCAATAGTGAATGAAAAAATAACAATAACAACTGAATTTGCTGGGATAAATAAAGATATCTATTAGGGGCCCACTGGGAAGGTTTGTACCTGGGACCCAGAATTTGGTGCTACGGCCCTGTCTACAGGTATAAATAAACCTGAACCTGAATTGTTTCAAAGCCAATAGTTGACTTGGGTCTTTTTTTCCGGTTTACAGCCAGTTTTCTGCTGGCAAAAGTAAAAGTAGTGGATTATTTTGTGTTGAAAAAGAACAAAATAATACTGTAAAAAAGTCAACGATATTCCGTCTTCGATATCAAAACATGAAACTAACTCTGGCCTTTTGAGGTAAATAAAGTCATCGGCTCAGAGGCTTCAGAGGCTAAACAACAGGAGAAAAAGTGTGTTTGAACAGACAGCTGCATTAAAGACAAACGGTCAATCACCAGGACAACATTTCACAAAAATAGCAGAAGTATTTTGATGGTTTCAGATGTTTTGGTGCACGTTTGTTGTTTTCAGTCGCTTCTTTGACATTTTCAGTTGCATTTTTGTCACTTTTAGTCACATTTTTGATGATTTCAGATGTTTTGGTGTATCGAGTCGCCGCGTTTCTGTCGCTTTTGAGTGCATTTTTATCACTTTTGGTCGCGCTTTTGTCACTTGATTCTGAACATGTTTGTACAAATCCAAACTACACTGTGAGCAGTTTTTATTCAAATCAAAGCAAGACATTTTGACAAACAGTCAATCACGATACGACGATTTCACAAAAACAGCAGATTGTCACAGGGACCAGCTCATGATTCCATTTTAATCACCAAATTGCCTAGCCCCACTTTTAGTTGTTTTTTTGTCACTTTTAGTTGTGTTTTTGTCACTTTTAGTCGAGTTTTTGTCACTTTTTAGTCACGTCTTTGTCGTTTTTAGCCACGTTTTGGTGCTTTGTGTCGCACTTGATGATTTTTGTCCTGTTTTTGTTGCTTTTAAACACAAATTTATCACTTATGGTCACACTTTTGTGGCTTGTTTCAGAACATGTTTGTACAAATCCAAACTACAGCGTGAACATTTTTTATTCAAATCAAAGCAACACATTTTGTTGTTTGTGGAAGAAATTATTGCACTTCAAACATTGCAGCCTTTGTGATTTGCAAATTGCACCCATTAAAATTGCGTTTCTGTGTGGATTTGGTTTAACTGTGCAGCTCTGGCCTTTAAGAGGTAAATAAAGTCATCTGCTCAGAGGCTTCAGAGGCTAAACAACAGGAGAAAAAGTGTGTTTGAACAGACAGCTGCATTAAAGACACAAACAGTCAATCACGATACGACGATTTCACTAAAACAGCAGATTGTCACACGGACCAGCTCCATTTTTATCACCACATCACCCAGACTTAGATGAAACTGAATCAAAAACTGTGGAAAACATTGGAATAATTGAAGAAAAGGACAGATTATGCTCAGCTGGACTTGTTTACTGTATACGTCCTGTATTTTTTAACCGGCTGAACTCTTTCCCAAATAACTCCACAGATTAACTCGCTCTTACGTAACGTTTCTAATCCCAATCCTGCTCAGAGCCAACGCAAAAATGCAAAGAATCCATGAGGCCAGCTTTATACGCCTTTATTTTGTCCTAAAAGAGTTTGAGGCAGTTATGGACTCGATTTAGTCCAGGTTTATGGTTTTTTTATACATAATTATGACCCTAATCTGAGGTGAACGTGTCAAAAGAATGTCACAATAACAAACATGTCACGAAAGTTGTTTACATTTTGGTTTTCAAGCTTTTAAAGATATCAAGTGTAACTGTAATTGTAATTATTGTCAACTCAACATATTGAGTTTATCTTTTACAGTAAAAAAAAAGCTACATAAAGAGCCGATTACAAACAAAACATGAAAAAAAGTTGTGTTTTTATTTTTTAGATGTTTATTGTTCTTTGACAGTTTTTTTTTAATCTTTCCTGTGTATGTTTTTATGCTTTTTATACTGTTTTTGACTGTGCAGCGCTTTGTAAACCTTATTTGTAAAGTGCTCTATAATTAAAGACTTTGAACTGTTATTATTATAAACTTTCAAATATGAGTATAAGGTCATTTTTTGAGCATTTTTTCCCATCATAATTAAATCTCAATTAATACGTTTAAGGTCTACATGAAGGTTTGTGTAATTTTCCAATTCTGACTTAGTTTGGTGGGAGGGCACCTGTGTTAAATATTTATCATTAAAGTTTAAAACTACAGGAAGTAGTGCTGAGTTCCCTCTGTGATGTCATCAAAAAGCGACGCGCCACTGAAAATACAGACACATTTTTTTTGACAGTTTAAACACAAAATAAACTTGTTATTAGGTATTATTGATTATTAATCCCTAACTATTGTGTACTTTATGTGGATAGTGGCCCTTGTTTACAGTCTGGTTGCTAGGTAACAGCAACGGGAACAGGAAGTAACATTATATACTTTACACAAACTGTCAAACTGTGGACAAAAAGGCAAAATGTAAAGTAAAATCTTAAATCTAATCATGACAATAAACCATCCGAATGTCGTTAACGGGAAACTGTAGTGTCACGTTTACACCACTAGGGGCATCTGAACACTTATATTTCACCGCGGCTCAGTTTTAAAAGTCCAGGAATAGATCAGAACCAGGTGGATTTAACTTCAGGGAACTGTATATTCACAGATTCAATTACAAACAAGAGATTGGGTTTTATTTATAGTTTGCGCCACTGGGTCAGGAAAAAGAGCTCTAGGAGGCAAAAGTACTGTAATTAGGTACAACTTTCAGGTATTTGTAGTAGATTTTACAGTGAATACTTTTTACTTTTATTTAATTACATTTGAGAGCATGTATCTGTACTTTTCAATCCGGAACGGTAATATTTTTTTTTGTTACATTTATGTGAGTAAACTACAGGGGAAGTTTCAAATTGATATCTTTAAATTTAAGATTTTTTCCTCTTCACCTGCAGCGTCTCACCTTAAAGGGCCTCTGACAGGTTGGACTCATGTGACTAAAATACAGGTAAGGTAAATATATTTAAAGTTTTGCTGAAAATAATTCTAACATTTTTAGCTTTTTTATTTAGTTTTGTAATATCACTTCCTGGTTGTAAATGATGACATCACACTAGGGAATGACTTCGTACATTGGGCTAAAACTCGGCTAATGTCAACGATTTTTTTGTCCGACAAATCAAAACATATGTGAACATCTTTATTTTGTTGAATTAATGTTTTATGGTTTAAAAAAGTTTTGGGTAAATTATGAATAACCTTTGGATGGAATGAGTCTCCCCAGTGTGACGTCATCAGTTTTTTACTTCCTGTGATTTTAAACAGATTTTTCAACTTTTCTCCACCAACTACTACTTAATCAGTGTAAAACCAGATTTTTTATGCACAGTACGTATTTATACACCAAATAAAATCAAAATTAGAAAATTATTAAAACCTGTCATACGCACTTTAAGTAAAAGTAAAGAAACAGGAGCAAAAATGACTCAAGCGAAAGTATTGCATTTAGAGTGATTAATCGACTAATTGTGACCAGTCGAGTATAAAAAATAATCTACTATTTTGACCGATAATCTAGAAGCCTTCAGTCGCCATATTTCGAACTTTATTTTGCTAATAATGTATTTTAACAGTCTATTCACCTTATTCTGCCCCGCCCACTTTTGCCGTTTTTTGCACTTTTGTTGTAAACGCACTTCCGTTTGACGAGAACTCCGTTAAAGCTAATGACGAACGAGGGAAAAGTCTCACCGCTAAAATGTTACATAAAGTAGATTGATTTGTGTAAAATGTTTAATGAACACGAGCAACAACAAGTCACAACGCAACGATTTCCTGAGGCCTGAAAACGGCTTTTTAGTCCATGTAGAACTTATTTTCTGTTGAGCTCGTCTGCTCCGTGTAAACTAATACAACGGAAACAAGACGGCGGCGCGTACGACAACTTCAGGAATAAGGTGAATATAATGAGGTAAATAATGTCTGTGGCACTGTTTAGTTCTTTAAATTTGGTAATAGTGATGGTTTTGTGTTCTTTCTTTGTTGCAAATGTTGCTCAGGACACTTCAAAAAGATAAATTAGTTCATTAAATCCGCATTTGTGAATCTGTTAACTCAAACTGGACATTTTCTCAAGGCGCACTAGTGTTCCCCGACGCACTGGTTGAAAATCAAGGCTCAATGTAAACAACACAAATAACCGAATAATCGACAACTAAAATAACGCTTTTCGACTTGACTTTAAACCATGTGTTGCTGTATCACCGCTCCTAAAAAGCATGTGCTGTGCGTAGATATTTCGGTCTCTGTACAGTGCTCGTGTTTTTCAGTTTTATGATTTATGAAACGAAACCGTATCCGGGGGCTCCGGGTTCGGCTGGTGTTTCGATCATGTTCCGATCACATGACTGCACTGGGTCATTCCGGGAAGGTTCTCGCTCTCGTTTTCTCTTTTGACTCGCCTGAGCATTTCCTCCCGTTGCAGCTCTGAGCGATAAAACACCTGTTCGTGTCGTGATCTGAGGTGTAACTGTACCGAACCAAAAGGTCAGACGGATCAAACCCGAGGCTGAGTGAAGGGGTTGTGTTTGGAGTGACGTCGGTGGCCGCGGTTGCCCTGAGGTGAGCTGAAACATGCCGGGGAATCTGTGCCATTTCCCCTTTAAAGCTCCTCCAAACTCAGAGGTGTCCAAACTGTTTACAAAGACTGTACCTTTAATGAAGCTCGGGACATTAAAGTGCCAAGTATGACAATAATATGTTGAATTAAACTACAATTAAGATAAATATATTTCAAATTTAGCAAAAGTCTTTACAAATTTTATCCCAAACTATTTTTATGTTACATTTATGTCAATAAATGAAATTTATGAAAATATATATGAAAACCTTCATTTTGTGTCTCCCCTCACTGCTCTCGCTGGTGCTCCCTCACGCCTCTGCTGGTGCTCTCCTCCCCTCTCTTACGCCCCCTGTCGTTGCTCCCTCCCTCCTCTCCTGCTCCCCCTGCTGGTGCTCCCTCCCTCCTCTCCTGCTGGTGCTCCCTCCCTCCTCTCCTGCGCCCCCTGTAGGTTCTTACTCTCCTCTCTCCTGTTATTGCTCCCTCCCTCCTCTCTTACGCCCCCTGTCGTTGCTCCCTCCCTCCTCTCCTGCTCCCCCTGCTGGTGCTCCCTCCCTCCTCTCCTGCGCCCCCTGTAGGTTCTTACTCTCCTCTCTCCTGTTATTGCTCCCTCCCTCCTCTCTTACGCCCCCTGTCGTTGCTCCCTCCCTCCTCTCCTGCTCCCCCTGCTGGTGCTCCCTCCCTCCTCTCTTACGCCCCCTGTCGTTGCTCCCTCCCTCCTCCGCTCCCTCTCCTGCGCCCCCTGCTGGCTCTCCCTCTCCTGCGCCCCCTGCTGGTGCTCCCCCCTCTCCTGCGCCCCCTGCTGGCGCTCACCTGCGCTCCTTCGCTCTTGTAGCTGTGCACGATGCAGTGGACTATGCCTCTGTACTTCCGCTGCAGCTGAGCGTCCGCCTGCATCCGGCTCTTCACCACGTCGGCCGGAGTCGCCGTCACCCACGAGATCGAGCCTGGGACGAGAAACAGTCACACGTTCAAGTCAAAACGCACAAAATTAGCATAATTTAAAATTATTTCTCTGATCTGTTATTTGCATCAGCCATAAAGAAACCCATACCGCTCGATCTCTATTAAATAACGCCACTGTCTTTGTTATAAAAGTTCTTTTCGTGTGTGTTTTAGAGTCTGAGAGTTTGAATGATGATTACAATTATCAAAATAGACTGCCTTGCCCCGAAAAAGCTGGATTAATCTAAGCCCTTGATTTTCAACCAGTGCGCCAGGGAACACTAGTGTGCCTTGAGGTTTTGCCAGGTGTGCCTTGAAAAAATGTCCGAATCGTGCATTTAAATGAATAATTTACACATTTAGAGTGTTCTGAGCAACTTCTTTACAAAAAAATGAAAGATAAACAGCCACCATTGCCAAATTTAAAGAACCAGACACAACGGCATCGACGATATCTGCAACATAACATGTTTTAATGTCAACCACCAACTTATTATTATTTCAGTTGATGGTGTGCCGCGGAATATTTTCGACCAAAAAAGTGTGCTGTGTGCCAAAAAAGCTTGAAAAACAATGATCTAATCAAACAGATCTCTCCTGTTGGATAATTGTTGCGGGTGATTGTCTTTCAGCTGCAACACCGTACTCAAACCCAACTGATGGAGTGAGTGGCTTATCATTTCTGCAACAGTTGTATGGAAAGACAAATCCTAAACTACTAAAAACGGCTTAAGAACTGTCCAACGCATTATTAAAAACTGGAAGGATAGCGGGGAGCCATCGTCATCAAGAAAGAACCTAAATGATGGTGATCAGCGAACACTGAAAGGTTTGACGAGATGAAACGAGAGAAACACAACTGTGCAACTCAGGGCTGTGTTTAAATGTGAAAGTACGAGCATTTTCACAAGAACAATGTGAAGGAACTCAAGGGATTGGGACTGAAAAGCTGTGTGGCCTTAAGAAAACCACTAATCACTAAGATTAACTGCAAAAAAAAAAAAAAAGACTTCAGTTTGTTCTGGTGCCTAAAGACTGGATTCTGCAGCGTAAAGACTGGACTCTAGAGCCTAAAGACTGGACTCTGGAGCCTAAAGACTGGACTCTGGAGCCTAAAGACTGGATTCTGCAGCGTAAAGACTGGACTCTAGAGCCTAAAGACCGGACTCTGGAGCCTAAAGACCGGACTCTGGAGCGTAAAGACTGGACTCGAGAGTGTAAAGACTGGACTCTGGAGCACAAAGACTGGACTCTGGAGCCTAAAGACCGGACTCTGGAGCACAAAGACCGGACTCTGGAGCACAAAGACCGGACTCTGGAGCCTAAAGACTGGACTCTGGAGCCTAAAGACTGGACTCTGGAGCGTAAAGACCGGACTCTGGAGCACAAAGACCGGACTCTGGAGCCTAAAGACTGGACTCTGGAGCCTAAAGACTGGACTCTGGAGCGTAAAGACCGGACTCTGGAGCCTAAAGACCGGACTCTGGAGCCTAAAGACTGGACTCTGGAGCCTAAAGACCGGACTCTGGAGCACAAAGACCGGACTCTGGAGCCTAAAGACCGGACTCTGGAGCCTAAAGACTGGACTCTGGAGCCTAAAGACTGGACTCTGGAGCCTAAAGACTGGACTCTGGAGTGTAAAGACCGGACTCTGGAGCCTAAAGACTGGACTCTGGAGCATAAAGACCGGACTCTGGAGCCTAAAGACTGGACTCTGGAGCCTAAAGACTGGACTCTGGAGCCTAAAGACTGGACTCTGGAGCCTAAAGACTGGACTCTGGAGCCTAAAGACCGGACTCTGGAGCCTAAAGACCGGACTCTGGAGCCTAAAGACTGGACTCTGGAGCCTAAAGACTGGACTCTGGAGCCTAAAGACTGGACTCTGGAGCATAAAGACTGGACTCTGGAGCCTAAAGACTGGATTCTGGAGCGTAAAGACCAAAATATGGGCTTCAGATTACAGTCTTTAAGCTCCAGAGTCCAGTCTTTAGGCTCTAGAGCAGAGGGGGGCAAACTAAGGCCCGGTTGGCATTTTGATCCGGCCCGCAAAGCATTTAATAAAAAAATTGTATGACCAACCGCACTGTTCCCACTAAATAAAGGTAATGATTTTTGCTATTCTGTAGTAATTTTTTGTGTATTTTAGGCATTAAGTCTATGTGTAGTAGTATGTGTGTAAAATGATCCGGCCCCCAGGCAAGTGTAAAAATCCAATGTGGCCCTTGCGTCAAAATAATTGCCCACCCCTGCTCTAGAGTTTAAAGACCACACTCTGGAGCGTAAAGAATGGACTCCGAAGTGTAAAGACTGGACTCTGGAGCAGTGGAAGAAGGGGATGTTGTTCCCTAATGAGAATCTTGGTGCAGACTCATCATCATTACAGGATTTTGGTGAAAAACAAATGCAACACTAACTGTTGTCAGTTGACAATGACACAGTGAACGTGTCATGGTTTATTTGTCTTGACCAGGCAGTACGACCTTTTATAGTCTGCTAGTCACAATTAGTCAATGAATCGTTGCAGCCCTGGATGATAGACTGCATTTGTCCAACACAACTTTATACAAGGTGCAGATGTCGTTAGAGCAGCCAATAATAATAATAATGCTAAAAAAAGAGTACTTCAAAATACTATTAAATAATTCCTTTGGAGAAACTTGCATCTTCGATTCTAATGATCAAATTGTTACCTGAATAATAATTTGATCAACCAGATGATCTTACTTTTTCAAAATAACCTAATCTAATCTAACCCAATAATCCTGACATTGTTAAATATCATAAATATCACATTAGGGCTGAAACTAACGATTGTTTTTACAATCGATTACGTGTTTAGAAAAAAAAGTCACGTAATGAGAACGTCTTTACGACATTTGACCCGGATTAAGCTGTTTGAGGAGTATATTAGTGGACAAAATACACTAAATTTACACATTTTCTGCGTAATTTTTGTGCAATTGCTGCTGAATTTGAAGCTTGGAACCTTTGTAGAGTCCAGTTAATGATTATTTTCTTACCAAATTAGTCGACACGTATTTGAATAATCAATTAACTTGTTGCAGTCGTATCATTCCTAGGTCTAGTCTTAAATCCTGCAAACTTTAGTCTCTTTCCTGGCCTCTCGCTGTAGTTGAACGTATCTATACCGCGCAGTGGAGGCTTAATTTACTGACCACAGCTGGAGACGCATAGTTTGGCTCGGTCACAGCTTTGGCTCGGTACAGTTTTCCTTCCAAACAAGAGCGAAACGAAGCCTTCCGATTGGCTGCTCGCACCACTCCCACGTTTCCACAGACATATAGCAAAAAATGTGTACCAGATGGAAAAACATTTGAAAACGTTTACAGCTACATCTCGTGACCTAGTGTAGTAGATTTAGGTAAATTGTCCCATAAAACTGCATACATTGTGTGAGAGAAAGTCAAGATAGTGGCTTTCTTTGGAAAACCTCATTAAACAAACAAAAATTACTTAATCTAATTGTAAGTTTGAGACAACAGCAGCATTTGTAAACAGTTTGAGCAAGTAAAGTTAAGCTAAAAGCAAAATAAATCAGGATTTTGTCTTAACTAAAGGTTCTCAGTGAGTTATAAGAGGCAGAAATGGGTCGAGAAGCCAAAGATTGTAAGTAAATAAGTGTATCTTTGCTTCAGTGTCAGATTGAAGTGCAAAGAAGTGGTTCAAGAAAAACAGTAAAAACATATTTGGAGAAAGTAAACTATAAACTGGAAAGACAAAACACTAAATAATGCACAAAATCTGGTATTTTCAAAGGATGGACACTAGAGCTGCACGATTTGGGACAAATACAGTGTCTAATTGATTTTTTCTGACCAGTTTTGTGATTAGATCAGCTGTTTATATTTTAATAATGGGATTCTGTTCAAAGTCCACATCTTACCACAACCAGGAGAATTGCAAATAAGACTGAAATATGAACTGAAAAACTACTAAACTAACTAAACTACTTCACTTTTAGTACCGTTTTGATGCATTTTTGTGAATTTAAATCAGGGGTTTGTCCATTTTAGTTGCTAACAGTAGCCTTTTGTCACTTTTTGTCATATTTTTGCATGGATGTATTAAAAGAACTGGATAAGACACGCCCCCTCTGTCTGTGTCCCAGATTGATTAGTGGTCGTGTGAGGTACTGCAGCCTCTTGGAACCAGCCTTTTTCTATAATTGCACATTATAATCACAGACAGGACTGAATTATTATCGGTATTTAAATAAAATAGAAGGAAATGTTCTTTTCTACCGTTTTTAAAATCACCGAAATTACCGTTTTTATATGAAGTAACGTCACACAAACATGTGCGAGTCACGTGAACGAGCGTCGGACGATACAAACAGAAGCTCGTGGAAAAGGCTCGACTAGAGACACCTATAAGTTGTATTTTATTTCATTTCAGACGCTTCACGTGTGTCTAACATGAAGAACACAATTACAATCACACAAGCTAACGCTAACACAAAAACTTGCAGCTGCTGGTCGTTCACGTCGCTCAAAGCATCATGGGGGATTGTGGTCACGTGGTGCCCTAAAGCAAAGATGGCCGCCTCCGTATCAGGAAGTAAATGCGGAAGTAAGAATTTTTTTTGGGGTCATGCGCCAATGAACTCAGGCCACAGGGAGGAACAGGGCGCCATTTTGGATTCATCTTCCAGGTTTTATTATAGTTCTATGTATTTTTATCACTTTTAGTTGCATATAGTAACATATATTTACTATTTTTCATTACTATTTGTCATATTTTTATCACTTAACGTCACATATTTGTCTCTTTAAGTTGTGTTTTTGTCGCTTTTTGTTGCATATTTGTTGGTTTAAGTCACATATTGGTTGTATTAGGTCGCGTTTTTGTCGCTTTAGGTCATGTTTCTGTTGCTTGTTTCAAAAGATGTTGTCTTAAATCTAAACTAAAGGGTCTGCAGTTTTTACGCATTAAAAAAAATATATATATTTTGTTGTTTGTAGAGGAAATAATTGCATACTTTGCAATTTGCTGATTGCATTTCGATTCAGTTTCAATTAATTGTGCGGCTCTAATGGACACAAACGGAGAAAAACTAAGTCATATCAGAAGAAACAAAGCAAGAAACACAAATGTTCACTTGAGTTGAGTTAAGTTTCTCACAGCGGGAAGAACACAACTTTTACTCAAGAGAACAGTTTCTTCTTACTAAGTAAGAAGTACAAGTATTGTGTCTCAAATGTGATTTATCAGACGTAGAATTACTTCAAAAAGTGACTCTAAATCCAAACTGCTGAATAAACTGAACACAATTACGCTTGATTATTGCAAACATGTCAAAGTAACTGGAAGTGGCATTGAATATTAAAGACTACTAATACTTAAACATAAATTACACAACTACAAAAACTTGCAAAATAAATGTTAAAAGTAATACAAGCGATATTAATACTACCATTTTTGGCATGAAGTAAAAAATAAAATGCGTATAACAAACTTACTTTACTCTGGGTTTAATTCAGAAATCTACATTTAATTATTTTTACCAACATCTTGCAAAAAGTTAATTGAACTGGCAACCTTTTAGTGACTGGGAAAACATATTTATACAAGGATCAATCGTCCCAAAATATACAACTGTATTCAAATCGATAGTGAATCTTTTATTGTTTTTGTTTAGGAGCTCGAAGCATATGTTCCAGTTTGTCTGTATTTGTGCTTTGCCTTGTGGCCTCTGTTTGTCCCTTATCAGCTCCAGTAGTGGCCTCTCGCTTCAGATAAACATGCTTTAGTTCAACAGCAAGAAAAGTATCAAGACAAAACATGTGGTGATAAGAGCAGACGCCAAAGAGACGGACGAGAGAAAGAAACGGCGAGAAGTGAACCATCCAGGACGTTATGCACCAATTAACACAAACAAGCCTTTTAGAGCTAATAAAATCTCACAAACGAACCTTTTTGCACTAATAAAATCTCACAAACGAACCTTTTTAAACTAATAAAACATCAAATCTTACAAAAAATTGAGAATATTTATCAAATTAAACAATAAAGTTTAAACAAATGCAACGCGTTACCGTCACAGTGAAGCTCACAAAAAGCACTTCCTGCTTCCTCCTTTAAAATGTGACGTCATCAAAATTCCTGAATGGAGGCGACTGGAGGCAAAATGAAGTTAAATGTTTCGATGATTCTCACATTAGATCTAAATTTTGCTGGTTTTAAGTGTTTGTGTTGGAAAAAAGCAACACATTTGGATTTTCAGAGTAGAAAGGTCAGTTAGTTTGCTTTTCTATAACAAACGATTGACAAAATACAATTTTCTAGCCTTAAAACTGTATTTTAGCTTCAAAAGAATTTAATTTATGGGACAGTATCTACTATATCTCTAGATAAAATGAAAAATAATTGTGGGCTCATCGTTTTTCTGAGTATTTTTTGAGTAAAACCCATTAATCTGGATTGTTCCTTCATCATAAATGGGATTAACAAATGTGGATTTAATGAACTAATAGACCTTTTTGGAGTGTCCTGAGCAACATTTTCACCAAAAAAGAACGCAAAACCATCACTTATTACCAAATTTAAAGAACTGGACAGTGCCACAGACACATTGTAGTGGTAGGTGGCGCGCCGTAGTGGCTTTTAAACCCAAAACATGCGGCCCAAATCAAAAAAGGTCGAAAAACACCGCTCTAGCGCCCCTGCACACCCCCCTCTCCCCCCTGTCCCGCACACGCCTCACCTGCGAGTCCTCCTGCCAGCCAGATGGAGCAGGGGTGCGGGCTGGCGTTGGCGTCGGGCTTGAGCAGGTCGCACAGCAGTGTGTAGGGGATGAAGTAGAGCGCGTAGCCCGGGACGTCGCGCAGGACCATGGCCCCCGCGCCCCGGTACAGCCCCCCGAGGCCCTCCGTCTGCAGGATGGAGCTGATGCAGTGGATGGGCCCGCGGTACAGACGAGAGGCCGAGGGCAGCGCCACCGAGTGCACCGACAGGTTGGTGTTACCGGCCAAGTGCAGGTTTTCTGAAGAGAGAGGTAAAAATAAAGCATAAAAATGATTAAAGTGCGCATGACGGGTTTTTAGGATTGTCTAATTTTGACTTTATTCAGTGCATTAATACCTGTTGTAAATATAAATTGTAGTTTTACACCAATCGGGTCACTAATTGTGGAGAAAAGTCAAAAAATCTGTTGAAAATTAGAGGAAGTAAACAAACTGATGACATCACACTGGGGAGACAAAGGTTACGCATAATTTACACAAAATAAACTACCTTTTTGACCCTTTAAATTGATTCAACAAAATAAAGGTGTTCACGTGTGTTTTTATTTTGTAAAATAAACAAATCTGTGACATCGGAGGAGTTGACAGTTTGGTTGCTATGGTAATTTCCCAGTGTGATGTCATCATTTACAACCAGGAAGTAAAACAAAAAACCTAAAAAATTGCTAAACCGCGATAGAATTTGTAAAGTATTTGAACAAAATTTGAAATATATTTATCTTAACTGCATTTTTGTCAGATGTGTCGTTCAACCTATCAGGGGCCCTTTAAAGGTTATTATGGTTTTTTTTTTGTTCTTTTAGTTTGGTGGGAGGGCACCTGTGGTAAATGTTTATCACAGTTTTACACCAGTCGAGACACAGTTTGCGAGGAAATTTTGAAAAGTAATCGTTTGAAATGACAGGAAGTGGTGCTGAGTTCTGAATCCCTCTGTGATGTCATCAACATGCGACGTATCATTGAAAATAATAAATGCGACTGACAGTTTTTGACAGTTTAAAACGTTCATTCAACAACAAAAAAGGTGTTATTAGGTATTGTTTATTTAAGCTCCACCACATCTACATTCAGTCTCAGTGCCTTAATATCAGGTCTGTGCTGCACCAAAATGTTAGTTATTTAGGTTAGAATTGTAGAAAATCTGAAATGTGCTGTAAATAGTACTTATCAGGACAATGTGGGCCAGTTCACCAGGAAGCCTAAGGGCCAAGAAAAATTGGTCTGAGGGCCGCATTTGGCCTCCGGGCCTTAGTTTGGACATGCCTGGTTTAAACGGTTATTCTTTAATCGTTTGAAATGACAGGAAGTGGTGCTGAGTTCTGAATCCCTCTGTGATGTCATCAACATGCGACGTATCATTGAAAATAATAAATGCGACTGACAGTTTTTGACAGTTTAAAACGTTCATTCAACAACAAAAAAGGTGTTATTAGGTATTGTTTATTGACATATGGTAACTACTGTGTAATTTAAATGGATTTGGTCCTTGTTTACAGTCTGGTTGCTATGGTAACAGTTGTAGAATTACCTCTAACTATGGCCGTGTCTGAATGTCCGCGCTCACTCTCTAACCCCTCGTTCACTCCACAGTCCTGCATTCTTGATCAGACTTAATTGTGCCTACTTTCTCCTCGCCGCGGGTCACGTGACTCTGGCGTCTGGGAGGAAAAAAGTCGGCAAAACTTGATAAAAATGTATTTCTGTAATGAATGTGGGTCAAATCCTCCTCACGTTTATGGACTAATAATTATCACACAAGTTTTATTCATCATGGATCGCACGTTAAACATCAAACAGACTGGATTATTCAACTTTTTGCAGGAGATTTGTGATCTAGTCACAGCTCAAGCTAAGCGGCTAACGCTAGCAACTCTGCTGCCAACGGTTTGTTTAAAGTCTATATGACAGGTTAGACTGCACATTTCACTAAAACGTAGTGAAGATGATTATATTTAAGATTTTACTAAACATTTTGCCCATTTGTTCCCAGTTTGACAGTTTTTGTAAAGTTTATAATGTCACTTCCTGGTTGAAAATGAGCACAAGAGGTAATTCCACAACTGTTACCATAGCAACCATTTTAAAAACAAGCTCAAAAATCCACATAAATTACACAATAGTTATTGTGTTACAACAGTAATTTGACAAATAATAATATCTGATAACAGCTATTTTGTTGAATGACTGTTTAAACTGTCAAAAAACGGTGTCAACGGCACGTCGCTTTTTGATGACATCACAGAGAGATTCCGTTTTAGAACTCAGCACTACTTCCTGTTATTTTAAACTTTTATATATATAATAATTTTATATATATATGCTACAAGTGCTACGCCATCAAACTAAGTCATAATTAGAACATTTTGAGAACCTGTCATAGAGACTTTAAGGAGTTTTGTTCATTATCTCGGCTCAACAGTTCGTTTAAACCAGGGGTGTCCAAACTTTTTCCATCGAGGGCCACATATTGAAATATAGACCAAGCAAGGGGCCACAAATCAATCATGAAACGTTAAAAAAAGCTGCATTTATCTGATGTTTTAAGCACCCCCACATCTACATTCAGTCTCAGTGCCTTAATATCAGGTCTGTGCTGCACCAAAATGTTAGTTATTTAGGTTGGAATTGTAGAAAATCTGAAATGTGCTGTAAATAGTACTTATCAGGACAATGTGGGCCAGTTCACCAGGAAGACTCACAGGCAAATTCCACATCGTGCGTCTCCGCTCCGCTGCGCCACGCACTGCGCAGAACTTACGCAGCCATCTGAATGAATGAAGCCCGTTCCAAATCCCGCGTAAGCGCTGCGCAGGTCTGCGCCTCAGCTCCGCCCTCCGCCGCTCTCCGACAGAATTGCGGATCAAGTCTATTTTCTTCTGCGCCAGAGTCCGACCGGATCAAGCCACGCAGTTTGAATCGCACCAAACAGGAAAGAGAACACGAACTACATCTGGGTTTCCAAAACAAAAACTTTTAACTCAGACCTAATGACGTGCAATAAACTTTTTGTTACCCAGAAGGCAAATGTTTACAATCAGTACCACCCGAAACATGTAAATGGTTATAAATGTCTTAAATACAGTTTTAGGCGGTCACTTTTATTAATGCTCTATTCATGCGCTGTGTTGACACGGTGAAAAAGTGATTGCAGTTGCACAAACGACAGACTTTCAGTTAATCTGCATTTGTTTTCTTTCCGATACTTTTGGAGCGCTTTCTGATCGCGAGTTCTCGCGGGTCCCGCTCCTCGGGACTTCACAGCCCTGCGCTGCGCGGACTGGCGGAGACAAATTGCATCCAGTAGGCGAGGGTCTGCGCTCTAAATCGGAGGCGGTCTGCGGCGCAGCGGAGCGGAGCGGAGACGCATGATGTGGAATTCAGGCGTAAAGGCCAAGAAAAATTGGTCTGAGGGCCGCATTTGGCCTCCGGGCCTTAGTTTGGACATGCCTGGTTTAAACAGTTATTCTTCAGATAAATGCCGTCTCTTTTATAGCTCCAACGTTCCATTTTCCACAAAAACGTCTGGGAAGAATGACATTTCTGATCATAGAGCTCTTACTTTGCATTTCTGGTTGTATTCTTTGAAAAGTTCCACTGAAGCTGACATTATTGAACTCTATTTGACTCACACAGTGCCCTCGGTGACCCCTGTCATATGGACCAGTACAGTTTATAGTTCAGTATTACTTTATAACATTTAACATTATTGCCCTTGAGAGTCTACGCTGCGATTCGCGCCAACATTTCCGGCGTTTGTGGGACATAAACCCTGGCTTTACAGCGTCTGAAGTCAAAGTCAACTCGGTGAAACAAAAGACGAACAAATGTACGATCGCGTGACTCACAGACAACGCAACAGTAAAATGTGACTAATGCTTTTTACAGTTACTTATGAACTGTTTATCGCTTTACGAACTCATTTAAGCTGATCAATGAGTAACTACAATGACAAAGTGTTCAGCTGTGGCCAAGTCTTTGCAAACATGTGGGTCATTATCTTTCTGTGTCGAGATTCAGACAAAAAGATGTGTCTCTTTGGAACTAAACCAGGTATAAATCAGACCTACAGCTGAAACGTTAAATGATTAATCGTAATAACCCTCAACCAATAAAGTAATAAAATAATTGTCGTCTGGATTATACAGACACCAAAACCTGACGTGTCTTTAGAGAGTTGGTTTTATGACTCAGACAGAGCAGGAATCAGCCAAAATGTAAAGTCATTTGAATGATTTGTTGCTGTACAAATACTGTTTTAAATAATTAAGGTGAGACGCTGCAGGTGAATAGGAAAAAATGTTAAATTTAAAGATATCAATTGTAAACTTCTGCTATAGTTTACTCACATAAATGTAAGAGAAAAATGTATTACAAGTTTTTCATCATGTCATGTTTTCATGTAGAAATAAGGCATTTTATGTGTAAAAATGGCCAAAAACACACATATTTGGGACATTTAAATCTGAAAGACAAAACCAGGTTTAAATTTCTTGGTTCATTTTGTAATACATTAGTTACAAAAAAATTTACAGAGGGATTTTGGATTTCTTATTTAGTTTTTCAGTAAACTAGATTGGACTGAAAATTGTCCTAAAAATTCAAATTTTGCCTTATTTTTTGACTGAAAACTTCAATAAATCAGTTTTAGAATGAGATATCAAAAAATCCATCTGTGCGTTTTGTCTAAATCTTGTTGAGTCCAGACAGTTTGGTGTAGGATCTACTTTAAAGGTCCCATATTCTGCTCTTTTCCCCTTCACACAGTCTATTCTAAGGGCTTTGTTGATACATTTTTGCGTTGTGCAATATCCATAACATAACAGTTTACAAAAAACACCCATTTCTTGGACTGGCCCCCCTCCTTGCAAAAGCAAACGGCTCACTCTGAGATCTGACCCCCCCGAACAGAGAGCAGGCTGCCTCCCCCGCCCAACTCGCCCGCCTCCCCCTCCCAACCCGCGCGGCTCCCCCGCCAAACCCGTGATGAAGCCGTGTGCTCCGGTAAACAGCGATACACAAACACTGAATAAACCTTTTATCGTCCTGACGGTGCGTCGTGCTGAGTCCTACGTCCTGGATCTGACCTGGAGTTTGACGTGCTCCAGGGCCTCAACAACGCACGTTGCCGTTTGGTAAATAACAAGCTAACTCTTCTGTCGTATCCATCGTGTAATTACTGTGTAGCATTAGCATTAGCTGTTTTTATTCTTGCGGCTGCGCGCTTCCTGGAGGCGTGGCTTAAACATCATCATCCTGGTGAAGCGCGTCATCTTAGTGAGGAGCCCCCGTCTGCTGCTCAGCCGAGGGGGACAAAAAAGACAGTTCTCTAGCGAAAACATGAGGGAATCAATCAAAAAACCACTTTGGGTACAACATACGAGGCCCAAATAGCACTGTAGGAAGGTTAAAACCTCTGAAAAATACATTTTGCATGTTATGGGTCCTTTAAGGCTGTCATTTCCACATGAAAGTCGATATGTGAGACAGAAAACTGACCAAAAAACAAAAAATTTGTGAAAGTGAGTTTTGCCTGTAGTGTCTCGCCTTAATCAATAGAATAAGCGCCACAATTCCTAAATACTAATCAGCCTTAATCAGAACTAAACTGGGATTATTCCGGGGTTTAACCTTTCCAAAAATAGAACCTAAAAAACACCTCAACTAGAAATAAACAAAGCCTGACAAGGATGAAACCAGGACTGAGCCGGCACCAAAACTAAACCTGGATTAAACCAGAACTAAACTGAAACCAAACCAGGATGAAACCAGAACTAAATTGACACTTAAGAGAAACTAAACCAGGATTAAACCAGAACTAAATTGACACTTAAGCGAAACCAAACCAGGATTAAACCAGTACTACACTGAAACCAAACCAGGATTAAACCAGACCTAAATTGACACTTAAGAGAAACTAAACTAGGATTAAACCAGTACTAAACTGAAACCAAACCAGGATTAAACCAGTATTAAATTGAAACCAAACCAGGATTAAACCAAAACTAAACTGAAACCAAACCAGGATTAAACCAGAACTAAACTGAAACCAAACCAGGATTAAACCAGAATTAAACTGACATTTAAAACCAAAGCAGGATTAAACCAGAACTAAACTGACACTTAAAACCAAAGCAGGATTAAACCAGAACTAAACTGACACTTAAGCGAAACTAAACCAGGATAAAACCAGAACTAAACAGACATTTAAACAAAACAAAACCAGGATTAAACAACGAATAAACTGAAACCAAAGCAGGATTAAACCAGAACTAAACTGACACTTAAGCAAAACCAAACCAGGATTAAACCCGCACTAGATCCAAACTTCACAAAACCGGAGCTAAACCAGGCCTGCACCATTACCTGTGAGCAGCGTCTGCGTCTGCATCTGCAGCCGGATCTTGACCAGGTCCACGGGAGCCCCCAGTCCCACCGAGACCAGGCCGGTGAGCATGCTGGCCAGGGTGAGGTCTGAGAGGGAGCAGGGGTGCCGTCCGTCTCCGTATCTGTATTTACTGATGAGCCTCTGAGCGTTACTGAAGAACCCAAAGACCATAGAGTTATACACCGTGATAGAGGCCAGGGGAAAAGACATGCCCTTGAAGAACGCCATCGCCTGGAAACACATATCACACCGTCGCGTTATTTTAGTCCGCACAGACTCCGTTCAAACTCCCCGGGGTACGTCCAGCCCGGAGCAGTGTTTGCGAGTCGTGGAATGAACCTGTGAGATCAGAGCGGCTGTGGTCGACGTAAAGCAGGGGTGTCCAAACTTTTTCCATCGAGGGCCGCATATTGAAATATAGACCAAGCAGAGGGTCACAAATCAATCATGAAACGTTAAAAAAAGCTGCATTTATCTGATGTTTCAAGTACCCCATCTACATTCAGTCTCAGTGCCTTAATGTCAGGTCTGTGTCGCACCAACATGTTAGTTTTTTAGGTTAGAATTGTAGAAAATCTGAAATGTGCTGTAAAAAGTACTTATCAGGACAATGTGGGCCAGTTCACCAGGAAGTCGACTGAAAAATCGACTGAAAAAGGTTGATAACAACGGGATCAGAACATTTAGATTTTACAATAATTACATCAGTAAAAGATGAAGCTCGTAAAGGATCCAGGGGAGAATTACATTTACAAATCTTTTTTTTTTTTTTTTTTTTTTTTACTTTTGGACAGTATTTAAATCTGAAGGTGGGAACTTGAACAGTATTATATCAAACTAATGCTACACACTAATACTACAATCATTACAAATAATATTATTGCTTTGACCAAGATATTAAAAAAAGTAAAAAATAAAGAAAAATACTCCTCAAGGTACTACTTACTTTTTTTCTCACACAATTTTTTCACAAATTAAAAGAACATTTTTATACAACACTTTTTAAAACCACAATCTACATTATTATTATTGTTGTTATTATTACTACTTTTATTTCTTTTATTATTATTATTGTATTGATTTATTTTACTTCCAGCCAATTTGCCCAAACATCTGCTCAATAACAGTCACTCCCAGCCTCTTTATTCCTCTGAAATATTGACGTATAAATGCAATGTTTTCTTTGTATTTTCTGTATTTTTTGTATTATTCAAATGTTTTCTTTGTGTTTTCTATATTTTTTGTATTTTTCAAATGTTTTCTTTGTATTTTTTGTATTATTCAAATGTTTTCTTTGTGTTTTCTATATTTTTTGTATTTTTCAAATGTTTTCTTTGTATTTTTTGTATTTTTCAAATGTTTTCTTTGTATTTTTTGTATTATTCAAATGTTTTCTTTGTGTTTTCTGTATTTTTGAAATGTTTTCTTTGTATTTTTTGTATTATTCAAATGTTTTCTTTGTATTTTCTGTATTTTTTGTATTATTCAAATGTTTTCTTTGTATTTTCTGTATTTTTTGTATTATTCAAATGTTTTCTTTGTATTTTTTGAATTATTCAAATGTTTTCTTTGTATTTTCTGTATTTTTTGTATTATTCAGCTGTTTTCTTTGTATTTTTTGTATTATTCAAATGTTTTCTTTGTATTTTTTGAATTATTCAAATGTTTTCTCGTGAGTTTGAGTGAAGCGAGACGTGGCTGAAACTGTTGTGTACATCAATAAATACGGTGTGTTGTCTCTTATCTTTATTAGTTCTTCTTCAATATTTCATAAAACTCAGGAAAACCTTTTTTTTCTGGAACAACAAAGAAAAGCTGTTTCTATAAAGCAGCCTCTAAATGCACTGTCTGTTTCCAAATAAGAGAAGTGTGGCCAAATGACGAACTTCTCTTTATCTTTTTCCGTGGAAACCTCAGCAGGAGGTTTGGAAACGTCCAGCTGTAGCGAGTCATATGTCAAAACAAAACACAGCTGACGGGAAAGTGAGGCCCAAGGGGGTACTTTTGACTGTATTTTTTAAAAGTAAAGTATGACACTAGAGCTGAGCGATACGGAGATAAAAATGGAATCATGAGCTGGTTCTTGTGACAATCTGCTGTTTTTGTGAAACCGTCGTGTCGTGATTGACCGTTTGTGTCTTTAATGCAGCTGTCTGTTCAAACACACTTTTTCTCCTGATGTTTAGCCTCTGAAGCCTCTGAGCAGATGACTTTATTTACCTCTTAAAGGCCAGAGCTGCACGATTAAACCAAATCCACACACAAAAAAAATCGCAAATCACAAGAGCTGCAATGTTTGAAGTGCAATAATTTCTTCCACAAACAACAAAATGTCTTGCCTTGATTTGAATAAAAACTGCTCATACTGTAGTTTGGATTTGTACAAACATGTTCTGAAACAAGCGACAAACGCGCGACCAAAAGTGATAAAAATGCGTTTAAAAGCGACAACAACAGGACAAAAATCATCAAGTGCGACACAAAGCACCAAAACGTGACTAAAAGTGACTAAAACGCATCTTAAAGCGTCAAAAACACAACTAAAAGTAGGGCTAGGCAATTTGGTGAATAAAATGTAATCATGAGCTGGTCCCTGTGACAATCTTCTGTTTTTGTGAAATCGTCGTATCGTGATTGACTGTTTGTGTCTTTAATGCAGCTGTCTGTTCAAACACACTTTTTCTCCTGATGTTTAGCCTCTGAGCAGATGACTTTATTTACCTCTTAAAGGCCAGAGCTGCACAATTAAACCAAATGGATGCAGTTTGTGAAGTGCAATAATTTCTTCCACAAACAACAAAATGTCTCGCTTTGATTTGAATAAAAATTGCCGACACTGTAGTTTGGATTTGTACAAACGTGTTCTGAAACAAGCGACAAACGCGCGACCAAAAGTGATAAAAATGCGTTCAAAAGCGACAAAAATGCATCTGCAGACAACAAACATGACACAATGCACCAATACACGACTAAAAGTGACAAAGACACGTTTAAATATGACAAAGACAACTGAAGATGACAATAAATGCAACTAAAAGTGACTAAATTATGTTTAAAATGTCAATTTGAACAGAATCCTTTTATTAAAACATAACAATCGCAATCGCACTGGTCAGAAAAATCACAATTACATATTTTTCCTAAATGGTGCAGCTCTATTAAAGGCACTAGAAAAATACAAAGTGAACATGAATCGTGATAAAATCGAAATCAAGAAAATCGTAATAATTTTTTGCCGTATCACCCAAACCTAAACTAGACGGTTTGTAACAACGGAAGAAAAAAATGTCGGTCTTCTTTTTTCCACTGTCTCCTTTAAAGTGCGTATGACACGTTTTTATGGTTTTCTGATTTTTACTTTATTCAGTGTATTAATACCTCTTGTAAATATAAATTACAGTTTTACACCAATCAGGTCGCTGTTTGTGAAAAAAAGTAGAAAAATGGTTGAAAAAAATTACAGGAAGTAAACAAACTGATGACATCACTCTGGGGAGACAAAGTTTACGCATAATTTACTCAAAATAAACTACTTTTTTGACCCTTTTAAACATTGATTCAACAAAATAAAAGGTGTTCACATGTGTTTTTCTTTATCAAATTTAAAAAAATCTGACATAAGAGGAGTTTTGGTGCACTGTACAGGATGTTTTCTTGTTAATTTCCCAGCGTGATGTCATAATTTACAACCAGGAAGTAAATTAAAAACTCAAAAATAGCAAAACTTTATTAAAATTTGTAAAGATTTTAGCAGAATCTTAAATATATTTATCTTAACTGCATTTTAGTTAAATGAGTAGTTCAACCTGTCAGAGGCACTTTAATCTTGGCTCATTAATCAGAGCGTTTACCCACTAACCCTGTGGTCTGTGGTTCAGTCCTCGCTACGATTAAAATAAAAGATTATAATTTAGTTTTTTGTGTTGTTGTCTTACCGATTCTTTCCTGTAGATGGTGAGGACACAGTGCAGCGTGTTCTTGTAGCCTTTTCCAGCCTGGAGTCGGGTCTGAATAAAAACAAGAACCAACAATTCAACAACTTAGAGGTAATTACTCAACTTTTATCCAATTATTTGTGTTTACATTTCTATTTATTCATCTGTCACAGCAAAACATGGCAAGATTTAGTCAAATAGGTTACTGAAAATGTTAAATTTCAGCTCTGTTTTTGTTCGTGGTTCTTGTGACACATTCGCAAAGGCCAATACTTCTTTGAATGTTAAGCTGTGCAATTAATCAAATTCCAACCCTTTGTCAGTAAAAGCGTGTGGGTTGGAGCAGAATTAAGACTTCGGAGGAAGAAATGTAGCTGTTTTTTATGTTAAATTGTGAGTCGTAGAAAGGGGTTCAGAGGTTGTCATCCGGACGCCGTTTAAAGATCGAGACGTTTCGACTTTTATCGACATTTTTACAGACAGATCCACGGCTGTGCTATGGGCTCTCCGGTCTCGCCGATCATAGCTAACCTATATATGGAACACTTCGAGAAGAAGGCTCTGACCTCCTTCCTGGGCACACCTCCGAGCCTCTGGCTGCGTTACGTGGATGATACCTTTGTGATAATCAAGAAACAAGAGCTGGAAACCTTCTCTGAGCATATCAATGGGTTGGATGTATACATAAGTTCACCCGAGAAGATGCTAAGGACAACCGGTTGGCGTTTCTTGATTGCTCCACAATCAGAGAGGAGGAAGGCAGCCTTCAGACAGAAGTATACAGGAAACCCACACACAGACCAGTACTTATTATTCGATTCTAACCACCCACTGCAGCACAAGTTGGGAGTGATTAGGACATTGCAACATAGAGCCCATGAAGTACCCACCAGCTCTGAGGGGAGAAAGAAGGAGGAAAGAAGCTTGTGGATACCCCAACTGGGCCTTTAACAAAGACAGAAGAGCCAAGAAACAGGACAGAAAGGAAAAAGACCCCAGCAGAAGGGGGGTCACTATCCCTTATGTCTCGGGCTTGTCTGAGAAGTTTCAAAGGATTTTTAGACAACACGACATCCCTGTTCATTTCAAACCTGGCAACACACTTAAATAGAAACTGGTCCACCCGAAGGACAAGAGGCCGACAGAGAAACAGAGCAATGTAGTTTATTCGATAGAGTGCAGTGAGGACAGTTGTAAAGAACGTTACATAGGAGAAACAAAACAGCCATTGCACAAAAGGCTGTACCAACACAGAAGATCGGCCTCCACCGGACCGCAGAGTGCGGTCCATCTGCACCTAAAAGCTACAAATCACTCGTTTGAGGACAGTGAGGTGAAGATTTTGAGCAGAGAGAAGAACTGGTTTGAAAGAGGAGTAAAGGAGGCCATTTTTGTAAAAAGAGAAAATCCTTCTCTAAACAGGAATGGGGGCTTAAGATTTAATTTAGCCAAAATTTATGACAGCATCCTGACACCTTGGTCCAGATCAATAGACCAGTCAAATGCTAATGAGGTAATCAGCAGTGAGGAGGGAGCAACAGCCAGCTATCAAGATAACAATAGACCTTTAGACACAGGTGAAACTAGGTGAGGCCAACCATTAATCAACAAGATAGACCTATTAATCAAGTCCCAGGTGACAAACAAACAATTTTCTAACAAGACAGGTATTAAGTGACTCCTCCCTGGGGGCAGGACTCCCAGTACTTAGAGTAGCATATAAGCCCAAGTTCCCAGACCAGCTCTCTGATTGACAATGACTTTTGGATAAAAGTCGAAACGTCTCGATCTTTAAACAGCGTCTGGATGACAACCTCTGAACCCCTTTCTACGATGGACCACACCTGGACGAATGAGGGTTTACATCGACTTAAATTGTGAGTCTTTCTTGAGGAAATTAGTCTTGAAAGCCATTTGTATTTGTTTTTGATAAGACAATATACAATTTAAGCAATAAATGTGATCAATCAATTTGACAAAAAAATAAATTGTGATGAATTATATTGTTGTGTCGCACAATCATGGTTTCTTTGCTATATGTAGGTATATTTTTGATTATTTTTAGAGAAGTTCAATTCAATTCCATTTATTTTTGTAATGCCCAAAATCATGACAAGTTTCCTCGATGGGCCACATGTAGAAAGCAGTTCAAATAAAAAATGTTCAATAAAATTTAGCAGTGGATAAATGTCCCACAGCGCCCCCTGTCTGCAGAGCCTCCTTCTCGGCAATAAAAAGCAACAAAAAATCCTAAACCTCGGGGAGAACCACATGAAGGAGAGATCCTACTCCCACTGAAGGACAGACGCAGATGGACCAGGACTGAACCAGGACTGAACCACTCAGAGGAAGGAAGGTGGATCATCTAATGAGGGAGAGTTCCTCTGGACAGATGGCTCCTCTAGACCAGTGTTTTTCAACCTTTTTGGAGTAATAGCACACTTTTTGGGTTCAAAAGATCCCACGGCACACCATGTTCTACTAAAAAATGTTTAAACAATCTGGTGTATAATTAGCCAAATAATGTCTGTGCCATTATCTGGTTCTTTAAATTTGGCGCTAGTGATGGTTTTATGTTCTTTTTTTAATGCAGGACACTCCAAAATTGAAAATTAGGTAATTACATCCACATTTTTGAACCTGTTAACTCAAACTGGACATTTTGTCATGGCGCACCAGTGTTCCCCGGCACTGGTTGAAAATCAAGGCTCTAGTCCATCCAGCACAGAGAGGTCCCCCAGGATCTTACATTTTGCAGTAGATACTTTTTACTTTTACTTCACTACAGTTCACAGCATGTTTCTGTGCTTTGTACTCCACTACATTTTTGAACTGGACTGAAAAGTATACTTTCTGAAGGTTTTATACCTGATGAAAAGGCTGAGGGGTTTATTTTTTTTGCCCATTTATGGCGACGTCTTCACTGTTTTTTATTTTATATATGTGTTTTCCTTCCTTCTTCTCTTTGTGCAAACTAAAAGCTTCTAAAGACAAAAATAACCCAGAGAGCTGCAAATGACCAAAACTTAACAGAATAAATAAATCAAGATTATAATTTGCTATAAATGCTTTAATATTTCTCCAAACCAAAAATAATTACTTTTACTTTTTACTCTTAAAGTACATTTTTAAAGGAGTACTTCACTTTTACTTGAGTAGATTTTAAACTATGAGACATTTACTTTTACTTCAGTATCTTTTTGCTGTTGTATCTGAACAAAATGCAGCACTTCATCCACCGCTGTGTCCCAGAGCGCCCCCTGTCCTTGAACCTCCTTCTCGGTAAGAAAAGTCTACAAAAACCCCATGGGAGAGTTCATCCAGCGCAGAGAGAGTTCCTCCAGGCAAATGGAAACATCCAGGTCACAGGTCAGGGTTGCACATCGTCGCACGTCATCATCGAAACGTTGAAAAAAGTCACACGTAGAAGGAGTTTAGGGCGTGGTGTTTTTGACTTTTGAAGAGGGAGGGTTTTCAGACAGGATTCCTCAAACCAGTGTGAAGTTAAATGCCACTCCAGGTTTGTTTTTGAGGACGGAGCGATGTTTGAACGGGGTCAAAAGATCAAAAAAGTCAAACGTGCTTAATATTTGTCCTTTAAAAGACTAAACACCACTGAGAGCACATATGTTTGGCTGAGTCTATTCACTTTATTCCTGAAGTTGTCGTACGCACCGCCGTCTTGTTTCCGTTGTAGTTCACATGGAGCAGACGAGCTCAACAGAAAATAAGTTCTACTCAGACTAAAAAGACGTTTTCAGACTCCAGGAAATCGTTGCGTTGTGACTTGTTGTTGCTCGTGTTCATTCAACATTTTACACAAATCAATCTACTTTATGTAACATTTTAGAGGCGAGACTTTTCCCTCGTTTGTCATTAGCTTTAACAGAGTTCTCGTCAAATGAAAGTGTGTTTACAACAAAAGTGCAAAAAACAGCAAAAGTGGGCGGGGCAGAATAAGGTCAATAGACAGATAAGGCCTAAGTCTATTGTAATTCTGACTAATAATTTAAATTTTATCGATTTAAGAAAGGTGCAGGGTTTATAAGATCCTGTTCCTTTTGTTCATGTAATAATTGTCTTTGTTTTGTATTACTTGGTTTGATTTATGAATTTTCTCATGAAAGTAAATGGCATGAACAATCAATCAATAAAAAATAAAAACTTAGTTTGGTGGAATAGTTGCCTGGCCTCCATTCTAATCTCCATGTTTTATTCAATCCTGTCATTAGTATGGAGACGCCGCCGCACAAACTGACTTCAGGGGGGCAGGACAAACTTGCGTCAATCAGACAAACAGCGGACGTGACAACAGCGCCACCACAGTCCGGTTTATGCGCCGCAGCTGCTTCCTCTGGCTGTGGTTTGAACGACACGTCCTGGTCTTTAAAAGAGAGAAGCTCCAAACATTTTCTCTGTCGTGGACGCCTCTTGCTTGTTATGATTGTAATCGCGACACACGGATGTGACGTTCTCCTCTCGCGGCTCTGATTGGCTCGGTTGCCGCAAAATAGAGGAAGTAGAGGGTTTAGCGATCAGGCCCAAACACACTTTCTTTCAAAATTCAAAGATATTCAAAGACAGAAAAACTGGCTGGTCAGGCTCGTGGAATAGCACCTGTGGTGAGTTTTACATTTGTGAAGTTGAAGTTAGTGAAGAAATTTTGCTTACAATTTTTTTAAATAACAGGAAACCCTCTGTGATGTCGACAAAAAGAGACGTACCATTAAAAATACAGAAAATTTACAGAAAACTCTTTTTGACAGTCATTCAACAAAATAATCAATCAAAATTTTAAAAGTCTAAATAATTATCAGGTATTATTGTTAGTCAAATCATAACTATTGTGTAATTTATCTGGATTTTGACCCTTGTTTACGGCCTGGTTTCTATGGTAACAGCTATGGAATTACCTCTAACACATGTCCAACATTATAAACTTTACAAAAAGTGTCAAACTGGGGACAAATAAGCAAAAATCTTTAGTAAAATCATAAATATAATCATAATCGCTACATTTCGGTGAGATGTGAAGTTGAACCTGTCGTATAGACTTTAAACTTTGACAAGCTAAATTTGATAATATTGGACATTTTCTTGACGTGGTGTTTGAAAGTTAAATTTGAATCAAAAACGACTCCAAAATACTCAAATCGTTCAACCACATCTAACCGCTCCCCGCTGACTTAAAGGTCCCATATTCTGCTATTTTGCCCTTCACACAGTCTGTTCTAAGGGCTTTGTTGTTACATTTTCTCGTTGTGTAATATCCATAACATAACAGTTTCCAAAAAACACCCATTTCTTGGACTGGCCCCCCTCCTTGCAAAAGCAAATGGCTCACTCTGAGATCTGACCCCCCCGAACAGAGAGCAGGCTGCCTCCCCCGCCCAACCCGCGCACCTCCCCCGCCCAACCCGTGACGAAGCCTACAGTGGAGATGGTGCATGCGCCGTGTGCTCCGGTAAACAGCGATACACAAACACTGAATAAACATTTTCTCCTCCTGACGGTGCGTCGTGCTGAGTCCTACGTCCTGGATCTGACCTGGAGTTTGACGTGCTCCAGGGCCTCGACGACGGACGCTGCCGTTTGGTAAATAACAAGCTAACTCTTCTATCTGTCGTATCCATCGTGTAATTACTGTGTAGCATTAGCATTAGCTGTTTTTATTCTTGCAGCTGCGCGCTTCCTGGAGGCGTGGCTTAAACACCACGTCATCCTGGTGAAGCCGCGTCATCTTAGTGAGGAGCCCCCGTCTGCTGCTCAGCCGAGGGGGACGGAAAAGACAGTTCTCTAGCGAAAACATGAGGGAATCAATCAAAAAACCACTTTGGGCACAACATACGAGGCCCAAATAGCACTGGAGGAAGGTTAAAACCTCTGAAAAGTCCATTTAGCATGTTATGGGACCTTTAAACCCGACGATGGCTTTTCACCCCCTGCTGGCCGACGTGAGAAGAACATGCAAACCAGCACAACCGACTCTCCTCGTACCTTGACAGTGTCCAGCGGATGTCCCACCACGACGCTGGACGCTCCTGTGGACAAAACACAGAGAAACGCAGATGAATCACAGGCCGCGAGGTGAAATCAGGACAGAATCCGTGGAGGGAAAAAGAATGTTTGGACGCAGCGCACGTGTGGAAAGAGACGCCGTTTGAGGTTTGGTTGATTGACTGCTTGGACCAAAAACTGGAGCAGAACGACGTTTACAGAACTTTGGAGGCTTCGTCTGAATTTTGACAGAAATAAACGGCTTTCTCGAATCATTTGGTTGAAAGTACCACAGTATTTATGGACTAAAATAGGCCTGAGTCTGGACTAAACTCAGAATAAATCAAACTTTCCCGTATCTGTGAAATGATACCTGTTTTGGGAAGTGTTTTATATATTTTTGATACTAGATTTCAATGCAACTTCAACATTTTCTTCTTTACGTTTTTGGCAATGTTCAAAAGAGTACTTGATGAAACGTACAGTTAAAATCACAAGTACAAGTATTGCTGCAAACATTTATATTCTGCTACAGTGACTTTTTTGCATTCACGCTGTTTTGAGGAATGTTTATTAGGAAATCCTCTCCCTCGGAGCGTCAGACACACTTCCTGCTGAACTTCCGGGATTTTTTGACGTATTTTCAGACTTCATACGTCACTTATCTGATAATCTTCCGCTGTTCTGAGCATTTCTGCCTCTAAACACGATAACTGATGCAGCAAATCCGCATCGTAACATCTTTTCAGCGCTAACTTCACTACATTGTATATAGCGCTGGCGCCATCTGCTGTCTGGATGCACTCAGTAAGTGTAATGTCATAGTGAGTGATAACACATGTCATAGAATGGGAATAGAACCTTTTTTTGTTTTAAAACATGAGATTGCAAATTTAAGGCACTCAAGAGCATGTTTAAAGGCTAATAACAATATGAAAAATGCTAAGCTAGTTACTTTTTAATGCAGTTTTAGCAGCATTCTAGATCGCAAAACCTTTTATACAAAACTTGATTCATTTAAAGTTGCGGTACTTGATTTTCACACTGTAAAACCAGGTCTTAAAATCTAAGAATAAGAAAAGTAACTTGTCCCCAGCTCTCACAAACCATTTGGCGCATCGTTAAAAATCCCATACATTCATTTTAGAACTGCTTTTTTTCAAACAAAGTGAATCTGGGATGGTCCACTCAAGCACAGCCAATCAGAGCGCTGCTTTCGGGCCGTTACAAAAGAAAATGCTTTAATATTAGCAGAAAACAACGCGCGGTGGTATCAATTTGTCTCAAAGTGCTGATCTTACATGATACTCTATTGGAAAACACAAAATACACTCATTTACAACAAGAAAAAGTCAAGAATCTGCCCTTTTTTAAACTCTGCCCAATCAGAGCAGGCAATACAGTCCAGTTATGTGTACGTTTGTAAGTTTAGAAAAGCGCAAACAACAATGAGACAGCCCACAACTTCAACTTGATTTTAAATATAACTAATTGCAATTACATGGTTAGAATTATACACAGTAAATATAAATACTGGTTTAAAATATGCTCAAAAGTAACGTATTAGTAATTAGCTACTTTTCACTCCTGAATATTTTTAAGCAAAAGTGTAAATGTAAAGCAGAAATGTAAATTATTCTGTTCACAAATTGACTCATAATCCTACAATAACTATTAGGATGACTTTACAGACCCAAAAGACAGAGATCATGAGAGAAAGTGAAAGAAAAAGAGTGTTTTTATCATTATTCTTCACTGAGAACGCAAAGTACTTCTTATTTTACGGGCTGTTTTTGGTCAAAGTGTAAATCTGTGAGTCTTTAGAGCTTGGAGTTGTAAACTTCTGGAGCTTTTCTTTGTCTCGTTCAGGAGCTGAACGTTGGAGCTGAGCCCAGACTCTTGGCACACTGTGTTTTCTATTGTGGGTCGTTTGACTTAAAGAAAAAAAGGAGAGAAAAAAAAATCTGAATGTGTTGTTTTTGTTCAGGAAAACTAAGCTCCAAAACCCTTCTGCGCCAAGAATGGAACCCACACCTTATTCTGGAGCAAAACAGGTATTTGTGCTTTTACATGTTTTGACATCTTGGCTTTAGTATTGTCCTTTTTGGGGTTTTTTGTGTGGTTTTTTTTGTTGTTTTTAAGGAAAATAACCAATTTAAGTATAGTAAACAAGTAAATGTATTTGAGCTGTATGATCTCCTGGGCATAAATAAACACAACGATGTCCGAGTTCTCGTTTTCTGCTCTTGAAATAAAACATGAAGCTGTTCAAATGTAAAAAAAAATAAAAAATAACTGCTTCATTCTGAGTTCTGAAACGCGTCTGGATATGATTTTGGTGTTATTTGAGATAAAGGCTTAGGAAAGTCTGCTTAAATGTGTGTTTTTAAGACAGGTTTAAATTAAGGTTGAATTAATCAATCAATCAAACTTTATTTGTATAGCACTTTTCATACATTTAAAATGTAGCTCAAAGTGCTTCACATTTACAACATTTAGCAACAGACAAACAGAGAAGACTCCTTAGGATTATAGGGAACATAAAAGTTAGAATGTGAAAATATGCACAGAAATACAAATTAGGGTGTTGTGAATAGACAAAAACATAACACAAAGGAACCTGACTAAAAGTGATTTAACTCAAATTTAAATTTAAATCATAGACTAATTTAAAAAGATATGTTTTAAGTTCACTTTTAAAAATATGAACACTCGCAGCAGACCTCAGTTCCTCAGGTCGACTGTTCCAGAAACCGTAAAAACTGACAGTACGTTTTAGTCTTAACTTTAGTGCTAAAACAAGACGGAACCAAGTTTTATTTAGCCCATTACAACACTTTGGCATTGATTGTGGACAAACTGTGCCGCCAAATTATATCTTAACGACACAGAGTTATCTAAAGAGATAATTCATTCCATTGTTGCATGTTATATTTAGTCCTTATCGCTCGAGTGAAATGTAGGTTATTATTGAATGAACTCAGCCGCTGGTTCAATCAATGTTTACGCAACTCACGGTGAAGCAACGGCGCCCCCAGAGGCCACTGTCTGACACATACTGTATAAACAACTAACACATGCAAAAAACAGCGCAAAAAATCATGAACACTAGTTTGATTTTACCTCAAAGTAAAGCGAATTTCAGTAGCGTTTATGTTGTTAATGTAAAGGATTTTGAATAAAAGGAAAGATGGAAGAGAGCTGGTTTGGAAAATTATGAAAAAAAACAAACAAACATCAACTTAGAATTCAGTTTAAGGATCTTAAATTGTAGAAAACACGAAACAAAGGCTATTTTTGCTTTTTATGGCGCTGCGTAAAAGGAGATGGATAAATGACACCCAACAAACTAAGCGTCGTTCACGGTGTTAATTAATTGCATCCAACTTTAGGATTTTTGTGAGAAAATCTGTCGCTCACCTCCGATCCATCCCGCAATGAAATCGTCCAATCGAAAACCTTTGGAGGTCTGCATCTCTACTTCAGCTTCGTGCGTCTTTTGGGCATCGGTTTGGCACGAAAACCTCTCCAAAGGCGCATAAACGACTCGTCTCTAGCGCAAAATCAAGTTGCTAGTTGCTGAGGTGCGCGTGAGGCCCCGTTACTTGGAAAATAAAGTCTTCATTGAGGCGAGCGGCGATAAAACCCGGAGCCCCGCGACAGGTCCGGGGTCTGCAGCCAATGAGAGCGCGCGGTGGGAGGGACAAGCGACGCTCCGGGCCAATAAGGACAGAGAGGAGAGAAGACGGTTAGGCCAATAGGTGCAGGGCATGGAAATGAGCCATGAGGAGCCGCAGAATAACAGAGGAGGGAAAGAGAGGGAGAGAGAGAGAAAAGGGGGAGGGGGAGAGTCAAGGAGAGAGAGAAGAGGGGAGATAAAAGGGGGAGAAGACGAGATGGAGGAGGAAAGAGAGATGGGGAGAAAGAGAAAAAGAGGAATAAAGAGGAGAAGTGAGGAGAGACAGAGAATGGGAGAGAGGAGGGATAGAGAGAGTTAGAAGAAAGAGAGAGAGAAAAGAGAGAGAAAAGGGGGAAGAGTCAGAGAAACAAGGAGAGAGAGAGAAGGAAGAGGAGACGAAAAAGGGGGAGAAAATGAGATGGAGAAGGAAAGAGAGATGGGGAGAAAGAGAAAAAGAGGGATAAAAGAGGAGAAATGAGGAAGGGGAGAAGGTGAGATAGAGAATGGGAGAGAGGAGGGATAGACAGAGTTAGAAGAAAGAGAGAGAAAAGGGGGGAGAAGGGAGAGTCAGAGAAACAAGGAGAGAGGGAGAAGGAAGAGGAGAGATCGTAGAAAGGGGTTCAGAGGTTGTCATCCGGACGCCGTTTAAAGATCGAGACGTTTCGACTTTTATCCAAAAGTCATTGTCAATCAGAGAGCTGGTATGGGAACTCAGGCTTATATGCTACTCTGAGTACTGGGAGTCCTGCCACCAGGGAGGAGTCACTGAGTCCTGTCTTTGTTAGAAAATTGTTTGTTTGTCACCTGGGACTTGATTAATTGGTCTATCTTGTTGATTAATGGTTGGCCTCACCTAGTTTCACCTGTGGCTAAAGGTCTATTGTTATCTTGATAGCTGGCTGTTGCTCCCTCATCACTGCTGATGACCTCATTAGCATTTGACTGGTCTATTGATCTGGACCAAGGTGTTAGGATGCTGTCATAAATTTTGGCTAAATTAAATCTTAAGCCCCCATTCCTGTTTAGAGAAGGATTTTCTCTTTTTACAAAAATGGCCTCCTTAACTCCTCTTTCAAACCAGTTCTTCTCTCTGCTTAATATCTTCACCTCACTGTCCTCAAACGAGTGATTTGTAGCTTTTAGGTGCAGATGGACTGCACTCTGCGGTCCTGTGGAGGCCGCTCTTCTGTGTTGGTACAGCCTTTTGTGCAATGGCTGTTTTGTTTCTCCTATGTAACGTTCTTTACAACTGTCCTCACTGCACTCTATCGAATAAACTACATTGCTCTAAAAAGTTTACTCGATAGAGTGCAGTGAGGACAGTTGTAAAGAACGTTACATAGGGGAAACCAAACAGCCATTGCACAAAAGGCTGTACCAACACAGAAGAGCGGCCTCCACAGGACCGCAGAGTGCAGTCCATCTGCACCTAAAAGCTACAAATCACTCGTTTGAGGACAGTGAGGTGAAGATATTAAGCAGAGAGAAGAACTGGTTTGAAAGAGGAGTAAAGGAGGCCATTTTTGTAAAAAGAGAGAATCCTTCTCTAAACAGGAATGGGGGCTTAAGATTTAATTTAGCCAAAATTTATGACAGCATCCTAACACCTTGGTCCAGATCAATAGACCAGTCAAATGCTAATGAGGAAATCAGCAGTGAGGAGGGAGCAACAGCCAGATATCAAGATAACAATAGACCTTTAGACACAGGTGAAACTAGGTGAGGCCAACCATTAATCAACAAGATAGACCAATTAATCAAGTCCCAGGTGACAAACAAACAATTTTCTAACAAGACAGGTATTAAGTGACTCCTCCCTGGGGGCAGGACTCTCACTACTTAGAGTAGCATATAAGCCTGAGTTCCCATACCAGCTCTCTGATTGACAATGACTTTTGGATAAAAGTCGAAACGTCTCGATCTTCAAACAGCGTCCGGATGACAACCTCTGAACCCCTTTCTACGATGGACCACACCTGGACGAATGAGGGTTTACATCGACGAAGAGGAGAGATGTAAGAGGAGACGAAAAAGGGGGAGAAGACGAGATGGAGGAGGAAAGAGAGATGGGGAGAAAGAGAAAAAGAGGGATAAAAGAGGAGAAGGAGGAGAGACAGAGAATGGGAGAGAGGAGGGATAGAGAGAGTTAGAAGAAAGAGAGAGAAGGAAGAGGAGAGATGAAGAGAGGTAAGAGGAGATGAAAAAGGGGGAGAAAATGAGATGGAGGAGGAAAGAGAGATGGGGAGAAAGAGAAAAAGAGGGATAAAGGAGGAGAAATGAGGAGGGGGAGAAGGAGGAGACAGAGAATGGGAGAGAGGAGGGATAGAGAGAGGTAGAAGCAAGAGAGAGAAAGAGAGAGAAAAGGGGGGAGGAGGGAGAGTTAGAGCAACAAGGAGAGAGAGAAAGAAGAGGAGATGGAGAGAGGTAAGAGGAGACGAAAAAGGGGGAGAAGACGAGATGGAGGAGGAAAGAGAGTGGGAGAGAGGAGGGATAGAAGGAGTTAGAAGAGAGAGAAAAAAGTGGGAAAGAAGAGAGAGAGCGAGATAGAGATGGAAGCAAAAAGAGAGGGGGGAGAAGAGAGAGAAAGTGGAGAAGAAGAGAGGGAGAAGGGAAGCGAAGAGGTGAAAGGGAGGGAGGAAGGGAGAAAGAAAGGGGGGGCTGAGGCAACAAGAGAGGAGGAGAGACAGGGAAAGGGAGGAGAAAAGAGAAGGAGGAGGAAAGAGAGTGAGCAGGGGAAGAGAGAGGAGTGAAAGGGGGGAGTGAAACAAAGAGGTAAGAGAGAGTTAGACAAAAAGGATGACGGGGTGAAGGTAAAAGAGAAAGTACAAAGTGAGACAGAGAAAAAGGCAAGAGGAAAGGGGGAGACAGAGAGAGAGAGGAGGGGAGAGAAAGAAGAGAATGGATGGAGAGAAAAAGAGTGAGGCAAAAGAAGGAGAAAGAAAACTAAAGTGTCTGTTTATCATTTTTTTTTCCTGGATAACTGTCGAGGGTCACTTCATCCTGATGAAGACAGAAACGCCTGATTAAAAACGATTAAAAGAGACGTTTTTTTCCGCTTTAAATCACACAAACTTTCCGTTCTTCTGTTCTGGAGTTTACTGTGGGTCAGACTCAGGGACAGATAAACATTAACCTGCTGTAAGAACGAAAGAGAGGTCAAACTGAAAAACACTGAAGCCACTCGTGCAGTAAACCTAATATTAACCCAGTGCTTCTCAATTAGTGGGGCGCGCCCCCCCAGGGGGGCGTGGAGTGACCCCAGGAAACATGCTTTTTGCCGTACTGTTCTAGAACTAAGTGTAATTGCACATCCACAACAGTAGGTGGCAGAGGCGCTCTCTTTGCCTCTCTGGGGTGTACGGTCTTTCGTGTCAAACAAATTATATGAACTGCAGTAAACAACCCCTAAAAAAATGGAAAATTTTGTGACAGGGATGAAGAGGAAGGCGGAAAGAGAAGGAGCTAGTGAGGCAAAAGAAAGTCGTCCGAAAGCTAAGTTGAGTAAGTACGATGATGCATATTTAACGCTCGGCTTCACTGTAACTACGGAGAGAGACGAGGAAAGACCGGTGTGTTTACTGTGTTTAAAAGTGTTGGCAGCGGACAGTATGAAGCCAAGTAAATTAAAGCGTCACTTAAACACATTACACCCCGATCACGCTGATAAGCCGCTGGAGTTTTTTCAGTGTAAACTTGCTGAATATCGCCAACAGTCATCCCGCTTTGTGAAAGCCACTTCAGCAAACCAGCGAGCACTGTTGGCGTCATATAAGGTTGCGTACCAAATTGCGCAGTGCAAAAAATGTCTTTCTTTTTTTTGTTTTTAATGTCAATAAAGGATACAATGTTACGCATATGTACTAATAACAATTTGATAGATAGGGGGGCGCGAAATGTTTTCTTCTTCCTGGGGGGGGCGCAACAGAAAATAATTGAGAAGCACTGTATTAACCAAACAACGCGGCTTCAATTATTCTGACTATTACCATTGAGCTTTTGGACATGTTTACGCTGTAGTTTCCTTTGAACAGACCTTTGTTTTCGTCTTTCGGTCAGTTTTGTGTTTTTTTTCAAAGCGCTGACTGTTTCGCCCGTGTTTTTCGTGAATGAATTGAACGAATTAATGGATTTTATTTGGACAAAATGGAGAAAAGAAAGAAAAACAATACATTTATACACACGAAAAACTATGAATTTCAAGTTAAAG
The DNA here is from genome assembly GCA_019453435.1 of Rhinogobius similis. NCBI lineage: Eukaryota > Metazoa > Chordata > Actinopteri > Gobiiformes > Gobiidae > Rhinogobius > Rhinogobius similis. The sequence continues at coordinate 5,438,430 of CM033630.1, forward strand.
TTCATGCACTTGAATGAAACAACAAATTCTCTCTCCTTGTACGTCTGAAAAAGGACTTATTTATTGATTTATTTGTTTATCCCCACCCCTTTTCCCTAAAAAACAAAACAAACAAAAAAAACATTCAAACTCTCCTATTCTTCTTTTTTTTTCCATAATAGAATATCATTAAAGTGCCTCTGATAGGTTGAAACTAAAATACAGTTAAATATATTTCAAAGTTTGCTAAAATACTTATACAAAATACAAATTTTACCCCAGTTTAGCTTTTTAGGATTTTGATTTTACTTCCTGGTTGTAAATGATGACATCACACTAGGAATTTACCAAGCGACCCTCCTGTACATTTGGCCAAAACTCCTCTAATGTCACATGTTTTTTTAATTAAGAAATGAAAACACACCATTATTTTGCTGAATTAGTGTTTAAAGGGTCAAAGGCTCTTCTTGGCTTGGTTCCCTTTTATTTGTCCTCCCTCCTCCAGAGAACCACGAGCCACTACTGTTTGCGTTCAAATGACATTTATCATTTGCATGTTCCTCGTGTTCAAACAGAGCTGGGAAAACAAGCTTTTAGTTTCTCTGCTCCTACACTTTACAGACGGAAACCAAATGGTCTGATCTTGTTTCCTTAAACCATGGATGTATTAAAAGAACTGGATAAGACACGCCCCCTCTGTCTGTGTCCCAGGTTGATTAGTGGTCGTGCGAGGTACTGCAGCCTCTTGGAACCAGCCTTTTTCTAAAATTGCACATTATAATTGCAGACAGTACTGAATTATTATCAGTATTTAAATAAAATAGAAGGAAATGTTCTTTTCTACCGTTTCTAAAATCACCGAAATTACCGTTTTTATATGAAGTGACGTCACACAAACATGTGCGAGTCCATAGCCGCGGGAACTAGGGGTGCAGAGGGTGCAATAGCACCCCCTGCTGGATGGTAAACTCAATGGGAACTGTGGGAACAGGCTCATTCCTGGTTTTGCCCTGAGCAAAACTATGTCTTTTCTAGGTAACATTATAAAACGACACAGTTTCTGTTCTAATACATATGATATTTTTACTTTTATCAAATGTTTTTGCAGTCAACTATATGCCTGCAGGTTAAAGTCAGGGAAAACTAAACCTGCGATGGTGCGCCGCACTGACCTGAGCGCGCAAACCGCTGTTTACCACTGTTTGTATATTCTCTTAAGTGTGACAAAATAAACGAGGAAATGACAACCCCGGGCTGGATTAAGAGGTGAAACTACACCGCAGACGCCTAAATGTGAGGACTTTGCTGGAGTTACAGGCTGCATGTGCAACAACTCGTGTTTGAATCTGACGCGACACATAAAGACCAAAGGGAGTTTACACGGAAAGACAGCGGCACAAATCCACGTTTCCTCGTCTCACAGAGGTGGGACTTTGCTTCATCTGAGCGTCTGAGCGGTGAGTGAACTGACGAAGTCGCCGTATGTCGCGGGGAAACTCAACTGAAGTGAAATGAAGTAAACAGCTGGTTGTTGCACCGTGTTGCTGTCGTAACACTGTACAGGGTCCTACTGTGTTAAACATTGATATTATTTACTGTGGCATATGCCCTGTTGACCATCGCCAAATGACATTTTCACGCGTAGAAGTCGAGGCTCATGATTTCATACACACACCTGCTCGTGCGTGTGTGTTTATGTGTGCGTGTGTGTGCGTGAAGTGAGGCTGGGCGCTGACGCTGTCCTGTAGCAGAGAGTCAGGAGCAGCGTCTAATAATTTACTCTTTGTGCCTTTTTTCTGGTGTATGTTGATCATTCTACAAGCGTTACATGAGTCCTGACGCTATTTTTGTGTGAGTACCCTTAGTTAGCCCTAAATAAACGTATGTAACTGCACGAAAAAAAAAAAAAAAAACGAAAAAAAAACTGCACCCCCTCTCAAAATGACGTTCCCGCGGCTATGTGCGAGTCACATGAACAAGCGTCGGACGATACAAACAGAAGCTCGTGGAAAAGGCTCGACTAGAGACACCTGTAAGTTGTATTTTATTTCATTTCAGACGCTTCACGTGTGTCTAACATGAAGAACACAATTACAATCACACAAGCTAACGCTAACACAAAAACTTGCAGCTGCTGGTCGTTCACGTCGCTCAAAGCATCATGGGGGATTGTGGTCACGTGGCGCCCTAAAGCAAAGATGGCCGCCTCCGTATCAGGAAGTAAATGCGGAAGTAAGAACATTTTTTTGGGGTCATGCGCCAATGAACTCACCCCATAGAGATAAACAGGGCGGCCATTTTTGATTCATCTTCCAGGTTTTATTATAGTTCTATGCCATAAACACATTTCGTTCCTTTTTACAAAAAAGACAGAGGGTCTCAATTTCTCAGGCTTGTGCTTGTGTGTGTTGTTGTGAACTTAATTTGTTGTGAAACTATAGCACTTTCTATGGCACTTTATCTTATGACTGTTGCACTTTGTTTCAGTTTTTTAGACAAATTATTTTGTTGTTTATGTATTTTTAAACTTGTAATAAAATCCAGGTCGCCCTTGAAAAAGAGATCTCGAGCTCAATGGGTGTTTTCCTGGTTAAAAAAAGGTTTCAAAAAAAGAAAGAAAAAAAAAAGATAAAGAAATTTATTTTGTGCAAATTATGCATAATCTTTGTCTCTCCCCAGTGTGATGTCATCAGTTTGTTTACTTCCTGACATTTTTTCGACATATTTTTCAACTTTTCTCCACAAACAGCGACCTGATTGGTGTAAAACTATCATTTATATTTACAAGAGGAATTAATACACTGAATTAAATCAAAATTAGAAAATCATAAAAACGTGTCATGTGCACTTTAAGGTTTGATTTTAGTCATGTGTCTTTAATTCAGACCATGACACATTTTTTTTAACTTTTTATGTAAAATGACTAAATACTGTCATTTCTTTATGCTTCGTCAGTTTTAGAGATAAGTTATCTATGTTTTTGTTTTTTCTGATCGTTTCACAAGTGTCTTATCTTCCGTGGAGTTATCTGGAGTTATCTCGGGCGGAGTCAAGCTAAAACTGAAACGCATTAACATAGCAGTATATATTAACTCAGGAAAGGAGTTTGCAGAGAGTTATTTATTCATTTATTGACCTTTATTTAACCAGGAAAGTCCCGCTCAGATTCAGAGTCTGTTTCTTCAGGGGAGTCCAGGCCGAGAGCAGTTTACGGGTCTCAATCTGTGGGGCGGGGGTCACACATGTGCACAAGGCCTTCAGCAGGTTTGGAAATGCAAGGTAAACCCTGCAAAAATACATTTCTAGATGAGTTAAAACGTCTTGATTTGAGGATATTAATCTGAATTTCAGACGTTTTGACTCGTTAAGATCAGTTAAGACTTTTTATTTGATGGAACTAGATTATTTGACTTGTTTCAAACCATTTCTGACTTGTTTCAACACATTATTTCTTATTTCAATCCAAATTATCTGTCACTGGGTTAAGATCATTTTACTTGTCCCACTGACAAATGTGTTTTCTTATTTTAAGCAAAATTATTATCATTATCAGCCAGAAATACTTTGAAACCAGTGAAATATTCTGCATCACATCAGCAATTAAATCTCATCGAGTCAAAACTTCTCAAATCCAGATAAAAATGATCAATTCAAGCCATTTTAAACTTTACAGATTTACATTTTTTGCTGCAGGAAGATAATTTGGACTGAAATAGGAAATAATGTGTTGAAACAAGTCAGAAATGGTTTGAAACAAGTCAAATAATCTAGTTCCATCAAATACATAATCTCCACTGATCTTAAAAAGTCAAAATGTCTGAAATTCAGATTAATATCCTACAATCAAGACATTTGAACTCATCTAGAAATTCATTTTTGCAGTGAATTTAGTAACTTCAGCAACAGAGCTCTTCCTAAAGCTTATTTTTGTCTTATGTCCTTTTTTATTGACTTAAGGCAGTACAATCACATACAAAAACATTTCATGACCTAAATTTTGTCAGGAGAGTTGAGTTCAAGTCGATGTCAGCAAATATTACAGGTTTTCCGCCCAGAGACAGCAGGGGGCGACGATGGGAGGTTCAAACGCCCTGAAAATACATTTACAACCACCACACGGACTTAAAAAGACGATTACGTTAAAACTGTTGCTTAGTTCTACTTTAAGAGTGATTTGTTTCCTCAATTGATGTGATGCAGAATATTTCACTGGTTTCAAGGTATTTCTAATTGATCCTGTGATAATTTTGCTTAAAATAAGAAAATACATTTGTCGGTGGCAATTAAAATGATGACCTACAATTTGGATTGAAATAAGAAATAATGTATTCATTATTATTAATTTATCAATTACTCAGGCGGTCGTTCCACTTAAATGGAAGGTGGCTAAAGTAACACCCATTTATAAATCTGGTGATAAAACAGACCCTGCTAACTATCGACCCATCAGCATATTACCTTCTCTTCTCAAAGATAGCGGAAAAGTGGATGGTCAAATCCATTACTGAACATCTTAATAATGGTGGCCCGGGCCTACAAATCAAATCAATTTATTTTATAATGCCCAAAATCACAACAACAGTTGCCTCGATGGGCCACAGGTAAAAGCAGTTCAGATAACTGTCCCAGAATGCCCCTGTCCTTTGACCCTCCTTCGCGGCGAGGAAAAACTACAAAAAACCCCATGGGAAAAAGTAGAAACCTCGGGGAGAACCACAGTGAAGGAGAGATCCTACTCCCACGGACGGACAGGCTGCAGATGAACTAGGACTGACGCATCCACTTGGACTGTGGAGCCAGAACCACTCAAGAGGGAGGTGGCTTTAAAGAGTTCCTCCAGGCGGACGAGGAGCAGTCCACCAGTGTAGAGAGATCCTCCAGCAGGAGATGAGGAACAGTTCATCTAAAGTAGAAGGAGTTCGTCCAGGCAGACGAGGTGTGGCTAATCCAGCTGTCCAGGCGGGTGGCGCATAGATCGTCCAGACAGGTGGGGGTGGGGGGGTCGTCACTGGAGCAGCCGCCGCAGTGTCTGAAACAGTCTCCACTCCCCGGGGGAAGTGGAGAGAAAGAGAAACATGTGAACAGCAATGAACAGACTACAGTTGAAGTAATATTAAATATTGTTGATAGATAAAGTAGGAAGAACCAGAGGATAGTGTTCAAGCTGCCATACTTCCCCCAGCAGAATTGCTCCAAGGGCAGCATAGCTAAAACTGTAGGTTTTTATTTCTGTTCCTAACTGGCCTGACCATAAGCTATTTCAAAGAGGAACGTTTTGAGCCTGGTCTTAAATGTAGAGACTGTGTCGGCCTCTTTTACATGAACAGGGAGCTGGTTCCATAACATAGGAGCTTGGTAGCTAAATGCTCGACCTCCTACTGTGCTTTTAGAGACTCTGGGGACTAACAATAGTCCAGCAAGTCCAAATACACTGCATGCAATTTGGATTCGGGTCCCACCATTCAACTGAAACGGCTGTCTGTGTCTTTATTGACAAGGTTAAATCATACTTAGATAAAAACACATATGTTGCTGCTGTTTTTATTGACTTTAAACGTGCGTTTGATACGGTGAATCATGTTAAGCTCCTCGCCAGACTCTGTGACTTTAACTTTAGTGATCACACTGTTAAATGGGTACAGTCCTATTTACAAGACAGACATCAATGCGTTCAAATACAGGATAGTAAGTCGCCCTATCTGCAGTGTTCAGTAGGGGTCCCCCAAGGTTCAATCTTAGGCCCCCTTCTATTTTCGATTTATGTTAATGATTTGCCTAGTGTCTGCAAAAATGTTGACACGATTATGTATGCTAACGACACAGTCATTTTTACACATGCTAAAAGTGCTCATGAGGCAGCCCATCGTCTCTCTTTAGCTTTAGATGACCTACAGAAATGGCTGAATGATTCATGCGTTGGCCTTAATGTAAAAAAACAGTATCTATGTTCTTTACCAAAGCAACCTGGGTCCCAGCGAAAATATACCTGGGAGGACAAGAATTAACAAATGTTGATGAATTTAAACACCTTGGAGTGGTACTAGATTCAAGACTGTCCTTTAGAAAACATGTAAGAAAAATTGTAAAAGCTATCAATTTTAATATTCAAAATTTTAAACATATTCGGCCATCCTTAACTGATAAAGCAGCGGTCACATTTTTGCACTCAATGATCCTGTCTCATATGGAGTACTGTATCACAAGCTGGTCCTACACAACCCATTGAAGCATGTTATAAAAGAGCATTGAAAATCCTAGATAAGAAACCCTTTTCTTATCACCATTGCCAAATTCTTGATAAATATATATTTTTTTAATTTTGTAAACTTTAAACAATTTAAAGCGGCCTGATCTATAAGTTCCTACATGGTATGGCGCCTCCACCATTGAATGATTTTATCAAACCAAAATCTGTGGATCTGCTCTGCTGGATCAAGAATAACTCGATCCACCGTCAGAGGCGACTGTGAGCGACCGTTCAGGCGAACTGCCTTCTCCCAAAATGTCTGGTCATACCACAGTGTAACATTCTGGAACACTATTCCACTCTCAGGGAGGGAAAGCACAAGTTTTCCTACTTTTAAGAAACATTTAAAATCATGGTTGAGAGAGAGACAAACATGTGATCATGTGTGAGCCCAAATATGTTAAAACTTACTCATGTGCAACATACACTTAACTATATCTTCACGTCAAAATGCAATAGGGATCGGTGCAATGCAAGAGTGTGTGCAATAGGGATCAGTGCAATATAAGGATGTGTGCAATAGGGATCAGTGCAATTAAGGGTGTGTGCAATAGGGATCAGTGCAATTAAGGGTGTGTGCAATAGGGATCAGTGCAATTAAGGGTGTGTGCAATAGGGATCAGTGCAATAGGACTCTGCAGTAGAAGGGCTTGTGCAATACAGATGTGTCTTAACCGTTGTCTGTGACTCTTCGACTTGTTTTCTGTTGAATGTTTGTAGTTGTACTAACACGACCTTGTTTTCCTGTCACTGATTAACTGAAGTGTACTGTATGTTCTTATCTTTCTGTGACCTGCAGGGGGTCTGCAGATGGAAATTAGCCTTGGGCTATAATCTGGCATATTTACGTTTGTGTAAATGTTCATTAATATGCATTGTTCCCCCTTTTCCTTAAATAAATAAAAATAAAATAAATAAATAAATACATAAATAAATAAATGTATTGAAACAAGTCAGAAACGGTTTGAAACAAGTCAAATAATCCAGTTCCAATCGTCTCCTCTGATCTTAATGAGTCAAAACGTCTGAAATTCAGATTAATATCCTGAAATCAAGATGTTTTAACTCATCTAGAAATTAATTTTTTGCAGTGTAAGTGTCTCAAACCTTTTCTTGGTTAGATGTCTCTCGCTGTGATAAACAGGTTTGAGTGTTTTGGCCCAGAATAAACTCACATGTCACTCACACCTGCTGCGACCGACCAATCACAGAGCAGCAGCACCAAACGCCGCAGAAACGACGTTTTGACTCGTTAAGATGAGTTAAGACTTTTTATTTGATGGAACTAGATTATTTGACTTGTTTCAAACCATTTCTGACTTGTTTCAACACATTATTTATTATTTCAATCCAAATTATCTGTCACTGGGTTAAGATCATTTTACTTGTCCCACTGACAAATGTGTTTTCTTATTTTAAGTTAAATTATTATCATTATCAGCCAGAAATACTTTGAAACCAGTGAAATATTCTGCTTCACATCAGCAATTAAATCTCATCGAGTCAAAACTTCTCAAATCCAGATAAAAATGATCAATTCAAGCCATTTTAAACTTTACAGATTTACATTTTTTGCTGCAGGAAGATAATTTGGATTGAAATAAGAAATAATGTGTTGAAACAAGTCAGAAATGGTTTGAAACAAGTCAAATAATCTAGTTCCATCAAATACATAATCTCCACTGATCTTAAAAAGTCAAAACGTCTGAAATTCAGATTAATATCCTACAATCAAGACGTTTGAACTCATCTAGAAATTCATTTTTGCAGTGCATAGATTTCTCTGGGACAGTGTAACTTCAAAGGCCGTTTTCATAAAATGCATTTTTCTTCCCCGTTCACCTTATTCTGCCCCGCCCACTTTTGCCGTTTTTTGCACTTTTGTTGTAAACGCACTTCCGTTTGACGAGAACTCCGTTAAAGCTAATGACGAACGAGGGAAAAGTCTCACCGCTAAAATGTTACATAAAGTCGATTGATTTGTGTAAAATGTTTAATGAACACGAGCAACAACAAGTCACAACGCAACGATTTACTTATAGACAATTCAAATTTTGATGTTGTAGAATTTCTCGCCCTTTTCGGTCAATTTTATTTTATTTAACCTGTATTCAATCAGACAGGTCGGCTGTTTTAAAATAGGGAAAACGTATAGGGAAGTACAAGTATAAACGACATGAAAACCGTCAAACTGGGACAAATAATGCAGAACATGCAAAATCTTAAATATAATCATGTTCACTACGTTTAGGTGAAATGTGTCGTCCTATTCACCTTATTCCGGAAGTTGCCGTACGCGCCGCCGTCTTGTTTCCGTTGTAGTTCACACGGAGCAGACGAGCTCAACAGAAAATAAGTTCTACATGGACTAAAAAGACATTTTTTAATCTGTGCGTTGTGACTTGTTGTTGCTCGTGTTCATTAAACATTTTACACAAATCAATCTACTTTATGTAACATTTTAGTGTCAGACTTTTCCCTCGTTCGTCATTAGCTTTAACAGAGTTCTCGTCAAACGGAAGTGCGTTTACAACAAAAGTGCAAAAAACGGCAAAAGTGGGCGGGGCTGAATAAGGTCAATAGACTTTAAAGTGCGTGTGACAAGTTTTTGTAATTTTTAAATAATTTTGACTTTATTTGGTGTATTAATACCCGTTGTAAATATACGTTTTAGTTTTACAGAAATCAAGCAGCCATTTGTGGATTTTTTTTGTTTTGTTTTTAAATATGTTGAAAATTACAGGAAGTAAACAAACTGATGACATCACACTGGAGAGACAAAGGTTATGCACAATTTAAACAAAAGAAACAACTTTTTTGACCCTTTAAACATTGATTCAAAAAAATAAAGGCAGTCGCATGTGTTCTTATTTGTAAAATAAAAAAAATCTGTGACATTAGATGAGTTTTGGCTGAGTGTACAGTGTGATTGCTTAGTCATTTCCTACTGTGACGTCATCATTTACAAACAGGAAGTAAAACAAAAAATCTAAAACATAGCGAAAATGTGATAAAATTTGTAAAGCATTTTAACAAAATTTGAAATATATTTACCTTAACTGCATTTTTGTCAAATGTCTAGTCCAACCTGTCATAGGCCCTTTAAGCCTGTGTAATGACAAGGCCGTAAAGCAGGCCTATTCAACTTCTGCAGCGTTTAAAAGCATATTTCCTCTTCTTTACTGGTTTAGTTATGCTTTAGTCCTGGTTTAAACGCCACATAATGAGCAAATGTTACTTTATTGGAGGTTTTAACCATGTTCTTTCACTGCAAACATTATTTTAGAACAACAATGTGTCAAAAGTGGCCCTCTGACAAATGTGACCTTCTGGAAAATACTGCTGAAATGGCCTTTTGTAAAGCTTAAAAGCCACATTGTTTAATCCATTCGTCATGAGGGAGTGTGTGTTGAAAGAGGAACTGACAGAAAATGACTAAATCTATCAGAAAAAGTGAACAAATGTCAAAAGAAAAAACTGTCCTGGTGACCTTTGACCCTCTTGTTTAACGTATTTGTCTCTTAACACACCTGCTGAGAGCGACCAATCACAGAGCAGTACACGGGGAGCCCTAAAACGATAACCCCGGCCTGTTTGGCGTCTGATAAGGAAACATTCAGCTGTTTGTTTTCAGATTGTGCTGATGTGCGGCGCTCGTGTCCAAATGCTCGGTTTTCCTTCAAAAATAAACGCTGTACAGTTTGTGTGAGTGAATACCAGGATGCTCCGAGCAAAAACTGAATTTCTAGATGAGTTAAAACATCTTGATTTGAGGATATTAATCTGAATTTCAGACGTTTTGACTCGTTAAGATGAGTTAAGACTTTTTATTTGATGGAACTAGATTATTTGACTTGTTTCAAACCATTTCTGACTTGTTTCAACACATTATTTCTTATTTCAGTCCAAATTATCTGTCACTGGGTTAAGATCATTTTACTTGCTCCACTGACAAATGTGTTTTCTTATTTTAAGTTAAATTATTATCATTATCAGCCAGAAATACTTTGAAACCAGTGATCGGGACTGTACCCGAAGAAGCCCAACAGCAGATGGCACTGTCGTACTGCTCCAAGAAATAAGAATAACTGTCTGAACAGCTTCATTTTCTCTCCTACACACTTAGGCCACACGACCTTCAAAGTGTTTGGGTATTTTTGGGCTGTTTTTTTTTCTTTTTCTGTACAATTGGGTTAAGTTTAGGGCTTTTGGCAGAACTGTGTTTATGACACGTCTGGACATAACACCTGATTAATCATTTGAAGTGAATGTAATTGGAACATTAAATAATACACAAAAATATGGTATTTTCAAAGGATAGACACAAAAACAAGAAAAAAAAAACACTTATTTGACTTAACTCTTTGTGCTCTTGCTTTTTAAGACGCCCCAGTAAATCAAACTAACAGCTTGTTGTTCAAAAGTACACTTCCTCGTCAGCTGCACTTTTGATAAATGTAGCCAACGTTTGTGCTATAGATGTGCAGTGTACGGCACGTGGATATGTCGTAAACACATGGATCAGTTTGGCTCTTCATAAAGCACTCACATTGTGGCAGAGCGGCTCGTTTTCACACATGGATCGACCTCCACAGAGTCCAGAGCTCCTGAGGATGTCTGGGATGTGCTGCAGGAGGCTTTGGTCGAAACAAGGTCGAAAAATGAACGGAATACTGGGTTTAAAGGTCCCATATTCTGCTCTTTTCCCCTTCACACAGTCTATTCTAAGGGCTTTGTTGATACATTTTCTCGTTGTGTAATATCCATAACATAACAGTTTACAAAAAACACCCATTTCTTGGACTGGCCCCCCTCCTGCAAAAGCAAACGGCTCACTCTGAGATCTGACCCCCCCGAACAGAGAGCAGGCTGCCTCCCCCGCCCAACCCGCGCGCCTCCCCCGCCCAACTCGTGCCGAAGCCTAGAGTGGAGATGGTGCATGCGCCGTGTGCTCCGGTAAACAGCGATACACAAACACTGAATAAACATTTTCTCGTCCTGACGGTGCGTCGTGCTGAGTCCTACGTCCTGGATCTGACCTGGAGTTTGACGTGCTCCAGGGCCTCGACGACGGACGTTGCCGTTTGGTAAATAACAAGCTAACTCTTCTATCTGTCGTATCCATCGTGTAATTACTGTGTAGCATTAGCATTAGCTGTTTTTATTCTTGCGGCTGCGCTCTTCCTGGAGGCGTGGCTTAAACACCGCATCATCTTAGTGAGGAGCCCCCGTCTGCTGCTCAGCCGAGGGGGACGGAAAAGACAGTTCTCTAGTGAAAACATGAGGGAATCAATCAAAAAACCACTTTGGGCACAACATACGAGGCCCAAATAGCACTGGAGGATTTTGCATGTTATGGGACCTTTAAGAACTTCTTTGACATTGCAGAAGTTTATTGAAACAATGGCACAGCAAATGTGTGCTGTGATCAAAGCCAAAGGCGCTCCAACCAAATCATAAAGCGTGTAACCTTTCGTTTTGGCCGGGCAGTAACTCTCAGGTCAAATGTCTGGTTACAACAGGAGAATGGACCTGGTCAGCATAAACGATCAGAGAAAACCTTTACACTGCAAAAAGGAATTTCTAGATGAGTTCAAATGTCTTGATTGAACTTGATATTAATCTGAATTTCAGACGTTTTGACTTTTTAAAATCAGTGGAGATTATGTATTTGATGGAACTAGATTATTTGACTTGTTTCAAACCATTTCTGACTTGTTTCAACACATTATTTCCTGTTTCAGTCCAAATTATCTTCCTGCAGCAAAAAATGTAAATCTGTAAAGTTTAAAATGGCTTGAATTGATCATTTTGATCTGGATTTGAGAAGTTTTGACTCGATGAGATTTAATTGCTGATGTGATGCAGAATATTTCACTGTTTTCAAAGTATTTCTGGCTGATAATGATAATAATTTTGCTTAAAATAAGAAAACACATTTGTCAGTGGAACAAGTAAAATGATCTTAACCCAGTGACAGATGATTTGGATTGAAATAAGAAATAATGTGTTGAAACAAGTCAGAAACGGTTTGAAACAAGTGAAATAATCTAGTTCCATCAAATAAAAAGTCTTAACTCATTTTAACGAGTCAAAACGTCTGAAATTCAGATTAATGTCCTCAAATCAAGACGTTTAACTCATCTAGAAATTAATGTTTTGCAGTGTGTGGGTCTGACAGAAGGACTCACTGTTTAACGATCAGAAAACAATGATGTTGTTTACATCCTTATATTGATTATTCTCTTGTTGTGTAACATTGTGCAGTCGTGTTTTGGTGGATTCTGACGTGTGTTTGGAGCCTTGTTTTTCCTGTGGACTCAGACCGTGTCATTGCCCTCTCTGGTGGTTCACTCCAGTTAAACCCAGTGTATTCTGATCGTGTTTCCTTCGTGCATGTTTCACTAATGCTCTTCGTGACTATTCCACTCACATGACGTTAACTTTGCAGTGGTTTATATCGTTAAATGTCGCTGGTGTTTGTGCTCCTGCCTTGTTTTCTTGCTTTCCTCCTCTGCGTGGTGTGCAGTGGACTGTGGTGTGACCTGTGAGCACGTTTGGACACGGCTTTGTTTGCAGACGGAGTAAACTCTGAAATCGCAAACAAAAAACACTCTAAATACGTCACGGGGCCACAGACACACCTCTGTCCTGATGAAACACTTCTGTTTAAATGACGCAGGTTGTGTAAAATTTAAACTTAAATTGGCTTCTGATAATGTTGCACTGCCCTGCATTAAACCCTTATCTTCACTTCACTTGCAATAATTCAAAGAAATTCTGACTCTGTGTCATAGATGTAGGGTTGAAAATGTCACATTTGCATTTAAAAAAAAAAAAAAAATACAAAAAAACCCAACAACTTTTATACCTTTTGTTACCCAGACTTTAAATCTCAGGTCCGTGCTGTTTGATACAAAACCATCTTAAGATTTTAACATTTTGTTTAGTTTGTTTTGACCAGCTCTTTCCAGGTCGTAAGCACAGATTTTACCCAGGATTCTCCACCTCCTCCATTTGACCCAGCCGTGGGTCATCTGCAGTGACCTGTCCCAGAGCCTCTGAACACATCACCCTCAGTGTTCTCCCACTGAGCCTCACACTCCGGGTCACACCAGCAGCGCTTTGAGCTCAAATAAAGTACAGACCCAACCACCTTCTGCTGATAGTTGTAGAGTTTTGAATTGTAGAGTTTTGATTTGATTTGATTTATTTTATTACCTTGCCTTGTGATCTTGAGATGGTTTTATTCCACTTGTCAAATAACTGATCGAGGATGGAAATCGGAAGAGTCAGGAATCGATTTGGGCATGACATTCTTTTTTAAATTTTCAACCCAATAACTTAGACTTAAGTATGGAATAAGAGTCCTTTCAAGTTCTTTCTTTATAGTTGAGAAAAGAGCCCAGACTCCAGAAAAATATGTACATAATTTACATTTTGATAATTCCATTTATGTAGCTATTGTGCGCTTTTGTTGTCAAAATATGTACAATAAGTACGTTTGTGTGTTTTTATTATACTGCATGAGTTTGATGGAAAATGTACGTTTCATGTTTTAGAAATGATGTTACCTAAGAATATCAACCAAAAACATACGTTACACATGTCACAGTTTGTCAATAATAAACCCTGACCCCAACAAGACTCTAACTTAAGAGTTCATTTTTCTAAAGAAGGTAACGTGTATGTATTTCACAAACATGCAACAGCTCAGTAAATACAAAAACCTGAATCATGTCCGTATTTTTCTGGAGACGGTTGCCTCGAGGGGTATATTTTCTCTAAAATTGTCGTCCATTAAAATCTTTCTGAACTATCACACCTAAATATTTAACAGATTCTGTTTACCATTTAAATGGGTCTTTCTAAAAGTCAGGGCGGGTCGCCAGTAAGTCATTTTCATTTTTCATTTTTTCAGCCCCGCGATGAGTTGGCCACTGTCCAGGGTGTACCCCGCCTAAGGCCCAAAGTCACTGGGACAGGCTCCAGTCACCCACGACCCCAGGAACAGGAACAAGCGGGAGAAAAATGAATGAACATTGGACCATAGCAGGCAATTCTATGCTCCGTCCCATCAGTTATAACATGCTTTGAAGAACTAAAGCAAACAAGAAGGGCCCAAGCACGGCCCTGCCCTCCTTCAAAGTCAGTGGATCTGTCAAGTGACTCTTCATTCCAAGTCTTAATGTTGGCCATTGTTAAGAGCCTTTGTATTTGTTATTATTAGGAAATCTACTTGAAATGTGTTCAGCACTTTAGACATGTGTTTATACGATAATCCACATTCAGAATTGAGATATAATAAAGATAATAAACTCTGACTGTTGGAACAGTTGGTTCCAGGTTGGTTTCTCCACAGTCAGGACTTGATGTTTGGCGACACCTGCTGGTTTCTTTTTCTGTCTCGTCTCACACAACCACCGTCAGCTGAAAAACAGAGAGCGCTAAACAATGTGAAACTATAAAGCAATTTGAATATTTATTTTAAAAAGATGCATAATAAGAATGAAAAGCTCCGCACATCAGTTTCTTCAAGCGGAGCGTTGGAGGAGACGGAGCGACCCAAAAATCGACAAACAGAGAAAGATTTCCCGCACACCGCCTAATCTTTTTCTGTTCATCAAAAAGATGTTTCCTGCAACATCAAGCTGAAGAAACAGGCAGTGTTGGTGATGGAGTGTGATTTAAACCAGATTACAGATCACACTTGTGGAGCTTATTGAGGAGCTGTTTGACATTGACATTGACATTTTCATGTTTTTCTAATTCTGACTTAGTTTGATGGGAGGGCACCTGTGTAAGAGAAGAATATAAGTTAGTTCGAGTATCTCTTCACACCAAACGTGAGGTGCTATCATGCCCTCCCAACATGAGGGGGATGAGAGGAAATAGTGAGACTGATTAAGGAATTGGCTTGAACTTAAAGCATGTCACACAGCCCTTGGTGAGTGTGTGATTAAGTTCATTTAATTAAGAATGTAAAGAATGTATTACAGGGCACCAGCTCATTTTGAGCAAATTACCAATTTCCAAATCAAATATCAAAATTAATAATTATCAATAGACAATTGTACATTGATTATTACTAATAATTAAACGTTGGTCAGTCTGAAGGTTGTAAGAACGTAACCGTGACATTGACTTCTTTTCTGGAAATAAAATAACACTTTACCAACTGTGTTTTATGGAGATTTATTGATTAACATACAAACAGATAAATATGGTGATTAAATATTCAAATTAGTCATTAAAAGATGTAAAACTAGACAAGGTTGCTGTGGATCTGTCTAGTTATGTGTTGGAGTTCGTTTTAACAATCAATGTATTAAAGCCAGTTTGTGTCTGTGAAGTCTGTGCGCTCATGACCCAAGAGTTTCTCCAGCCTTGTGTCCATGTGTGACCTGAGGGTCAGATGCTGCCCTAACCCTAACCCTGAGCGTCGGGTCTGGAGCTGAGAGGGACACGGCTGCGGCTGAAGAGTTTCCCTGAAAATGCCTCCTGTGAAGAAAGGAGGAAGTCAAACAAATGGTCACAGATTAAAACCCAAAGGTTGTTGTTGTAGACTGAAGAATCGCAAAAGATCCTTTTCTTGAAAATGCATGTGCGCAGTCAAAATCACGTCAAAAGACGGGCGCAGACCTTGGAGAAGAGGGCAGTCAGCTCCTTGGGCTTTTGTTCCCCAGAGCTGAGCTGAGCTGAGCTGCACGAGGTGCTCTCAGACTCTGTCTCCTCTGGTCCTTGGTTGCAGGAGGGCTTGGATGGTTCTCTCCTGTGGAACCGCCATGTGCAGTTCCTCCGTTGGAACTCGTACTGGGACGAGGCCGGGCCCGACGGGAGCTCCGAGTTGCTTGGAACTCAGTTTCTTTCTCCCAGCTTGCTCCAAAGAAAAACTGTCGAAAAAAATGTCGAAATGGAAGTGGACTAGTCTGTTGAAGCTTGGTGCATGGGGTTTTTAACTAGTCAGCCCCCAGGCTTTGGCGCTAACTTTCTGCCAATCAGGGACTTCATTGTCCTGACTTACCTGTGTGTGGCAGAGTCTGTCGGTGGCAGGATGTATGAGGGTCATAAGGGTTGGACGTTAAACAGGCCTCCACTGTGTGACCATTAACCCAAGTTAGTCAATTTTCATTGTCCCTTGAAATGCATATTATCAAATCAAATCAAAATGTATTTGTATAGCACAATTCATACAAAAGTAACACAAAGTGCTTTACAGTCATAAAAACACATTAAAACTCACAATACAATCACAATAAGAGCATAAATGAATACATTAAAATGTGCATGACACGATAAAATATGGATCAAATTCCCTTAATCATATGCACAGCTAAACAGAACAGTTTTAAGCCTAGATTTAAATACTGGCAGTGTGTGGGCCTGTCTTACAACACTACACTACACTACAACACTAAAATGTTCACAAGACGAATCACAAAACATCTGAATCCACAAAAGAACATTCAGAAAATAACACAACATTGTAAATTCATTCATTACATTGTAAAGTCAGTCCATGAATTATGAATGAATGAGTTATTCAGTCAAAGTCTTGTATCTGTGTTTGGGTTTCTTTTCTCTAAAAATGTTTAATGGCTCATCAGAGTTCATTTTAATCCATTTTCAAAGAGAAAACATTTAATTTTGAAAACTTGAATCCAACTTCAAAGTAGTTTTTTTTTCAACTACGAAGCAAAGCTTGGAATGTGGTTAGACGGGTGTTTAGAGAGGGGACAGGGCTGATAAGGTCATGATCTCTGTACAGCCCAGTGCATCCTGCTCTGTGATGTCATCAAAGAGCGACGTGTCATTGAAAACACACAGTCTGTGTCTGAATGTCACGCTGTTCCCTCTAGAGGGCACTATACAGTGGTCACGCCATTTTTAGTGACGTCTGAATGTCCAGCAGGTGAAAAGTAGCACACTCAAAATTTCCCACAATGCATCTTGAAAAGTGGTGTCCAGCGCTGGTCACTAGAGGTCAATATTGACCACAATGCATTGCGAGAGTCAGAAGAACTACAGCAACAGTGAAAGGTCTTTAACTGGACACAACGGACTGAATGAAGCAGAAAGAGCTGTTTAAACGAAGTTAAAGAGTTAAACGTCTTGATTTGAGGATATTAATCTGAATTTCAGACATTTTGACTCGTTAAGATGAGTTAAGACTTTTTATTTGATGGAACTAGATTATTTGACTTGTAGGAAGGAATAAGAAATAATGTATTTAAACAAGTCAGAAACGGTTTGAAACAAGTCAAATAATCCAGTTCCATCACATAAATAGTCTCCACTAATTTTAACGTCTCAAATTCAGATTAATATCCTGAAATCAATACAATTTTTTTCTCCCAGACGCCAGAGTCACGTGACCCGCGCCGAGGCAAAAGTATGAGCCGAGCGTCTGAATCGCTCCGTGACTGAGGGCACTGTTCAGTCAGATGAAGAGGGCAGGACTGAGGAGGGAACGAGTATTTCTGACAGTTTAAACCGTCATTCAACAAAAATAAGTGTCTCGTCAGGCATTATTCACTGTTGATTCATAACTTGTGCAATTTCCGCCGTCTTGTTTCCGTTGTAGTTCACATGGAGCAGACGAGCTCAACAGAAAATAAGTTCTACTCGGACTAAAAAGCCATTTTCAGGCCTCAGGAAATCGTTGCGTTGTGACTTGTTGTTGCTCGTGTTCATTAAACATTTTACACAAATCAATCTACTTTATGTAACATTTTAGAGGCGAGACTTTTCCCTCGTTCATCATTAGCTTTAACGGAGTTCTCGTCAAACGGAAGTGCGTTTACAACAAAAGTGCAAAAAACGGCAAAAGTGGGCGGGGCAGAATAAGGTCAATATGGATTCTTGCCCCTGTTTACAGTCTGGTTGCTATGGTAACAGCTGTGGAATTACCTCTTACTAAGTCATATTTGTGCTCATGTTCAACCAGGAAGTGACATTATAAACTTTACAAAAACTGTCAAACTGGGAACAAGTGGACAAAATGTTCAGTCAAATCTTAAATATAATCACGTTCACTACGTTTTTGTGAATGTGTCGTATAGACTTTAATCCTATTCTTATTTGTAAGAACTGGGGCGTTTGAAATCATTTTGTTTTATTGTATTGTGGAAAAGGTTGGACGAGTGTTTACTTCCTGCCTCTCCCTTTTCGGACGTTCGAGGAGAGAGAATATGAATCAGAATCAGAATGCCTGTATTGTGCACAACAAAGTTTAAACGAAATGAATGTTGTTTCATTAAAGGGCATGAAATTCAACTTTATGACAGACAACTATTTGTCATGGTTTGTGTCATTCATTCATTCAAGTGAAAGTTGAGAAAACTTAAATATGTGAAAGGAGTGAATTCGGTAAAGACGTGAAAAGAACAATTTAAATAAGATTTAATAAATAAAGTTGAAAGACTAAACAGTGAGCTATTGCACAATTGTTAAAAGTGAACATAAGAGACAAGAGACTGGATTTCTTTGGAAGTAAATACTGGACCCAGTGTCGGGAGAGGACAGATACTTTCACTTTCATCATGACAGAAGTTACAGTGTGGTTAGAATGTGGTGGTGTGATGTACGCTCAGAAAGAATGAGGGGAGTACAACGGGACTTGTGGGGAAGTCAAACATGAGACTGTGGTGCCTCATGTCTTTATTTATTTTAACTGGAAACAGAAAGTTAAAATAACTTCTTCTAAAATAAATTTAACGCGTGTCATTATCTTTTTCCTGTCAATCCTCTGCTTGAACACTTCTGTCTCTTACTTTGACAGTGAAAAGTGAAGGTATTTTGTGCAGACTTTTTGATAACTATAAAAGCATGAAATGAGGTGGTCTTTACATAAAAAAAAATCCTGAATATTATCAAATACATTTCCCAACATTTTCTAGACATTTTTTTTTGCCTAAATTCAAGACTTGAACACAAACCATTTTTGCAGGATGTCACAATGAACGAGCGAAAACAAACAAAAAAGTACAGACACCTGCTCTCAAATGAAGTCCACTGTAAAATGTCCTTAATTAAAGTAAAGATATCTCAAATGGTGACTTAAGTGCATTTTTAACTTTTGTACTTTGTTTCTTTCCACCACGACTGGTCGAGGGTCCGCCACCTGCTTGTCTCATTACAGATGTTATTGCTTTGTCTTCGTTCCAAAGTATGACACTTATTTTAGCATTTATTCAGTTACTGTGGTGTTAACGCTCAAACCAGACCTATAAATAAATGCATTCTGCTGCGACTCCAGTGGAGCCTCAAAGAAATGATCGCTTCATCCCCAGAAAATCTTCCTGAAACGTCTTAAAAACGTGAAAAGAACAAGAACGTTTCAAACTACAGTGGTGCAAACTTTTCCCTCACGTTCTGACGTATTACGCAGAGTTTACAAGCTCTTTTCACACTTTCAGAGTTTTTCCGTCACAGTGAAGCAAACAATAACTGTGACTTGCTGGATTTAAAAAAATAAAGGCATTAATTTGATTATTAAGTGTTATTGTACTTTGTCCTCCAAATACAATTACCCTTAAAGATGTCACAGTGTTTTACATGATCAGATTTCTTGATTTCTTTATTTGCACAAACCAATAATCTGTTCTATTTACTAGATTTTGTCTTGCTGTGTGAATGTACCCACTGTACTGTGTGAATGTACCCACTGTACTGTGTGAATGTACCCACTGTACTGTGTGAATGTACTCACTGTACTGTGTGAATGTACTCACTGTACTGTGTGAATGTACCCACTGTACTGTGTGAATGTACCCACAGTACTGTGTGAATGTACCCACAGTACTGTGTGAATGTACCCACAGTACTGTGTGAATGTACCCACTGTGTGTTTGTCAAAACACTGAGGGTTTTCTCTTCAAACCTCATTTCCCTGCTTTTATGGTACAAGTGTGAGTACAGTAGACAATGATCACACAAGTGGAAAAAATGTATTTTAAGAAAATGTCCTTTGAAGTTACAATGTCCCAGAGAAATCTATGGATGAAGTGGATTAAAGGTCAGTGAAATCCCTCATTCGTCCAGGAGTGATCCATCGTCAAGATGAGTCCCTCTCAAATCTTATCTACGTAACAAACGTGCACATTTAATGTTATCTTGAATCCTGACTTGGCCCAACTTGATGATGAATGATGCGGTTATAAAGAAATTACATAATATTTTACACAGAAACACCCCGCCCCGACTCGCAAACAGTTACTTCTGCCGCCAAAAATCCACAACCCCCGGAAAAATCAGTTGAACTTGTCCAGACAAATCCACAGCCACAGCACTCTTTTTTCCTACTGGCTTCTGATTGGCCCAGAGCAAACACCTGTCCTCGCTCTTTCTCCTTTATATTTGAGTCCAATCGCTCTCACCGTCTCAAACTCATCCACCATCGTCCAGTCACCACTGCACCATAATACAGGTACGTATTTATATTATTATATTTATTTGTAGCTGTTGTTTTCTGTTGGCAAGGAAAGAGTTTAATTTGGTTGTATAAAATAAGTGAGTAAGCTAAGTTAATGTGGCATCTCCCAATGCAGTGATAAAGTTATTGTTATTTGTAAAAACATTTTACAGATGGTGTGAGGATCAAATGAATGAATGAATGAAATGATTATCTCTGTTAACCTCGTTCCTCCTAAAAGTAGCTCGTTTGTTTACCCGTTGTTATGACGATGGCCTGAGCGTGGTGATATAGAATGTGATTGTGTATTTTAGAAATCATCTGTAACATGTAACTTATCTCAGGAATCTGTAAAAGTCGGAGGGCAAATGTGACGCTGTAGAGAGGAGGAGTAATTTTAAAAGAAAAATGGGTTTTGTATTTGACTTGACGTTTTCTGCAATATGCCATGCACAGCATCCCATAAAAACATCTAAGCTACAAAGTGGCAAGAAAAGCTACAGGTTTAATGAATTCATGTTTTTTCTTAACAATTAAGGCACCTGGTGATTGAATGAAATGCAAGGCCAAGAATTTACATCATACAGAATAAACATTTCAGAATAAAATCTCCTACAGAACACTGAATCTCCACACACTACAGAGACGTTACACAGTGCCCTTACCCCTTGTGTACACTGTCCGGTCACTGTCTGGGCTGTCTGTCACAGGACACCTGCAGATAACCTGTCACACCAGCTTCAGTTTACTGTTGTTTTTGATGAAAGCCACGCAGATTCACTTGGTTGTGTGTGAGACGGTCTGGTGGCAGGGGCGGATGTAGAGGGGAGGCCAAGGGTGGCCCCAGCCCCCTTCATAAATCTCTGGCCACCCCTCAGGCCACCGCAGTCTTCCTATCAGACTTTCACTGTGATGAATGGGTACATTATTTCCGTCATGGTTTAGAATATTGTCTGCTCTCTTCCAGGATCATCATGTCAGAAGAAAGACAGAGGAGTGGAGACACAACCGACGGGAAGATGTATTTAGTTTTTTTGTTGTTGTTAGATTTAGTTTTTTAGTTACACATTATTCAGTAGTTTATATTTGTTTTCTGAACTTTTGCAGCTTCATCAAAGTAGAAGAAAGACAGAAGGATGGAGGCTCAGTAGAAAAAGAGTAAGTCTTGTGCAGGGGCGTTTCCAGGATTGACTGAAATCCGGGGCTTAGCCCAGATGTGTTGGTAAAGTCGCCGGGGGGGCTCAGAGCGCACAAGCCCCACTCAGGCCGACCAATCACATTTGTTTATTTCAATGAGATGTGAAACTGGTGAGCTTTACCAGCTTTAGGTTTTGTTTCTGAATGAAATCTCTCTGCGTTTATATTGAGAGATTTCAGGCTGGGCTCCTCCCTCTGTCGCGCCTCGAGCCGAGCTCAGACAGAGCGCTTGTGTTTCCACTTCGTTTGGTAGAACATGTGCATACACGTACGCAAATGACAGACCCCAAGTATCACAGTATTTATTACAGAATTGTGATTAATAAGTCCAGCTCTCTGTTAGTTTGGATGTAATATTACAACAAAACATGTCTGCCAGAACTGGACATTGGTTAGGTTACCATGGCGACGCTGTCTCTAGCCCATATCATACTCCAATGACAACAATAATATGGTCGACCTGTAACTGAGCTGCTCCTAATCAAAGCTTAACCCCTCGTGGCCAGCGGTAAAGAATTGCAGAAGTGTGTTTTCTGGATTCAAGGCAAAGACCAAGGCATCTTTCCTTTTTTTTGGTTAAAGTAACATTGTTCCTGTTTCTGTACCATGTCATACCATTACAGCTGTTATCAGTAAAATGTACTTCAACATGATTGTACCATAAATTTATACGGGACCCGTGTGGGTCGAACCGGAGCAGGACCGGAGTCAGCCTTTGCTGAAGAAGCCCACCTTGGATTCTGAGGTTCTGTCCAACTTTAGGGCTATTTCCAAGATGCCCTTTCTGTCAAAAGTGTTGGAGAAATTGTTTTTTATACAAATTCAAACCCATTTGGAGGAAAATTGTGTTTTAGAAAAAATTCAGTCTGGCTTTAAAACACGTCACAGTACTGAAACTGCACTTTTAAGAGTTTATAATGATCTTATCTTAACTGTTGATTCTGGTTCCTCCTCTGTTTTATTGCTTTTAGACTTGACAGCAGCGTTTGACACTGTGGATCACCAAATTTTAATTTCCCGTCTTGAGAATTACGTTGGCATTAAAGGTGTGGCGCTAAAATGGTTCAGGTCTTATCTTGAGGAAAGGTCTTTTACTGTTCAGTTAGGCCCCCATAGCTCAGACGTGGCCCAACTTAGCTGTGGTGTTCCACAGGGTTCCGTTTTAGGCCCTTTATTGTTTTCTTTGTACATGCTTCCCCTGGGATCAATTTTCAGAAAGCACAACATTTCTTTTCATTGTTTTGCAGACGATGTGCAAGTCTACTTGCCCTTAAAATCAAACATAGACTGCACCCAAACCCTGATGTCTTCAGGATGTAAAATACTGGATGGCTCTGAACTTTTTAAAGTTAAATGAATCTAAAACTGAAATTGTGGTATTTGGGGATTTATTACATGTAAAAAATGATCTGGGGCCACTGAGCTGCTATTGCCACCAGTCTGCTAGAAATCTCGGTGTGATTTTAGATGTTCTTTCAAGTTTGACAAACAAATAAGTCAAGTTGTTAAATCAGCTTTTTATCAGTTGCGCTTGCTCGGTAAGGTGAAACCATACCTGCCCCGTTCAGATCTAGAGCACGTTATTCATGCATTTATTACCAGCCACTTAGACTCCGCCCCTCCCTGTACACCGGGCTGGACCAGGCCTCCATCCACCGCCTGCAGTTGGTCCAGAAGCTGCTGCTCGTTTGCTCACAGGCACCAGGAAATGTGAGCATATTTCTCCTGTGTTGGCCTCTTTGCACTGGCTCCCTGTCGGCTACAGGATTGATTAATAAGATTTTACTAATGGTTTTTAAATGTTTAAATGGGTTGGCTCCTCCTTATCTGTTGGAGCTTCTGTTCATACTCCATGTAGAGCGTTGAGATCAGCAAACCTCATGATCTTAGACGTCCCGAGATCACGGTTAAAAACCCGAGGGGGCGGGGCTTTCTCTGTGGCAGGTCCCAGACTCTGGAACAGTCTTCCTCTGGACATTAGAACAGCACAATCTTTGAATATTTTTAAGACTTTGTTGAAAACCCATTTGTTTGCACAGGTTTTTAACACAAGCTGAGCAGAACATTTGTATTGCATTTTTATTTTAGCTTGTTTCTGCATGTTCTGTTTTTGTCTTATTGTATTTTATATTGCGTCTGTGCAGCACTTTGGGCCATTGTGGTTGTTTTTAAATGTGCTTTATAAATAAATTTGACTTGTGTACATTATTTCAGTCATGGTTTATAATATTGTCTGCTCTTTTCCAGGATCATCATGTCAGAAGAAATGTGTGGAGACACAACCGACAGCGAGAAGATGTAAGTATTTAGTTGTTAGATTTAGTTTTTTAGTTACACGTTACTCAGTAGTTTATATTTGTTTTCTGAACTTTTGCAGCTCCGTCAAAGTGGAAGAAAGACAGAAGGATAGAGGCTCAGTCAAAAAAGAGTAAGTATTGACGTGTCCATTAACTTCGACAACCCAAATATGAGCGGTTTTCATGTTTTTGTTGCAAATATGACATGATTTGGTAAATACACAACGCAATTACAATTAGTCAACAAAAGGACCAATTAACAATGTCCACTCTCTGACCGAAACACACTGCAACATTATTTCGTTGTATTTTGTTGTTTGTATGTTATCAGTCTGTTAACAGTAAAGTGTATGTACCATAAATTTATCAGAATTCAAAAGTGATTCTTTATTAATGGTGCACATTTTCTGCATTTGTTTTTCTTTTACTTTTTTGTCTCAGTTTGTATTGAAGACTTTCTTGAAAGTTAAGTATTGTGTGCATGAACTGCACTGCCACATTTTAAGTTGCAGAATACACACTTTTCCAATTCTTCTATAAAGATTTATTTTTCTTCTTTCTTAAACCATTTTAAATTAAGTTGAATGACAAATATTAAAAGAGAAAGTATAGATCTATGTGACTCTAATTACTCTGAAGGAAATATACAAACCAAAAATCCATCCCAAAAAATATACTAAACCTTATCTGTTTGGGTAAAAGTCCTCTTCGCTGAAACACCCTTAGATTGAATGATATGAATGTCATTCCACTCAGTTTCTTTATTTAACCAGGGCCAAACAAGCCTCGACCAAGCGCCAAGTCCAGAGCAAAGCGAGCACCGAGAGCGAGAAGGATTTGTACAGATATAACATGGACTATCCCTGTGTGGGACACTGCCTGATCATCAACAACGAGACGTTCCGCAAATACACACGTAAGCTCCTCTCCAAAGTCCTTGTTTTCTTTCTCTGAACATTCTTATTTAGTGTTTTAGTTTAACCTGGCTCATGTCAGATTGATATGTGTATCACTCTGAATTTAGTTGTACACATTATCAATCTGGACAGGCTCTCGCCGTAAGCCGTCGGGCAAATGCCTAACGTCATGACGAACATTTGAACTGATGGTCACAGTGGCGGAAAAGCGGAACAAGCCGAGAAATCAAGAAATCCAGTTGAGAGAAAAGCACAGACTTCTTCCTCGTCCTTGAATGCACAAAGCACTTCTATGTGCACGATTTCAAAAGCAAAATAGTCCGTAAATGTGTTGAAATAGACTGAAGTACGTCAGCGCCGCCATGTTTGTTTAGGTTTGTCCTTTTGACTCCCACCCAAACCACAATGTTGCGCTCTGATTGGTCCAGCACACAGCGGCTCAAACCCAACAGCGAGAGGGCGTCCAGATGGATTCTCAAGAGTTTGTGAACTCACAAACATCGTGAGAATTCATATGGCAAGGCCAGGTTATATTATAGGGTCAATGTTCAAAAGCTCACTCAACAAAACATCATTGTATATTATTATATTTTATTACAAAAAAGAGAACCGGGCCATTTATTCATCAGCATTTTCATGTTAAATATTTTTAAAATGAGAACCAGCCTATTCATGTATTAAGGGGCTTTGGGAGTCCTCGTTCAAGAAAGTCTGAATAAATCACATGTCATTTCTAGGATTCTGTCCCACTCGAGTGGGATACATAAACTTTTATAGGCTAATTACTTATTCTGTCTAGTGTTATGTTGTATTAAAAGAGTTATTAATATGAGCATAATTGTAAATTGACTCACAGCACTATATTATTATTACTATATTATAACTTGTGTTTATGTTTGAGTTTTAGGAGGCAACTTGACTTGGTGTGGTTTCTTTCAATTGATTCTTTCTCTGGTCAGGACAGGACTCACCAGAGCATGTCGCCCCCTTATGGCTGCGGCCCTGAACAATCGCTTACCCCTGGTGCACACGGACTCCAGTCCGGTCACAGTCCGGGACCTGCTTCAGATTGTCATGGTTTCGTACGCGAACATTCGTCAAATGACATGAAAGCCGCACCAGACCGCAGTGCGGCCGCAGTGCTCCGAGGTCGGTGTAACAGGGCGTATTGAACTTCAACACTTTCTAAGTCTTGCACAACCTGCACGGGTCCCAAACCACAGCCGGACCGCAGTCAGTGTGCACCAGGGGATAGTTCATTGATGCCACTCCTCTAGTTGTCTGGTTGGAATTTATTTTTACAAACTCCTTTAAAAAGAGGTGGACCGTGTTTGTTAAAACAAGTTTGAATTCATAACATTTGATTGCATTGATTGCGCAATCAAATCGCCCTCACTCCACTGAAGATGAGAACGATGAGTCTAGACCTCATGGTTCCTGCAGCTCAAACCTCAGCCTCTTTCTGGCCACACATTCACCCTTCCTTCTCTGCTCTGGGTTTTCAGAACTGAAAAAACGTTTCGGCACAGATAAGGATGCAGCCGCAGTGAGGGAAATGTTTGAGAGTCTGGGGTACAAGGTCAAGGAAAAGAAGGACTGCACGGCGGAGGAGATGATAGACTTGCTTATGGAAGGTAACATCACACATTCTTAAACATAAATGGCGGTTAAGACTTTTCTTTACATATCACCCGTGTGTTGTGCAGAGTCAAAGAAGGACCACAGTGAAAACGCCTCCTTTGTTTGTGTGATTCTGACCCACGGAAACAAGGAGGAGATACACGGGGTAGACGAGCCTGTGAGACTGGACATACTCACTGAATGTTTTAAAGGCAACAAATGCAGGAGCCTCTTGGAAAAACCCAAACTCTTCTTTATACAGGTCAGTGTTTTCTTTTTCCTAATGTCTTCTGCTCCATCTTGTTGGGTCATAAGTTCTTCTGACATTTTACACACAAAGAAAAGGATAAAATGACATTGCATTTTTATTGCTGAACACGAGTGCAATGTGATGCGAGTATTTATTGTTCAGATTAAAACTTCATCGATAGTAAAAAAAATATTTTTGAAGTGAACCATCGACCACTCTGCAGTCCAGTGTCCCAAATCAAGGCTCCAAACCTAAGGCGTTTCTTAAATGAAAACAACAAACAAACTCAGAGGCAGCAACATAGAAATTGAACCCCAATTTATAATTATTCAATATATCGTTTTTTTTTTCTCTGAAGTGGGGCACGTGCCATACATTCCATAAAGAAGAGCATTCATAGAACTGGTCCTGACTTGACCCCAGTTTCGTCTCACGTGACTTTTCCCCGATGTGTCCCATGCGGCTGATAAGCTCCGCCCACATGTAGGCTAATTCAGAACTCCAATGAACATGTGGCTCCAGTGAGTCGTCTCCATGGATGAGTTTTTTATAGTTAGTTGAAATAAAAGAAACATTTATAAACATTGATTGGATTGGAGCTTTGTAAATGTTTCTTCAATCTGATCTCTGCACGTCTTTTCTTGAGCAGAAACATGGTGAATCGTACAGAGAAATTTACCTTTAGTACAGAATTAACACATAGAGATCGAACGGACTGGTCTTTTGTCTTTCAGTTTCCATATTCTCTCTCACTCCTCTGTCTGTTAATAAATACAGAACACATTCAGATTCAGAACTGTATTCCGGTCAGAAGTAACAAACAGGCCACAAAGTGACAAATCAAACTAGGCGACTAAATCCAGTATGTTTTGGAAATCCCTTCATGAGCTTCTCCAAATAGAGCCAGCAACAGGTTGAAAACCTGTGTAGTATTATGTAATGTAATATTTTTAAAATATTCTTCCCATTACTGTCTGTGCCGTGCATAAATACATCAATTCCTTTTGTTTCAAAGGCATGTCGTGGCCGTAAAATGGATGATGGGGTGGAATTTAGTGATATGGTTGATGCTGATGATCTGAGCTCCACTACATCACAGAAGATCCCCCTGGAGGCAGACTTCCTGTACGCCTACGCCACACCTCTAGGTAACTGTAACTGTTAGGTTTAGTCTGGTAACTCTGGAGTGACAGTGATTTGGAGCGTTGATGTTTTAAAGGAGACGTGTGTTATGCTTTGTCAGAAAGGACACATTTATGTGAAATCAAATCAAATCAAATCAAATTTTATTTATAAAGCGCTTTTCATACATATAAAATGTAACACAAAGTGCTTTACAGTGAATTAAAAAACATTGCCACAAGCCCACAATCTACCGAAGCCCCCCTCCCCTCCGCCCAACCCACATGACTAAACAACCCATCTAGATAATCACACACACAAAGACAAGTGCGCACATGCTCACACACACATGCTCACACACACATGCTCACACACACATGCTCACACACACATGCACACACACGTGCACACTCAGACACGCACACACGCATTCTGACAAAAAGGAGGAGACTGAGTACAGATAAGCCAGTTGAGGAAGCACCATCGGAGGAGCCGTCTGCACCAGGAGCAGAGTCGCCCATGGCAACAGGACACAGACTCAGGGCCCAGAGGAGACGAGGCTCACACCAAACCTCCCCCAGGGGCCCATGAGCCAGGGCCCAGCAGCCGTAGCCGACCACCGCTCCCAGTGCAGAGGGCCCCTCAGAGGAAACACTGGAGAGTCTAAAATTAATAAAAGAATAAATAAATATGGGGAAATAAATAAATGGGTGGAAAAAAGAGGAAGACTAAATACATATATATAATAATGAAGCTAAAATAGGTAAACACAATAAATAAATAGGTAGAATAAATAAATAAGTTATATAAGTAAGATTAAACAAATTAAATAATAAATATTAATCAAAAGCTAAGCTAAAAAGGTGGGTCTTGAGCCTGCTCTTAAAAACCTGAATGTTCTCTGCGGCCCTGAGGTTCCCAGGCCGTTCCACAGACGAGGGCCATAGTACTGGAAAGACGCCTCGCCGTGAGTGTGTGTCCTGACTTTGGGAATGACTAGGAGCCGGCTGCCGGAGGAGCGCAGGGGCCCGAGGGTTCATATGGTAAAAGCAGTTCTGAAAGATAAGAAGGCCCAAGACCATTAAGACATTTATAAACCAGTAAAAGAACCTTAAAATCGATCCTGAAACACACGGGGAGCCAATGCAGTGATTTTAAAACCGGTGTAATGTGGCCCCGCCCCCTGGTCTTAGTCAGGACACGTGCTGCTGAGTTTTGTAATAACTGCAAACCTGCAATACTCTTTTTGGGAAGACCAGAGAGCAGGGCATTACAGTAGTCTATATGACTGGAGATAAAAGCATGCATCAGGGTCTCCGTGTTGGCCCGAGAGAGAATGGAGCGGACTCTGGCTGTTCTTTAAGTGATAAAAACCTATTTTTGTGACGTTCTTGATGTGTGGAGTAAAAGTGAGCTCAGAGTCAAAGATAACGCCCAGGTTTTTTACTTGTGCCGATGGATTAAGAGATTGTTCTTGGAGTTTGGATAAAAGTCTAATGTGGTCCAACAACATATGGCCCACAACAGGCCACAGCCTTTTACGGGACCTCTCCACAGCTCTGACCTGTAACATGACATAAAGGCATCACCTGCTCTGGAGATAGAGGTTAAAGGCCACGCAATCCTGGCACAACAATACCATCTCCATGGAGACAAGCAGGTGGTGGACCCTCAACCAGACAGTTTTGTTAACAAACATTCAGAAACAATCTGAGACTTGAATGAATCTACCAGATTATTGAAAAAAATGTGCCAAAGCAATTATACATTTGTATCATTCCTTTCTTGTGTTCAGGATTCCGGGCGTGGAGGAACGAGCTGGACGGCTCCTGGTTCATCCAGAGTCTGTGTGAGACAATCAGAACAGACCGACAACTGGAGCTGATGCACATCTTGACCCGAGTCAACAGAAAAGTGGCCTACCGAAAGGAATCATGTGTCCCTTTAAACCCGGAACTTTGTGGAAAGAAGGAAATCCCCTGCATCGTCTCCATGTTGACCAAAGAGTTTTACTTCCCAGAATAAGTTTTATCACAGTTGGCAATTTTATAAATGGATTAATATTACAAACAAGATATGTTTCTTCTTTTAATTCATCCTTATGTCCTGTTTGTCAAACAGAGTTACAATCAGCTTGGACAAAATCAAACAAACCATACCTCGATTTAATAAGAAATGTGTTGTTTTTCTGCAGCACAAAGGTGAAAGGGATTTTTAAAACTGTAGCAAGTAACATAAAGAGCGTGTCATATAGCTTCTGTGTCTTCTATCATTTTTCTTGTACTTTTTCGTCTTCCTCGAGGCTGTTAGTTTTCTGTAACTGATATTTGATTTAGTTTTTGATAACTATTGCTCCTGCTGACAAAAATACATTTGCCCTTGAACATGAATAAAAGCAATTTAACTTAACCTGTTTCTACAAATGTGTTCTGATGTGTATTTGATCCTTATAGTTTAACCGTTCAGACTTCACTTCTCTCAAATCTTAACGTTCATGAAATAAAACTCCGAAATTATACAACAATTATCATACATACATCTGTAGCTCATGTCCTTGGGTCAGTTGTGACACAAACTGTAAACGTCAGCCCACACTTACACACTTTCTGTTCACTGTATTTTTAAGTCCTGTACCTTGATTTGTAGCTGAAAAGAGACTCTGAATCTCGGTGACTTTCCTGGTTAAACAATGGTCAATAATGTGGGAGACATGCTTTGGCTCTTGACACAGTAAACCTAAGATTTGATCAAAACACATGAATTAGAACAACCTTTAAATCTTTCTTGAGGTCTCTGTCTCAGTCTTGTGAATAAAATTAATCATTTACAGCTTGAGCTCACAATTACAAAATAAGAACTACATTAACACATGACAGATTTAATGCCATAATCCTATTCATCCAGTTTAATAGGACTTTTACATGGACCTTTTTATTTTTACTTTATTACAAGTGCCCAAAACTAACATTTTAGTGAGGTTAACTTCAGCAAGAAGAATTGTCAAAACCCAGCAAATGTCAAACTAATGTCAATCAGAACATCCTCCAGACTCCAGCTTCACTTCTATTTAACAAAGACAATGTAGGCGGGATTTAAATCTGATATTCCTCTGTTCTTCCCCTGAGCTTAAAGGGTTAAACAAGTGTCCTTTTTTTCTACAGCACAGTTCTGCAGAGACACTCTTTTGCCTCAAAGCCGTAAACTTGACCAAATGATCTGTTCCTAAACCTAACCCTAACCTTACCCTGATTGTGAAAAAAATACATTCTAAAAAGTAAACGTGAAGGGGTAGAATGATCTGACATAACCACTGTCTGCCATTAGGGGGCAGTATTAGACCAGCTCTGTTTTCTTGCATTTTCAATGTCAAAGTTTCAATCAGCTGCGACCTTCTATAAACAGAGGAACAAATGAAAGCATTTAACACCTGCATTAAAGAACAATGTGACAATAGTTTGTGTTTTGTTGATGAGACGCCGTTTGAGGTGGAATTTTAAACATAAATGACAAGGAGAATGTTTGGTCTGAAGGCTTGATGTAAACACATCAGGGGCTTCTCTGTTCAGCAGTGCAGGGTTCATCTGCTCTCAGGCTGCAGATTATAATTATTATAATTGTTTATGTCTATTTGTTTGTAATGTGATTTAAATGCATGTTTTATTGTTTTTAAGATTTGCTTTAAATCAATCAACCAATCTTTGGACTCAACCTAGAACCACTTCACAAAAACAACTATGAAACAATAAACTTATTTTGAAGTTTGTCAAACTAAACCAGGCCACAAACCAGAGTAACAAGCAAAGTTTCATGAATTAAAACAGATTCACCAGCGATGGCCACGAGTTTTGGTGAAACATCGCTTCCTGTTGGTCAAAAGAAGGAAGAGCAGGACTAATCCAGGACTAATCCAGGACTATACCAGGATTAAACTAGGACTAAACCAGGTGTAATCCAGGACTAATCATAAACCAGGACTAAATTAACTAATGCAGGCCCTATATCTTGGACTAAACCAGGACATGTTTAAACTAGAACTAGTCAATTTTATATAATCCTGGACTAATCCAGGGCTAAACTGGGTGTATCTCTGGTGAAGGTTCATACTGTTCTGAACTGTTAAATGACAAACTCAGACAGCTCCTGGCCAGGTCAACGTGAAACGAAAATGATCAACAGACAAAAGCACATCATGGAAGAGCAACAAACACCAGCAGTGGATCAGAGGCCAACGAGACCCGCAAACGACCCAGAGTCTGTCATGAGTTTGTGGGACCTTTTGTACCGCACTTCATCCTGCGTCGTCCAGCACCAAAACCACAAATGTGATCTGTATTCAGGCTGCGTGAAGAAAAAAAGGTAAACGTTTAGTTAGAGAGGAGTTGAAATCAAAGACAGACGAAGAGCTCAAACCAGGAGAAGCTGAGAGACATAGGACGAGCAGAATTATACTTTATACTTTAGCTCGCAGAAAGGAGAAAATGATGTTGCATTTGTTGATCAAAAGGAGCGGACACAGGTGCTGGAGCTGTGACGTGTTTTATGAAACGACTGGATTGGCAGCCAACACTGAGGAACACAGATGACTGGAATTAATTTATGTCAGACTAGTATTTGACTTTAACCAGTGAAGTATTTGAGATCATTTAACCTGAAATAATCGACAGCCTGTGGGAGGTGGATCTTCACAGTGGTTTAGGGCTGCAATGATTAATCGACCAATCCTGACTAGTCGAGTATAAGAAATAATCCACAATAATAACTGATCAATGCAAACTTTAACTGGACTAAAAAGACTCTAAAACACATATCAAAAGCCTTTTCACTAACAAGGACCCCGACCTCAAGGTTTGGATGTGTGTTTATTGACACACGAGAAACACAAAACATGAGAGTAGATGATGAATGTTGTTTTGAGGCTTGTAGTGATGAGGGCTGCAGGCTCCCGGGCCTCGATGCCCCCTGTAGGAGATAAAACAGAAGGAGAGGGGGAGAGGGACCTTAAGCCACCGGAAAGGGCGTGGATGAGGTGTGGTCCTGCCCCTGAACATGACGGGAACATTTTGAAATCGCAATGTCAAAAAAAGAATAAACAACTGCTAATACTCTCTGGTTATAAACATTATCTCTCTAGAAGCCAAAAAACATGTTGGTTTATAATCAAATTAAATCAAATCAAACTTTATTTATAAAGCGCTTTTCATACAAAAATTGTAACACAAAATGCTTTTTAATTTACATATTAAAAACAATTTCCCGAACCCACCCGTTCACATATTTTTAGAAACGATCCCCGGAACCCACCCCCACCCCGGCCCCACCATCCCCACATTAAAGCTTCCACGCAAAGACACACACGTACACATGCACATATTCACGCACACACACACGCACACACATACATTAAGATAATGGGCATGAGGCTGAATGCAGGTGAACCAGCTGTGAGAGCACCATCAGAGGAGCCGTCTGCACCAGGATCTGAGAGTTGCCTGCAGCCAAAGGACACAGACTCAAGACCCAGAGCAGAGATTAATATGTATAATGTATATAAAAAGGCTAAATATACAACAAAATTAATAGTTTGACAAGGCAACTACAAAAATAATCATTAGTGACAGCCCCACTGTGGTTGTCCTCAAGGTTTCTTTTTGTCCCACTATATATTTTTTTCCTTCTAAGAATGTTGTGCTGTCTACAATCCTTTATATTCCAGACACATAAGGGATGGAAACCATATTCCTTCTTCTGTTTCCCCCTTTTTTTTGGTTTAAAAACAAAAAAAATTGCTTTGTTGAGAGCCACTGGTCGAGGAAGCATTCTGGACCCTGGTCTGTCCCCCTGGTTGGCACTTGATTTTTTTAAATATAAACTGGATGAGATGAATGTGTTTGTGTTATTTTTCTGTCAGTATTTAGTGATCAGCACCACGGACAGCGCTCTAACTCGTCCTGACACCACTGAACCTGGAGTCATCAGAGCTCACTAAAGGTCAAAGGTGAGAGTGTAAATTTCTTCTGGTCATCCACGTTTTCAGCTCCTCCAGATGTCCAGGTGAGTCATGGGTCAAAAGGCATCAGGCCGTGCTCTGTTGACGACACTCTCAGAAACAGAGGAGCATTTTTGTACTGAACCAATCTAGAACATTGTAACCTTGTGGGCAATATTTGAACCACTGGATGGTAAAAGGGGTACAGTCCAGATTTTATAATCATTGTACCATTAAGTACTATCCAGTGTTAAAGGGTACAAACACGCTTTAAAAAAGGGTACAATAATGTCGTCTGTTGGGTCATTTAGAGGAACAAATTGAGCAGAACAATAGTGTATTTTTGTACAAGAAGTTTCAAACTGCTGTTATTTTTCTTCACCTGATGTGTCTCATCAAGTGCATGTTTTTTATTATTTCTTTGCTTGGTGAGGTTGGACCTGCAGTAAATATTTATCATAGTTTGACACCAGTCAAGTTGCAGTTTGTAGGGTATTGAAAAATGTAAAAATAAAAGTTGAAAATGAAAGGAAATAGTGATGAGTTCTTCCTCAATAAGCAACATTCAGTTAAAAATCAAAATCAGAGACGATGTTTAAACAATAACTTAAAATGTTTTCAGGAATTAATATTTCTTAAATCATAACAATTGTGTAAGAACATTTTAATTTAATAACAGGACAATCAAAATCATAGATTAAAGTGTTTAAATTAGCATGTAATGCTATAGTTGTGTTTTATTTTATTTGTATGTTGGTATCCTGTGGTGATTATTTATTATAGTTTTCCATTTGTGAAGTTGCAGTTTGTGAAGAAATTTTGAAAAATACAGGTTTAAAATGACAGGAAGTAGGGCTGAGTTCTAAAACAGAATCCCTCTGTGATGTCATCAAAAAGCGACGTGCCATTGTAAACACAGAGATAATTTACACAAAACTGATGCATTTTTTAAACAAACATCATTAAACAAAATAAAGGTGTTATCAGATATTATCATTTGTCAAATCATAACTATTGTGTAATTTATGTGTATTTTGGCCCTCGTTTTCAAAATGGTTGCTATGGTAACAGCTGTGGAATTACCTCTAACTATGTCATATTTGCTGCTCATGTCCAGCCAGGAAGTGTCATTATAAACTTTACAAAAACTGTCAAACTGTGGACAAATAGGCAAAATGCTTAGTAAAATAACATCTTCCATATAATCATGTATGTTTTA
The DNA here is from genome assembly GCA_019453435.1 of Rhinogobius similis. NCBI lineage: Eukaryota > Metazoa > Chordata > Actinopteri > Gobiiformes > Gobiidae > Rhinogobius > Rhinogobius similis. The sequence continues at coordinate 5,473,677 of CM033630.1, forward strand.
GTGAACTGTGTCGGCTAACGTCATATAGACTTTAAAGGCAAATTGTACCACGATTCCATAGGTGCAAGTCCAGTCATTTGTTTACCCTCGTGATTTCTCGCTCACTGAACATTGCGCACATCACTCCTCTTATTATGAAGCGTCGGACTGAATGCAAACAAAGCTAACACGCTAACCCTCTTTAGCCGTGAGCTGCGGGACTCTGGGATGACACGGCGCTCCTCGTGTCTCTGTCCCTGCACTGCATCACGCACTTAATAACCGCACTGTCACAACACGGAGGATTCTGTCAAAGATTCACTCAAAACGACACTTTTATTGTAGCTGAAGGCAACCCAAGACTTCACGTAATCCTCGTGATGTGTGCAGACGTTGACAGACAGCCTGACAGTTTGATTCCCGGAGGTTGTGGGGCGTGCGGGGCATCCGTGGCTTTACGCTCACAACAACGTCGAATTTTATGTCATAAGTAATTAACCCGAAGAAATTATGTCTGAAGAACGGGAAAAATGCTCCTCATAAAGTCCTGCAAAACTGAAAAAAACACTATAACTCCATTAAAGGACAAATATTACGCAATATTTGAATTGTATTGGCCCTTGAACATGCTCTTGTACCTTTACTTTTGGCATTTTATATCTTATACATATTTTAACTAAAAAAAACCAAATCTAACTTACTTTATGGCATTTTCCACATCAGGAATTGACTTTGGGCTCCATCTTTTCGCTGCAGAAATGGTCTAAACGGTTAATTATGTACTTAAAACAGCACAGAAGATCCCTGAGCTCGACATATGACGTAACAAAAGAGGGAAATTCAGATTGAAGAGTGTTAATGACACTTGGAGGGGAGAAGGCTTTAAAGAAGAAATATTAAGCATTTTTAGTTGTTATTAGCCTTTAAACGGGCTCTTGAGAACCAAAATGAACATCTGTGTCTCGCAGCACTAAGACGCCTGATGCAGAAAAAACAAACAACTTGCAACTTATTCGTTTCTAATATTGGTACATCCAATTTGTTTTTTATTCAAAAAATAATTCATCTTTTTTATTTGTATTGCTACTGTTATCATCATTCTAATCAGGCCTGGCAGCATGTGCTGCATGAACGAGTGAATGTGACACAATGAATGTACATCAGCCCAGGGCTGTTTACAGTGCATCATGTAAGTTCATTAAAGCCTCACTGTGTAAGAGTTCAATCATAAAATATACTTAAAGTCGTTTCACTAAAACAGTGAAAATGATTATGCGTAAGATTTTACTAAGCATTTCTCCTGTTTGTCATCAGTTTGACACTTTTCATTGTGTTTATAATGTCACTTCCTGGTTGAACATGAGCAGCAAATATGACACAGTTAGAGGTCATTCTACAATTGTTACCATAGCAACCAGGCTGTAAACAAGGGCCGACATCCAGACTCATTTGGATTTTGGCCCTAAAATGGTTGCTATGGTAACAGTTCTGGGATCACCTCTAACTGTCGACCCTTCAAAAGTTTGTAAACAAAAACATTGTAAATTCAGAGCGGAGGCAAAAGTGAAGTGCAACATAATGTGATTTCACTGAAGAAACTGGGATTAACCTCAGAATATCACAAAATATGAACAACTTTGATGATTTTGGAAAATGAAACCCAGTCAGTCAAACACAAACAAGTGAGTGAGACCAGAGCTGCTTTAAACACATTTATTATTGTCTTTTACATTATGTTTAAGGAAATTATGATAAAGCATTTTTGATGAAGAAACAATCCAGATTTATGGGTTTTACTGGAAAAATACTCACAGAAATGTTGAGCCCACAATCATTTTTTAATTTTATCTAGAGATATATTAGATACAATTCCATAAATTAGATTATTTTGAAGCTAAAATACAAGTTTAACCGCCATTTATGTTTAAGAATGTATGATGTTACCTTTCTTAAGCAAGTTTATCGTCTCCCGTGCCGTGCAGTCCTTCTTTTCCTTCACCGTGTAGTGCAGAGGCGTTGAAGGATGGGTCAAATACAGGTCAAATACAGGACAAATCAAGTCTAAACCTGGGATTAATGTCCCTCTGACGATCTGTGGATGTGTGTCCTGTTTGCAGTCATTCGGCAGATGCTCTGGGACACTGGGACTTCCTGTTCTGCGACCTTTGACTTTTGACCCCACACACCCCAGGGCCTCCAGGGGGCAGCGTTCACAGGTGTAACTGCAGCTCTACGGGGACATGTATGATTATGTAAAGAGGGAGATGTGGTTGGCTGACTCTGTTTTCAATGGGAAATGAAGAATCATTTTCAATCCGGGGCAATGTGTTCAAACTGATTATGCAACACTATGTTTTCTTCATGTTCTTTGCTCCCCGTTTTGTGAAAAGGGCTCAAAATAATGACAGAGAAGACAATCTGAGTTCTGAAAGGATCCATGAGTTTGGTGGTGATGAATCGACTTTAAATACACAGAGGAGCAGCTGCCTGGACTTTAAAGAGCCTATGACAGGTTGGACTACTCATGTCACTAAAATATTCATTCATTCATTTTCTACCGCTTATTCCCGTTAGGGGTCGTGGGTGACTGGAGCCTATCCCAGTGACTTTGGGCCTTAGGCGGGGTACACCCTCGGCCAACTCATCACAGCAAACACAGAGAGACAGAGACAACCATTCACTCTCACATTCACACACTATGGACAATTTAGAGTTTCCAATTAACCTACACAGTCATGTCTTTGGACGGTGGGAGGAGCCGGAGAACCCAGAGAGAACCCACAGTAACACGGGGAGGACATGCAGACTCCACCCAGAGAGATTGTGTGATGTTGGGGTGGTTCGGAATTCGAACCCACGATCTCCTTATTGAGAGGCAGAAGCTCTAGCCGCTCTGCCACAGTGCACCCGTCACTAAAATACAGGTAAGATAAATATATTCAAAGTTTTGCTAAAAAGAATTATACATTTTTTCATTTTTAGCAGTTTTTTTAGTTTTGTAACATCACTTCCTGGTTGTAAATGATGACATCACACTAGGAAGTTACTTTGCACACTTGACTAAAACTCTGCTAATGCCACAGATTTTTTTGTCCGACAAATCAAAATATATGTGAACACCTTTATTTTGTTGAATTAATGTTTTAAGGGTAATTTAAGTTGTTGATTTAGTGTAAATTATGCAGAACCTTTGGATGGAGTCAGTCTCCCTAGTGTGATGTCATCGTTTTTTTACTTCCTGTAATTTCATACTGATTTTTCAACTTTTCTACACCAACTACAACTTGACTGATGTAAAACAGGATTTTTATGTACAGTACGTATTAATACACCAAATAAAATCAAAATGAGACAATCGTTAAAACCTGTCATACGCACTAACTCTTTCAGCTCAACAAATACGTTATCGTCCGGGTTGGACCAGGCCTCCATCCACCGCCTGCAGTTGGTCCAGAATGCTGCTGCTCGTTTGCTCACAGGCACCAGGAAATATGAGCACATTTCTCCCGTGTTGGCCTCTTTGCAATGGCTCCCTGTCGGCTACAGGATTGATTTTAAGATTTTGCTGATGGTTTTTAAATGTCTGAATGTCCTCCTTATCTGTCTGAGCTTCTGTCTGTTCATGCTCCAAGTAGAGCGTTGAGATCAGCAAACCTCATGATCTTAGACGTCCCGAGATCACGGTTAAAAACCCGAGGGGACAGGGCTTTCTCTGTGGCAGGTCCCAGACTCTGAACAGTCTTCCTCTGGACATTAGAACAGCACAATCTTTGAATATTTTTAAGACTTTGTTGAAAACCCATTTGTTTGCACGGGCTTTTAACACAAGCTGAGCAGAACATTTGCATTGCATTTTATTTTAGCTCGTTTCTGCATGTTCTGTTTTTTGTCTTATTGTATTTTATATTGTGCCTGTACAGCACTTTGGGCCATTGTGGTTGTTTTTAAATGTGCTTTATAAATAAATTTGACTTGACTTGACTTGACTATCGTCACTGGAAATACGCAGTTTTTTCACAAGAACAAGTCAGCATTTGGTAAGGAACTAAATTGGCTTTTTGATGTTTTGTTTTCACCGGAGTCTGCGTTCTCTCTTATTCTGTCTTGTCCGATCATTTTGTGCTAAACCGGTGCGTTTTGATGAGGAAACATTATTACATATTCTGGTCAAACGTCATATAATTGATGGAATTCCCAGAGTCCCGAGTCTTCCAGATGGCGTCAGCATTTGAACAGCACCTGCCTTCACTCTTACACCGCCGAGTTGCACAGTTTGACGGGGATTAGTATTCGCCTGTGGACAAACAAGTGCACATCACTGAGTCTGCGAAGAGGGCGAGTTGTTCTAGAGACGCAGAGAGACAGATGCTGGAAGTGCAGCCTTAATTTGTCTATTTATTTTCATTTTGTGATAACTGAACTGGGACCGAGTCGTGTGGCGGTGTGGATACTTCAGAAGATACAGAAGTGTAGTTTAAAGATGAAGACAGAACTTCTAAACTGACTCTCATAATTGTTTTACCTTCTCATTTTACCTCAAAGGTGTGTTCAAGTGATTCATTTATTTTTCACTGATCTTCATTCCCTGCATTCAAGATGCTGTTCACTGTGTTTCCACCTGGTTATATTATCCAAACTTGTATTCACCTTATTCCGGAAGTTGCCGTACGCGCCGCCGTCTTGTTTCCGTTGTAGTTCACACAGAGCAGACGAGCTCAACAGAAAATAAGTTCTACATGGACTAAAAAGACGTTTGTCAGGCCTCAGGAAATCGTTGCGTTGTGACTTGTTGTTGCTCGTGTTCATTAAACATTTTACACAAATCAATCTACTTTATGTAACATTTTAGCGGCGAGACTTTTCCCTCGTTCGTCATTAGCTTTAACGGAGTTCTCGTCAAACGGAAGTGCGTTTACAACAAAAGTGCAAAAAAACGGCAAAAGTGGGCGGGGCAGAATAAGGTGAATAAGTAAAGCAAATAACAAAGGCACATGTTCAGTTTCCATCTAAGACAGGGCTATTCAACTTAAGGCCCTCGGGCTAAATCAGGCCCTCCGAGGGACATGATCCGGCCAAAAACCCAACTTTGAAAATATAAAAAAAATTTTATTTCTTGCCATTGGTTTGGACCTGTTTTAGTCCTGGTTTTGTCCTGGTTTAGTCCTGGTTTTGTCCTGGTTTAGTCCTGGTTTAGTCCTGGTTTAGTCCTGGTAGACCTGCTTTATCTAATATCCACAAAATCCACCTTATGCAAGCATACAAACCTTTATGCAAATTAAAGCAGATCTAAGACGTAACTTCAGTGACGATAAAATGTTACTCAGTTCTGCTAAATGCGATATTTGGCGTTTCCATCTCCTGCTTCTTATGCTTATATAATTCAAAAAAAAAAAATATTATGCATTTTTTAAAACTGTGTGTAAACTGCATGTTTAGCTTTTAAACATGCTCTTGAGTACCTTTGATTTGCCAGTTCATGTTTTGAAACAAACAAAATAAAAGGTTTATTAATAAATAATTCATGTTTTCCTCAGGAGTCTGCAAACAATAGTACATCCAGCCAGCAGATGGCGCTAAACGCTTAACCTAGCAGCAGCAGAAATTGTGTTTAGACGGAAGAAATGCTCTGAACAAGTCTGCCGATGATTTAAGGACATAAAACAGCGGACGATTCTCAGATAAGTGACGTAAATGATCTGAAAATATGTCTTAAAATCAGGAAGTTCAACAGGAAGTGTGTTTGACACTCGGAGGGGAAAGATTTTTCAATAAATATTCCTTAAAACAGTGTGAACCCAACTGAATGCTACTCTAGCTGTGTTTTTGGTGTTTGGAACATTGTTAGAACATGGTTTAAAGCTCAAAAAAGTCACTGAAGCAGAATATGCGTGTCCTTTAAAATAAGGTGATAAAACGCACTTATTGCTTCCAAAATCCCTCTTATCGGCAAAATACTCAATACACACAGACTACTCAGCACTTTGTTCTTGTTTTTTTTGTTTTTCCCTTAATCTGTGATACATATATTGGATTGTGCTGTCTGGCACTGGGAAATCTTTCCCTCCAAAGATAAAATATCTATGAATCTTATTTTTCCTGCAGAGCGGAGGTTTAAGTCCCACCACAGATAAGGCTTCCCTCAGAGCGGTTTAAAACATAAGCAAAAAAAAAGAGCATTGTTTCATAAGATTTTTAAATTTAAACACACTAGCTCTGGTTTTGTTTAACTCTGAAAAACAAAACATGCAATCATTGTTTTTATTCTAAATTCCAGTCACCAATTTGCAGAATAGAATAGCAATGTGTATTCTCATAAAAAACAAAAACAAAAACTCACCTTTTAAAGATCCAATGCATTGTTTTTCAAGCCTTCAAATCTTCGTCTAATCTAATTGTCTAAATTGCACAACTTTTTGACGAGAGTCTACATGAGGTTTAAAGGGAACATATTCTGCTACAGTGACAGGCTTTTAACCCATGAACAATGTTCCGTCGTCAAAAAACACACCTGGAGTTGCATTTAGCTTCATTCATGCTCATTTGGTGAATCCTGGTTAGATCCTCTCCCTCCGACGCCAAAAACACTTCCTGCTGAACTTCATCGATCAATGACATTTTTCCCATTTAGATGTCCCTTATCTGAGAACCTTCTGCTGTTTTATGACCTCGTTCTGAGCACTTCTGTGTCTAAACACGATCACGACAAACTCACTCGCATTTCCTGAAAAATGCATTTCTGGCTTGTGTAAGCGCTATGCAGACATTTCGTAAATGTATTTTTTGTAAGTTCTAAAACATGAAATACCAAATTCAATGTACTCAAGAGCGTGTTTAATGGCTTTTTTTTTTTTTTGGTAATTTTGCTCTCAACATATTGACTTTCATGTGGAAACAACAAACTTGAAATCTGCTCCTAAAGATGTTTTATTATTTAAATCCACTTCATCCATAGATTTCTCTGGGACATTGTAACTTCAAAGGACGTTTTCTTAAAATACATTTTTCTCCCTCGAGACATAAAGATCAGCCTTAAAGTAGCTCCTACCAAACACCAAACTTTACAGTCTTATATTCAACAAGATTTTAACGAAACGTACACAAGGATTTGTTGATATCTAATTCTAAAACTTATTTATTGAACTTTCAAGTCGAAAAAATGAGGCAAAATTTAAATTTTTTGGAACAATTTTCAGTCCAATCTTGTAGATAAGAAATCCAAAATCCCCATCTGTTAATTTTTTCGTAACTAATATGTTACAAGAAATTTAAATTTAGTTCAGTCCATTTTTCATATTTTTATGCCCCAAATATGTGAATTGTTTGGTCATTTTTAAACATAAAATGCTTTGTTTGATGAAAAACTTGTAATCTGTTTTTTTCTTTTTCTTACATTTATGTGAGTAAACTACAGGAGAAGTTTACAATTCTTTAAATTTAAGACAGTGAATCATCAACTGACTCGATTCTTTCATGAAGTTCTGATTTTTAAATGTGATTTAAAATAAACACACCATATTAATCCAGAGAGTGTTCCCCAAGCCAAATGTCAACAATTTCATATACGAATGAATCAATTTCCTCAGAGTAACGAGGCACGAGAGTCCGTGGACATGCACAGAGCTATTTGTGTTGGTTCCCACGAGGTTCTCTTCTCCGTCGACTCAAACGGACAGTCTTTAAATAGAAGTAAAACAAATGAGCCACATCCTTCGGTGCATGAGCCCGAGGTGAGAGCGCTAATGTCCTGTCAGTCCAGACCCGGGACGCGCTCTGCACCTCCGGGCTGCTCCTCTCTGGACTCCTGATTTAGCCGCGCACAAATCATTACTGTGTGAATACGTTGTTGTTTTTTTTCACATGAACGAGCACATACTGTTGTGTTGTTTATGTGTGGTGCATTCAAGGACAGCAGATGATGTAGGTTACTTTATGTCGGCTTTCACTGCATCTACGGATCTTCTCTTGGGTTTTCCTCTGGGCCTCAGCTCCAGCTTCAGCTTCTTCTGCGAGGCAAGTTTATTTGTAGAGTGTGATTCGTACGCAAGGCAATTCAAAGTGCTTTACATAACAGGAAAACTTTTTTATTAATTAAATTAAAATGAGAAAACATAAAAACATACAAAATTATTATAACGTTAATTTAAAGGTGAAGAGTGCGGATAGCAAGAGCAGGAGGCCGGTCCGTGTTATTCCTGACTCTGGCACCAGCAGGAGGCCGGTCCATGTTAGTCCTGACTCTGGCACCAGCAGGAGGCCGGTCCGTGTTTAGTCCTGACTCTGGCACCAGCAGGAGGCGGTCCATGTTTAGTCCTGACTCTGGCACCAGCAGGAGGCCGGTCCATGTTTAGTCCTGACTCTGGCACCAGCAGGAGGCCAGTCCATGTTTAGTCCTGACTCTGGCACCAGCAGGAGGCCGGTCCATGTTTAGTCCTGACTCTGGCACCAGCAGGAGGCCGGTCCATGTTTAGTCCTGACTCTGGCACCAGCAGGAGGCCAGTCCATGTTTAGTCCTGACTCTGGCACCAGCAGGAGGCCGGTCCATGTTTAGTCCTGACTCTGGCACCAGCAGGAGGCGGTCCGTGTTTAGTCCTGACTCTGGCACCAGCAGGAGGCCGGTCCATGTTTAGTCCTGACTCTGGCACCAGCAGGAGGCCGGTCCGTGTTTAGTCCTGACTCTGGCACCAGCAGGAGGCCGGTCCATGTTTAGTCCTGACTCTGGCACCAGCAGGAGGCCAGTCCATGTTTAGTCCTGACTCTGGCACCAGCAGGAGGCCAGTCCATGTTTAGTCCTGACTCTGGCACCAGCAGGAGGCCGGTCCATGTTTAGTCCTGACTCTGGCACCAGCAGGAGGCCGGTCCATGTTTAGTCCTGACTCTGGCACCAGCAGGAGGCCAGTCCATGTTTAGTCCTGACTCTGGCACCAGCAGGAGGCCAGTCCATGTTTAGTCCTGACTCTGGCACCAGCAGGAGGCCGGTCCATGTTTAGTCCTGACTCTGGCACCAGCAGGAGGCCGGTCCACGTTTAGTCCTGACTGTGGCACCAGCAGGAGGCCGGTTTATGTTTAGTCCTGACTCTGGCACCAGCAGGAGGCCGGTCCGTGTTTAGTCCTGGCTCTGGCACCAGCAGGAGGCCGGTCCATGTTTAGTCCTGACTCTGGCACCAGCAGGAGGCCGGTCCATGTTTAGTCCTGGCTCTGGCACCAGCAGGAGGCCGGTCCATGTTTAGTCCTGACTGTGGCACCAGCAGGAGGCCGGTCCGTGTTTAGTTCTGGCTCTGGCACCAGCAGGAGGCAGTGCAGAGACCTCAACACAGACTAATGTGCTCGTACTTCCTGGTTCTAGTCAGATTCTGGATGGTTCTGGATGGACTGCAGCTGTTTTTCGGCTTGTTTGGAGAGGCCAGTGAGCAGCCGTCACAGTCGTCTAACCCAGGGGTTCCCACATTTTCTGGCTGGGAACCCCAAAATAGCCATGCAACTGACTCGAGACCCCCAAAGCAAAAGTAAAAAATATTTTAAATGTCAAAGCATGTTAAATCAGGTGTAATATTGGTTATTTGAATAGTTTATTGTCTTATTAGACCCTATTCCACTAAAATATACAGTTTTAAATTTTTTTTTTAAAGTGAGCAAATACAGTGTCACATATATTCAAATTAGATCTTGAAATCATCTTGTGACCCCCGTCTCATCCCCCCACTTTGGGAACCACTGGTCTAACCCACTGGAGACAAATGCATGGATAAATCTCTCCAAGTCCGGTTTAGACTCTATACCAGGGGTGTCCAAACTTTTTCCATCGAGGGCCACATATTGACATACAGACCAATCGGAGGGCCACAAATCAATCATGAAATGTTAAAAAAGTTGCATTTATCTGATGTTTTAAGCACCACCACATCTACATTCAGTCTCAGTGCCTTAATATCAGGTCTGGACTGCACATAGACTGTAGACAGTGGACTATGGGATTGTGACGTCACCCATAGTGTTTGCCTCCAGCCAAATGAAGCCCATCGCGGCTAGCAGTTATAGCGGCTAAAGCGGAGCCAGACTCCATATTTAAATCCGAGTGCGTATCGTGACAACCACACGGACTAATCAGGAACGCGGTTGCTAACGGTATCCGCCCCTCGGTGAGAGGAGACGGCGGCAACGTGCAGCGCTAGCTGTCTATCAAACCTGTTGCTAACACGAGCGAAAACGGCCCCTGGAAAAGGAAGCACCTGATTGGTCAGTTATTATTGCTAATAACTTGATTTATGAACAACCTAATGAAAAAAAAAACACCCGATTCATGTGGAGTGTGTCAAAACAGACGTTTTAGTTTCAAGATGGTGAGTTTGACAGAAACAGTTACAGAGTGAAGGGCACCAGTGTCACAATAGAAAGTGAATGGCAGCTCGGCTTCATGGAGCCAGGAGCACCTCCATAGCTGCTTCCTATTTGGAACGCGGCGGCTAGCATGCTAACATGGTCCACTGATATCTACAGTCTATGGTACTGCACCAAAATGTTAGTTATTTAGGTAAGAATTGTAGAAAATTTGAAATGTGCTGTAAAAAGTACTTATCAGGACAATGTGGGCCAGTTCACCAGGAGCCTAAGGGCCAAGAAAAATTGGTCTGAGGGCCGCATTTGGCCCCCGGGCCTGAGTTTGGACATGCCTGCTCTATACCATTGATTTTGGCGATGTTTTTTTACATGGTATAAGGCTGTTGGTGTCATTGATTTGATGTGGCTAAGTTCAAGTCTGAGTCCATTATTACCCCCCACTATCTTTCCCCTTTACTCTCTCACCCACTTTCTCATCCTTTCACACTCTCCCCCTCCTTATATGTTTTCTCTCCTCATTTGTTTTCTTTATCCACCTTTTTTTCTTCTTCTCTCTCCAACTCCCAATCTTGTTTTCACTCTTTCATCCTCTCTTTCCCTCTCACTCGCTTTCTCATTCTCACCCTCTTTCCTATTTTCCTAACTACTCTTCTCATCCCCTTTCAGTCTTCCCCCTTTTGTCTTTTCTCTCTCTTCCCCTTTCTCCCTTTCACTCTTTTCTCTCCAGCTCCTTCTATCACTCTCTCAGCATCCCCATTTCTTTCTCTCTCTCTCTATTTGTTTCTTTATTTCCTCCTCTCTCTTTTTCTCTCCCATTATTTTTCGCTCATTTCACCTCTCTTCCCCCGTTATCTTCTTTCTCTCTTTCCTCCCTCTCACTTTCCCTCTTCCCCACTTTCTGTCTTATTTCTCTCTCTTCCCCTCTCTGCTCTCTCACTCTTTCTCACTCTCTTGTCCATCTCCCTCTTTTCCTTTCTCTCCACCATTTCCTCTCCCTCTCCTTCCATCTCTCTCAACCTCTTTTTCTCCTTTTCTTCCCACTTCTCTCCCCCTCTCTGCTCTCTCGTTTCTCCTCCTCAATCTCCCATCTCTTTTTTCTTTCCCTTTTCCCTTCCATCCCCACTCTGTTTCTCTTTTACGCTTCCTTCTCTCGCTCGTTTCTCACCCTCTTTGCCGTCTCCCACTCCCCTTTTTGTTTCCTTCTCCTTCTCAGTCTCATCCCTCCCTTTCTCTCTCTCTGCTCAAACTTTTGACAGATTACTTTGCCGTGCAGCGCCCATCGCTTTCCTCTGACCTTGGAGCTGTGGGTTTGGTCTTGTCGAACAGCTAAACTCCGCCCGGCTCCAGATGGACGTGTCACCGTGGAGGAATGGAGCGCACCTCGTCTGGTTTGTGTTTACGGGAGCAGATGGCGCCGACACGAGAGGAATCTGTTATTGCAGATTTAAGCACCTCTGCCGTACAAACTGTGACAAACATTAAATCCTTGTTTGCATATCATTTCAGAGCCGCGAGGATTTTAGATTTGAAGCTGCACTATGAAGCTTTTCGGGTGGAGGTCCAGTGGAGATGTCATTGTTTTTCCTGGAGTGACTTTGAATAGTTTATGGTCAGGCCAAATGGGAATCTATAAACCCCACAGTTTTAGGAACTCTCTTGGACTGTTTTGGGGGAAGCATGGCAACTTGATCCTCTGGTTCCTCCTGCTCTTCCCATCAACAATATTCATTCGTTTAGTGCCGATGTCTGTTCATTGCTGTTCACAAGTTCCTTTCTCCCACTTCCATCTGAAGAGTGCTACTGTTGCTGCTGCTAATCCACTAATGAATAAATAAACAACGGACTAACTTCAAAATTCTCCTAACCACTTTCAAAGCTGTCCATAACCTGGCTCCACCGTACATCTCCGAGCTCCTCCACATCTCCACTCCCTCTCGCTCCCTCCGGTCCTCCTCCTCTCTCCTCCACATCTCCACTCCCTCTCTCTCCCTCCGGTCCTCCTCCTCTCTCCTCCACATCTCCACTCCCTCTCGCTCCCTCCGGTCCTCCTCCTCTCTCCTCCACATCTCCACTCCCTCTCGCTCCCTCCGGTCCTCCTCCTCTCTCCTCCACATCTCCACTCCCTCTCTCTCCCTCCGGTCCTCCTCCTCTCTCCTCCACATCTCCACTCCCTCTCGCTCCCTCCGGTCCTCCTCCTCTCTCCTCCACATCTCCACTCCCTCTCGCTCCCTCTGGTCCTCCTCCTCTCTCCTCCACATCTCCACTCCCTCTCACTCCCTCCGGTCCTCCTCCTCTCTCCTCCACATCTCCACTCCCTCTCTCTCCCTCCGGTCCTCCTCCTCTCTCCTCCACATCTCCACTCCCTCTCGCTCCCTCTGGTCCTCCTCCTCTCTCCTCCACATCTCCACTCCCTCTCGCTCCCTCTGGTCCTCCTCCTCTCTCCAGCTCTCTGTCCCCTCTCTCTGCTCCTCAGCTCTGGAGCTCTCTCCCTCCTGACCTCCGAAACATAGACACCCTTCCACTTTTCAAATCCAGACTCAAAACTCACCTGTTCATACAATCCTACACCACAGAACTCAGTCACTCCAACACCATCATCCAGTTCTGTTTGTGGGTTTTATTCTGTTGTTTTTATTTCTTGTTGTTATGTACAGTGTCCTTGAAAGGCGCTTATAAATAAAATGTATTATTATTATTATTATAATGACTGAACGTGAAATGCCACGATCCTTTTTGTGCAAATAAACTCATTCTTGAATCAATCAACCAAGAGAAAAAGGGACAGAACAGGCAACATTTCGACACCCAGACATCTTATTTATCAAAATGCCACAGACATGGACTGTGTCTTCCCAGAGTTACAACTAGATCTATTAAATATACTCCTTCTACAGCTTCTTCTACAGTCACGCCTGGCGACACTGACTCTGGTTCAGCTCCGGTTCTCAAGATTCAGAAACTGCTTAAAATCAGTGCGCCCTGTTACACCGACCTTGGAGCACTGTGGCCGCGGTCCTGCTGCCACGCGGGTCTGCAGAATCGGCAAGATGTCTATTTTTGCCGGATGCTGCAGCGGTCTGGTGCGGCATTAGAGGAGTGTTCTCGAGCAAAACCACGTGAATCTGTGTCTTTCGTCAAAAATGGACCGCAGTAAACCGGAGTTGGTGCAACAGGCAGTCTGCAAGTGACCCTGCAAGTCCACCGGGCTGGAGTCGGTACATAATTAAAGGCCCTTTTCTCAGTGGCGCCCAGAAAGTTACGTTTGCGGAGCTTCACTTGCCGTTCCAATTATTCTCTATTGGAGCTAGCCAAGTCTTGCTGACATAAAACAAAATTTAAAAAGCTCTCACGGCGGAGAGCGAGTCACAGATGGATCGCAGCATCTTAAGACCTTTACGTACGACACAAATATGTGACCAGAGTAATCCTGTATGTTTGTGTTTTTGTCTCAAAGGTAAATGCTAGCATGCATGCGTGGATGTATTAAAAGAACTGGATAAGACACGCCCCCTCTATCCGTGTCCCAGATTGATTAGTGGCCGTGCGAGGTACTGCAGTCTCTTGGAACCAGCCTTTTTCTATGATTGCACATTATAATTGCAGACAGAGCTAAATTATTATCGGTATTTAAATAAAATAGAAGGAAATGTTCTAAAATCACCGAAATTACCGCTTTTATCTGAAGTGACGTCACACAAACATGTGCGAGTCACGTGAACGAGTGTCGGACGATACAAACAGAAGCTCGTGGAAAAGGCTCGACTAGAGACACCTGTAAGTTGTATTTTATTTCATTTCAGACGCTTCACGTGTGTCTAACATGAAGAACACAATTACAATCACACAAGCTAACGCTAACACAAAAACTTGCAGCTGCTGGTCATTCACGTCGCTTAAAGCATCATGGGGGATTGTCGTCAGGTGGCGCCCTAAAGCAAAGATGGCCGCCTCCGTATCAGGAAGTAAATACGGAAGTAAGACATTTCTTTGGGGTCATGCACCAATGAGCTCAGGCCATAGGGATAAACAGGGCGCCATTTTGGATTCATCTTCCAGGTTTGCTGCCAGTGATTATTCAGCTGTTACTTGCGATCCGCTTTGTGTTCATTCATTATTTACTTATTTTAGTGACGCTCGCCTATTCTCTGCATGTTTACGGCCACCAGAACTAGCCGAACGCTAATATGAAAAGGAGATTGGGCATTATTCACTTTATTCCGGAAGTTGCCGTACGCGCCGCCGTCTTGTTTCCGTTGTAGTTCACATGGAGCAGATGAGCTCAACAGAAAATAAGTTCTACTCGGACTAAAAAGACGTTTTCAGGAAATCGTTGCGTTGTGACTTGTTGTTGCTCATGTTCATTAAACATTTTACACAAATCAATCTACTTTATGTAACATTTTAGCGGCGAGACTTTTCCCTCGTTCGTCATTAGCTTTAACGGAGTTCTCGTCAAACGGGAGTGCGTTTAAAACAAAAGTGCAAAAAACGGCAAAAGTGGGCGGGGCAGAATAAGGTCAATAATGACTCAAAATTTGTTTAGTAACATTCTTTCTTCCCTTGTGGAATTTAGTTTTTGTTTCAATTGGTAAATATTTAGTGTTTTATCAAGCTCTGCAGTGGAGGAATAATGAGGAATATCGCGTTAGTTAAAGGTGAAAGAGCAGTGATTGGGCGCAGCGTGTGAGAGGGGACACACATGGAGAGCAGCAGGTTTCATTACCAAGTGCAGTTTCCTCGTGTCTCTGCAGGAGCCAAACGTGGACAGTGTGTGGAGATGATCAAACTGAATTAATGCCGCTCCGGCTGACCCCAGAGCAGCGGGAGGCTCCGGGCGATTAGGCCTTTACAAACGGAGCAGGACAGAGCTGTGGGCTTTATCTCGCGTTATCTGCAAAGAGCATAAAGGTTTAGTTGTTTTTCAATTCATTTTGCGCAGCTCAACATGACAGCAGCAGTCGCCCCGTGGCTGATGTAGTCAAACAGATAATGGTTGGAAAATCGAAGGATGAAGCTGACATTTTATCCTTATTTACCCGAGTTCCACTGATATCCCAAAAAGATTCAGTTGGTCTTCTTTGATAAATATTTTGGATTTTTCCATTTCTTTTTTCTTTTTTTTTTGTTAATAGATTTGTGCTAACATTGCTCGTTCATCAGAAACATACCTGTCAGCTTCATTCACACATTTTTTTTCCTGTTTTGTAAGTCCAGTTTTGTGGCTCGCTGTTTTTAAGTCCATAAATAAATACAATTTTCTCTGCATTTCTGCCTCAAATCATGTTCAATACAGCTGCCTGCTTCCGTTAGCATGTCGAGGCGAACTATCCTCCATATCCTCTCTGTAATTCACTCTGCAGCCAGTAGATGTAGCTCAATCTCAATTCCTGTCATGGCAAATGCCTTACTACTAAAAGTCAACGTTACTACATTTTGAACATGTTATTTTAAGTTAAGTAAAGGTACTAACAAGCATGTTTAAAGGACAATAACACAACAAAAATGTATATTGTTTGTTGTAGAAAGGACAAATATTTAGCAAAATTGACTTTCTGGAGCTTTTATCCATGCTCTAACACTATTTCATCAACAAAAACGCACCTGGAGCAGCATTTAGTCATGTTTGTTTGCTGATGCTGGTTTGTAAATCCTCTCTCTCCATCACTGTGTTCTGAACTCCTTCATGTGTGACATAGATGATGCTGACGTCATTTTTCCCAGAATCCTTTGCTGTTTTAAGTTTTAAATCATGGCTAGACTCGCTCTGAACATTTCTTCCGTCTAATCACGATAAATACAACTTCGTCAGATCGACTCTTTAGTGCAGTGCATTTTGGGTATATATTTACATGTGTGTAATTGCCTCTACAGCCAGTAGATGGAGCCACAGCTAAGTCAAAATGACATCTCCCAAAGCAGTTGGGAAGTGCAAAGTGCAAAGTAATGTTTTTCTGTGTAAAAGCATTTTATTTTTAGTTCTAAAACATGTCAAACTGAAGACACTCAAGAACAGGTTTAAAGGCTAAAAACAATACAAAAATGCACAATATTTTTCCTTTAACTCTGCCTACTTTTATCTCTTCTATCAGACCAGTGTTTGCTTGATTGTTGTCATACTTTGACATGTTTCAACTGCCATCATTTCAGAGTCACGTTGTGTTGCTGTGTTGTTTTTCCAGCTGAGCTAAAGGCACTGTACCTGTTTTGAAACGTGAAAAACAGAACTAGTTCATATACTCATCTTTCTGCATGTAATAAATTAGAATCTGGTTTGCCCCTGCACAGACAGATTGTAAAAGCATCTATTTGAGTCCAAATTAGACAATAGCGCTTTCTCTGCATCTATTTATTCACCTTATTCTGCCTCGCCCACTTTTGCCGTTTTTTTGCCACAGATACGCTCTTTTGTTGTAAACGCACTTCCGTTTGACGAGAACTCCGTTAAAGCTAATGACGAACGAGGGAAAAGTCTCACCGCTAAAATGTTACATAAAGTAGATTGATTTGTGTAAAATGTTTAATGAACACGAGCAACAACAAGTCAACAACGCAACGATTTCCTGAGGCCTGAAAACGTCTTTTTAGTCCATGTAGAACTTATTTTCTGTTGAGCTCGTCTGCTCCATGTAAACTAATACAACGGAAACAAGACGGCGGCGCGTACGACAACTTCCGGAATAAGGTGAATAGACTGATTCTAAATGAAGCAGGAAGGGCGTCATTAGCATGCTAATGTTTGTTAGCTTTACCCAGAACGGCAACAACTCAGGATCAGAGACTCGTGAAAAGTACAAATAAACTCATTGCTCTGAATGTTTAGGACGCTGTAAATACGCTGATGTAATCCCTCATTCATCCAGGCGTGATTCATTGTACAAAAGGTTTCAGGGGTTGTCATCCGGACGCTGTTTGAAGATCGAGACGTTTCGACTTCTATCTAGAAGTCATTGTCAATCAGAGAGCTGGTCTGGGAACTCTGGCTTATATGCTACTCTGAGTATTGAGAACTGTAAATACTTTAAAATTAACTAGGTCTGTTTTTCACGTTTCAAAAACAGTAAAAATCAGTTCCAGTGCCTTTTAGGTTAAGGTACACTTTATTTTCCCCGCAGAGAAATTTGTCTTCTGCATTTGACCCATCCTTCAGTGCCGCAGTGGTCAGGAGCAGTGGAGAGAAAGGACTACACCGCTCTTCTGGCTTCTGCATTTCCACTGCCTCTTTTATCCAGCGATGGTGTTTGTTGTCCCAATAACCTTGGCTCCATTCCAGTCCATTACGTGGTTGTCCCTTCTGCAGTGGTCTAACACTCCAGTTGTTCTTCTGCTTTTCTCATTCTTGGCACGTTGTTCTAAGGAAGTCGTGCTGTAGAGGGCACTGTCGTCCTTCCTCTCCCAGAAGGAACTTGCCAAAGACTGTGTAAATCAGCCGGGAAGACACACCACAGAAACAACATAGGACTGAAAACGACTGGAGACAAGCAGTCGAAACATGACAAGGTGTGACAACAAACAAACAAACAGACTCTGGTCGGATAGAAGAATTAAAAGTATCTACACTCCCACTGAGTTTCAGAATCTCATTTTCCAGTCCTGACCCCAGAAGGAATCATATTTTACTCAGGGCTCAGGGAGAAGATGTGAACTCAGAAACCCAGTGAGAAAAAGAGAAACCTTAAGGAAAACTACAATGAAAGAGAGGTCCACTCCCATGGGCCCAGACTAAACCAGGATTACACCATGACAGACTGTAGGAGCTGAGGACAATTCCTCATTCCTACATTTCCTCATCAAAAACATACCAGGAGTGACTAGTGTTTTGTTTCACACACGTTAAAACTCTGAGGTTATTCGTCCACTCCAGAGATCAAAACACAGAGCAGTTCAATGAAACAAGATCTCTGACCACACTGGGACTAAACCAGGTCTGCGTCTGTATCCTTCTATCACCCACTGGGAAAGTCAAGAGCCGTATCAACACGTTTGATGTTTATATATCCACTCTATGATGTAACTGACAGCAAGATTCAAAAACAGAAAATATTTATGAATCTTTGAAATATTTCCACACACATGAGGCTGAGACATCACAGCAGTGGATCTGATGCATGAAACATGGAAGGAAGTGTTTCAAACAGCAACCACACGTCAACTGTAATGAGTAATTATTACAAAATACTTCACAGAAGCAGTTAACATGCCATGCATTCATCAAAATGCACACAATCTAGTTTGGAACTCTTTTCTAAAACCCCTGGGGAACCATCAGACATTTGGGGGCTCAAATTTGGGTCCCGCCCCCATGTTGGGAATGACTGATGTACATCATGCACATTCCTAATGTCCACTGTCCCCCTCAAAATAAACCAATAAAATGGTTTATTTCTGGGTTAAATGACAGCACGTGTCCGTCCTGCCCTGAACACTGACACGGAGAGGCTGCACAGTCTCACACCGAACACATTTAGACCTAACAACAGCTCTAACTGAACCTGATGTTCAGCACAACACATTCTGTGATTAAAGACTCGCTCCACGGAGCGTGTTCTCTGTGGCCCGACCTCTTCTCTGGTGTTCACTGGAGTGTTATGATGTGATGGACGGACAGCGTGAGTGAGCGGGAGAAAAGGTGACATCATGATTCTCACACGGCCCTGTCACAGCCTTCACATCACACACGACCTCTGACCTTTGAAACGCCTCCATAAACACAGTCATCTCTGAGCTGTCCAAAAACACACGCGACTCGCTCCAGCACCACCCGCTGCTGCAGGAGTTCACACAGAGAGGATTCATGTTCAGGAGGGGAAAACTGCAGTCGTACTGCAGCCTCTGAGTCTGAGCCCCAACTCACACAGTGGATACAGCCGTGGTGTTCATGTGGTCGTTGAATCAAATTAACAAAGGTATCATAGGCAGAGTAGGCAACATTCAACGTGAGATACTCTTTAGGCAACACGTGTAGCTCGTAGTGTAGCAGGACGTGTGTATAAGTCCTGATATACTGAACTGAACGTCTATTAGAAAACATGCTCTGCTTTTGAAGACTTTGGAGGAGGTGAGCATGTTCCTGATCGGATCGCCTGTGGGTTCACTGCTGACAGATGACAGGTTCGGCCGGCTGGTCCCGTTTGGATCTCGCAAGCTTTTTCCTTAAAGGGCCTCTGACAGGTTGAATGACTCATTTAACTAAAATGTAGTTAAGATAAATATATTTCAATTTGTACTAAAATCTTTACACATTTTATCACAGTTTAGCTATTCTTGTAGATTTTTAATTGTATTTCCTGGTTGTAAAGTATGACATCATGCTAGGAAATTACCATAGCAACCACACTGTACACTGGGCCAAAACTCATCTAATGTCACAGATTTTGTTACTTTGACAAAGAGAAATGCATATGAACACCTTTATTTTGTCGAATTAATGTTTAAAGGGTCAAAAAATAGTTTAATTTGTGTAAATTATGTATAACATTTGTCTCCCCAGTGTGATCAATTTGTTTACTTCCTGTAATTTTCAACAGATTTTTCAGATTTTTTTTCAGCAACATAAAACAATGAATAAAATATAATAAAATATATAAAAGAGGGATGCACAAAATTAAGAATAAAATAGACTAAGATAGACTAAGACTATATACAGAAATGTACAGTTGGCAGACACTGCAAATGTGCAAATGTGGCAGTGCAAATAAGGAGAGAAAGGTAGGGTGAGCGTAGACTGCAGTGTTCTGTTGTTTATTTGCTTTTCGTATCTGGTTTATCGTTGTTGTCCAAAAAAATATTCATATTCATACATTTTTACTTTATCAGTATCACAGTACTTAACGATCATAACATTTCCTATATTGTGCAGTGCTACATGTGCAAATTTTAAATAAACTTTGCGCCTTTTGGAACAGTTTTTAAAATAAACAAACCATGACCGAACGGACTTAAAGGGCCTATGAGGTTGAAATACACATTCAACTAAAATGCAGTTAAGATAAATATATTCACATTTCTACTAAAATCTTTACAAACTTAACCCCAGTTTAGCTATATTTTAGGTTTTAAATTTTACTTCCTGGTTGTAAAGTATGACATCACACTAGGAAATTACCATAGCAACCGCACTGTACATCGGCCAAAACGCATCTAATGTCACAGATTTTGTTCATTTGACAAAGAATAACACATGTGAACACCTTTATTTTGTTGAATCAAAGTTTAAAGGGTCAAAAAAGTAGTTTATTTTGTGTAAATCATACATGACCTTTGTCTCCCCAGCGTGATGTCATCAGTTTGTTTACTTCCTGTATTTGTCGACAGATTTTTCAACTTTTCTCCACAAACAGCGACCTGATTGGTGCAAAACTATAATTCGTATTCACACAAAGTATTAAAACACTGAATAAAGTCAAAATTAGAAAATCATAAAAACCCGTCATACGCACTTTAAGTCCCATGTTAGAGTGAGCTTGTTTAACTTTACCCGCTCCTCTGTGTTGTGCCGAGACTCCTCTGTGTCGCCGCAGGTACAATGACAATCAATGCTCCCGCTCGATACAGCACTGTCCGGACGCCATTTTGTGTCTGCTGCCTGTGCTTTCCATTGTGGAGCAGGTCAGAGGGGCCCGCTCTCTGTTTCATGGGACCGTGTGAGTGTACGGACTCATTTACAGAGCGATGGCGCCGTCCTCCAGGGAGACGGGCGGCCAGTAATTGAATGGTGTTTGAAGTCGTGGGCATCTACAAGCTCAATGTATCTTTGGAGAATAAATAAAAATGAGAACTCTGTTTAGATCCCGGGAGAGAATAGGAGATAGATAGGAGAACGATAGGAGATAGATAGGAGAACATGAAGAAAGTTTTATGTAAGTTATAAAACGCATTTCATACATCAAGCAACAATTTAAAAAGCAAACTGAATTTACAAAACTAAAATACATGACCAAAATCCAAGATGTCTACTCGACTTTTTGATTCTTTTAAAGCAGAACTAAGTAACTTTGATGACAGATACTCTGCTAGTGAAAAGATGCAAAAAGCTTTTATTATTTTTACTTTTTAAAATTGAAATAAGGAAGTAAAATCACACAAAGAAACATTCCATGTTTTAAGCCAGGGATTCTCAGGTAAGTTTTCCTTGGGTCAGTGCTGCTCCGCCCACCTCGGCCTGAGGAGGGGGCTCTAGCATGTCCTGATTCCCTTCCTTATATCTCGCCTGCTGTGCCACATACAGGCCGTAACACTTGTACAACAGGTGATAACTTCTGATTTTTTTATTTATTTTTTTATAATGCCCAAAATCACAACAACAGTTGCCTCGATGGGCCACAGGTAGAAAGCAGTTCAGATAACTGTCCCAGAATGCCCCTGTCCTTTGACCCTCCTTCGCGGCGAGGAAAAACTACAAAAACCCCATGGGAAAAAGTAGAAACCTCGGGAGAACCACAGTGAAGGAGAGATCCTACTCCCCGCGGACCCGGACAGGCTGCAGATGAACTAGGACTGACATCCACTTGGACCAGAACCACTCAAGAGGGAGGTGGCTTTAAAGAGTTCCTCCAGGCGGACGAGGAGCAGTCCACCCAGTGTAGAGAGATCCTCCAGCAGGAGACGAGGAACAGTTCATCTAAAGTAGAAGGAGTTCGTCCAGGCAGACGAGGTGTGGCTAGTCCAGCTGTCCAGGCCGGTGGCGCATAGATCGTCCAGACAGGTGGGGGTGGGGGTGGTCACTGGAGCAGCCGCCGCAGTGCCTGAAACAGTCTCCACTCCCCGGGGGAAGTGGAGAGAAAGAGAAACATGTGAACAGCAATGAACAGACTACAGTTGAAGTAATATTAAATATTGTTGATAGATAAAGTAGGAAGAACCAGAGGATAGTGTTCAAGCTGCCATACTTCCCCCAGCAGAATTGCTCCAAGGGCAGCGTAGCTAAAACTGTAGGTTTTTATTTCTATTCCTAACTGGCCTGACCATAAGCTATTTCAAAGAGGAACGTTTTGAGCCTGGTCTTAAATGTAGAGACTGTGTCGGCCTCTTTTACATGAACAGGGAGCTGGTTCCATAACACAGGAGCTTGGTAGCTAAATGCTTGACCTCCTACTGTGCTTTTAGAGACTCTGGGGACTAACAATAGTTCAGCATTTTGAGAACGAAGAGCTCTGTTTGGATGGTACGCTACTATTGCATCTTTGAGGTAGGATGGGGCCATGTTGTTTATAGCTTTATAAGTCAGGAGGAGGATTTTAAATTTGATTCTAAACTCAACAGGAAGCCAGTGAAGAGACTCTAACACTGGTGAAATATGATCTCTTTTTTTTTTTTTTTTTTTTTTTTCTAGTACCTGTTAATAATCTTGCTGCTGCATTTTATGATGTGTCCCACTCCTTTAGATAATTTTCATCAGCTGTAAAAATAAAAGGCTTGGCTCTTATTGTCTTTTTTCATCAGGAGATCAAAACTTAATGTCGTGGAAAATATCAGTAATTTTGGAGAAACAACACTTTTTCAACGCTTGAAAATTCTGTCCTAAGTTTGCACAGAGAGCATCCCCACGTCGAGCGTTCGTTCAGTGTGAACTCTTTCACACACTGTTTACAACAATAATGTTCAATTTTCCCTCACTAATGTGTACGTATGGGACGTGCATGAGTGGACCAGTGTGTTAGTGAGTGTTTGGAAGTGAGTGAGAGCTTTGTGCTTGATTTTGTGCGCACTTCGTTCACTGACGTCTGTACAAAATCCCTCAATCCCTCACACAGTTTCCCCTTTAGCCCCACCCATTGCCCTGCCTTAGGCCCGCCTCTGGGCAGCACCTTGCTCCGCCCTTAGAGTATAATTGCCTCGCTCATTCACCTGTTCACCCCCTTTTGTCCTGTCCTGAGGCTGCCTGCGATTGTGGAGATTTTCCCTGTCCAAATGGAATAGTGCGTGGATGACAAAAAAACACTACTCCATACTCCCTACTCCACACCACTGCCTCCTCATCATCATCATCCTCCAATAAAATCTCTGAACTGGACTTGGTTGCTGCATGTCATTCATTACGTTGAGGACTTACCTGGAACCATAAATAATAAGGATACAAGCATAGCAATTCTTTTCAGATGTTTTTAAAGGACAAATATTACGCAAAATTGACTTTCTGAGCTTTTAACCCTGTTCTCACAATGCTCCGTCACCCAAAACACACCTGGAGTTGCATTTAGCTTCATTCACATTAGTTGGAGGAATGCTGGTCAGAAAACCCTCTTCTCTCCGACCGTCAAAAACACAAAAACACATACTGAACTCTGAATTCTTCAATGTGTGACGTTTTTCGATAAATGATGTCACGTATCCGAGAATCTTTTGCTGTATTAAGCGGTGTTTTTAACCTTTTAACAACAATTCTGTCTGAAACATCTTGTCTGAAACAGCAAACAGAAACTCATGCCATCAGACTGGACAGACATAGGTAGTCTGTCAGGATATTAATGTAAACGCACTCTCTCTCCAATCCTTCATCCCGCCATTTCAACCACAACACCTCCAGCTCAGCAGCAGAACCACCAGCCACCTCTGCCTCTCCGTCTTCACCACCAAAGTCTAGGCCTTCAACACAAACATTCAACACACAGTGGAGCCGTTCTGAACAACAAACAGCTCTGAGGTCTATGAAACAGCAGATAAAATCACTTCATACAGACTCAGAATTTATAATTAAAGGTGAATGGCAGAAGGAATAAAAGATTTCAAATCTCTTTTTGTTTCTGAATAGGAAACAACTTAGCGACGGCCCGAGGGCAGTAAAGAAAACTGACTGAAAGTGTGACTTACGACTAAGAATCACAATGTCTTTTTGTAAAATCTGCAGTACAGAAGGAAGCCAAGTCTCTGCTGTGATTTGGAACTGATAGTTTGGAATTAAAAGACTATTCGTGTCTTTCATAGAGACTGTCTCACCACCAGCAAATAAAGGAAAAACACTGGAGGTCCTCGATAAACGACTGATAAAAGCGACACAGAAAAAGAGTTCAAATTCCACAAAAGGTGCAGTGCTGGCTTGTATTTTATTATTATTAATCCTTTATTTTTTTATTTCTAGACCTCATGAGACTCATGCACACTTCACCACATCAAAGACTAAACCAAGACTAAAACTGGACTAGATGTGACCAAAAAAGAACTAGAACAGGACCAAAACAAGTCCACCAAGTAAGACTGGGGCTCAATTTAAAGGGCACATATTCTTCTACAGTGACTTTATTGAGTTCCGTCATCAAAAACATACTTGGAGTTACATTTAGCTTCATTCACGTCGTTTTGAGGCATTTTGGTTTGAGAATCCTCTCCCTCCGACCATCAAAAACACTTCTTGCTGAACTCCCTCAATCAACGTTTTTTTTTGTTGTTTTTTTTTCATTTTCTACGTCACTTATGCGAGAATCCTCTGTCGTTTGAATTTAAGGTACTCCAAAGCATGTTTAAAGGCTAATAACAATATGACAAAATTCAGAATATTGTAGCGTCTCACTGGAGGTAATGGACGAGAGAGAGAGCTGTTGTTTTCTTGCAGCAACTTAACTGGTTACTGTCGGCCGGAACCACGCCAATAATCATACAACAAGCATAAAAAAAAGGACTAAAAAAGCTGTTTCCGCCTGCGTGTTTTCTTCCGTCTCTCTCAAACCTCAAACCCAACCCCCTTTATTTCATCCAATCACTTGCCTGTCTCTATAATTACTATATCAACTTATCGTTCAGTAAATCAAAAACGGAACAATATTTTTTGGGGTCAGTATTTATCGCGTGTGTCTTTTCTTTACGCTAATAGGAAACTTTTTGTTATTTTTCAAACATTGTCAAATTGCAGCTGTTATGGCTTGAAAAGTTATTACACTCATGAATTACGCTAACTAACTATTTACAGGTTTAATTCTGCTCTTTTTTCTTTTTTTTTTTTTTACGATATGACTAGTTTGAAAAAGGGTTTGCTTTTAATTTCCATCTTTAAAGTTATTGTCGTGGTAATAGTTTCAATATTATCATTTATTGGGATATTTTCTGTAACAATATATTGCACCTCAAAATGTTATACTGTGACAGGCCTACTAATCACATAACGACATAAACTTCATATAATAACAATGTAATAACAGGAGTAATCAATGACCAGAACAACTTTCTACGTTACCTCAGGGTCGCTACAATATTTTTCCCAAAAGTGACAAGTGTGAACACATCTATTTGACAACAGATGCAACAGTCACATCATTTTTTAATTGTCAAAAAACAAATTTGTAAGAAGCAACAATTTGGACATTTTCATTGACTTGCTGCTGTGACTTTGTTCTGTCTAATTCAAAGATGAGCTCATTAGTTTTAGCAGCATTTAAATCCAAAAAGTTGCTGTCACGCCAAGAAATAAAGCGCTCCGCCACGCTTGCTCTCAGGTCCAACGAGAAGTGACAGCAAGGCAGTGTCATCAGAAAATCTGACGAAGAAACTACCCCCCTGGGCGCTCCGGCATCCATTTGTATACACACAATATGTATTTATCATTTATGTTAAACACGAAATCTGCTGACGTCTAAACTTGTCAAATCTAAGAGCCAAACTTTAGTCTGTTCACGGAGGGGAGAGTTGGAGCTGAAATGCCAGGGTAAAAGTGAGGAGAGACTAGAGCCAGTTAAGACTCAACAAAACGAGGTAAAATATTTCCTTCCATCTTTAAATCGCAGACTCTTGGGGCATTAAAACTTTTAAGCGTCAATCACATCCTGAACTTTTAAATTTACAGCATTGGAGACCTTTTCACTCAGACACCTGTTCAGTCGTCCATAATACGAACAAGTGCATTTCAAAAGGAAACGGGGCCCCTGGAAATGAATGAGGCGGAAGCATGACAGTTTGAAGAAACTTAGAGTTCATTTAGACTTTTTAGACCTGGTTTAGTCTGAGTTTGGACCTGTTTAGAACAAGTTAAGACCTGATTTTTTAGGTTAAGTTTAAGTAAAGGCATGTATTAAGCAACTCGACATTCATTTAGACTTATTTAGACCTGGTTTAGTCTGAGTTTGGAATAGTTTAGTCTGAGTTTGGGCCTGGTTTAGTTTAGGTTAAGTTTAAGTAAAGACCTGTATTAAACAACTTAGCATTCATTTAGACTTATTTGGACCTGGTTTAGTCAAAGTTTCGGTGGAGTAATGTAAGTATGAAGTAACTCAGCATTCATTTAAGATTTTTAGACCTGGTTTGGGACCTGTTTAGATCAAGTTTTGACTTTAGTTTACTTTACTTTACCTTAGTTTAGTTCAAGTTTTAGTAAATGAATGTGAGTATGAATCAAGTTAGCAATCATTTAGACTTTTTAGACCTGGTTTAGTCTGAGTTTGGACTGGTTTAGTTGAAGTTTAGGTCGAGTAATGTAAGTTTATAGTAACTGAGCATTCATTTAGACTTATTTGGATGTTCGCTGAATTTGGACCTGTTTGGTCAAAGTTTAGGTAGAGGAATGTAAGTATAAAGCAAATTATCACTAAATTAGACTTTTAAAAAATGGTTTAGTCTGAGTTTGAACGAACTAGAGGAATGTAAGTTTGAAGCGACTTAGCGTTCATTTACAGGCTTCTTCGACCTGACTTCTTTGGACCTGTTTAGGCCCAGTTTTGACCTGGTTTAGTCCAAGTTTAGGTAGAAGTATGAAGAAAGTTAGCATTCAGTTAAGCTTTTTAGATCTGGTTTTGGACCTGTTCTGATCCAGTTTGGTCCTGGTTTAGTCCAAGTAAGTTGAGGAATGTAAGTATGAAGCAAGTTAGCATTCATTTACACTTTTTAGACCTGGTTTAGTCTGAGTTTGGACCTGTTCAGAGCAAGTTTGGACCTGGTTTATTCCAAGTTTAAGTAGAAGAATGTAAACATGAAACAAGTTAGAATTTGTTATGACTGGTTTAGTCTGGGTTTGGACTGGTTTAGTTGAAGTTTAGGTCGAGTAATGTAAGTTTATAGTAACTCGGCATTAATTTAGACTTAATTACACCTGGTTTTCTCTGAGTTTGGACCTATTTAGTCAAAGTTTAGGTAGAGGAATGTAAGTATGAAGCAAATCATCACTAATTTAGACCTTTTAGACCTGGCTCAGTCTGGGTTTGGACTTGTTTAGGCCCAGTTTTGACCTGGATTAGTCCAAGTTTAGATAGGGGCATGTAAGTAAGCAAGTTAGCAATCGTTCATTCTAGTTTATTCTAGAGTTTAGACCTGTTTAGTCGACATGTAGGTGGAGGAATTCGTTTAGGCTTTTTAACAGCTGGTTTAGTCTGAGTTTAGACCTGTTTAGTCGAAGTTTGGACAGGGTTTAGTCCAAGTTTAGGTAGAGGCATGTATGTATGAAGAAAGTTAGCATTTGTTTTGACTCTTTAGACCTGGTTTAGTCTGAGTTTGGGCCTGGTTTAATTTCCTTTTTCTAACTTATTGAGAAAAAATGAGTTGAGATTTTAGTCCAATTTTAGATGTGGTTTAGTCTTGGTTTAGATTTGTGTTAGTCCTAGTTTAATCCTGGTTCGGCCTTAGTTTAGACCCCAGTTTAATCTTTGTTTAGACCTGGTTTTGTCGTTGTTTGAATCTAGTTATTGTTCTTAGCTCTTCTTCAGTCCTCGTTTAGAACTGGTTCACAATTGGTTTCGTCATATTTTAGACAAGGTAGTCCAAGTGTAGTAGTTTGGACCTGGTTTAGTCCTAGTTTAGACCAGGTTTAGTCCTATCCTTTGGACCTGGTGTAATTCTAGTCTTAGTATAGTTGTAGTTTGGACTAGACTGGTTTAATCTTTGGGTATACATGGTTAGATCTGTTTAAGAAATGGTTTGAGTCTGTTTTATGACTTCCTTGTTCAGATCCTGGTTTAATCCTCTTTTATATATATTTTTAGTCCAGGCTTAGTCCTAGTTTAGCACCGATGTGGTCTTGTTATTATATCGGGCTTGTTATTTAGATCTGGTGGAGAAATGGTTTGGAGAAACAACAATTATGCTTGAATTCCCACTTTTACTTTATTCCTATCGCTGCACATTTGACACTGTACGTTCCGTCCTCTCTTTTCTCCTTCCCCTCCTCCTTTTCTTTCCCTCTCTTCTCCATTTCTAGATGCAGAACCCAAACCTCCCGCTCATATCTAATTGGCATTCAGTGAATATCCCCGCGCTCATAAACTCAGCCTCCCGACACGCCGCGGCCCACGTTTCCACACACAAATAAAAGTGTAATATAAAGCAGCGGTTAAAAATTCATGCGCACCAAAACAGCGCGGAGGGAAGACGGACCGGAGGATGAAAAATGATCTGATCCACCAAGTTTTGTTTCAAATTATTCTAGTCATTAGTTTGCATCGTATATGTGTGTCGTGCTCGGCTGGTTCTGAATGGAGTGTATGGACTGTATAGTGTCGTATGTGTGGTTGTATTTGTGTTTATGGTCGCGAGAAGATAAAGGAGAGTGAATTTCATCAGAGCAAGCCGTGCATGACTGCGGTTTGGAGCTGGAGTAGGTGATAAATATTGACTTTCTGCTGGTTGCTCTATGTGTGGAGTTTGCATGGATGAGTGGCTGGGTTTGTGTTGTCTTTTCACATCAACATAAAACATGCACAGTAGGCTTATAATCCCGAATGTACTCCATACCAAGCCTGTGCATAAGGAGAAGATGGTCAGGTGCAAGTTCAACCCTAACAGCAGTGAAGGACGGGACGAATCCAGAGGACAAACTTCCCTAAACAAGGACAAAAAGTCTATTCTATTGGTTTGTTTCCACTTGTTCACTTTGGAGCAGATTGGTCAGGGCTAAAAGTGTCTTCAGTGTGTTAAAGGACAAATATTATGCAAAATTTACTTTGTTGAGCTTTACTCCATGTTCTGACATTGTTCCATCATCAAAAACACACCTGGAGCAGCAATAAGTCATGTTTGTTTGCTGATGCTGGTTTGTAAATCCTCTTTCTCCATCACTGTGTTCTGAACTCCTTCATGTGTGACGTAGGTGATGCTGACGTCACTTTTCCGTGAATCTTTTGAAGTTTTAAGTCCTAAAATCATGGCCAGACTCGCTCTGAACATTTCTTTCGTCTAATCATGATAACTACAACTTCATCAGATCCACTGCATACTGCAGTGCATTGTGGGTATATATTTACATGTGTGTAATTGTGTCTACAGCCAGTAGATGGAGCCACAGCTAAGTCAATATGGTATCTCCCCACTTAGTGATTAACTTGAGTTTTTCTGTGTAAATGCATTTTATTTTTAGTTCTAAAACATGAGATGTCAAACTGAAGGTTTAAAGGCCAATAACAATACAAATGATGCATATTTTTTTTCTTTAAGTGAACAGTACAGCAGTTAAAGCGATTCAAAGTGGACTGGTTCACTTTTTGCTCCCAGTAGCTTTAGCGCTAGTTGATTGGACAAGAGAGAAAGAGAGACTCGTGTGAAAACAAAATGTCAGATAAGCAGAAAATAATAGTTTCTCACCAAGTAGCCCAACCCCATTCCATGACTCTGACCTGTAGACCTGCTCGTCTGCCTGGAGGAACTGTCTCTACACTGGATGAATTGTTGCTCATTTACTTGGAGGAATTCTCCCTACACTGGATGATCCACCTTCCTCCTGATGGTTCTGGTCCAAGTGGATGTCAGTCCTGGTCCATCTGCAGTCTGTCCATCTGTGGGAGTAGGATCTCTCCTTCACTGTGGTTCTCCCCAAGGTTTATACTTTTTCCACACTTTTTTTTCTGTAGTTTTTCCTCTCCGAGAAGGAGGGTCAAGGACAGGGGGCGCTCTGGGACTGTTATCCATTTGCTAAATTCTCTTGAAGAACATTTATATAAACTGCTTTTCTATTATTTAGCAATAACAGTTTTATTGTCACCCACTAAGGCAATTACTGTTGTGATTTTTAGCATTACAAAAATACATTGCTTAGCGAAACAAATAATTAGCCGCTATTTCCAAGAACCAAAATATCTTATTTGCAGCGCACAATGTATCGGACGTAAACCAGAAGTATTTTCCTGTTAACTAATCGTCTTTTTGGTGAATCGCTGAGATCGGCCTCATGAATAAAAAGTATAATTCATGGAAACACAGGCCGCTATTAAAATAACCATTCCAAAGCGCTCCAAAGTGAACCAGTCTGAGGACCAGGGCCAGTCCAAACATGGCTTACATGGCGATGTCTTTAAGAGAAATTGAGTTTAGTTTGGTGAGTTCTAATCCTTGTTTAGTCCTGATTGAAGTTTAGTCTCATTAGAGTTTTGTAATAAAGATGAAGCGTGAGGCGGAATCAACAAGTTACCCTAAATAGCATACGTTAACTTACGGTTTTAAATCAAGCCAAAGTTTATCAGTTGCTCTTTACATCACAGTTTTAGCGTTATTGCATGGAAATAACACTTTGATTTTTCAATGTTTATTCAAGGAAATATCATCTGGCCTAAGTATGAAGTATAAATAATCCAGAAATATGGCTGGTATAGTATTTTGCTGTAATAACAGGCTATGAACATATGGACATGACCTTGTTTTGTTGTTGTTACCATCCTATTATCATGCAATAATCCAGTTTTTCCACAGTCTAAAACTGGTCATGTTTCTATGTTTTTTCTTCCTGCGGTGCATGATTACACTCAAATATTCATCTGTGTACACTTTGGCTCGCTGCACTGGGCTCCAATGGGCCGGAGACTCAATCAGGCCTGTGGACTCTGCATTTATGTATTTATGGGTAAACATCATATATGGACATGTGGATGTTTCTACACGATTTGCTTCCTCCTTTGCTCTGGATGATGAGCCGTGCTCTGCTCAAGGCCTGCACACAACACGCAACATAAACGGACTGTAGGCTGAAGTGGGGGGTCGCCAGGGAGGAGCTGGGGTCGTGAGATGATTTCAAGATATACTTTTGAGAAATATAACGCGGTGTTTACTTGATTTTTAAATTAAAAACAGTATCTTTTAGTTAAATAGGGTTCAAAAAGACACTAAACTATTGGTCAAGGTCAAGTTTATTTATAAAGCACATTTACAAAACAGCCATCACTGCCCCAAAGTGCTGTGCAGTTAAATTATAGCACAGAAAAAAGAAAAAAAAAACACATAAAATCTATCTACTGTAGACAATAAAACAGATCAAAGAAAACGTCGATGTAAACCCCTCATTCGTCCAGGTGTGGTCCATCGTAGAAAGTTCAGAGGTTGTCATCCGAAAGATCGAGACGTTTCGACTTTTATCCAAAAGTCATTGTCAATCAGAGAGCTGGTCTGGGAACTCAGGCTTATATGCTACTCTGAGTACTGGGAGTCCTGCCCCCAGGGAGGAGTCACTGAGAGTCCTGCCCCCAGGACTCTCAGTGACTCCTCCTGGGGCAGGTCTCCCAGTACTCAGAGTAGCATATAAGCCCAGGTTCCCAGACCAGCTCTCTGATTGACAATGACTTTTGGATAAAAGTCGAAACGTCTCGATCTTTAAACGGCGTCCGGATGACAACCTCTGAACCCCTTTCTACGAAGATCAAAGAAAAGGCATACAAATATTCATCTCATGTTGAGTTAAAAGCCAATGCAAAGAAGTGAGTCTTTAAAAGAGATTTGAAGTTCTCAACTGAAGTGGCTTTTCTAATGTTGAGAGCGTTCCACAGTTTGGGACGCGCTCTGGAGGACGCTCTGTGGCCTCTGCTCCTGAGCTCAGACCAGGGCCCGTCCAGCAGACACTGATCAGAGGACCTTAAGCTCTGACTGGGGGGTGCAAAGACAGCATTTCAGACAAATATGGTGGTGCCAAACCATGAACAGATTTAAAAACAAGTAACAAAAGTTTAAAGTCACTTGTAAAAATCACAGGCAGCCAGTGCAGTGAAGACAACACAGGAGTGATGTGACTGTATTTACAATTGAGGACTGGCTTAAACCAAAATATATAATATATAGTGGCCTTTTGTGCTTTCAACCATGTTCTAACAATATTCCGTCATCAAAAGCACATCTGAAGTTGCATTCAGTTTCATTCACGCTGTTTTGAGGAATGTTTATCAGAAAATCTTCCCCCCTACAACTGTCAAACACACGTCCTGCTGAACTTCTGCATCATCACTAAACTCGATCTGAGCATTTCTGCCTCTAAACACGATAACTGCTGCAGCAAATCCCCACAATGACGTCTTTTCAGCGCTAACTTCACTAGATTGTATATTTCGTTGGCCCTATCTGCTGACTGGATGCACTCAGTAAGTGTAATGACATACTGGCTCATAACACCTCATACAATGACACATGTGAAATGTTTTTTTTTTTTAACAAGAGATGGTAAATTAATGTACTCAACAGCATAATATGAAAACTGCAGACTATTTTTCCTTTAACAGTATTTATTTATGTACAACTTGGTGTAATCCTGGTCCAGCTCAGGATTAGTTTCGGGTGTGTTCAGACTTTTGATGTGGTTCTGATGCAAGAATGCAACTGTTTTTAAGTCGTATTTACAGAAGAGAACACTTACATTCTGTGGATACGACTCCTTATGACGTTGTGCAAATATGTGACCGTAAAACCACACTTTGAGGCGCCATGATTGTTTTGAAAATCCATTTGCCAATATTTAAACAAAGCTCAACAAAGGAGTGACCTCCCCCCTCTCTCCCCTCTCCTCCCCCTACACCACACATTTCATATTTTTATCTCCTCTCTCTCCCTTCCTCTGTCTGTCCATCCTGTTCTCCCCCCTCAATCATCCATCTCTTTCTCCCCCTCACCATGCCTTTCTCTCTAACCATCTCCCTTTCTCCTCTCACCCTTCCTTTCTCACCTCTTTCTCTCCCTCTCTGTATTGTCCTTCCTTACTCCTTGACTCTCCTCCCCTCTTTCTCCTCGTTGCTCTCATTCCCTCTGTCCTCTCTCTTTCTCCTCCCCTTGTCCTATTCTCCCTCCTTACTCCTTGACCACCCTCACTCCTCCCTCCTTTCTCTTTCCAGCCTCCCCTCATTCTCCCTGACTCTTCTCCCTTCTTTTTCCTCTTCACTCTCTCCTCTCCCTCTTTACTCCATAACCACCCTCCCTCCTGCCTCTGTCTCTCCTCCCTTCCTCCTTTCCTTCCTCTTCTCTCTCTTCTCATTCTCTTCCAACTCTCAAATTCTCTCCCTCTCCCTCTCCTATTTCCCTTCTTACTCCCTGCTCCCCTTTCTCCTCTCTCGCTTCATACCTTACTATCTCTCCCTTCTCTCATTTCTCTCTCTCTCTTTCCTTCCCTTCCTCGTTTTCTTTCTCTTCCAATCAGCGCTCCTCTCTCCATCCTATCTATGCAATCCTCCTTTTGTCCCTCCTCTCTCTCTCCCTTCCTTTCTCACCCCTCCTTCCCCTCTCTATTCTCCTTCTCCTTACTCCCTGGCCTCCCTTCTCTCTCCTCCCTCCCGTCCTTTCCTCCCCTCTTCCTACTCCTCTCTCTCTCTCTCCTCTGTCCCTTCCTCTCCTCTCTTCTTCTCTCTTTCCTCCCCCTCTCACTACCGCCGCTCTCTCTTTCCACTCTCTTCTCTCTCCTCCCCTCTTCTCTCGTTCCCTCCCCCTCTCTCTCTCCACTGCTCCCTCTCTCTTTTTGCTCTCTTTCCTCCCCCTCTTCCTACTCCTCTCTGTCTCTCTCCTCTGTCCCTTCCTCTCCTCTCTTCTTCTGTCTTTCCTCCTCCTCTCACTACCCCCGCTCTCTCTTTCCACTCTCTTCTCTCTCCTCCCCTCTTCTCTCGTTCCCTCCTCCTCTCTCTCTCCACTACTCCCTCTCTCTTTCTCTCCCTCTCTCTTTTTGCTCTCTTTCCTCCGCCTCTCACTACTCCCTCTCTCTCTTTCCTCTCTCTCCTCCCCTCTTCTCTCGTTCCATCTTCCCTCCCCCTCTCACTCTCCACTACTCCCTCTCTCTTTTTGCTCTCTTTCCTCCGCCTCTCACTACTCCCTCTCTCTCTTTCCTCTCTCTCCTCCCCTCTTCTCTCGTTCCATCTTCCCTCCCCCTCTCACTCTCCACTACTCCCTCTCTCTTTTTGCTCTCTTTCCTCCCCCTCTCACTACTCCCTCTCTCTCTTTCCTCTCTCGTCTCTCCTATTCTCTCTTTCCCTCTCTCTCTCTCCCTTCCTTCTTCCTCTTTCGCTCTTGCTACTCTCTCACCCTCCCTTCTTTCCTCGACTCTCCTCCTCCCCTCTCATATTCTCCCTCCGTATAACCTCCCTCCCTCCCTCTCTTCGTCCTCTCCTCCCCCTCTCTTCACTACTCCCTCTCTCTTTCTCTCCCTCTCTCTTTTTGCTCTCTTTCCTCCCCCTCTCTCTCTTTCCACTCTCTTCTCCCCCCCGTCTCTTCCTTCCTTCTTCCTCATCCTCTCTCGCTCCTGCTACTCTCTCACCCTCCCTTCTTTCCTCGACTCTCCTCCTCCCCTCTCATATTCTCCCTCCGTATAACCTCCCTCCCTCCCTCTCTTCGTCCTCTCCTCCCCCTCTCCTCCCTCTCTCCACCCCCCTGCCCTCCGCACAGTTTTTAATCAAATATTTCTGTGGTTTCCATTTCCCCGCGCGGCTCCGAACAGCAGCAGAATGACAATGTTAGCGACACGCGGCGGTTAGCATGCTAATCCCACGAGCGCCGGGTGCACGGAGCCTGTCACGGCTGCGTCTCGCTCACATTATTCAAACACATTTTACCGTTTGGGGAAGGAGGTTTTCTTTTATGCAACAACCTTCATTCAAACAGAGATTTATATTTTCCATTATTTACGGTCATTTGAGTTCAGTCAGTTTTAGGGAGGGATGTGTACGGTGGATGATACTATGCAATGTCACAGATTGATGTATGATTTATTGGCAGTTTATACGAATATTTAGGGCTGTGCAATTGGTTTTAATTTAAAAAAAATGATTCTGTCATCTCTAATCAACAATCAGAGCTGTACTTTGCTTCATTGACGATTGTTTCATTAGTCCTCTTCACGAGCTCATCTTCTCTGAGTCTCACAAAAACACTTAAGCCACGTTTCAATGGGCCCTGGTTTTCCGGTTTACTTTCGAGCGTCTCTGAATGCTTCTGTTAAAGCCGGTTTCCATGCACAGGTCCAGGCTCGCAACGGTCTGCTATGAGCTACGGACGTCAACCAAACATGAAACACAAAACGTAAACATTTTTTTCAAAGAAATAAAATCTAGATCGTACACGAATTATACATTTTCTCCAGAAGGCCGAGTTGTGTCCATTTTTTTATACAATACAACTCTCCTGAGACCTGGTTAACTTATCTGCCCCAAAGCCCTAAACTTAACCAAATCATCTGCTCCTAAACCTAACCTTAATCTTAATCGAATTGTGAAAAAATGTATTGTAAACCAAAAAAAAAAAAGCTATTGTCAGCACATCCACTAATCCAAAGTTGCACTGAATGGCATAAAACATTGAAGTGGCTGAGCTTGTGTTGCTGAAGCTAAAACAAACGAGAAACTACTTCTGCTTTATCGACCGCTTTTCTGCATTTATTTCCCTTCTCTGCAAAGTTTACACCTTTTTTTATCCTCTCTTTATGTAATGCACTGGCTTTGTTTGGATATTGTTAGATGCATTTTTCACTGGACATATCATATTTTGGGTCTTGCCAAAGCGCGTGCCGTCCATCGAAGCAAACGGCATGTGGACTCAACAAATACGGAAACGCTTCTCTTGTCAAATTATCTTGCATTAAAACGTTCCAGCCATGACACAGAGAGAAAGTAATGCTTTTCAATACACATCATGTGCCACCACCACACAGACTTACAAAGACATTTAATAAGGTAAAAAATGTTCTGTTTTACGTTCTAAAACATCAGATGCCAAATTAAAAGAGCTTGTTTAAAGACAAATAATGCGGTGTGCTCTAAGAAACATGACTCGTTTTCAATAAAATACATTGAGGTTGAGGTGATTCTGATTATTGCTGCAATCAATTGTTGGTTTTATGTAAAAGGGAAAGCCACAGTTATCCCTCCATCATTAACCAACATTTTACCTGCTCCATCTCAGTTGAACACTACAGGGAGATGAGCTGCCCACATGTCAATATATACTTTGATTCATCAGTATTAGCCTCCATATTCTCACATTTACCTGCTCGTCTCCTCCTCGCTCTCTCCTCGCTCCGTCTTCAGCGTGTCAGCCGTATATTCAGCCTGTGACTGCTGCTGCTGCCTGTGCACTAAATCCACTCTCCGAGCTGATTGGGCCTGAAATTAAACCCGCGACCGAGCGAGAGAACTGTCCACTTTAACCTCCACCAGGACGGAACCAAGACACACGAGGAATTCACAAAACACATGCGGCATGCGTGAATACAAGACACATTTATCATGCTTAATTTATATAAAGAGTAACAATGGGGGAATATAATGCAAGGATGGTCACGAGATGTATGTGTTCAATGTGCGCACCACATGGTAAAGTGATACAAATGACAGTCTGTGATGAACGCACACCAAAAGGTATTGTAGAAATTAATCTGAATCAGACACAGATTCCTTGATCCTCAATGGGAATTTTTCAGTTGCTGCTGCTCTAATAAACACTCGATGGGAGTCGATGCAAAATGGACTTTTTTGAGGTTTTAACCCTGTTTTAACATTATTCTGTCATCAAAAACATACCTGGAGTTGCAATTAATCAATCACGATAGTTTGGTGTAACCTGGCTCACGTCAGATTGATATGTGTATCACTCTGAATTTAGTTCTACACATTATCAAACTGGACAGGCTCTCGCCGGAAGCCGTCGGGCAAATGCCTAACGTCATGACGAACATTTGAACCGATGATCGCAGTGGCGCAAAAGTGGAACAAGCCGAGAAATCAAGAAATCCAGTTGAGAGAAAAGCACAGACCTCTTCCTCGTTCCTCAAATGCACAAAGCTTCTATGTGCACGATTTCAAAAGCAAATAGTCCATAAATGTGTTGAAATAAGCCCAAGTACGTCCGTTGGCACCGCCATGTTTGTTTAGGTTCATCTATTTGACTTCTGCTCAAACCACAAAGCCTCTGATTGGTCCAGCACACAGTGGCCGGTGCAGCCCTAACAGCGAAACATGGTCCAGATGAATTCTCAAGAATTTGTGAACTCACCAATATTGCGAGTATTCATATGGCAGGGCCAGGTTAAGTTTGGTGAATCCTAGTTAGAAAGTCTTCTCCCCTCCGAGCGTCAAAAACACACAATTTCTCTGCAGTGTGAGGCCTTCTGTGCTATCTGTAAATCTGTAAAAAAATTTACAGACAGCAGTCATTTATGGACAACAATAAACAATAAATCATAAACAGACATTTCTGTCTCAAATGAACTTCATTACAACTGTGTGGCCACATTAGCATGTTGGTGAGATGTCTGCAGTGGTTTATCAAGCTTTTGTTACTCC
Source organism: Rhinogobius similis (assembly GCA_019453435.1). Taxonomy (NCBI): domain Eukaryota; kingdom Metazoa; phylum Chordata; class Actinopteri; order Gobiiformes; family Gobiidae; genus Rhinogobius; species Rhinogobius similis. The sequence continues at coordinate 5,511,401 of CM033630.1, forward strand.
CTCTGTAGCCAGTAGATGTCGAAAAAGTCAATTAGTGCCATAGTAAATGGAAGAAAGGTTATAAAACATAAGTTATAAAACATAAGATGCCAAGCTAGAGGTACTCAAGAGCATGTTTAAATATAAACAATGTATAATATTTGTCCTTTAAGAGCTTTTTACCATGTTATAATCGTTTTCTCTTCTCATTTACCCACTCAAGTTTTATTTAAAGTAATTTATGTGGGTTTGAGTTCTGACGACGTTGCTTCGATCATTGCCGTTTTCACATGATGGACACTTAATTCCCACACAACATGTGCATTCGATCAGTGTTATTACCCTGTTTGATGTCACATTTATTACCAAATTTGACCATACAAGAATAATACTTAATTGTGCATTAGATCTTTGCATGCTTAGAACATGTCTGTTTTCATCCACCCCCTAAATCCAAATACTGCCCTGTACTTACGTGCAATTATGCAAAACATTCAGACCCTGTGACATACGTGTCGGGTTAAAAAGGTCCAGAAAATGTCTCAGTTCTGCAGTTTTGAATGGAAGTGATGGAACCTGTTTCTATTAGACTGTTTTAGATCAATAAAGTTGCTTACTCTGAACAACATGTAAAATCATGTCTGTTACTGTAAAAAAGAAAAAACGATACGACATACTGCCCCCGAGCAGATCATGTGTTTAAATATTGATTCTAATGTAGATTTCTCTCTGTGTCCGGGCGGTGGATATGAAATGAGATCATAAACTTCATATCTACAAACGCCCACCGCGCCACACGTACAGGAGCCTCTCAGGTCCATAAATCCTGCGCTCCATTATGGCCCTGCCGATAGCTCCTCCACGCTGCTCGCACTCTGCTTTTATGAGCACGGTTTGATGTATTTTTGGGGCTGAGCGTTCAAGGCAGGGGACAGAACCAGGCCGCGAATAAAACAGAGACAGGATCCCAATGGAACGGAAAAAGATATGGACCAGAAAGATCTAGATGAATGTACAGTAAACTGCAAAATTATCCATATACAACTATACAGTACATATCGCAAGAAAGAAAGAGATTTTGAAAAATGTTATGTAAAGAATAAATAGATTTTGCTCATGATATTCTAAACTGAGTCATAACGTAGAGGTGGTAAAATTGTCATAAATGTGTAGGTTACTAATGTAAAATAATAAATAAATAAATTAGTATTTTTACATTGTGGGGCACCAGTCAGACATTTAGATCTAACATACTAAGAAAAACATTAAACAAACCTACATTATACCTATATTTTCTGATCTGGAGAAAAAAGTTCTCAGTTCTTCAGGGACTTATTATTTTACTCCAAATAATATGGCCGCTTGTTTTGATGAATCATGTTTAATACATCTGTCCCCTCTGAGCCTCAGAAAAACACCTCATCCCTAATTTTCCAGATTTGTGACGTCAAAGGTAGAGATTTGGTCCTGTGCTGTTTTTAAATCCCTAAACTTCCACCTTAAATCACTTTAATCAGCTAGCTTTTGTTTATTTCCCCTTTGTACTTATCTTTGCTGTAAGTAGATGGACCGCTAACAGAAATCCGAATGAGGGAGACCTCACCTAGAAAGTAATGTGTGGTTTTCAGCAGATGCATTATTTTAAGTTCTGAAACATGAGACGTCTGGGAACAAGAGCGAGACATAAACAAAACAAATACACCATATTATGTGTCATTTAATACTTAGAACTTACTATCCCTACAGCTAATACTAGATACGACAACTTAAATTTGAAAGGTTAATGTTATTGTCTTTCCGAGGCTTCACTGCACAAACTCTTCTGTGGAACTGTCCGTGGTGCTGAACTGGTCTGGATTCACCTTAAAGCTCCCTCTTCTCTCTCTTTCGTTTAAATATGTTCCACAACTCTTTTGTTTACTTTTGTACATTGATTTGACTAATGTATATCTGTGGTGAGAACAACTGCAACAAAAATGGTGGATTTCCATGGCAACAGTATTGACATTCCCATGCTTTACTAAGCCTTAAATAAACACATTTCTGTCGATACTTCCAGGTAAAACAATAACAACTCTTTGTAGACAAGCCGATGGCAGACCCTCCATCAGAAAAGTTTCATTATTCACCACTGACATTTTTATAATTTTTTTTAATTAAATACGCTTACTTCAATAAGTGTATTAAAAATAAATTGCAATTAAGCAATACATTGTTTACTACTCTGTGATTTATTATTCCTAGTCTAGGAAGAAAAAAGCAACACTCAAAGGAGTTTAAATGCAGCTACAGAGCAAATTGTTAAAATAATATTTTGGTTTAAGGGCATTTTAATATATTAATGCAAAATATTCAGCATAAATTACTCACAGCACCCACAACAGATGAGTTGTTTTATTATTATTTTTTTGGTTTCACAACATGAGAGGTACTCAAGAGCATGTTTAAAGGCTAATAACAATATGAAAAACGCATAGTATTTGTCCTTTAAAACAGCAGAAGATTGTTTTAGATGTTCTATTGTTGCAGAAATGTGTTGGAATTGTTTTTGACGCTCAGAGGGAGAGGATTTTCAAACAAACATTCCTCAAAATGGCATGAATGCAGCTAAATGCTACTCCAGGTGTGTTTGCCGGAACATTGTCAGAACAGGGTTAAAAGCTCAAAAAAGTAACATAATTCTTGGTGCTTGGACTCCAGCGAGAAGAGAATCCAGTAATGACAGAATGACCTCTGCCACATGTTGCTATGCAGAGTCACATTTTGCAAAAGCGAATTTCCAAACTCTGTCCTGTCTTATTATTTCTGCCCTTCTTGATTTATAAATGACTTGATATCTTTTATTAATGCTGCATTATCATTCTTCTGTCTCCGTCGTCTTGCATCTTCCATTCCCTGCACTGTTGAATCTCATGAATACATGGAACTTTCTCGCTTGAGGTGGTTAGAAGAACTTTAGATCCTCTGGTCTTTCCTCACAAACCAACAGCTGTGATCCAGAAGAACTTCACTGGCTTCATCTACATGGACAGTAAAAACCTGAATAAACCGATAATATTTGCAGTGGCGGACCTAGGAATCTGGAGGCCCAAGGCAAAATTAAGTCCAGGCTCCTTCTCATCAAGTGTGGTTTTCTATAACTCTTCTGTCGTGTCTCTTGAATTGTTCTTGAAGGAAGCTTTTGGTTCTGTTTTTGTTATTTTGTGTGGTGTTATGTGGTGACAGGTTCGTAAGATTCTGGTGGTAAAGGGAAATTTGGAAAATTAGAATCCATTTGTGCAACAGTGACATACATTAAACAGGGGGGTTTGGGGGTCTTTCCCCAGAAGAATATTTAAGAAATCCAACCATATTTCCCGTTTGTTGGTACATTTTACACCTGCTCAGCTGATTTAAGTACATTATTATTATTTTTTTTTTTATATATATTTTATGTATATGTCATGTATATATCTTTTGCTGTTTTGCTTTATTAGGGGAATGAATTGGGGAGAATTGATACATTTGACAATCCCAGACTAGTTTGTTGGTCTTTTTTGTGTTGTAGTTGTAGTTGTAGTTGCTTTTCTCTCAACCTCACTGCAACTGTTTCAGAACCCTGCTTCTGTGATGATCCTCCAATAAGAGGCCCCTTCAGGTTGGGGGCCCAAGGCAATGGTGGCTTGTCTGCCACTGAATATTAGATCAGATTTTTGGTATTTACAGCAGAAAAGCAATGAGTCAGTTATTAATCAATATTTTTTAGAGTAACTGTGGTATTTGGAAGACAATGCAACTAATGTTAAAATAACTCTTTAAATCTTCATCAGTTTAACTTTCATTTTCATCTTTACCTCATTACTGGATCACTCTCCTTGTCAAATTTGTCCTTTGCATTTGACCCATTCTTCAATGCCACTGAGGCATCTCTTCAGGAGCAGAGGGGGCCACAGTGCAGCCCTGGGAACCAGCTCCAGATCTTTCTGCTTGTCTTGGTCAGGACTTCTGTGGTTGGAGGATTTTACCAATGCAGGCAAAGGCATGTTTTGACTTGATGGGGGAAACCAGTAACCATGCCAACAGAATGAATCCTCACAATCTTTGTTCCAAACTCTTCTCAAACACTTGATAATCCATCTTAGGCTCCCGCTGAAGCCAGAAACACCGAACCAAACATGGAGGAGCCAGCAGACATACTTTGGCCTGTTTTATTTAGTTTTTCCGTGCACATAAATGCTCTTTGTGTGGAGGGAAAGATGGGTGTGCTTTTCTCTTCTGAAATTAACACAATTTCAATGTTTCTGCTTCTTCTGCTGTTGTGACGCTTCGACCAAACAGCACAAAGTTGTTGTTGTTTTTTTTTTTTGAGCATGAGACTCTCCAGATGGATTCATGTGTAGAAATCGATTCAGAGAGCTGCACCCGGGGATTATAAAGTGCACCTTAATTGAACAAAAGCAGCAGCTGCTACGAGTAAAGGCCAATTCATACTTCATAAGAAGTACGAACTTTGTTCGTGCGCCTCAGGCTGTAAGAACAAGAACAAAGTTCGTTTCGGCTCTGGCATTCATACTTCAGCTCAAGCGCCGCAGTCTTGAACTCATTCAGACCCCGCCCCCCGTGATCCCCAACAACTGTTTCCACGCTGAGATTACCACCCCGTCGCTGACAGCTCAGTTGATATCGTTTTAGCAACGGCAGATGTAGTTTTTGAGTGGATGAGAGAGGAGGAGAAAGAAGAGAGGATGTTTGAAGATGAAGAGGATGACGACTTTTTTTTTTTACATGTGCTGGCCGAGGAGACAGAACGAAATGAGTGAAGATGGCATGTTCGGCCGCTAAATACGACGCGGGTCGTACAGGGCGAATACAGTCAGCTCGTTCAACAAATGCGGGAGATGGATGAGGAGAGGCACCTTTCGTACTTCCGGATGTCAGCCCGTCGGTTTGACCACCTTGTCTTTAGGATAACACTATTTCTCCAACATGCGCCCAAAGAAATTTACCCCGCCCCTTTTGAAAAACTGGCCAATCAGAGCCTAGTTGACGCACAGCTCTGCCGAACAAAGTTCTGCTCAGCTGATGTACCAAGAACAGGCTGCGAGAACAGCCGAACAGAGGCTGTAAGAACAAAATGACGTCATTTTGTTCTTACAGCCTGAGGCGCACGAACAAAGTTCGTACTTCTTATGAAGTATGAATTGGCCTTAAGTAATTTCCAGTCCAGTTTGAGGTCCGGCTGATGCACTGCGTTTGGATTCAAAATCTCAACTATGTTGGACTTTTCAAGATGCCTCAAGGACCTGCCGAAAACTACAATAAATGATATGCATCGACCTCTCTCCTGCTCTCTTGAATAAGAGAGAAATGGAATTTAAATTGCACATTTTCAGCTACATCCACAACTACGAGGGTGAGTAGGCTATGCTAATGAGCAGTGCAAGCGTTGCATGGTACAGGTTGTATGGAGGATTTTTTTCAGCCAATCACGGCTGTAATCTAGTTGTGGATGGTGTAAAGGACAGGTCCCCCTCATTTCCTTCGTGCTTACGTTTACGGCGCTGTGTTTTACTGGTTTTACTGGTGACAAATCTGACTTTTTTTTTTTTATTGAACCAGAAATGACTTGCCGGTGGGAGGAGCAGCTGTACAACGATATGCACAGAGTCAATTGTGGATAACATGGAGACAGGCAGGTGGCGCACCCTCCACCAGAAAAACCGCATAGTGCAACTTTATTATTGACATAAATCTGTTTTCTGTCAGTAAAATGTCTGAATCCCTTGCTCTTTAGTTGTTTGTGCTTTCTTTTCACAAACTTTGCAGTCCTAAAACCCTTTCCATTTTACAGGGTACAGTCGGCTGCTTATTCCAAACACATTAACGCGCCTCGTCCGCCCTCGCTTCTCCTTTACAGCTCGGAACTCATATCAGAGCCAGTCGGGGAGTTAAAACCAATTATAGCTTTAGCTCCTGCATTTGGCCCAAACAGAAAACAAAGCCTGGTGACTTTAATAGGTTTAAAGGGAGGGTGCGTCTCACTAATGCACTTCTAATTATGAGTTCAAACCAAGTCGTCGTTTTGTCGCTCGAGGCTATAATTTTGGCTGTGGCTCAGAAAATACCAAAGTTAGAGTTAGACTTAAAGGGCACTGCGGAAAGGGACTAAATGGCTTGGATTCAGGAGATTGATCTTGAAGATTTTTAATGTTTCAGGGGAACAAAAAACTAGACTGAAGTTAACTCTTCATAATGTGATATTTTATCTTCTGAGTTGCCAATAGTCATGCAAATAGGGCCTAAAAGAGAAAGTTGAAATGTCTGGATATTAAAGATATTGTATGTTCACCAACAGGACAAACACAAATGTCCAGTCTGTCTATCTCTATCACTTATATGTCTAGATTTTTTTTGGCATTTTTGGATTTTTTTCTCTGTACTTTAAGCCACTAGACACACAAGACAGAACCTGGTTCATCCTTAGGACAAGACACAAAAGAAGAGTAATGTATTCAATCCAATGCAGTAAAGAAGGAAGCAGGAAGAATTACACTCGAGAAACCAAACAGCCATCAAGTCCACCATCAGTCAAAAGACTGTATCGACACAGAAGGCACTCGAATCCAGGATCATCCATTTTCATCTTGGAGCCACAAACCAGTCTTTGTGAGGGGCAGGTTTTAAGCAGAGAGAAGGGATACTTTGAAACCGGTGTGAAAGAAACATTTTTGAAGAATTAATAAATAAATAGGCAGCTGAAACTAACCTCACACCTGATTGTAAAACTCAATTCAGAGAAAATTACATATTAACAAGAGGTTTTCACTGAAAGTCATCGCAACGTTCAGACAAATACAGATATGTTTGAAGTGCTACAACGAGCTGAGAAGTCAAACTTTTGTTAAATCCAGAAAAACATTTTCCCTCCACAGATGCACGTTTTTCTGCTAAAACAGGTTGAAGTACGTCGGAGTCGCCATGTTTGTTTTGGCTTGTCTCGTCAAACCATCATGCTGCTCTGTGATTGGTCCAGTCTCTGCACCTGGTTCAGGTCTAATCACAAACACAACAGCAGAAGCCTGACATGACGATGCTCACAAAAAATGTGAGAATTCCTCTTGCTGTCTTGATTCCGGGTGTCCAGTTGATTGAGTAGTGAAGTATCTGCTGTGAGAGACAACTGCAGAGATAATTGTTTATTCAGTCACCTCTAGGCTGCGGGGCCAAAAGGGGACAGGAGTAATCACAGGTCAGAAGAGTCTGCGTGTTGGGGGAATGTTATGAGGGTCAATAAAGAAACAACTGGGAGTGCTTTTACTTATCTGAAAGCGGGTTTGGCCTCTTTTGAAGAAGCCTTTGTCCTACTGTATATAAAGCTATGTTATCAGGGAGAGATTTGGCCGCAGTGGGACTCCCAGGCAAATGTCGACTGCCTGTCTGTGACGCTGCTCTCTGTAATAAACTTCCTTTGATATACAGAAGCGAGTGTCAACAAGTCTTCTTCTGCCAACACCTTCAGAAACCACAGTGGCCGAGATGTTAATGTATTTTTTTATGTCACCACTTTGTGACGCACAATTTTTACCATGCAGTGGATATTTTGCGGCAGCTCTTGTTTCATGTGGATATAAATAGCTACATCGTTTTAAACCTGAACAAAACATCTGTATTTTTGAATTCCACCATTCATAAACCCAACTATAAATCCTCCTCTAATTATTTGATACTATTAGTTCTTGTAATGTTCACAGATTGAGCCCAGACAGAAGCAGAACATAGACCTGTGTTTTCGGAGCAGAATGATCCATGTGTGAGTCATTAACATCATGAGTCAGACCCACGTCACAGGCTCACGATTGTCACGAACTACGATTTGATTCAGTCACGAAGCACCGCTGCGTCCACATGTTTACCGTGACGCACAGGCGACGTGTGGCAAGGCGTCTTAACAAGCTTCTGTCTCACAAAAACAATCTGCCTGGAATTATTTGGGTTTTACGTCTGTCGTCAGCGGCGGCGGGAGGTTCATTTGATAGATAAGTGGCCCACGGACACGAATAACAACGCTCAAGTAGGGGCAATGAATGAATCAATGAAAAACAATTTGAGGAAACAAAGAGTCATTTTAAGGTGAGATGCTGCAGGTGAAAAGATCTCAATTAGAAACTTCTCCTGTAGTTTACCCACATAAATGTAACAACAAATGTACAAGTTTGTCATCATGTCATGTTTTCATGTAGAAATAAGACATTTGATGTGTAAAAACGGTCAGATTTGCACATATATGTGACATGTAAATCTGAAAAAAGGACCAGGTTCTTATTTAGTTTTTGAGTAAACTTGATGTGACTGAAAATTGGCTTAGAAATTCTAATTTCGTCTTATTTTTTTACATTTAAAAGGGTAAATCAGGCTTAGTATTAGACATCAACAAACCATTCTGTGCGTTCTGTCAAAATATTTGTCAAAAAAAAAGGACAGTTTGCTGTGTATGAGCTATTTTAAGTGCTGATGTCCCAACAGAAGAAAAATACATTTTAAGAAAAAGGATTTTGACGTTTCAATGTCCAAGAGAAATCTATGGATAAAGTGGATTAAATGAAATAATAAAACCTCTTTAGGAGCTGAAGTTTGTTTTTTCCACATGAAAGGCTTTATGCTGAGAGAGTAAACTGACCAAAACACAAAAAATTCAAATAATAATAAGAGTTTTTCCTGTAGTGTCTCGCCTTAGAGCTACTACAAAGTTTTCTAGTAAATGTTGTTATTTCCAGCTCACCGTACAGACTGAGAAAGAAATCCATCTTTGGTTTTAACTCGATTTGAGAGAACTTTTCCTGTTCCTCCTTTGATCCGGCTGTGACTTGTGCAGTCCACACACCATCACTGCCCCGGGATCTGAACTGATGGATTTTCTTTTTCCAAAAACATACTTTAAATGAGGCGGCCGCATTACAAACACATTTAGGAGCATTAGTCTGAGAGCTGACATAACCAGGCTTTCACTCACTGCAGATGGAGATATCAGAGGAGAGAGCGGTGCAAACAAAACACAACTCCAGGGATGTTTGTGACAAGGAAAACAACATAATAACATTGGTGAAAAAGAAAAAGCTTTGCCAAATATAGAAGGACATTCAACTGAACAAAACATTTTCTTTACACTTAAAGGACACATGTTCTGCTACATTGACATGTTTTGAATTTTTAACCCTGTTCTAATAATGTTCCATCATCAAAAACACACCTGAAGTAGCATTCAGTTGCATTTTGATTTGAGGATTTTTTTTTTTTAGAAAATCTTCTCCCTCCAAGCGTCAAAATCACTTCCTGCTGAACTTCCTGGATACTTCCTACGTCACTTATCACAAAATCTTCCACTGTTTTAAGTCCTTAAATCATCGCCCGACTCGTTCTGAGCATTTCTGTCTCTGAACACGATAACTGCTGCTGCTGGTTTGATCATTTCCTTTAGCACCTTTGTTTATGGAGATAATGTCTTCTGCCGGATGCACAAAGTAAGTGTCTTTCCAGACTCCTGAGAAAAACATGAATTATTTAATAATACGCTTTTTTTTGTTTCAAAAGACGTGATGACAAATTAAAGGTACTCAAGAGCATGTTAAAAGGCTAAAAACAATGCAAAATGCATACTATTTTTCCTTTAAGAGGTCCACTATATGAGCAGCAGACGTCACCCAAACATAACCAATGTTTTCTTAATAACTACAGTCTTAACTGTACCTACATTATACAGTTTAATTATAATATAAGGCCAATCTCAACAATTTACAAAAAGATGTTTCAAGTTTGTGGCTGTGTGTCGAGGCTAAAGCTGGAGTAAATGGGAAACTACGGCTGATTTATCGTCAGCTTTTTTTGCATTTATTTTACACCTTTGACCTCTCTTTATGTATCGCGTTGGGTTTAGATCATGTTAGCTGCGTTATGCACTTGTGACGGTGCCGCTCTGGCGTCAGGGCACTTCTCCATGAAGCAGGAAGTGGCTGGTTTCCGCAGGGTGCCATGTTCCAGTGTGAACAGGGCGATATCTGGGCCCACGCTGTTGTTTTGTTTGTCGAATATCTGAGCAGATCTGGTACATATGGTTTTATTACTGAGTGTGTCTGTCATGGCTGTATTCTTAATTGTGGTGAGTCAGTGAGACACTACAGGTGAATAGTAAAAAATATGAAATATAATTATATACATTTGAAACTTCTCCTGTAGTTTACTCACATAAATGTAAGAAAAAAAATAGTTTACAAGTTGTTCAACATGTCATGTTTTCATGTAGAAATAAGGCATTTTATGTGTAAAAATGGCCAAAAATACATATATTTGGGACATATAAACCTGAAAAATGGACAGAACCAGGTTTAAATGACTTGGTTCATATCTTATTCAGTTTTTACGTAAACTAGATTGGACTGAAAATTGTAGTAAAAATTCAAATTTCAGCTCATTCTTTTAAGACAGAGAATTTCATATATGTTCGCATCAGTGTAAATACAGCACTTTATCGCAAGATCAAGCCAGCATTTGGTGAGAAATGATGTTTATGTCTGCTTTTTGTCTTGTTTTGGTCTGTGTTCTCTCTGATCCAATCCTCTGGCCGTGTGGAGCTGGAGTCCACGGGAGTCAGACCGCTTTGGATCGCAGGACGGTACGGTTGACTCAAGAATACCTTTAGTTTTATTCATCTTTACATTCCCTGCCCGTATAGACTTGACTTGTCCTCTTTCCCGCGCTGGCGCAGAGTTCCTCCTTCAGTGTGACCTCGACTGAAACGCCTGTCGTCTGCTGTCAGCTCCACTCTCAGAACTCATCCCTCTGTCCACGGCGTCTCGTCCCCAAAACGCCTCGGTGCTCTGGATACGTCCTCATCTGCAGACGCCCTTCACTGACCTCCGCTCGGCCCCGACGCCCATCAGGATCCACGGCTTCAGGACAAGAAACCAGTCCAAGGGCTCTCGGCGCTCCAAAGATGGATTTGACATGTTATTGTGATGTCGGCAAACAGAACAGACATAATTAACATCATTCTTGCTGGTGGGACAACAACTGCTCCATGGAGATGTTGTTGTATCCTAGAATGTTCTCCAGTATGGCATTAAAACGTATATATTAGGGCTGCAATAAGTTAATGGATTAATCGCAACTCATTATTGAAATAATTGTCAACTAATTTAGTAATAGAATAATAATTAACTGGTCTACACGGGTTCCAAAGCATGCCATGAGCAGAAAAAAGAGGTTTTAGGACTCAGACTGAGCAGTGATTACAAAGAATTTCACAAAAAATATGTCTTTTTGATGTTTGCTCTTTTGTCCATAAATATACTGCACCAGGATGTGGAAATTTAGTAAAAAATACCAAAGGAATCACACTGAAAATAATGCCCATACACAAAACAGACTTCATGTTCCCAAAGATTTGCTCCCTGGTCTTAGCACTCCACCTACTGGCAGCACTGAAAAAAAGCCACCTTTGCAACATTTTAGTACAAGCACACACTTGTACTGACGTAATTTGTTGCAAAAATGCTCAGAATGAATCTAGAGGAGTCTTGAGCTTGCAAATAGACAATGAAACTAGCGAGAATGAAGCTAAACACAGGTGTGTTTTGATGAAGCAACAACAGATTTTGACCATTTCCACATGTTCGAGAACATTTCCACAAGGTTAAAAGCGTTAAAAAGTCATGTTTAAAGAACATGTACATGATTTTTACCATTTTGAAATGTGAAAAACAGAATTAGTTTAGTCTTTACATCAGTCACATTTATCACTGACTTTCCTAATGCAATCCCAGCATCATAAATCTTCACCATGATGAGTTTATAAGCATTTTTCACCCGTCTCTGTGCCTAGGGTAAATTTTGCAAACATTAGCATGCTAAGGGTGCACTTCCTGCTTCTCGTAGCATAAAACGCTCTATAAACAAATGCAGAGAATGTGGTGTGCTCTTATTTTCACCTGGATAGACGTTTTTACACTGTGCTGGAGCAACACAGATTTGACTTTATTACATGCAAAAATCTGGAACATGGAGTAGTTCTCTTTTCATGTTTAACAACAGTAAAAATCAGGTACAGGACCTTTAACTTCTCCATGAAGACAAGCAGGTGGTGGACCTCCCAACAAAAACATGCACCTTTAATCTACAAAGACAGAGAGAACATGCAAACTCAACAATTGCCACAAATAAAACCTGGTTCCTTCAGACTCTGAGGGAAACATTCTCAGCACTAAACCACCTTTTTTTTGTCTCTGACCTGAGTCCAAGTTCTTTGCTGCTAAAATCATGTTAGCGACCCTTCTGTGCATTGTCTCTAAATGAGTTGCACAAAGATGTTTCCCGTTTGCTCTGAGTTCACAGGGTCATAAACAATTCCACTTTTAGCAGATCTGAAAGTCCCCCCTCCACTCGGCGCACGGAGGAGGAGGACGACTGATGTCTCGGGACGATAAGAGCAATAATGCGATGTTATGAAGCCACGGCCCGCGGCAGAACAGAAATGTGTGTGATTTCTCATCTGGCGCTCCTCAAACTCCCGCTGAAAACAGACAAATGAAGGAAGATGATGAGGGGAAGAAGAGGAAAGGGAGATAATAATCCAATCACCCAATCATTAGATTTGGTGTGTTTCCAGCACAAGAGAAATATGATCATCAGAAACACCAAGTGACATTTTATAGTAAAAAAAAAAGCTCCTGATTAGAATTTTTCTTTATTTATTCCAGTTTGTGCACCATCCGATAAAAGAGAACTATCATGCTGAGAGGGTAAACTATAAACGTAAAGCTATGACCCGTTTATTTTCCGTCAAATTAATCATTCTGGGATATATTTATACTTCTGTTGTAGAAAAATGCCATGTAACTGCATGTTTTATCAACTTTAAATGACACATATTGATTTGATTTGATTTGATTTATTTTCACATAATAAAAAAAAAAACAGAAGTCCATATGAAACAAAACAACACAAAACGTGATGGAGTGTGGCAGAAACCTGAAAGGGCTTATCCTTAAAGCCACACCCCTTTAATTGATTATTTTAACAAGCTCAAATTAAAAGCTGTCTGGTGATGAATTACAAATGAAAATCACATTGATAAACAGAAAACAGCCCTCACAACCACAAAACAAAACATTTTTCCAATGAAAATGTACTGGATTTTGTAAATTTTATTATTATTATTATTATTTAATATTATTTTGTATTGAAGTCGGCCTCCAATATGTTGTATATAGAGCTCTGATTACTATTTGGATTATACACAACCATTTTAATAATCATAGTTGACACTTATTTAACAATATTTCCATAAGATATTTTTACTGTTTAATATAATACACATACACATATAATACATATTATACTATAGTGACATTTTTGAGCTTTTAACCATGCTCTACCAATGTTCAAGGTTGCATTTAGCTTCATTCACACCATTACATTTGGAAAGATCATTCTGTCTTGTAATTGTTAACTTGTGAGTTTCTTCTAATGAGACAGTTGTGAAAAGGCTGTTGGCTCATTTACCTGACATGTTTCAGCAGCAGGACAGAAGTAAATGAGCTCATTGTTCAAGTTAATTAATTCACGCTAGTTTGAGGAGTGCTGTTTAGAAAATCCTCTCCTGCCAACCGTCATAAACACTTCCTGCTAAACTCCCTCGATTGATGACGTTTGTTTTTCGATAATCTTCTGCTGTTTTACGTCCTTAAATCCTTGCCAGACGCACTCTGAGCATTTCTGCCTCTAAACACAATCACTTAAACTCCTCATGCCTGATTAGCCTCTCCTGCAGTCCCTTAAGTAATGACATACAAATTGTGTAAGCACTATGCAGCCAGGAGATGGCGCCTTATCTCAGCAAGTGCCGTAGGAATCAGCAGAGACATATGTTCAGAAAAATCACAGAAAAATATGACCATTTTATCTCTTGCCGAATCTTGACATGTGTTAAAACAGACCTTGGCCTAAACGTTCTGGGCTAATCTTTCTGCTAGTCTTATTCCCCTCGACCTTGTGCTGTTTTTCTGATCACTGAACTAGTTCTTACCGGCCATCATTGTTCATTCTCTCTTTACTTTTTGGAATCGTGGAGGGAAAGATCATTTTTGTCAGGGACAGATCATTTTTGCCTGTGCACTTGTAGAATACATTCTTGATCAATTGAGAGAGAAATAATACACCGATGGGACGTTGGACTTTTTCTTAATTTATTCCTTTTAATCTACCATCTGATAAAAGGAAATGATCAAGCTGTTGAGCGTGTTAAATATGAAAAGACAGCTGTAACCTTCTTAGTTACAGTCAAATCATCCATTCTGGGATGAATTAGAGTCAGTTTGTTCTCCAAAAGCCCAAATAAAAAAACGACACTAACGTTCAGAAAAAATTAACAAGATTTTTATATGGATTCCATCTGGACCTTTTTACTTTATTAAACTAAAGTCCCTAAAACAAATTTTGTGTGAAATTAGCTTAAACTTTGAAAAAGGAATTGTCAAAACCAACAAAAGCCCAAACTAGTGTCACTCAGGCCCTGCACAGACACAGCTTCACTTCTTCATATATTTAAGAAACAAAATCTAGACGGAATTTAAAAACTGCTATTCCTCTTTGCAGAACTTGTTTCCAGGTGTAATCAGAGTAAATCAAACACCAGAGTCCAAAACTACAGAGTTTCAGCTTCACAAAGAGTCCAGACAATCGTTTGTGTCCAAAGGATCAGAAACAGTTTGAAATGAGGCTCAGTTTAGTCTGACGTTTGAGGAAAAATAGGCCTGCACTGCAAAAAATGAATTTCTAGATGAGTTAAAACGTCTTGATTTGAGGATATTAATCTGAATTTCAGACGTTTTGACTCGTTAAGATGAGTTAAGACTTTTTATTTGATGGAACTAGATTATTTGACTTGTTTCAAACCATTTCTGACTTGTTTCAACACATTATTTCTTATTTCAATCCAAATTATCTGTCACTGGGTTAAGATCATTTTACTTGTCCCACTGACAAATGTGTTTTCTTATTTTAAGTTAAATTATTATCATTATCAGCCAGAAATACTTTGAAACCAGTGAAATATTCTGCATCACATCAGCAATTAAATCTCATCGAGTCAAAACTTCTCAAATCCAGATAAAAATGATCAATTCAAGCCATTTTAAACTTTACAGATTTACATTTTTTGCTGCAGGAAGATAATTTGGACTGAAATAAGAAATAATGTGTTGAAACAAGTCAGAAATGGTTTGAAACAAGTCAAATAATCTAGTTCCATCAAATACATAATCTCCACTGATCTTAAAAAGTCAAAACGTCTGAAATTCAGATTAATATCCTACAATCAAGACATTTGAACTCATCTAGAAATTCATTTTTGCAGTGTGAAGCTTAAGAGGTTCAGAAAATCCACAACAATTCAAACCCACCAAAATATTGATATTGAAATGAATAATAATAAACTAAACTTTTGTACAAGTCCCTAAATCTCATTTTTAGTTATAATGGATTCAGCTTTGAAAAAATGAATTGTCAAAACTCAACAAATGCCCAAACTGTCTCTCAATCCATTCCTCCAACAGCAGCTTTACTCTTTATATTTACCAAAGAAATGCAGGCGGGATTTGATTTTCCTGCAGAGCTTTGTCACCGCTTACAATTAGAGTAAATCAGAGGCAGACACACAAAAACTACAGAGTCTCAGCTTCAGAAAGAGCACCCACACTGCAAAAAGTGCCTTACTAGAAGCAAGAAAAAAAAACTTAAAATTGGACTACAATTGCGTGTTTTAAGCAAAAAAATCTGCCAATGGGGTAAGCAAAAATGTCTTGCTTAGAAAACTTGTTTTAATATTTTTTTTCTGATGATCAAGAAAAAATAAGTCAAAAAACAAGAAAAAATGTCTCAATTTAAGCCAGTTGCTCCCTGTAAATGGTTTGATTTAAGCCAAATGTTCTGAATGAACAGATTCAAGGAAATTATACTCAAAAAAAGAATAAATCAGTAAAGATTTGTTTGTAAGTTGCTCAATTTAAGAATATTTTTCTCATTTTAAGACTAGATGTTGGAAAAATATCCTTAAAATTGTAAAATGTAAGCAATAATTTCTTATTGGATATCACATTTCAAGGACATTTTGCTTGATTTAAGTAAAATTATCTAATTTATTCCCATGAATTACAGCTTTTTTCTTGATAATGATATCAAGACATGTTTGTATTCTTACTTTTTCTTAAATTAAGAAAAATACTCTTAGTCTACAGTTAAATAAGATTCAAAATAACCTTTGTATCTTGTTACAAGCAAAAATATAACAGATTTTAGCAAATATATCTTAATAAGAAAAGGCTAGGTTTTATTTCTTAAAATAAGATTTTTTGTCTTAAGATTTTTTTCCTAGACGAGATTTTTTTTCTTTTTAGAGACAAAATAAGAATTTATTTCTTGTTATAAGACTTTTTTACTTTCTTAAAATCCACTTTTTGTAGTGCATTGTGTAAAAGTTCAGGAGTTCAGCTTCAGTTTGAATTGTCGCTCATTTTTAGTCACGCGTTTTAAAGAAAATCAGCCATAATGATGGGTTTTATCAGTAGATTCTTAGAGTACTGTTGTATTTGGAAGACTAAGTGCAAAGACTTTTACAATAACTCTTCCAATATGGGTGGAAATGAGGAAAATGGAGTAAGAGCGATGGGAATTGACGGTAAAAAGAGAGAAAGAAACAAAGGGAAGGAATGAGAGAAAGAGAAGAGCGGGAGAGAGATGAGTGTAGAAAGAAGTGAGAGCGAGAAACAAGTAAGAGGGAGAGAACGGCATGGACGGGTCGGAAAGAGAGCGAGAAAGAATGAGAAGGTGTGAGAGAGCGCGAGTGTAAAATGATCCATCTCTTCTCATTTAGCCATGTCTCTCCTCAGGCTCTGGCCCAGCGCTTTGTCACAGAAACCAAAGAGAAATCGATACGAGCTGCAGAGAGAGCGCCGGCGTTTGTGGGTCAGCGAGTGCTTATCCTGCCCGCGCCGCCCAGTGACGAGGTGGTGGGTTCGACTCCCGAGCTGTCTGAGTGGGCCGTGCATGTGCGGCTCCCATCAGGGACAGACGAAGGGAAACAAAAGGAGGGTGTGCTGTCGAGTTTAAATAAGAAATCTGCAAGAAAAAAGGAAGTGATTTTGCTGGAAAAACGTCCTAATTTACTAGATTTGAAATGTGCAAATCTGCCGTGAAAAAGTGGCAAATTTGCAAGAAAAACTAACAAATTACTGACAGAAACCACGCACATTTATACAATTCTAAGCATGACTGTTTTTTGTTATTTGTGATTCTTTTTTATCAGTCATTTCCATGGAGTTTATTATATTTTTAACTTAAGGTTTAGTCCCAGTTTAGGTCGAGGAGTCCATAACTCTAGCTTTAAATCTTCTGAATGTGACGTTTTAATATTGAACTGTGAATAATCATCGATTTATTCCCTAAAGTGATAATTATATATATATACATTTTTTTCGATTTTTATTTTCAGGTTTCAGTTTTAGCTTGCAGCGAAGGTCAGAGCCTCCTTCACGGTGTCTTCAAATCCTGACCCAGGGCTCAAGACACCAGATGAACTGTTCCTCATCTGCCTGGAGGAACTCTCTCTACACCAGATGAACTGTTCCTCATCTGCCTGGAGGAACTCTCTCTACACCAGATGAACTGATCCTCATCTGCCTGGAGGAACTCTCTCTACACCAGATGAACTGTTCCTCATCTGCCTGGAGGAACTCTCTCTACACCAGATGAACTGTTCCTCATCTGCCTGGAGGAACCCTCTCTAGATGAACTGTTCCTCATCTGCCTGGAGGAACTCTCTCTACACCCGATGAACTGTTCCTCATCTGCCTGGAGGAACTCTCTCTACACTAGACGAACTGTTCCTCATCTGCCTGGAGGAACTCTCTCTACACCAGATGAACTGTTCCTCATCTGCCTGGAGGAACTCTCTCTACACCAGATGAACTGTTCCTCATCTGCCTGGAGGAACTCTCTCTACACCAGATGAACTGTTCCTCATCTGCCTGGAGGAACTCTCTCTACACCAGATGAACTGTTCCTCATCTGCCTGGAGGAACCCTTTCTAGATGAACTGTTCCTCATCTGCCTGGAGGACCTCTCTCTACACCCGATGAACTGTTCCTCATCTGCCTGGAGGAACTCTCTCTACACTAGACGAACTGTTCCTCATCTGCCTGGAGGAACTCTCTCTACACCAGATGAACTGTTCCTCATCTGCCTGGAGGAACTCTCTCTACACCAGATGAACTGTTCCTCATCTGCCTGGAGGAACTCTCTCTACACCAGATGAACTGTTCCTCATCTGCCTGGAGGAACTCTCTCTACACCAGATGAACTGTTCCTCATCTGCCTGGAGGAACTCTCTCTTCACTAGATGAACTGTTCCTTATCTGCCTGGAGGAACTCTCTCTTCACTAGACGAACTGTTCCTCATCTGCCTGGAGGAACTCTCTCTACACTAGATGAACTGTTCCTCTTCTGTCTGGAGGAACTCTCTCTACACTAGATGAACTGTTCCTCATCTGCCTGGAGGAACTCTCTCTACACCAGATGAACTGTTCCTCATCTGCCTGGAGGAACTCTCTCTACACCAGATGAACTGTTCCTCATCTGCCTGGAGGAACTCTCTCTACACCAGATGAACTGTTCCTCATCTGCCTGGAGGAACTCTCTCTACACCAGATGAACTGTTCCTCATCTGCCTGGAGGAACCCTCTCTAGATGAACTGTTCCTCATCTGCCTGGAGGAACTCTCTCTACACTCGATGAACTGTTCCTCTTCTGTCTGGAGGAACTCTCTCTACACTAGATGAACTGTTCCTCATCTGCCTGGAGGAACTCTCTCGACACTAGATGAACTGTTCCTCTTCTGTCCGGAGGAACTCTCTCGACACTAGATGAACTGTTCCTCTTCTGTCTGGAGGAACTCTCTCGACACTAGATGAACTGTTCCTTATCTGCCTGGAGGAACTCTCTCTACACTGGATGAACTGTTCCTCATCTGCCTGGAGGAACTCTCTCTACACTAGATGAACTGTTCCTCATCTGCCTGGAAGAACTCTCTCTACACTCGATGAACTGTTCCTCATCTGCCTGGAGGAACTCTCTCTACACTAGATGAACTGTTCCTCATCTGCCTGGAGGAACTCTCTCTTTACACCAGATGAACTGTTCCTCATCTGCCTGGAGGAACTCTCTCTACACTAGATGAACTGTTCCTCATCTGCCTGGAGGAACTCTCTCTACACTAGACGAACTGTTCCTCATCTGCCTGGAGGAACTCTCTCTACACCAGATGAACTGTTCCTCATCTGCCTGGAGGAGCTCTCTCTACACCAGACGAACTGTTCCTCTTCTGTCTGGAGGAACTCTCTCTACACTAGATGAACTGTTCCTCTTCTGTCTGGAGGAACTCTCTCTACACTAGATGAACTGTTCCTCATCTGCCTGGAGGAACTCTCTCTACACTAGATGAACTGTTCTTCATCTGCCTGGAGGAACTCTCTCTACACTAGATGAACTGTTCTTCATCTGCCTGGATGAACTCTCTACACTAGATGAACTGTTCCTCATCTGCCTGGAGGAACTCTTTCTACACTAGATGAACTGTTCCTCATCTGCCTGGAGGAGCTCTCTCTACACCAGACGAACTGTTCCTCTTCTGTCTGGAGGAACTCTCTCTACACTAGATGAACTGTTCCTCTTCTGTCTGGAGGAACTCTCTCTACACTAGATGAACTGTTCCTCTTCTGTCTGGAGGAACTCTCTCTACACTAGATGAACTGTTCCTCATCTGTCTGGAGGAACTCTCTCTACACTAGATGAACTGTTCCTCTTCTGTCTGGAGGAACTCTCTCTACACTAGATGAACTGTTCCTCATCTGCCTGGAGGAACTCTCTCTACACTAGATGAACTGTTCCTCATCTGCCTGGAGGAGCTCTCTCTACACCAGACGAACTGTTCCTCTTCTGTCTGGAGGAACTCTCTCTACACTAGATGAACTGTTCCTCTTCTGTCTGGAGGAACTCTCTCTACACTAGATGAACTGTTCCCCATCTGCCTGGAGGAACTCTCTCTACACTAGATGATCCTCCTTCCTCTTGAGGGTTCTGTCCGTCCGTGGGAGCAGGATCTCTCCTTCACTGTGGTTTTACCTGAGGTTTATACTTTTTTCCAAACATTTTTTGTAGTTTTTCCTCTCCGAAAAGGAGGGTCAAGGACAGGGGGCGCTCTGGGACAGTTATCCATTCTCTTGAACATTGTTTATTTAAACTGCTTTCTACCTGTGGACCATTGAGGCAACTGTTGTTGTGATTTTGGGCTCTACAAAGATTTAAAAAACAAGACCAAATCCAAACCATGTCCAGATCAAGTCCCTCTCCCCAAGGAATGTTGATGGAACCATGTCAAAGCTGTCGATAAGTGCTACGCAAAACTAACTAAACGTTTGACACTTTTTTCTAGCATATTTCCTAGTTTCGAATCTTATAAACGGCCTCGTCCTTGTGTGTTTGCAGGAGCTGACAGGGGCAGGCAGGAGCTGACAGGAGCAGACAGGACCAAGGCGGTGTGGCGAGGCGAGAAACATTTACTCTGTCAGAAACACTTTGGCTCTGGTTTAAACGAGCTCTCTCTGTTTCAGCTTTTTGTTTATTAGAAAACTCTGCAAATCCACTGTAAAAGAAAAGCCGCCTCTGATTGTACTTCATTCCACTTTTACACACGACGGTTTCTCAAAGTCATGCCCTCCTTTTCTCTAACCTGCAGAAAGTATTACAAAGCCCAACGAATTTCAACTGCTTCAACCTCACACACATCAAAAAAACAAAAAACAAAAAAAAAAGTAAAAGTACTGTAATTAAGTAAATGTTTTAGATATCTGTCCTTTACTTAAAGGGCCTCTGACAGGTTGAAATACCGATTTTGCCAAAACACAGTTAAGATAATCATATTTAAGATTCTACAAAAGAATTTAACACTTTTTATCCCAGTTTGTATATTTTTTAGGTTTAAATTTGTACTTCCTGGTTGTAAATCGTGACATCACACTACGAAAATCTGCAATCGTTACCTAGCAACCATGTCATAAACTGGGCTAAAACTCCTCCGATGTCACAGAGAATGTCATTTGACAAATAAAAATATACAGGAACACCTTTATTTGGTTTAATTAATGTTTTAAGAATCAGAATTTTTTTTTTTTTGGTTGTAAATTGTCCCTGGTGTGTCTCCCCAGTGTGACGTCATCGTGTTTTGGAATTCTGCTCTACTTCCTGTAAATTTCAACACATTTTTCAACTTTTCTTTCACAAACGGACACTTCATTGGTGTAAAGCTGCTATTAATATTTACAACAGGATTCATGCCATCAAATACAGTCAAAACTAAAAAAATGATAAAAACATGTCATACGCACTTTAATTACATTTTACAGTTGATACTTTTTGCTTTTACTTCACTACATTTCAGAGCATGTATCTGTACTTTCTACATTTTTGAACGGGACTGGAAAGTAAAAGTATATTTTCTTAATGTTTTAGACCTGATTAAAAGGCTGAGGGCTTTATTTTTTTTTAGCACATTATTGCGACATCTTGCCTGTTTTTATTTTTTACCATTTATTTATTATCCTCGACTTCTCTTTGTGCAAACAAAATAGCTTTGATAGAGAAAAATAACCTGGAAAGTTTCCAACAATGATCAAAACTCAACAGAATAAATCAATCAAGATTACAATTTGATGCTTTAATATTTCTCCAAACCAAAAATAATTACTTTTACTTTTCATTCTTAAAGGACATTTTTAAAGGAATACTTTAATACTTTTACTTGAGCAGATTTTAAAATGTGGCACTTTTACTTTTACTTGAGTGTTTGTTTGTTTTTTGCTGTTGTTTCTGTAATTTTACTTAAAGTGCGCCTGACAGGTTGAACTACTCATTTAACTAAAATGTAGTTTAGATAAATACATTTCAAATTTTGCTAAAATACTTTTTTTTTTACAATTTTTTTGTTTTTTTGTTTCACTTCCTGGTTGTAAATGATGACATCACGCTATTAAATTACTATAGCAACCATCCAAATTCATCTAATGTCACAGATCTTTTAACTTTTTCCAATAAAAAACACATGTGAACACCTTTTTTGTCAAATTAATGTATAAAGGATTAAAAAAAACACGCTTTTTTGTATAAATTATGCATAACCTTTGTCTCCCCAGTGTGATGTCATCAATTTGTTTACTTCCTGTAATTTTCGACGGATTTTTAAACTTTTCTCCCCAAACGGCAACTCGATTGGTGTAAAACTATAATTTATATTTACAACAGGTATCAATACACTGAATAAAGTCAAAATAAGAAAATCACAAAAACCTGTCATACGCGACTTTAAGTAACGAAATGGAGCACTTCATCCACCGCTGCTGATTTCTAAAAAAGTGTCCAGATGAAGCCTTCACAATGTTTAGTTTCTTCTCACTCATGATCATAACTTATTCAATGTAAGCACCTTGTTTTGGCCTCATGCTTTACCTTTAAATGTCTGCACCTGATTGTGTCCATGATGCAGTAGAGCAAAACTGATCTTGTTCCGGTACAGATCTATTCACCTTATTCTGCCCCGCCCACTTTTGCCGTTTTTTGCACTTTTGTTGTAAACGCACTTCCGTTTGACGAGAACTCCGTTAAAGCTAATGACGAACGAGGGAAAAGTCTCGCCGCTAAAATGTTACATAAAGTAGATTGATTTGTGTAAAATGTTTAATGAACACGAGCAACAACAAGTCAACAACGCAACGATTTCCTGGTCAGTCTGAAAACGTCTTTTTAGTCCATGTAGAACTTATTTTCTGTTGAGCTCGTCTGCCCCGTGTAACTACAACGGAAACAAGACGGCGGCGCGTACGGCAACATCTCATTGTTTATGAAAAGACAGTACGTGGCCTAGTAACTTGGTTTAGCACATTCAATTGTAATCTTCATCAAGAAATTTGTTGATTTTTGGTCATTGTAAGCAATTTCCACATTATTTTTCCCTATTCACCTTATTCTGCCCCGCCCACTTTTGCAGTTTTTCTTCACAGATACGCACTTTTGTTGTAAACGCACTTCCGTTTGACGAGAACTCTGTTAAAGCTAATGACGAACGAGGGAAAAGTCTCGCCGCTAAAATGTTACATAAAGTAGATTGATTTGTGTAAAATGTTTAATGAACACGAGCCACAACAAGTCAACAACGCAACGATTTCCTGGTCAGTCTGAAAACGGCTTTTTAGTCCGTGTAGAACTTATTTTGTGTTGAGCTCGTCTGCTTCGTGTGAACTACAACGGAAACAAGACGGCGGCGCGTACGGCAACTTCAGGAATAAGGTGAATAGTAAAACCAGCTCTTAGGGTCAAAATGAGGCCACTGTGCGCTGTCTGTATCTCTTTATAAAGCATTTTAACATCTAAGAGCCTTGAAGTTCTGTTGTAGATGCTCGTTAACTTCAGCCTGGGATCAGAACACACACTTCAGTTCTTTACAAAGAGTGAGTCTGGTTCCTCTGTCGCGCTTCCAGTCGATTCCAAACCGCACCGTACAATCTGAGTTCATTCACGTGACGCATGTGAAACGAACAAGTTCACTGGTCATTTATTTTTAGAACAAAATCAGACTTCTCTCACCTCAGATCAATAGAGTTTCATTGATTCAGCATAAGTCTGTCATGTTTTTCAGTCCCTGTGATATTCTTTGCTTGTCTTTTTTTGCCCGTGAGCAGTCGTGTTTGTTGTGATACAGACGCGTGTCCCTGATAATCCACTCGGCTGATCCACTTGTCATTCACGCCCGTCTGAACCCGCGGAGATTAGAGTGACCAGAGCGACATCGATCTGTATGACATGATGCAAAACTCACTCTGGCGTCTGAAAGTTGTGAAAAGTGCTTAGAAACTAATTGTGGTGAATTAGAATTAAGAATTTAGAAATTAGAACGCTAAGTGAGGAATAGCTTTGAACCGCTACAAACACTTTAAAATGCACTAGTTCTGTTTTTCCTTGTTTTTAAGAATGTCAAATTGAATGTAAATTTGAGAATTTGATGCAGCACCTTTAAGGGTAATTAGTTAAGTTAAGGAAAAACATTAACTTTGTTGAGCTTTACTCCATGTTCTAACGTTGTTCCATCATCAAAAACATACCTGGTGTAGCATTTAGTCACGTTTGTTTGATGATGCTGGTTTGTAAATCCTCTCGTTCTCCTTCATGTGTGACGTAGATGATGCTGACGTCACTTATCCCAGAATCCTTTGCTGTTTTAAGTCCTTAAATCATGGCCAGACTCGCTCTGAACATTTCTTCCATCTAATCACAATAATTACAATTTTGTCAGATCCACTGCATATCACAAAGCATTGTGGGTATATATTTACATGTGTGTAATTGCCTCTACAGCCAGTAGATGGAGCCACAGCTAAGTCAAAATGACATCTCCCAATGCAGAGATTAACCCAACTTAACTTAACTTAACTTAACTTAACTTAACTTAACTTAAGTTTTTCTTTGCAAAAGCATTTTATTTTTAGTTCTTCATGAGATGTCAAACTGAAGACACTCAGGAGTGGGTTTAAAGGCTGAAAACAACATCTCCATCTTGAACTTCTGTCACTGTGATCAGATCGGTCACAGGGCAGTGAAGCCGACTCGCAGAAAATGCTCCTCCACGTCTAAAGATCATGCATTTTTTTCCAGAATCCCACATCCCTTTCCAGTTACTTTCACACTGGCAGCCATATACTTTTAGCTTAAATTACATGCATCTTTTATACATAAGCATTAGTTTGTGTTATATTTGTAGAGAGACTAATGCAGTGTGGTGTAAAAGTATTAAAGGATCATTAACTTCTGCAGAAACTTTCCGACTCAATTTAAATGAAAAAGCTGGTCTCATTTCCCATTCACGGTGCGACTGCTACGGGGAACTTTGGGAATTAAAATCATGCAGCGGCTTTTGTCACGGAGCCGTTCTGAACCAAACGTATAGATGACTTTAATTAACTCTGCAGTGAGCCCAATGCATCCCGACGTACAGCGTGTGGAACGAGGGAAGGGAAAGTCGTCTGAAGGAACGATACAAGAAGAGTTATGTCAGGGAGGGCATCTGGCGCATTCTACTTGACAATCATCGCTCTCTAAAGTGATAAAATAGTGGTTGTGACGACAGTGGCTCAGGTGGTTAAGCAGCTGCCATCCGTCTGGAAGGTTTGAATCCAGCCGCTT
This sequence comes from Rhinogobius similis, assembly GCA_019453435.1. Lineage (NCBI taxonomy): Eukaryota > Metazoa > Chordata > Actinopteri > Gobiiformes > Gobiidae > Rhinogobius > Rhinogobius similis. The sequence goes on from CM033630.1 coordinate 5,536,691, forward strand.
TCTTTATCGCTGAAATTTTGGAGTAAGTTTGTTTGTTGTTGAGAAATATTATGTATTTTTCTTTGTTGTTATTCACCTTTAAACCTGCTCCTGAGTGTCTTCAGTTTGTCTTCAGTATGTTTTAGAACTAAAAATAAATTGCTTTTACATAGAAAAATATAACTTTATCACTGCGTTGGGAGATGCCATTTTGACTTAGCTGTGGCTCCATCTACTGGCTGTAGAGGCAATTACACACATGTAAATATATACCCACAATGCTTTGCAGTAAGCAGTGGATCTGATGAAGTTGTAGTTATCGTGATTAGACGTAAGACATCTTCGGAGCGAGTCTGGCGATGACTTTAGGACTTAAAACAGCAAAGGATTCTGGGATAAATGACGTCAGCATCATCTACGTCACACATGAAGGAGAACGAGATGATTTACAAACCAGCATCATCAAACAAACATAAATCAAACTAATGCTGTTCCAGGTGTGTTTTTGATGACGGAACAATGTTAGAACATGGATAAAAGATCAATAAAGTCAATTTTGCATAATATTTGCATATATTTATAGGTAAAATAAGCATTTTTGTACTGGTATTAGCCTTTAAACATGCACTTGAGAATCTTGAGTTTGGAATGTCATGTTTTCGAACTAAAAAGAAACATAGCATCTGTATCTCAGCTGTTTCCCTTGGTACTCAATGAGTTTAGGTGCCAACTACTGGCTGCAAGCAAAAAATATTACTCGAGCTTTGGGAAGAAATGCGAGTTACCCTGGCAGTTTGTAGCGATTGTGTTTAGACAACAGAAATGCTCAAACAGCAGAAGATTCTAAAATAAGTGAAGACAGTTATCGGAAAAACGCCAGTCTTCGAGGGAATTCAGCATGAGTGTTTCTGATGGTCGGAGGGAGAGGATTTTCAAACCAGGATTCATCAAACTAGAGTGAATCTATGTCCAGGTATGTTTTTGATGAAGGAAATGTTAGAACATGCTCTAAAAAGTAAATTTTGCCAATGTTTGTCCTTAAAATATGTAATAGACTTCAGTTATCATCCCTAGTGCACCACAGCTGCTCAGGCCCCTTTACAGTTTTCTTGCAGAAACAGTATTTGCAGCATTAGAGCAGAAGAGTCGCACACGCAGCCTGGTACTGATGTAAACCTTCGTTCATTTTCATGAGGCAGCAAAAAACATACATTTTGACATTTGGCAGCAAGTTGTAAGAGCAAATGTCTAACTTCCAGCTCCAGTTTAAAAAGATCACTAATGTTTGCAGGATTTGTGGTGAAATAAAACAAAAATGTCATTGTTGTGGGCCCTTATATTTTTGAAGCAATTTGTCAAGCACACTGGTATATTTAAGTGGTTTGTTAGCATGTAGGATAATCGCTAACAATAATAATTAACACAAACACTTCTACACTTCTTTTTTCTTCTGCTCTGGTGTTACTCACATGTGCTTGGTTTCAGTCGCCAAAACAGCCCTGGATGTTCAAAGTGTGTGATGTTTGGACGCTCAGGGGGCGCTCTGGGACAGTCATCCCTTTGCTAATTTCTCATGAACATTACTTTTTAAACTGCTTTCGACCTGTGGCCCATCGAGAAACTGTTGTTGTGATTTTGGGTGCTACAAAAATACACTGAACTGAATTGACTCTCCCATTGAAAATACGTCACAACCGTTCTGTGGACAAATGTATACACTCCATGTGATTGGATCGCTTCTTTTATCCCTTTTTTTTTTAAATAAATAAAAAATAAAAATAAAATACACATTAGAATGCAGGAGCTGTGTTCACAAACACTGGAGGGGTAAATGCTGGTTGCAGAAGTACTAGTTAATATGACTAGCTATTGCCAGTGTTGGAAAAAGTATTTGCAGTAACCGTACTGTTCATTCATTCATTCATTCATTTTCTACCCCTTATTCCCGTTTCCAGGGTCGCGGGTGACTGGAGCCTATCCCAGTGACTTTGGGCCTTAGGCGGGGTACACCCTGGACAGTGGACAACTCATCGCAGCAAACACAGAGACAAGGACAGACAACCATTCACTCTCACATTCATTCACTAGGGACAATTTAGAGTTGTCAATTAACCTCCACAGTCATGTGTTTGGACGGTGGGAGGAGCCAGAGAACCCGGAGAGAACCCACGGTAACACGAGGAGGACATGCAGACTCCACCAGAGAGAGCGTGTGATGTTGGGGTGGTCCGGGATTTGAACCCACGATCTCCTTGCTGGGAGGCAGAAGCTCTAGCCGCTCTGCCACCTGTTAAATTACTAAAATTACAAGTGCAAGAACTGCTGCTAAAATTGCACTTAAGTTAAATGAAACATGATTTCAGTATAATTTTAGATCTATATTATACAAAACTTTATTCATTTAACGCATTTAAAGCTGAATTAAGTGTTTTAAACGGTAGCAATATTTTGTTTGTTTGTGGGAAGCAGCAGAGACGAATGTGAGACAATCAAAGGAAAGATGGAGACTTATGAGGCTAAAATTATACTTAATTACAAGTACAAGTAAAAACCTACTCAAAAAAGTATAATTACCCAGAATAATTGACCCAGTTACCATAAGTATTTGTAATCCGTCACTGTCCACCCTGGTAATAGCAGCAGGAGTAATGCTCCAGGCCTAATATTTGCACTTCTCTTCAAACATTTCCTGACCGTCTCTACCTCCAGCCTCGCTCTCGTCTCTTCTCTTTGACTTTTAATCCTCTGCTCACTGCGCTGAGCTCTTTTCAGAATCACTCACCACACACTCCAGATGCACCTCTGTGTTTATGTTCCAGGCGCAGAGACAGAGGAGCTAAATTACAATTGGATTTCACTGACACTCCGCCTCTTGTTCATTTTCTCTGGTGAACTCTCTGGCCCCACACTTTGAGCCGCAGACAACTAAAGTATGGGAGATGTATCCACAGTTATAATGGACTGACCCGGGACTGAAGAAAGACAGAGGGAGAAAGTGGAGAAAGTGCTTTGACATTTGGAGCTGTTAGAGGAGCCAAGTGCGGCAACAAAGAGTTACAAAGTGAGAGAAATGACCAGCGACAACACAGCAAAAAATCAATGTCTAGTCTTGCTTAAAATGACCTGAATTTAGAATCTTAAAGGACACATGTTCTGATACAGTGACTTTTTTGAGCTTTAAAGGTCCCATAACATGCAAAATCGACTTTTCAGAGGTTTTAACCTTCCTCCAGTGCTATTTGGGCCTCGTATGTTGTGCCCAAAGTGTTTTTTTGATTGATTCCCTCATGTTTTCACTAGAGAACTGTCTTTTCCGTCCCCCTTGGCTGAGCAGCAGACGGGGGCTCCTCACTAAGATGACGCGGCTTCACCAGGATGACGCGGTGTTTAAGCCACGCCTCCAGGAAGAGCGCAGCCGCAGAATAAAAACAGCTAATGCTAATGCTACACAGTAATTACACGATGGATACGACAGATAGAAGAGTTAGCTTGTTATTTACCAAACGGCAACGTCCGTCGTCGAGGCCCTGGAGCACGTCAAACTCCAGGTCAGATCCAGGACGTAGGACTCAGCACGACGCACCGTCAGGACGATAAAATGTTTATTCAGTGTTTGTGTATCGCTGTTTACCGGAGCACACAGCGCATGCACCATCTCCGCTCTAGGCTTCGTCGTGGGTTGGGAGGGGGAGGCGCGCGGGTTGGGCGGAGGAGGCAGCCTGCTCTCTGCTCGGGGGGGTCAGATCTCAGAGTGAGCCGTTTGCTTTTACAAGGAGGGGGGCCAGTCCAAGAAATGGGTGTTTTTTGGAAACTGTTATGTTATGGATATTACACAATGCAAAATTTTATCAACAAAGCCCTTAGAATAGACTGTGTGAAGGGGGAAATAGCAGAATATGGGACCTTTAAACCCTGTTCTAACAATGTTCCGTGATCAAAAACACACCTGGAGTAGCATTCAGCTGCATTCACTCTGTTTTAAAGAATGTTTACCAAAAAATCCTCTCCCTCCGAGCGTCAAACACACTTCCTGCTGAACTCGATCCAGAACGTATTTTCAGATCATCTACGTCACTTATCTGAGAGTCTTCTGCTCTTTTAAGTCCTTAAATCATCTCTAAACTCGTTCTGAGCATTTCTGCCTTTAAACACGATAACTGCTGCTGCTAATCCACTTCATAATGCCTTTGCAGCGCTAACTTCACTAGATTGCATATTGCACTAGTGCCATCTGCTGGCTGGATGCACTCAGTAAGTGTAATTTCATAGTGACTGATGAAAAAAGTAATTGGATGAATAAGATTTTTCTTTTCTTTTCTTTCATTCATTCATTCATTCATTTTCTACCGCTTATTCCCGTTTCCGGGGTCGCGGGTGACTGGAGCCTATCCCAGTGACTTTGGGCCTTAGGCGGGGCACACCCTGGACAGTGGCCAACTCGTCGCAGCAAACACAGAGACACAGACAAGGACAGACAACCATTCACTCTCACATTCATACACTAGGGGCAATTTAGAGTTTCCAATTAACCTGAATACAGTCATGTCTTTGGACGGTGGGAGGAGCCGGAGAGATGTTGGGGTGGTCCGGGATTCGAACCCACGATTTCCTTGCTGGGAGGCAGAAGCTCTAGCCGCTCTGCCACCGTGCACCCCATTTCTTTTCTTTTTTCTTTTTTTTTAAGGTACTAAAGAGCATGTCTAAAGGCTAATGACAATATGAAAAATGTAGAATATTTTTCCTTTAAACTAAGTTGACCAGGCTAATTGCTTATTTGATGTAGAATATTTCACTGAATTCCACACATTTCAGACTGGTCAGTGGATAATGAGTTAAGTAAAAAAAAAAAAACTTACCCAAGGGCAAATAATTTGGCTGGGGAAGTAGGTTGAGCCGGCCAGAGAAAAGAATCAGACACCAGTTGTATTTGTGCTGTTACTGCAAGTCTTATTTTCAGCTGTCTGACTGTGGGAAAGTCCAGAGTCGTAGCTCAAAATCGTGGGTTGTAGGTCTCACCGTGAGACAGGGACAAAGAATAAACCTTGTACGACCAAAAACATATAGATTTATTTCAAACCTGTCTGATCTTTTGGAATCCTAGTCGCAGAGCCTCTGTCTATGATCTATCTGTCAAAAATGTAAACATAAGCGCACCGGAAACAAATTATAATAAGTAGACTTGTCCCCACCTCAATAAAACATGAACTTATAACTTACTTAAAACATGGACTTTATTCATGGTGGAGAAATAATTTGAATGACGTGGGTGTAGTTTAAAGGGACCATTTAAAGGGCCTATACCTGATTTTTACTGTTGTGAAATAAACAGAACTAGTCCATGTCCCGATTTTGTTTGCATGTAATAAAGTAAAATCTGTGTTGCTCCAGCACAGATAAATTGTGAAAATGAGACCACAGCGCGGTCTCTGCATCTATTTATGGAGTGTTTTATCCAATGAGAGAAGCAGGAAGTGTGCCGTTAGCATGCTAATGTTTGTTAGTTTGTTAGAGACTGGTGAAAAGTGCTTCTAAACTCATGGAGTTGAATATTTATGATGCTGAGACTGCATTAGGAAAGTGAGAGATACATGAGACTGATGTAAAGACTTTAAAATGAACGAATTCTGTTTTTCACGTTTCAAAACAGTAAAAATCAGGTACAGGGCCTTTAACCAATACTTTAAACTCTAATTGCTGACCCCAATCCTAACCTTAACCTTGATTAAAGGACCTGCACCTGATTTTGAACCATGAGACAGGAGCATGTTTTTGTTTGAACCATTAGCCCCGCCCACATATTCCTTCCTTTCACTCAATATTGCTCCATGACTCAGAAACGACTGTCTGGAATAGTCTGCAGTTGTTTCCATAGAGTTCCTCTAACTCTCTTTACAATTATAGCACTTTTGAAACAGCTCCGACAGAGAATCACAGTCTGGGATAGAGTCAAGGAGTTATTTTCCCATGATTCTTAGCAACGTGACTGATTAGTTGAAGGGAGGTGACCCTGGCAAACACTTCTGCACTAGTTCTTTCCAAACAAAGTGCGTTTATAATATGCACAGATCATACATTACGCACTCAATGCCTTTACATTACGTTGCTTCGACCAAACAATGTGTGATGTAAAGAGAATGTATCTTAACTAGAGTAAGTAAAAAATCAGGTACAGGCCCTTTAAGTAGTTACTAAGCCTGAATCGTGCCTAATAAAGTCATTGTTCACTATGAATTAAGTGTAGTTATTGCAAAGTTTCACCACCAGCATTTAACTATTTCACCACACGGAGTCTAGAGCCTGATATTCAGACAAACTTTGCTCGTAGCCGCGACTGATCGAGTGAAACATCGCACAATGTGACTGTGTGCTGTCTCAAGACTTTAAATCTCCTTTGTGTTGTAGTGAGACGTCCATAAATCAGAAAAATGTCATCACAAACAGCCAGTGGACAAGCAGCTTAAGACAGTCACAGCATGATTCTTTGTGGAAATAAGTTGAGAAAAAGGTACAGTAAAGAACTTAAGAATTTGCAGTTTGATAAATGCAACTGTTGTGTCATTTTGATTGTGATTGTTCATGTTGCAGAAGCATTTGCTACTGATACGGTTTGTGCACTGTTCCTTGTGGACGGACTGTTGCTCGAGCTCTGACTGCGATGGGAGTCAGACAGATGTGGAAAGGATAGTGTGGTTTCTCTTTGTGTCCGTGCTCTGGTAGGAGACCGGAGCCTGCAATGCGGAGGCTGCAGTCGAACCACGATTGATTTGTGAGTATTAAGACAGCGGCCATACTGGAGCGGACATTCATCAGCTACAGGCTCAGAGAGAGGGAGAGAGAGAGGGGGGAGAGAGAGAGAGAGAGAGAGAGAGAGAGAGAGAGAGAGAGAGAGGAGGGAGGGAGAGACAGAGAGAGAGAGAGAGGGAGAGAGAGAGGGGAGAGAGAGAGAGGGAGACAGCGGTCATACTGGAGCGGACATTCATCAGCTACAGGCTCAGAGAGAGGGAGAGAGAGAGAGAGAGGGGGGGGAGAGGGAGAGAGAGGGAGGGAGAGAGAGGAGGGAGAGAGAGAGGAGGGAGAGACAGAGAGAGAGACAGCGGTCATACTGGAGTGGACATTCATCAGCTACAGGCTCAGAAAGAGGGAGAGAGAGAGAGAGAGAGAGAGAGAGAGAGAGAGAGAGACAGAGAGAGAGAGAGAGAGAGAGAGGGAGACAGCGGCCATACTGGAGCGGACATTCATCAGCTACAGGCTCAGAGAGAGAGAGAGCGAGGGGGAGACAGAGAGAGAGAGAGGGAAGGAGAGGAGGGAGAGAAAGAGAGAGAGAGAGAGAGAGAGACAGCGGTCATACTGGAGCGGACATTCATCAGCTACAGGCTCAGAGAGAGGGAGAGAGAGAGAGAGAGAGAGAGAGAGAGGGGGGAGAGAGAGGGAGAGAGAGAGAGGGGGAGAGAGAGAGGAGGGAGAGAGAGAGAGAGGGAGAGACAGAGAGGGAGACAGCGGTCATACTGGAGTGGACATTCATCAGCTACAGGCTCAGAAAGAGGGAGAGAGAGAGAGAGAGAGAGAGAGAGAGGGAGACAGCGGTCATACTGGAGTGGACATTCATCAGCTACAGGCTCAGAGAGAGGGAGAGAGAGAGAGAGGGGGAGAGAGAGAGAGAGGAGGGAGAGGGGGAGAGAGAGAGGGGGGAGAGAGAGAGAGGGATAGAGAGAGAGGGAGACAGCGGTCATACTGGAGCGGACATTCATGAGCTACAGGCTCAGAGAGAGAGAGAGAGAGGAGAGAGAAAGCGAGAGAGCGAGGGGGGGTAGAAAAGGAGAGAGAGAGAGAAAGAGAGAGAGAGGGTGGGTAGAGAAAGACATAGAGAGAGGGGTGGGGGCAAAGAGAAAGACAGGGAGAGAGAGAGAGGGAGACAGCGGCCATACTGGTGCGGACATTCATCAGTTACAGGCTCAGAGAGAGACAGGGGGGGGGCAGAAAGAGCGAGGGAGAGGAGGGAAGAGAGAGAGTGGGGGGAGAGAGATATGGGAGACTGAAAGAGAGATAGAGAGAGAAATATGGGAGGTCGAGAGAGAGATACAACAGAGAGAGACATAAAGCGAGAGAGAGAGAGACGACACAGAGAGACAGAGAAAGAGAGGTAAAAATGGGGAGAGAGAGATTCAATCCAGAAGGAGACAGTTCAACAGAAAGAGATACAATAGAGAAAAGACAGAGATAAAAGAGAGAGAAGAAAGGGAGAAGAGAGAGAGGGAGAGACAACAAAGAGAGACAGAGAGGGAGGGAGAGATACAGCGAGACAGAGAGAGAAGACAGAGAAAAAGAGGGAGAAGACAGAGAGAGAAAGAAACAAAAGAGAGAGAGAGAGAGAGAGAGAGAGAGAGGAGAGGGAGAAGACAGAGAAAGAGAGACAACAGAGAGACAGAGAGGGAGGGAGAGATACAGCGAGACAGAGAGAGAAGACAGAGAAAAAGAGGGAGAAGACAGAGAGAGAAAGAGACAAAAGAGACAGAGAAAGAGAGAGAAGAGAGCAAGAGAAAGAAGTAATACATTATAAATAAATGCATAACAAAAGGTGAAAAAAAAAAAAACTGTTTTAATCCTAGGTCGTGTTTTCAGACAATAATGTAATACAACTAAATCTGCATTAATATCATTTAAAAAAATCAAACCAAATAAACATTAAATGATTTGACTGATCAGACAAAGTTATGGAATTCATCACAAAACACATTACACAGTATTCTCTGGTGTATTCTTCACGAGACTCAGACAAGTCCATTTGGCATGACGTGTGTCGATGTAAACAGTCCAATCTTTCATTTGTCTCCTTTATCCATAAATACACTGTTTACATTTTATGTCCAAACCTCACGATATCAGACTCATCTTCTAATCCTCCGTAAATCCTACATCACACCAAAGTCACACCCTGCGCCGTTCAAAGCCGTCGTCCTGCGGAAATCCCATTATCTGCCCTTGTCTCTTTAGATGCAAATGAATACAAAAACACACATTCAATTATTCACACGCGGCATCCATCGCCATCTTGTGCCCTTGACTGCCGTGTTTGCCTTAAGCCATGAATCCCATTATTACCGATCAGCGCGATAACCAAAACCTCCATTTGTTTTGGCGGACCGCACCTGCCCGAGCGTTATGACAGAGCGCCGTCCCATCGCGGCGTCGGGACCCAAAACCCACGGCGACGCCCCGAGCGCCGGCGTCGTCCTGCGGTTTGAAGCCCCGACAGATAATATTCACGGCGTATTATTTCAGACGGGACGCAGCTGCGGCTCTCGGGGATTAGATGAATGTTTCGCACTTTATGGAGACGTGTGGATGTGCAGGTATTACAGGGGCATTATGGGAAATGGCAAATGTGTCGGGGGTTTGCGAGTCGTGTTGTTCGGGCGTTGTTTAAATTGCGGTTTCGTGATTGTTTTATTTCAAATGACACTGCATGAAAGCAAGAAAAAGTACAGTGCTCATTATATAGGCTTTATTACTTTATTTATAGCACATTATTACTTTATTTATAACACATTACTTTATTTATAGCACATTATTACTTTATTTATAGCACATTATTACTTTATTTATAGCACTTTATTACTTTATTTATAGCACATTATTACTTTATTTATAGCACATTATTACTTTATTTATATCACATTATTACTTTATTTATATATATAGCGCATTATTACTTTATTTATAACACATTATTACTTTATTTATAACACATTATTACTTTATTTATAGCACATTACTTTATTTATAACACATTATTACTTTATTTATAGCACATTACTTTATTTATAACACATTATTACTTTATTTATAACACATTATTACTTTATTTATAGCACATTACTTTATTTATGTAGCACATTATTACTTTATTTATAACACATTATTACTTTATTTATAGCACATTATTACTTTATTTATAGCACATTTGACAACAAACAAAGTGCTGCCCAGAAACAAAAAACATAAAAATAAACAAACAAAAAAAGCTAGATTTACAAGTCTTAAAAACGATCAAACCAGTAAAATCAAAGGAGCAAAATGATAAAATAGCCATAAATAAAAGCAAAACAATTAATTAAAATGAATTAAAAACACAGAGGAACTCACAACTTGTGCAGTGTTAAAAGTCAGTGGGCCTTAAAGGGGCAGTACCTGATTTTTACTGTTGCTTACAGATATATTGTAAAAGCATCTATTCAGGGGAAAATGAGACCGAAGCACTTTCTCTGAATCGATTTCTAGTGTGTTTTATTCTACGAGGACCAGGAAATGCGCTGTTAGCATGCTAATGTTTGTTAGCGTTACCCGTGAAGGCATGTGGCAATCTGGACTCAGAAATGGGTGAAAAGCGCCTCATGGAACTCATGGAGGTGAATATTTATGAGGCTAGGACTGCATTAGGAAAGTGAGCGATACAAGTGACTGATGTAAAGACTTTAACATCAACTTGTTCTGTTTTTCATGTTTCAAAAATCCAGGCCTTTAACACAAGACTTAAGACCGAGAGAGAGAGGGGGGAGAGAGAAAGAGAGGGAGGAAGAGAGGGAGAGGAGGGAGGGAGAGACAGAGAGAGAAAGAGAGAGAGGGAGACAGCGGCCATACTGGAGCGGACATTCATCAGTTACAGGCTCAGAGAGAGGGAGAGAGAGAGAGAGGGGGGAGAGAGGGAGAGAAAGAGAGAGAGAGGAGAGGGGGAGAGAGAGAGAGAGAGAGGGAGACAGCGGTCATACTGGAGCGGACATTCATCAGCTACAGGCTCAGAGAGAGAGAGAGAGAGAGAGAGAGAGCGGGGGGGAGAGGGAGGGAGAGAGAGACAGAGAGAGAGAGGGAGAGACAGAGAGAGAGAGAGAGAGAGGGAGACAGCGGTCATACTGGAGTGGACATTCATCAGCTACAGGCTCAGAGAGAGAGAGAGAGAGAGAGAGAGAGAGGGGGGGGGGGGAGGGAGAGAGAGACAGAGAGAGAGAGGGAGAGACAGAGAGAGAGAGAGAGAGAGAGAGAGAGAGAGGGAGACAGCGGTCATACTGGAGTGGACATTCATCAGCTACAGGCTCAGAGAGAGAGAGAGAGAGAGAGAGAGAGGGGGGGGGGGGAGGGAGAGAGAGAGACAGAGAGAGAGAGGGAGAGACAGAGAGAGAGAGAGAGAGAGAGAGAGTGAGACAGCGGTCATACTGGAGCGGACATTCATCAGCTACAGGCTCAGAGAGAGAGAGAGAGAGAGAGAGAGAGAGAGAGAGAGAGAGAGAGAGAGAGGGAGAGAGAGAGACAGAGAGAGAGAGGGAGAGACAGAGAGAGAGAGAGAGAGAGAGAGGGAGACAGCGGTCATACTGGAGTGGACATTCATCAGCTACAGGCTCAGAGAGAGAGAGAGAGAGAGAGAGGGGGGGGGGGGAGGGAGGGAGAGAGAGACAGAGAGAGAGAGGGAGAGACAGAGAGAGAGAGAGAGAGAGAGAGAGAGGGAGACAGCGGTCATACTGGAGTGGACATTCATCAGCTACAGGCTCAGAGAGAGGGAGAGAGAGAGAGAGAGGGGGGGAGAGAGAGAGAGAGAGAGAGAGAGAGGAGAGAGAGAGAGAGAGGGGGGAGAGAGAGTTTTTTCACGTTTCAAAAATCCAGGCCTTAAACACAAGACTTAAGACAGTGATGTTTCTAACTCTGAGAAACTCTGAGACCTGGTTTGAGATGGAAAACCACTGATGACTGTTGTTTTCTGTTGATCCTGCTAACCCTCTGTGTCCTTGCTCTAGTTACAGAGTGATTGTCCTTCTGTCTCCTGATGGTGTGAATCCACAGTCTCAGTGTAAATGTCTCTGCTTTGCCTGTGATTGTACGTCGACCTGGGAGAGAATGCTCTGTGAGGGACCGACTCACGGCGGGAGAGAACCCAGACCGGTCGAAGGCCGCTGTTCGTTGACGCCAACTGTTATGGGAGAATTGCTCTTGTGGATTTCTAAAACAAGTGAAACAATAAAAATGCAGAGAGAATGAGTCTGATCAATGAGTTGATTTATTCACTGGTACCAAAGTGAATAGTGGCCTTTCCCTGACACAGTGACCTCTCCCTGGTCGACGGAGGTCCATGACAATCAGAACACATGCTTTTTAAACATAAGACATAGTTGGAGACATAGTTATCACATCATGAGGAGAAAACATGAAACATCAGTGTGAAACAAGAGCAAGGACATATGTGACTATCAATATTTATGAAAAACAACAGCTATCAGTGGTGCTTCCAGTTAAAGCCAGATTTCAGAGTGAAAGGACGTCATAAAAAGGATTAGATGCCCATTATCTATCTTTGTGACTGGAACTGGGAGCTAACAAAAGAGGTGCTAAAGAGATATTAAAGGTCCCATAACATGCAAAATCGACTTTTCAGAGGTTTTAACTTTCCTACAGTGCTATTTGGGCCTCGTATGTTGTACCCAAAGTGGTTTTTTGATTGATTCCCTCATGTTTTCACTAGAGAACTGTCTTTTCCGTCCCCCTCGGCTGAGCAGCAGACGGGGGCTCCTCACTAAGATGACGCGCTTCACAAGGATGACGCGGTGTTTAAGCCACGCCTCCAGGAAGCGCGCAGCCGCAGAATAAAAACAGCTAATGCTAATGCTACACAGTAATTACACGATGGATACGAGAGACAGAAGAGTTAGCTTGTTATTTACCAAACGGCAACGTCTGTCGTCGAGGCCCTGGAGCACGTCAAACTCCAGGTCAGATCCAGGACGTAGGACTCAGCACGACGCACCGTCAGGACGATAAAATGTTTATTCAGTGTTTGTGTATCGCTGTTTACCGGAGCACACGGCGCATGCACCATCTCCGCTTTAGGCTTCGGCACGGGTTGGGCGGGGGAGGCACGTGGGTTGGGCGGGGGAGGCAGACTGCTCTCTGTTCGGGGGGGTCAGTTCTCAGAGTGAGCCGTTTGCTTTTGCAAGGAGGGGGGCCAGTCCAAGAAATGGGTGTTTTTTGGAAACTGTTATGTTATGGATATCGCACAACGCAAAATTTTATCAACAAAGCCCTTAGAATAGACTGTGTGAAGGGGGAAATAGCAGAATATGGGACCTTTAAAGTTGAAGTTAACCTTAGCAAGTCAGAATAAGAATACAGAACTTATAACTGCGATTACAGGACCGACATCATTTATTGTGGTGCCTTGAATAAATCAGACACTTGTTGATTCAGACTCACTTCGCTGTGTATTTTATTGCTTCACTTGTCTTCCATAACACACTCCACTGGGGCAGAGTTTAATTCAGTTCAATTCAATTTATGTTTGTAATGCCCAAAATCACAACAACAGTTTCCTCGATGGGCCACAGGTAGAAAGCAGGTCATATAAACAATGTTCAATAGAATTTAACAAGTGGATAAATGTCCCAGAGTTCCTTGTCGGGCAAGGAAAACATACAAAAACGTAGAAAACCTCAGGGAGAACCACATGAAGGAGAGATCCTACTCCCACTGAAGGACAGACGCAGATGGACCAGGACTGACACATCCACTTGGACCAGAACCATCAAGAGGAAGGAAGGTGGATCATCTAATGTAGAGAGTTCCTCTGGACAGATGGCTCCTCTAGACAGTCCATCCAGAATAGAGAGGTCCCCCAGGCAGATGGCGAACAGTTCATCTAGAGTAGAAGTAGTTCCTCCAGGCAGAAGAGGATCAGTTCATCCAGATCAAGGAAAGAAAAACATGTGCTGACTAGTTTTCCTTTAAGTCTCACCTTAGGGACCACGAGCTGGAGCCCCCGGACCTCAGAGCACGTAGAGCAGGGGTATCCAAACTTTTTCCATCGAGGGCCACATATTGAAATATAGACCAAGCGGAGGGCCACAAATCAATTGTGAAACATTAAAAAAAGCTGCATTTATCTGATGTTTTAAGCTCCACCACATCTACATTCAGTCTCAGTGCCTTAATATCAGGTCTGTGTCGCACCTAAATGTTAGTTATTTAGGTTGAAATTGTAGAAAATCTGAAATGTGCTGTAAATAGTACTTATCAGGACAATGTGGGCCAGTTCACCAGGAAGCCTAAGGGCCAAGAAAAATTGGTCTGAGGGCCGCATTTGGCCCCCGGGCCTGAGTTTGGACGTGCCTGACGTAGAGGGTGACACAATTGGATGTACTGTGGGGCCGGTCCATGCAAAGCTTTAAAAACAAACAATAAAATCAATTCTAAAATGTAGTCAGTCAATGCAAAGTCAAAAGAATTGATGTGATCATGTTTTTTGGTTTGGTTTTCCTGTTAAAAGTCGTGCCGTAGACTTTTGGATTAACTGTAAAGTGCGTTGTGTGAGTTACAGTTGTCCAGACACGAAGACATAAAAGCGTGGACGACTTGTTCAAAAAGATAAAAAAATAAAAAGGTTTCACTTCAATTTTTACAGTAGGGTCCATCACTTGCTGAATGTCCCAAAGTGCAGCATTACATGTCTTAGTGTTATAGAAATACAGGATTTCCTTGCGTGATGAAGCAAAGTGATGAAGTTCAATTAGGAAGTAAACTATTTTTAAACCCAAAAAGCAAAATTAGGAAAAACCAAAAACATAATTATGGTAACAGTGCTATTAACCTTATTCTGCCCCGCCCACTTTTGCCGTTTTTTTGCACTTTTGTTGTAAACGCACTTCCGTTTGACGAGAACTCTGTTAAAGCTAATGATGAACGAGGGAAAAGTCTCTCCGCTAAAATGTTACATAAAGTAGATTGATTTGTGTAAAATGTTTAATGAACACGAGCAACAACAAGTCACAACGCAACGATTTCCTGAAAACGTCTTTTTAGTCGAGTAGAACTTATTTTCTGTTGAGCTCGTCTGCTCCGTGTGAACTACAACGGAAACAAGACGGCGGCGCGTACGGAAACTTCAGGAATAAGGTGAATAATAAAGAGCTGTCATACTTTAACACTTCACCTGTTGGATCGTGTTATAGAAAGTTGTGATTAAACCGAGCCGCTGTCAACAGAACCAGAGCAGACAGTCCGGGGAAGCGTTTAAATTACGCGAGGGCCGAGCATCCATCAGACCTGTCCGCTGAGACCAGTTCCAGTCCCGGTTTAGACCCGGTATCGATGCGTGTGTCGCGGCCGCCCCTTTAATTGCCTGTGGATGGAACATACGGCGTCTCCCCCAGGAACGAGCGCTTTGACCGGGCCCCGAGCTGCATGTGCTAAATCACAGGAAATCACATTAAAGGGAGTGTGGACGGAGACTAACAGGGAACTAATAAACACCAAGCAACTTTTAATCAATGTTCTATAGGCTCAGATAAAACAATGTTATGTCTCACGGTAAAACGGCGATAACTGCTTGGAAGTCGAAGGCGCCGTACCAGATTTTTACTTTCTTAAAACGTGAAACTAGTTCGTTGTAAACAGTTTGCGTCGGTCTGAAGTTATTGCTCTCTTTCCTAATGCAGTCCGAGCATCCAATTATTCATCGCGATGAGTTTACAGGCGCTATTCACAACTTTCAGAGGCGTGCCAACAGCGCTCTGATGCTTCACGGAGAATAAAAGGGCTTTATGATCAGATGGAGACAGGACGCAGCGTAATGACTAATCGTGACTAGTGCACTATATTAAGAAAAGTACACAAATGTATGATCGACTGATAGTTAATTGAACGACAGACTCAAAAACACTTGTCAAAAGATCTTTTATAACAAAGACCATGACATTAATACATCCAAATGTCAAAAAAATAATAGACTATTGCTGATTTTCATCAAAAACAGACTCTAGAAGACTTCAGTCACCGTTTTGCACTACTATTGCACATATCCCATTATAATTAGCTGTCTCCTTTCTCCTCCAGGACCAGCAGCTTCAATTAAAGTGCCACTGTGCTCCGGATCTAAAATTGGACTAAAAGGACAGACATTAATTCAATAAATAAATTTAAGATTGTTTTGTGCAATAGTCTTTTTTTTAAAGTGCAATTTGGTTAAAGTGCTGTGTGCTATTAAAGTGTCAAATGCAATTTAAAGTGTATATAGTGAAGTGAAGGTGCTATGGGTAACAAACCGCTGCTTTGTTACATGCTCCTTCATGATTTTTTTTTATTTTTTGGTGTTTATTCCTTAAAATAGTTTTTGTGCAATATTTTAATAAGAATATGGTCTTTGGTCATTACTTAACTTTATTTGGTTGTTTTAAAATGAATGAAAAACGTAAATGTTCTGTCTATAAGCTGCACGATTAACCATTTGCCGCACTGAACTGTTTTTCCTAAAATGCCTGACTGAAATGAGCCTCGTTTCAAACGGAAGCTGTTTCTGATCCTTTGGACACAAACTATTGTCTGGACTCTTTGTGAAGCTCAGACTCTGATTTACTCTGATTACACCTGGAAACAAGCTCTGCAAAGAGGAACATCAGATTTTAAAGTCTGTCTAAATTTTCTTCGTGAAAATGTATTTTTGCCCATGAAGAAGTGACGCTGGTGTCTGCAGATTTTGACTGATTGACACTAGTTTGGGCTTTTGTTGGGTTTTAACAATTCCTCTTTCAAAGCTGATGCTAATTTAACAAAAAAATTGTTTTAGGGACTTGTAATAAAGTAAAATAGTCCATCAGAATCGGCGGAATCCATTTAACTGGATATTATTTTGTATTTTACAGTCTTGGCCAAAAGAAAGAAAAAAAGACCAAAATAAATATTGAGATAGAAAGAGGAGAGAGGAGAACCTTTAATCAAAAGTGTGTGCTCACTGAACTGACAAACTAACAAAGAATCACGTGTCAGAAGATTTTTGTCACTTAAAGTCGTGGTTTTGTCACTTTTAGCCGCATTTTTGTCACGTTCACGTTAGTGTCGCTTTCAGTTGCCTTTTTGTCAGTTTTAGTTCCATGTCTAACGCTTTTATTGTTGTTTTTAATCACTTTTTTCACGTTTTATCACGTTTTTTTGTTTTCAGAACATGTTTTAACAAATCTAAACTAGTTTTTTGTGCAGAACTAAACAGGATATTTTGTTTGTGGACGAAATGATTGCACTTCAAATTCATTCATTTGCAGCCTTTGCCATTTGCTAATCACGCCCTTTTAAATTTCAATTTAGATTTCACATTTATCAAAGTTAAAATCAAAATTGTTAACAGTTCTTTTGACCATGACATTAATACATCCAAATGTCAAAAAAAGAATAGACTATTGCTGATTTTCATCAAAAACAGACTCTAGAAGACTTCAGTCACCGTTTTGCACTACTATTGCACATATCCCATTATAATTAGCTGTCTCCTTTCTCCTCCAGGACCAGCAGCTTCAATTAAAGTGCCACTGTGCTCCGGATCTAAAATTGGACTAAAAGGACAGACATTAATTCAATAAATAAATTTAAGATTGTTTTGTGCAATAGTCTTTTTTTTAAAGTGCAATTTGGTTAAAGTGCTGTGTGCTATTAAAGTGTCAAATGCAATTTAAAGTGTATATAGTGAAGTGAAGGTGCTATGGGTAACAAACCGCTGCTTTGTTACATGCTCCTTCATGATTTTTTTTTATTTTGTGGTGTTTATTCCTTAAAATAGTTTTTGTGCAATATTTTAATAAGAATATGGTCTTTGGTCATTACTTAACTTTATTTGGTTGTTTTAAAATTAATGAAAAACGTAAATGTTCTGTCTATAAGCTGCACGATTAACCATTTGCCGCACTGAACTGTTTTTCCTAAAATGCCTGACTGAAATGAGCCTCGTTTCAAACTGAAGCTGTTTCTGATCCTTTGGACACAAACTATTGTCTGACTCTTTGTGAAGCTCAGACTCTGTAGTTTTGTGTCTGTTTTACTCTGATTACACCTGGAAACAAGCTCTGCAAAGAGGAACATCAGATTTTAAAGTCTGTCTAAATTTTCTTCGTGAAAATGTATTTTTGCCTATGAAGAAGTGACGCTGGTGTCTGCAGATTTTGACTGATTGACACTAGTTTGGGCTTTTGTTGGGTTTTAACAATTCCTCTTTCAAAGCTGATGCTAATTTAACAAAAAAATTGTTTTAGGGACTTGTAATAAAGTAAAATAGTCCATCAGAATCGGCGGAATCCATTTAACTGGATATTATTTTGTATTTTACAGTCTTGGCCAAAAGAAAGAAAAAAAGACCAAAATAAATATTGAGATAGAAAGAGGAGAGAGGAGAACCTTTAATCAAAAGTGTGTGCTCACTGAACTGACAAACTAACAGAGAATCACGTGTCAGAAGATTTTTGTCACTTAAAGTCGTGGTTTTGTCACTTTTAGCCGCATTTTTGTCACGTTCACGTTAGTGTCGATTTCAGTTGCCTTTTGTCAGTTTTAGTTCCATGTCTAACGCTTTTATTGTTGTTTTTAATCACTTTTTTCACGTTTTATCACGTTTTTTGTTTTCAGAACATGTTTTAACAAATCTAAACTAGTTTTTTGTGCAGAACTAAACAGGATATTTTGTTTGTGGACGAAATGATTGCACTTCAAATTCATTCATTTGCAGCCTTTGCCATTTGCTAATCACGCCCTTTTAAATTTCAATTTAGATTTCACATTTATCAAAGTTAAAATCAAAATTGTTAACAGTTCTTTTGATTATGTTTATAAGAAAATGAGCAGAACAAAACGGGGTAAAGAGTGGGGGGAGGGAGCTTTTTTTTTTCTAAATTGCTGGAGCCGAGAATCATAAAAATGCCATGACCTAACCCCTGGGCCATGCTGCAGTCCAACACCTGATGCCCTGACACATGAACACCTCTCTCCTTCCCCACCCACACTCCATCTCCCCCTTCCTCCCCCTCTTTCCCTCCCACAGACACAGGAGACAGTCACATTGTTCTAATTACTGTCTGCTCCACCTGTGATCCCTGGCAGCTCGTCCCCGTCCAGAACCACAGCCTCTCTCCCCCCTCTCTCCACCGTCTCTCTCTCCCTCCTCACCTCCCATCACCTGACAGCATGTAGGTCGACTGCCTGATCTGGCCCTCCTCCTCCTGTCCTCCCCGGGATATATTTACCCGGCGTTTGTGTCCGAGTTGGCCTCAAACGCACCGACCAAAATGGACAAAAGACCCTCTGGCTTCTGCTGCTTTTCTGGGACGAGTCAAATATAGCAACAGCAGAAAGGACGGAGCACCAGGCAAACAGCCACAAACGACGGGCTACACACAAATAAGAAATCACATGTGCTAATTATTATGCATCAAATGTAAGTGTGTTTTGTTGTTGGTGTTTTGTGTGTGTTGCCCAAGGACACAGTATTTACACAGCAACAGTATTAATTCAACAAAACGTGTTGTGTCCGTGTTGTTCCCTCGTGGAGCTGGAGTTGTGTTTAGCTTCATTTTCCTGTTTGTGAGCTTGTCTTCTGTGCTCCCTCTTAGAGCCTCACAAAAACAAAAAAAATCTCAAATTTGGTGGGTTAAGATAATTTACTTACCCCATTGCCACATTTATTTTTTCTGACTTTAAGGTAAATTATGGCACAATCAGTCAGAAATACCAGTGAAATTTTCTGCGCCACATCATAAATTAAATCAAAATTAAATTAAGTCAAATCTACTTAAATCCAGATATATGTAATTTTAAGACAGACTGGATTTTTTTTTTTTTTTGGCAATGTGTTTTATTTTCTAAACGATGACAGGATTTGGCAGCATTATGTAGCCATTTTGGCACAAATGTAAAGCCAACATCACGAACATCACTCAACAAACATTTTTTTTTTTCTGATATAAAAAGTATGACCAAAGGTGCATTGCTCTGAAGAGAGTTTTATAGGAAATATTTCACTCACAAAGTAAACTTTTTGTTTTTTTTTCACTCTCATACACCAGGCCCAGGTACATCTTTAATCATTAATAATAACAATTAATAAACAATTAATAAGGGTGCGAACAAAGCAAAAAAAAAAAAAAAGTTTGTTTTTGTTGATTCATGTTTGTTTGATGATGCTGGTTTGTAAATCCTCTCTCTCCAACACTGTGTTCTGATCCTTCATGTGTGACGTAGATGGCGCTGACGTCATTTATTGCTGTTTTGTCCTTAAATCATCACCAGACTTGCTCTGACGATTTCTACGTCTAATCACGATAACTACAACTTGGTCAGATCCACTGCTTGCTGCAAAGCATTGTGGGTATATATTTACACGTGTGTAATTGCCTCTACAGCCAGTAGATGGAGCCACAGCTAAGTCAAAATGGCATCTCCCAACACAGTGATAAAGTTATGTATTTCTTTGTAAAAGCATTTTATATTTAGTTCTAAAACATGACAAACTGAAGACACTCAAGAGCAGCTTTAAAGGCGAATAACAACGAAAAATGCATAATGTTTACCCTTTAGTAACCTCCATTGTTTGAGCGCACAGGTCCAAACGATGGACTCAGGAGGTTATAATCAAATCAAACAGCACCTTTCTCGTGGATTACAAAAACATCACGAGGAATAATCTCTAAAAATACTGAGGTATCCATTTTAATCACTATCACAAACCCTAGCTATGTTTACAGTTTTGCAAATTTCAAACTCATGACAATTCTCTCGTACACACACTATAAAAAACTTTGCCCAGATCTGTATTTAGCCACTTCATCATGATAACTGCAGCCTCTATTATCCCCGAGTCCAGGCCGGAGCGGAGTTATCGGAGCGTGAAACAGCCCCGTGTCGCGGTGAGGCTGCGAGCGCGATAAGCAGAGGAGGGAGGTGCACCCACTAAACTTGTCCTGCATCTTAAAACACGCTCGTAAATTACCCAGCATTCCTCAGCTCGCCCTGTGCTTAATTACCCCTGACCGCGACCGTATATTTCACTACGACGCCAGAATACTGATACAAGGCGAGCTGTGCGGAAGTGAACTCAGCAAAAGGAGCGAGAAGTGGGGACGTGTGAGCAAGGGTTTCTCTTTTCGGGATTTTCAAGTGGATATGTCGTGCTGAATGGACTTTTATGAGCTTTTAACCATGTCATATGTGTTTTCTCTTCTCATTTACACAATATTTGAAGTTGTGAAGTTGTGTTTGAGCAGTCTTTATTCTCCTGAATTTAAGACGTCATTGCCCAAACTGTGTATTGAAACAAGTCAGAAACAATTTGAAAAAGGTAAAATAAATAGTGTTACCGAATCTTAACCGGGCAAAATGTCTGAAATTAAAATTCATATTCGTAAATCAAGACGTTTTAACTCATCCAGAAATTCATCTTTTGCAGCAGGCCGATCCAGAGGACACTTTTAAGAAGCACCTAAAGACACTCAAAAAGGCTTTTATTTGTCTGGGTTATTATTCCTCTGCATTTTTTCCTGTTTTTTATGTAAAGCATTTTGTGATTTTCATCTGTGAAAAGTGCTATAAAAATAAAACGTACTTGCTTACTTATTACAACATTTGACGTTCACCTTTGCTTCTCTTTTCAAAAATTAAAAAACAAACAAAAGAACAATTACAGAACACACAACATGTTCTGAAATGTGTCATGTGATTGGACTGTTTCAGTCTGTTTCAGTCTTTTTTCTCAATTCTCCTGGACATGTTCAAAATGTGAACTTTGAAAAGAACTGTATTGTTAAAACATAAATTGCAAATCTAATCATAATGTCGATGTTTGTGAGAAAAAATTGATTCTTTCTCCAAATTGTGCAGCCTTGAAATGCACCATTTTTAGTTCTGTTTAGTTCTAACTTACGGGTTTAGTCTCCGTGTAGTCCTTGTTTTGCCCTGATTTTGTTCTATTCAGACCTGGTGTTAAGTGATTCGAATGGTCAGCTCACTGCTTTCTCCTCGCCGTAAATCACGTGTGACTTGTGAAAAGCAAAACTCTGATAAAAACTGCAATGAATGTTGGTCAAATCCGTCTGACACATATTTATGACTAACGGTCATTACACAAGTTTTATTCAACATGGATTGCACTTTAAACATCAAACTGACTGGACTTTTCAACTTTTTTGCTTGAGATGGTGAACTTTCCACTGCTCAAACGAAAGTACGCAGCTAATGCTAGCAACTCTGCTGTGTAACCTGTGTAACCGTTTGTTTGCTTAAACAGCTTCATTCAGTCTGTTGTGTCCAGTTAAAGACCCCGCAATCCATTGTGCTCAATATTGGTCGCTCTAGTGACCACCGCTGGACGCTATTTTTCAAGGTGCATTGTAGGAAATTGTGAGTGCGCTACTTTTTCACCTGCTGGACATTTGGACAGCACTAAAAATGGTGTGTCCACTAAACAGCGCCCTCTGTAGGGAATAGTGTGGACATTCGGATACAGACTGTTAAGTCCAGCTTCATTTCTGGTTTAGAATTATCTTGTTTTCTGGGCCGGGTTTAGTTTTTGTGTAGACATTTTATCTTTTGTGTTTTTCTTGTTTTTCTTTTTCCAAAGCCAGAATTATAATGTCGATGTAAACCCTCATTCGTCCAGGTGTGGTCCATCGTAGAAAGGGTTTCAGGGGTTGTCATCCGGACGCTGAGCGAACCCCTGAAACCCTTTCTACGACCAGAATTATAATGTTTTTAATCCAAGACTAAGGTTCACACAAGTATTTCTTAAAATGAGGACAACAGTATTTGCAGACTGAACACAAACACAAAGGAGTTTCTTGGACAGACCTGGACTGACTCTGGGGAGAGAAGGTGGTTCTTGTAGCAGTTAAAACGGCGCTGATTAAACAGGACTAAATCTGGACTCAAGGGGACTCAGGGAGAGAGAGGTCCTCAAAACATCTTCAGAATAAATCAGAGAAATGAATGAGGCCAGTGCATTGGGACGTCTTCAATCAACACATGGATCCCAACTGACAAAAGATTAGACAAACAAAACAACTAACAAATCCATGTGCAAAAGGAAGTTGTGGAATTTTGTTGTTTTTTAATGAGAATGTGAAAAAAAAGTTGACTTTATTTTCCTCTTACGTCAAAACTATTTACAAAAACCACAAAAAAAGTCATTTAATCGTGGCTCACTGATGATTGAAGAAGTTAATGTTGTGTAAAAAAGGCATTTGAGAGCAGAAACAAGCAACGTTTATAGCTCTGTAAGTAATTTAGCCTCTTTTTTTTTAATAAGGAGTCTCACCCAAACAGGTCTGGACTCATGGGGACTCAGGGAGAGCAAGGTCCCAAAAACATCTTCAGAATAAATCAGAGAAATGAATGAGATCAGTGCATTGGGACGTCTTCAATCAGCACAGAGATCCCAACTGACGGAACAGGCGGGAAAACACGCACACCGGAAAACACACAAACAAAAGAGAGAGTTACAAGCAGCACAATGTAACTTTTGAAGAGAAAAGAAGAAGGATAAAAAAGCCTGAAGTCTCTGAAGTCGCTCCTGCTGTTGGATAATTGCTGTGGGCGATTGTTTTTCAGCTGCACCACGGCATTTGAACCCAACTGTTGTAGTGAGTGGCTTCTCATTTCTGTAACAACTGTGGAAAGACGAATCCCGTGGTCGTGGAAAAGACGTCAGTGTGTTTGAGAAGAGTCAAATCATTGGCATCAAACAGAGAAAACACAAGCACAAGAAGCACAAACGAAACTATCCCACGCAATATTAAAAGCTGAAGGATAGTGGGGAACCATCGTCTTCGTGATGAGGAAAAAGTCCTGAACGATCGAGATCAGCTTCACTTAAAGAGAAAGACACAGGGCTTTGTTTTTCTGTAAAAGTAGAGCATTTCCACAAGAACAGTGCAAAGAGAACTCAAGGGATTGGGACGTAAAAGATATGACTTTTTTTTTGGATGGGCAGTGTATGATTATTCATCATGACCTAAACACCCAAGTGTTCACAATCCTTAAACAAAGGCAATTCATAATTCAAATCCAAATCCACTTTATTTGTTTAGCACATTTTATAAACAGAACTGTTTCCAAAGTGCTGCACAGACACAAACATAAAACGGCAAAACAAAGTATATAATAGCACACCGCAAAAAATGTATTTCTAGATGAGTTAAAACGTCTTGATTTGAGGATATTAATCTGAATTTCAGACGTTTTGACTCGTTAAGATGAGTTAAGACTTTTTATTTGATGGAACTAGATTATTTGACTTGTTTCAAACCGTTTCTGACTTGTTTCAACACATTATTTCTTATTTCAATCCAAATTATCTGTCACTGGGTTAAGATCATTTTACTTGCTCCACTGACAAATGTGTTTTCTTATTTTAAGTTAAATTATCATCATTATCAGCCAGAAATACTTTGAAACCAGTGAAATATTCTGCATCACATCAGCAATTAAATCTCATCGAGTCAAAACTTCTCAAATCCAGATAAAAATGATCAATTCAAGCCATTTTAAACTTTACAGATTTACATTTCTTGCTGTGCAGGAAGAAAATTTGGACTGAAATAAGAAATAATGTGTTGAAACAAGTCAGAAATGGTTTGAAACAAGTCAAATAATCTAGTTCCATCAAATACATAATCTCCGCTGATCTTAAAAAATCAAAACGTCTGAAATTCAGATTAATATCCTACAATCAAGACATTTGAACTCATCTACAAATTATTTTTTGCAGTGAAACTCTATTTGATCTTACTGCTTGTAAAACCAGTGAGTAGTAATTGTCCCTATTTCTCTTAGATCAACAAAAAGCTTGTTGTTCCCGGCACACTGGTTGAAAATAAAGACTCTAGACCAATAATTGTGAACCCGCCCTTGGTCCAGTGTCTCCATGGATCCACCCTCCACCAGAAGTGTTGTAAGAAAAAGCACCGGAGGAATCTATTCTAGTATTTGTGCTGTGTTTGTTTATCTAAATATCTTCCCTCATATATCCAGCTTATTTAGTTCACGTTGAGAGGTGCATTTCTCGTTTGCTCAGCTGTGGCTTCATCACCAGCCTCCGGGCCTTTTCTGGGGCGCGCTGCCACTGCCGAGGGAGAACTGAAACTCAATTTTACCCATAAAAACAGTCAATTCAGCCAGTTATCCAGATGGAAAATACCATTCGAGGAAGCAGCGGCGAGTCAGGCCACCCAAAAAAACAACTTCATCCAAGCTCTACTGCACTTTCTGATAGACTTTTCCACATAATCGCGTACAAACATATATAACTCCTGTAGTTCCATCTTTTCGAGCAGCTTAATCTTGTTGTCACGGCAGCACTCGACACCTGTTTGTCTCCGGGGATCAATAAAGTTTCCCTGAATCAATATGGCCGCTCGTGAAGTGGTTATGAGCGCGCTGCAGTCCAGATGTTTGCGCCACAGTTCTCCAGAGACACATCAGCCAAATGAAAGTTTGTTTTTCATCCCGTTAAATGGAGGAAATATCGATCGTGCGGGAGATGAAGAACCTACAGGATGAACCGAAGAAGAGCAGTAGGACTGAACGGGTAATCCCATTCTGTAAAATCAATAGGAAGGTTTTAAGAATAAATTGAATTAACACAAGATCATTGGCACTAATGGTTTTAACAATATCTCGTCATAAAAAAGGATAATCTTTAGTTATTGGTCTAGTAAGTTAAAGGGCCTATGACAGGTGAAACTACTCATGTAACCCAGGTCAGATAAATATATTTTATAATTTAGTTTTGTTAAAAATAATTATACATTTCATAATTTTTAGTCTTTTTTTTTAGTTTTTTGATATCACTTCCTGGTTGTAAAAGATGACATCACACTAGGAAATTACTCTGCACACCGGGCTAATACTCGGCTAATGTCTGAGATTTTTTTGTCCGATAAATCAAAATATATGTGAACACTTTTATTTTGTTGAATTCATGTTTTAAGGGTAACATAAGTTGTTCCTTTTGGGTAAATTATGCATAACCTTTGGATGGAGTCAGTCTCCCCAGTGTGATGTCATCAGTTTTTTACTTCCTGTAATTTTAAACAGATTTTTCAACTTTCCTCCACAAACCGTGACTTGAGTGGTGTAAAACAATATTTTTTATGTGCAATACGTATTAATACACCAAATAAAATCAAAATGAGAAAATCGTTCAAACCTGTAATGTGCACTTTAAAGCCTAATGCAACGACCATTTTTATAGCTAAAAATACCGTGAAAAATGCTGTTACTGTTGTCAAGCTCCCGTCTTTTGCTGCAGAGGAAATTACACAAATTTGTAAATACACGATGCTATCTAGTTTTAACAGGGCTGAGCTGTGACGCAGTTGTAATGATCGTGATTGTGAGGCGATGATTCAAGGACTGCAGAGGATTCTTGGATAAGAGACATCAGTTATTGATATTAAGTGATTCAAATCAAAGAAGGCCAGACCAGGTAGATGTGAAAATAGTTTACTGGATCCAGGACATTTTGTCTGCGGATTTGCGGACTCCGCGATAAAGAAGCACAGAAGAGACCACCAGTTTATACGTCTGTGCAAAACAGAGTAAAAGTGGGCATACATAATGAGTTCAAAGTACAGAGCTTACGTTTCAACGAACACAAAGAAGTATGAACACATATTAATCAAAGAGGACGTAAATGCGTGTAGAGGAACCTTAAAGTGCCCATGACAGGTTGGGCTACTCATTTAACCAAAATGTAGTTCAGATAAACATATTTCAAAATTAGTTAAAATTCTTTACAAATTTTACACCGTTTTCGCAATTTTTAGCTTTTTAATTTTACTTCCTGGTTGTAAATGATGACATCACGCTAGGAAATTACCATAGCAACAACACTGTAAACTGGGCCAAAACTCATCTAATGTCACATTTTTTTGATTTGACAAATAAAAATAAATGTGAACACCTTTAATTTTGTTGAATTAATGTTTAAAGGGTCAAAAAAGTTGTGTATTTTGTGTAAATGATGCATAATCTTTGTCTCCCCAGTGTGATGTCATCAGTTCGTTTACTTCCTGTATTTTTCAACAGGTTTTTCAACTTTTTTCCACAAACAGTGACCTGATTGATGTAAAACTATAATTTCTATTTACAACAAGTATTAACACACTAAATAAAGTCAAAATTAGAAAATCATAGAAACCCGTCATACGCACTTTAAAGTAACGAATGGGTTGTCAGGAGACCATATAAGGTCTTACGTGAACCAGATGTTGAACGACCTTTGACCTAGGAGAAGAGCATGTTCACGGAGATGAAAACACACACTTATCTTATCGAAGGAGGTCACTGTTGTTGATTGTTTTTGACGGTCGGAGGGAGAGAGGACTCTGGTAAATGGTTACATGTTTATATAATGCTTTTCCACCTTCAAGGCACTTTACATCCAGGAACCATTCGCCCATTCACTCCCACATTTACTCACCAGAGCACGCAGACACTGGGGGCGAGGTGGATTGAGTGTCTTGCCCAAAGACACAGCGGCAGTATTCAAGTGAGGGAGCAATCTCAACACGAAACCAACAAGTATGTACATGTCTAGAGCGGGATTCAAACCACCGACCTTCAGATCAAAAGAGGATCACTGCCAACGGAGCCACTGACGCCTCC
Source organism: Rhinogobius similis (assembly GCA_019453435.1). NCBI lineage: Eukaryota > Metazoa > Chordata > Actinopteri > Gobiiformes > Gobiidae > Rhinogobius > Rhinogobius similis. Next base: position 5,564,117 of record CM033630.1, read on the forward strand.
ATTTTCTAACCAGGATTCATCAAACTAGTGTGAATGAAGCTAAATGCTGCTCCAGGTGTGTTTTTGATGATGGGACATTGTTAGAAAAGGGTTAAAAGCTCAAAAAAAAGCCAATTTTGCATTCAATTTGTCCTTTAAAGTTCACAATAAATTAATATTACTCTTTGTTCTTAATCTGTATTCAAGTTTACTTTCTTAAACTTAAAATTAACATTATTGTAATTACTAAGCTTGTTATAGGCACAAAATCCGCCTCGGGCAAATCAAACAATTGTTCTTAAACTTAATTAAAGTGAAAGTAAACTTCCCTCTTTCTCTGCACCACACCAGATCAGACCGTTGGGGAACAAGATAACGAGTGCTGTGTTTTTACAAAACTGATCGAGAAAGTCACAAACCAAGGTACGAAAGTCAAATGTATTGAACCTGATCATTTATTCAGTGACAAGGTCCATTTCTTATAAAGTAATCATTCCACAATATCCGCCGTATTTGGACAAAACTCATTTCATTCTCCAGCTGTTGATGACTGGAACTCTTTACAAATGCATTTAAACTCTCTTTCACCAATGTCCATGTTCAGCCAGGAGCGGGAGAAAATATCTTCCTTTTTTATTATTATTATTTTGATAACGATATTCAGATGCTATAACGTCAATGTAACAGAAATGTGTTAAAACATGTCTTTAGTTTTTAGAGGTTTAATTATAAGAAAAATGTGAAATGCCTGTAAAATGAATCACTAAAGTTCAGAAGCTTTTCTGTATCGAGTTTGTTTGTGTTTCATACTCAGTGGAAAGTAACGGAATACATGTACCACGAATATATTCAGAATAGTTTAGAGTAACTGTATTCTGGTGCAGTTACTCTTTCTTTTGATGGTGTTCAGAACTTTTCTAAACTCAGAGGAGTACACTGTGGTACTTGATCATGAAATGTAGGCTTCAAACTGCACTGAAATAGAAAACAAGGCTCTTACAGTGACTGTGTGTGGTTTTTATTCTCTAATTTGTGATTAAGTTTCCATTATCCAATGAGTAAATGCAGAACAAACAGTGAAACAATAGCTGTTCCAAGTCCTGTTTTCACTCGATTAAATAATGAAGTGCATTAGACCAAGGAACCCAATTTGTTATAAAATACATTTAATGCAGGTAATCAGTATTCTGTAACTAAATACATTTTAAACTACACACCTGACAGTTTGTACGTCTCACTCCTGTCCACCTTCTTCCTGAAAGTATCCCAGGTGTGAGAAAGTAAAACAGCCCCTCGTCCCGGGTCATAGTCCAGTCAAAACTCTCAAGTATGAAAGAAAAACTAACTCTGCTCTGGAAAAATAACATAACTTCACAACAGCATCTACAAACTGATGGCACTGTGGTTGAATGGTATGATTCATGGACGAAGCACGGCCTTTCTGTGTGGAGTTTGCATGTTCTCCCCATGTCTGGGTGTCTAGTTTACCCTGTGAACTTAAAACATGCACTTTCTTATCCTTCAGCTCAGTATTCCAGTCTTTTGAACAAGATCCAAGGTTTAGGTTTGGACAAAGAACCTCGAGTGACTGATAAAGTTAACAAAGTTCCACAGAGATTTTACATTTGTGTACCACTTTATAATAACTACACCTATTTTGCCTTAACAAAGCATGAACAAAGACTTATTTCATACTGAACAAATAGTTTATTAAGCCTGATTCAGGATTAGTTAAGGTTAGGGTTAGGGTTAGGGCCAGGAATTCGGGTTAGAGTATTAGTTAAGTAGTTAATAAGCCTGAATCACTCTTAATAAATTCTTTGTTCACTATAAATTAAGTCTTTATTCATGCTTTATTAAGGTAGGAATAAGTGTAGTTATTATAAAGTGTTACCTACATTTGCTCTGTTTGTATTTTAAATAAATCTCACCAGGGTTTTTTGCTCTCAGCTCCAGCACTTCACAAAATAAAATGTTTTATGTTTTCAAAGGCTCAAGTGTGTTATGCAGCAAGGGACAGTCAGCAATCAACACAAACACAAACTCTGTCCTATTCTATAATGTAGAGTCTCTCTGTTTAACCAAACTGACTCTCTCCTCTGCTTACTCGGCTCTCACAAAAATTAACTTTTAGTAACTCCTTCTTCTTGTCTAACTAAATCTCCTCCTTTCCTCTAGGCCTCCTTTTTACAGACTCTTGCTTTTTCTAACAGCCCACATCACAAAAACTAGATTAAAACCTTTGGAGAAGCCTTTTCCCAACATTAAATGATAAACATATATTTTAAAAAGAGCAGCGTTTGTTAAAACAAATCCCAAAAAACATCAACGAATGAAGAAAATAAGTCACAGGGGGCGATGAAAAGGGGAAAGAACAGGGGCGTCAGACTGGGGGGGGGGTAAAGGGTGCTGGTTTCTCTGGGGCCCATTTTTCTCTCAGTTGCATTTTTCTACACTTTATTCAGAGCGGCTAGAGCTTCTGCCTCCCAGCAAGGAGATCGTGGGTTCGAATCCCGGACCACCCCAACATCACACGATCTCTCTGGGTGGAGTCTGCATGTCCTCCCCGTGTTACCGTGGGTTCTCTCCAGGTTCTCTGGCTCCTCCCACCGTCCAAAGACATGACTGTGGAGGTTAATTGAGAACTCTAAATTGTCCCTAGTGAATGAATGTGAGAGTGAGTGGTTGTCTGTCCTTGTCTCTGTCTCTCTGTGTTTGCGATGAGTTGGCCACTGTCCAGGGTGTACCCCGCCTAAGGCCTAAAGTCACTGGGATAGGCTCCAGTCACCCGCGACCCCTAACGGGAATAAGTGGTAGAAAATGAATGAATGAATGAATGTGAGGACCCCATCACAACTTTAAAAAGACGAAAATCATTGCTCGCTTACAGTTTTAGCCAAGTTGTTAAAGGACAAATATTATGCAAAATTGACTTTGTTGAGCCTTAAGCCATATTCTAACATTGTTCCATCATCAAAAACACACCTGGAGCAGCATTAGTTTGATTCATGTTTGTTTGATGATCCTCTCTCTCCAACACTGTGTCCTGAACTCCTTCATGTGTGATGTAGATAATGCTGACGTCACTTTTCCATGAATCTTTTGCTGTTTTAAGTCCTTAAATCAGGGCCAGACTCGCTCTGAACATTTCTTCAGTCTGATTATGAGAACTGCAACTTGGTCAGGTCCACTGCTTACTTCAAAGCATTGTGGGTATATATTTACATGTGTGTAATTGCCTCTACAGCCAGTAGATGGAGCCACAGTTAAGTCAAAATGGCATCTCCCAACGCAGTGATAACGTTATGTATATCTTTGTAAAAGCATTTTATTTTTAGTTCTAATTATGTCAAACTAAAGACACTTAAGAACAGGTTTAAAGGCTAAAAACAAAAAAATATGAAAAATGTATGATATTTTTCCTTTAACAAATAAACCTTGATATGTTTGTAAAATTGATCTGGTAATTATTGCAAAAGTCAACAGTACTGTACAGGTCTATAACTGCACAGGATGTCTTTAAATTATCTAATGGTGAACGAAAAAATTGTGAATTTGCTGGAATAAATAGATCAAATACAATATTATGTGTTAGGGGCTCACAGAGAAGGTTTGTACCTGTGAATACAACTTAAAATGAGAGGTAGAAAAATGAGAGGTAGAAAAATGAGAGGTAGGAAAATGAGAGGTAGGAAAATGAGAGGTAGGAAAATGAGAGGTAGGAAAATGAGAGGTAGAAGTGAAAACATGGTTCTCACATGCTCCTCTTGTCTTCAGTTACAGTTTTCTGGTTCACGGCGTCTGTGCCTCGTCCCAGTCCATGATAATGTTGTGGTGTGAAATTGCAGATTTTAGATTTTCCTGTTCTGGTTTGTCTTACTTTTGTCTATAATTGTGTCTTATGTTTATTTATGACTAGCAGTCCCATTAGCTGCAGGAAGCTACTGCTGTTCTTCCTCAGGACCTAATTAAGGCCAGACGCTGCAGGTGAATGGAAAGAATCATGAATTTAAAGATATCAATTTGAAACTTCTCCTGTAGTTTACTCACATGAATATAAGAACAAAATGATTTCAACATTTTTCAGCATGTAGAAATTAGACATTGTATGTGTAAAAACAGACAAAATTGCAAATATTTGGAACATTTGAATCTGAAAAACGAACAGAATCAGGTTTAAAATGTGTGGTTCATTTTGTACACATATTAGCTCTAAAAATACAGAGGGGATTTTGGATTTCTTATTTAGTTTTTGAGTACACTGGATCTGTGAAAATTAGCTTAAAATTCCAATTTTACCTAATTTTTGGGACTTAAAACTTGAATAAATCAGGCTTAGAATTAGATATTAATAAATGCTTCATCTTGTTCAGTCCAAGATTGTGAAGTTTGGTGTTTGTAGGAGCTACTTTAAGGCTGATCTTCATGAGAAAACAACATTTTAAGAAAACCTTACAATGCCCCAGAGAAATACAATGAAATAATGAAACATCTTTATGAGCAGACTGGACAAGTTTGTTGTTGTTTGTTGAGAGAGCAAACTGACCCAAAAACAAAGAAAAAGATTATAATTAATGAATTTTGCCTGTTGTGTCCTGCCTTTAAAGAATAATAAGACAATGCCATAAGAATCTGACTGATCTTTCAATACAATGTGAGTGTCAATAACACTTATCATCTTAAGCTGACACGTTTACATTTCTTTGCAGTTGTTCAAAGCTCTTACCGTCATGTTGTGCTTGTGAGTTTTCCTGTAGTTTCTTTTACACGTTCAGTTTGGTGTTTGGTCAATCGAAACAAAAACAAAACCTGTCAGGATAAATACATCTCGCTAAGAAAAATAAAGCAGATATAAATGGTTGAAAGCTCTTAAAAGTCTCCTCCAACAAACTGTTCCAACTGTCGTTCTAAACAAAGAGAAAAACACCTTGCTCTCTGCTGCAGTGTCACAGCAACAAGATCTTTTTACATTAAGACCACATAGCTGCTTCATACCAGAGGGTGAGTCCTTGGTGGGGCCTGGAGGGCAGTGAACGCACCACAGTTTGCTGAGCCCGCGACCCTGAATGCAAAAGTGTCATAGAGCGGCTCGTAAATAAAAAATACATGTGCAGGGAGCAGAGTGGAGCCCACGGGGATCAATAATGTGATGTTTGCCTGCTCAGCTGATTCTACTGCTGTGTCCTGGTCACTGTCAGGTCACTGCTGCGTGTGAGCGGTTCACTGTGCGGCAGAGAGGGGGCGCTGTCAGGTCAACACAGTATATATGTATGTGGTTCACTGTGCGGCAGAGAGGGGGCGCTGTCAGGTCAACACAGTATATATGTATGTGGTTCACTGTGTGGCAGAGAGGGGGCGCTGTCAGGTCACTGCTGCGTGTGTGCGGTTCACTGTGCAGCAGAGAGGGGGCGCTGTCAGGTCAACACAGTATATATGTATGTGGTTCACTGTGCGGCAGAGAGGGGGCGCTGTCAGGTCACATGTGTGCGCTTCACTGTGCGGCAGAGAGGGGGCGCTGTCAGGTCAACACAGTATATATGTATGTGGTTCACTGTGCGGCAGAGAGGGGGCGCTGTCAGGTCACATGTGTGCGCTTCACTGTGCGGCAGAGAGGGGGCGCTGTCAGGTCACTGCTGCATATGTGCGCTTCACTGTGCGGCAGAGAGGGGGCGCTGTCAGGTCAACACAGTATATATGTATGTGGTTCACTGTGCGGCAGAGAGGGGGCGCTGTCAGGTCACTGCTGCGTGTGTGGTTCACTGTGCGGCAGAGAGGGGGCGCTGTCAGGTCAACACAGTATATATGTGTGCGGTTCACTGTGCGGCAGAGAGGGGGCGCTGTCAGGTCACATGTGTGTGCTTCACTGTGCGGCAGAGAGGGGGCGCTGTCAGGTCAACACCGTATATATGTATGTGGTTCACTGTGCGGCAGAGAGGGGGCGCTGTCAGGTCAACACAGTATATATGTATGTGGTTCACTGTGCGGCAGAGAGGGGGCGCTGTCAGGTCAACACAGTATATATGTATGTGGTTCACTGTGCGGCAGAGAGGGGGCGCTGTCAGGTCACATGCGTGTGCTTCACTGTGCGGCAGAGAGGGGGCGCTGTCTGGTCACTGCTGCGTGTGTGCGGTTCACTGTGTGGCAGAGAGGGGGCGCTGTCAGGTCACATGTGTGCGGTTCACTGTGCGGCAGAGAGGGGGCGCTGTCAGGTCACATGTGTGCGGTTCACTGTGCGGCAGAGAGGGGGCGCTGTCAGGTCACTGCTGCATGTGTGCGCTTCACTGTGCGGCAGAGAGGGGGCGCTGTCAGGTCACATGTGAGCGCTTCACTGTGCGGCAGAGAGGGGGCGCTGTCAGGTCACATGTGAGCGCTTCACTGTGCAGCAGAGAGGGGGCGCTGTCAGGTCACATGTGAGCGCTTCACTGTGCGGCAGAGAGGGGGCGCTGTCAGGTCACTGCTGCGTGTGTGCGCTTCACTGTGCGGCAGAGAGGGGGCGCTGTCAGGTCACTGCTGCGTGTGTGCGCTTCACTGTGCGGCAGAGAGGGGGCGCTGTCAGGTCAACACAGTATATATGTGTGCGGTTCACTGTGCGGCAGAGAGGGGGCGCTGTCAGGTCACATGTGTGTGCTTCACTGTGCGGCAGAGAGGGGGCGCTGTCAGGTCAACACCGTATATATGTATGTGGTTCACTGTGCGGCAGAGAGGGGGCGCTGTCAGGTCAACACAGTATATGTGTATGTGGTTCACTGTGCGGCAGAGAGGGGGCGCTGTCAGGTCACATGTGAGCGCTTCACTGTGCGGCAGAGAGGGGGCGCTGTCAGGTCACTGCTGCGTGTGTGCTTCACTGTGCGGCAGAGAGGGGGCGCTGTCAGGTCACTGCTGCGTGTGTGCGCTTCACTGTGCGGCAGAGAGGGGGCGCTGTCAGGTCAACACAGTATATATGTGTGCGGTTCACTGTGCGGCAGAGATGGGGAGCTGTCAGGTCACATGTGTGTGCTTCACTGTGCGGCAGAGATGGGGCGCAGTAAGGTCAACACCGTATATATGTATGTGGTTCACTGTGCGGCAGAGAGAGCGCTGTCAGGTCAACACAGTATATATGTATGTGGTTCACTGTGCGGCAGAGAGGGGGCGCTGTCAGGTCAACACAGTATATATGTATGTGGTTCACTGTGCGGCAGAGAGGGGGCGCTGTCAGGTCACATGCGTGTGCTTCACTGTGCGGCAGAGAGGGGGCGCTGTCTGGTCACTGCTGCGTGTGTGCGGTTCACTGTGTGGCAGAGAGGGGGCGCTGTCAGGTCACATGTGTGCGGTTCACTGTGCGGCAGAGAGGGGGCGCTGTCAGGTCACATGTGTGCGGTTCACTGTGCGGCAGAGAGGGGGCGCTGTCAGGTCACTGCTGCATGTGTGCGCTTCACTGTGCGGCAGAGAGGGGGCGCTGTCAGGTCACATGTGTGCGGTTCACTGTGCGGCAGAGAGGGGGCGCTGTCAGGTCACTGCTGTGTGTGAGCGCTTCACTGTGCGGCAGAGAGGGGGCGCTGTCAGGTCAATTGCACATATGTGTGCGCTTCAAGGCAAGGCAAGTTTATTTGTAGTGGGGGGTTTAAATGTCTCAGTCTCGAGGGTTTCAGTGCTCATGTGGGGGCCACATCCACTGGCAATTAGTGCTGTTTTGTACATATTTAAAGTATCTCATGGAATATGATAATTTTTTGTGGAAGCTGTTGTTATTGTGTGTCGTTCCATTTATGAAAGGTTACAGTGAAGGTATCGTTCGCTAAGGAAGACTGAGCAACTTAAAGGGGAAGTCTGCGCTGACCTTGTATTTTTTTTTTGCATCAGCTGAATTAATTCTTGTAAATAAGTCACTGTAAATATTAGCCTGAGCACCTGTTTTTCACCTTTTTTGCCACTGTGGGAGAGCACAATAAATCACCTAAAATGCATACGCCGACTAAGCTTGAGTTTGTTGGAGGATCCCGCCACAACGAGAACCCCATTCATGTAAATGGTGAATCTCACCGCTAAATTGTAGTCTAAAGTGGACTGATTTGTGTAAAATGTTCATTGTACACGAGCAACTACAAGTCACAATGCACAGATTTCCTGGGTGGCCTGAAAACGTATTTTTAGTCCGTTTCTGTTGAGCTTGCCTGCCTCTTGCAGACCAATACAACAGAAACAAAATCGCGGCACCCACGGCAACTTCTGGAATAAGGTGAATTACTCAAGTATTTCTGCTTCAAATCACATTCACTACAACTGCGCGCTGCTTGCATGTTGAGGCAATCTAGCTTTTGTTTATTTCCCCATGCTGGTCCACAGTTTAATTGCCAGGTGTATGAAGCAGCCTGAGACCTTCTTACTTTGATGCCAGACTAACTAGTTTGTACGCCTCAAACACAATAGTTCCATATAACACATTTTGTCCGCAGCTCCAAAAACCCAACGACAGCAAAACCAGATCCACTTTTGATCTCCGCATGAAAAGGATTCCCCTTCAACTCCGCAAAAGTCGCCCCTCCTCCCCTCCTCCTCCGCTCTGCTTTTGAATCCTGGAGGTCTTTCCCAGCCTGGACCTCCGCTCTCCCCCGGGGCTCCTGTCTGAAGGCCTAATAAATGAGCCGGTTGTGCATGAATTAGTCAGCAGTATAATCTATAGGGCTCATAGCGCATTAGCATTAGCACACAGCCCAGAGGCGCCACGTCCCCAGGCGGCAGCGGTCAGCAGACGAGCGTATTCATGAGGGAACGGGCTGGACGGATGTGGACACGGGACGCTTTATCAAAGACAGATCAGGAAATTAACGATAGACTGCGTGGAAAAAGGTTTAGAGCTGAATATAAGCTGCGTTTACAGTTCAGAAAGTGTTGAGCTGCTACTCCAACCTCATGAAAAAATGTGCATTAGAACAGAACAAGAACACTTTTCAAACTTCTTTACGGTTTTGTTTGCGCACAACTTTACTCAAATGAATAAAAGATATCTACCTTTACATATCTTAAATACATCGCCGCTTGGTTTCAGGTCCGTCGGGCAGTAATTCCTCAGAACCGGATGGATTTTTTTCTTCTCTCTCTGATATGGAAATAGATAAATGAAAATGTAAACGTTAAAGACAGTGCACATTTGTCTTGGAGATAACTCACAGTCGAGAAGGAGGTTTTATGAATTTCAATGTCAAACTGTGATGGCGGATCGTAGAATATTTTCCATAAGGGACAGTGTTGTGATTCATGTGTCCGTGGCCCATGAACGTGTCACAGAATCATCTCAAACATGACTAACGAGTTATTGAAATATGTTCAGTGCATTCGACCCGTCCTTCACTGAGTTCTTGGCTTATGTTTGATAGAACACATGCACATAAACTGTACACAGAAAACAATGTTGGTCTGGAAATCAAAGCCGTGCTGACCGTCATGTTGCAGAGCAGTAGTTTACAACACTTTTTGTCTCAAGAACTACCTTAAAGGTCCCATATTCTGCTATTTTCCCCTTCACACAGTCTATTCTAAGGGCTTTGTTGATAAATGTTTGTGTTGTGCAATATCCATAACATAACAGTTTACAAAAAACACCCATTTCTTGGACTGGCCCCCCTCCTTGCAAAAGCAAACGGCTCACTCTGAGATCTGACCCCCCCGAACAGAGAGCAGGCTGCCTCCCCCGCCCAACCCGCAACGAAGCCTAGAGCGGAGATGGTGCATGCGCCGTGTGCTCCGGTAAACAGCGATACACAAACACGGGAATAAACATTTTATCGTCCTGACGGTGCGTCGTGCTGAGTCCTACGTCCTGGATCTGACCTGGAGTTTGACGTGCTCCAGGGCCTCATCGACAGACGTTGCCGTTTGGTAAATAACAAGCTAACTCTTCTATCTGTCGTATCCATCGTGTAATTACTGTGTAGCATTAGCATTAGCTGTTTTTATTCTGCGGCTGCGTGCTTCCTGGAGGCGTGGCTTAAACACCGTGTCATCCTGGTGAAGCGCGTCATCTTAGTGAGGAGCCCCCGTCTGCTGCTCAGCCGAGGGGGACGGAAAAGACAGTTCTCTAGCGAAAACTTGCAGGAATCAATCAAAAAACCACTTTGGGCACAACGTACGAGGCCCAAATAGCACTGTAGGAAGGTTAAAACCTCTGAAAAGTCGATTTTGCATGTTATGGGACCTTTAACTTCTTCTCACCCTCCGAGTACCCTCAACTCGTGAAATGTTGAAGTCTATTTATCAAAAATGAGCTCATAAATACATACCCAAGGAGGTAAAACCTACTACAAGAAAGCATTTTACAATCAAATGCTGTTCAATTTCAGTTTCTTTTTTAATTGAACCATTAGAAATACCCCCTGGTCAGTGTTGGTGTGCCCCCAGAGGTCCTTGTACCCCGGTTTGGGAAACACTGGTGTAGTTGGATTATTGTGTATATTTAACGTTGATGGAGAAAAGAGGAGAAAACCTACCCGGCCCCATCAGACTAACCTGACTAACCTGACTGCTGCTACTATTACAGTCACGACTACCACTATTACAAATACTGTTTATTTTTGTAGTGCCCAAAATCTCAACAACAGCTGCCTTGATGGGCGGATGGATGGAAAAGCTGTTTAAAATAACAATGTTTAAAGGAATTTATCAAATGGATACCTGTCCCAGAGCGCCCCCTGCGCTTGACCCTCCTTCTCAACAGGAAAAAAACACAAAAAACACTGTGGGAAAAAGTAGAAACCTCAGGGAGGATCACAGGGAAGGAGGGATCCTGCTCCCACGGACGGACAGACTGCAGATGGACCAGGACTGACACACATACAACTACAAAAAAAACAAAAACACTACTACTACTTTTGTTTTTTTGATCATAGCCCTGAGTAACTGAGTTAGAAAAAAAGCATCTCATGGTCCACTCCAGCATGTTATTTGGCAGACAGAGAATCCCGCCTCGCTTTACCTGGTCCAGATGGAGTGAGCACAGGGGCTTCTGAGCAGGAGGCCCAGAGCAGGGGAGCGGCCCGGATACAGCAGGACCTGGAGAGTGGCCTCTTAAAGTGGCCTCATCTGCAAACTAAGCTTCTCTTACCAAGGGGTTGTTATCTCCAGGGCAGGTCTGTGCTGCAGAAGCTCCTACAGCCAGAGAGTTTGCCATCAAACCCAACACAATGAAGGTTTCAATGGGATTATACCCATAGTGCATCAGGTGGAGGTGGGTTTGGATTTGCTACAACTACTACAACTAGTACTACAACCACAACTACAACAACAACTCCAATTACAACTAGTACTATAACTACAACTACTACGACAATTGCAACTACAACTATTACAACAACTACAACTAGTACTACAACTACTATAGCTACTACAACTAGTACTACAACTACTACTACTACAACTATTACTACAACTGCAACTAGTACTACAACAACTACTACAACTATTACAGCAACTACAAAAATGACTACTACAACAACAAAAACAACTACTACCAAAAAACACCTACTACAACAACAACTAGTACTACAGCTACAACTACTACAACTATTACGACAGCAACTGCAACTAGTACTACAACTACTACAATTACTAGTACTACAACCACAACTACAACAGCAACTCCAATTACAACTAGTACTATAACAATAACTACTACGACAATTGCAACTACAACTATTACAACAACTAAAACAGTAACTAGAACTAGTACTACAACTACAATAGCTACTACAACTAGTACTACTACAACTATTACTACAACTGCAACTAGTACTACAACAACTACTACAACTATTACAGCAACTACAAAAATGACTACTACAACAACAAAAACAACTACTACAGCAACAACTAGTACTACAGCTACAACTACTACAACTATTACGACAACAACTGCAACTAGTACTACAACTACTAGTACAACAACTAGTACTACAGCTGCAACTACTACAACTATTACGACAGCAACTGCAACTAGTACTACAACTACTAGTACAACAACTAGTACTACAACCACAACTACAACAGCAACTCCAATTACAACTAGTACTATAACTACAACTACTACGACAATTGCAACTACAACTATTACAACAACTACAACAGTAACTACAACTAGTACTACAACTACAATAGCTACTACAACTAGTACTACAACTACTACTACAACAACTATTACTACAACTGCAACTAGTACTACAACAACTACAACTATTACAAAAATGACTATTACAACAACAAAAACAACTACTACCAAAAAACACCTACTACAGCAACAACTAGTACTACAGCTACAACTACTACAACTATTACGACAACAACAGCAACTAGTACTACAACTACTACAACTACTAGTACAACAACTAGTACTACAACCACAACTACAACAGCAACTCCAATTACAACTAGTACTATAACTACAACTACTACGACAATTGCAACTACAACTATTATAACAACTACAACAGTAACTACAACTAGTACTACAACTACAATAGCTACTACAACTAGTACTACAACTACTACTACAACAACTAGTACTACTACTACAACTATTACAACCACTACAAAAATGACTACTACAACAACAAAAACAACTACAAATACTACCAAAAAACACCTACTACAACAACAACTAGTACTACAGCTACAACTACTACAACTATTACAACAACAACAGCAACTGCAACTAGTACTACAACTACTACAACTACAACTACTGCGATCCATGATGATTTCTTAGTGTTGGCTGGTACAGTGCTGACTTCTGCAGCTCACTTACTCTATGTTTGCAGAGAATAAACCAAGTCTGTAATGAAAACACTTCACCAGATGTACGTTAATCTGAATATACAAAGCCAAGGTAAACATGTACATTATTTAGTCTGACTAAATACTAGATTTGATTTGCTCCTTTATCTCACTGCTGCTGGGATTGTGGTCAGCATCTCCAAAAACGTGACACTCGCAGCTGTTGCTATGAAACTTTATACTGAAGCCAGATGGCCAATCACAGCGCAGGAGGCTAATTGGGATGGACAAAACGTATCCCAAATAAAACTGTCCCTATTAAACGTCTGGGATGTTAAAAAGAGGGACACAAGGGCAGAGGACTCGTAAAATGGGAGAGAAATTAGATCGAGGTGAGAGAGGTTGATGCAAGCATATTTTAACTTAATAATCACACGCTCACGTTTGTTCACACCGCGGCAAAGCTGGGACTGAACTGGGTTTGAATCTGGAAACAAAACCAGGATTCTAACTGGACAGTACCCTCCAAACTGTGCCCCTTTCAGTTTGGAGTAATATACAGTGACGATATATTCATGAGGCTCATTTAATGTTTTTTAAGGTCCTTTCACTTTGACCAGAATCATTGTGTTCATTTTATGCTTCACTGTGCCTTGCCGTCACTATTTATGCATCTATCTATGAATGTGTATCCATCCATGATATCAAAAGATTGACTTCTTCATATATTTGGATAAGAATTAATTTTCAAAAGAAGAAAAGTTCCATTTGATAAAAATGTCATACAACTTACTTTTTGTTTAATATAGCAATACAATACCGTCGCTTCTTGAGCAAATCCCTTCAACTTTATTGTTGTTATTAATAATAAAAAACAAACTTTGAGACATCTTTTCAAACCGGAGATATCTGTGTTTAATTGTTATATATAACACCCAAGTCTAAAGAAATTGCTTTAAAAGATGAATTAATAAATAAAATAGAACAAAAACTAGCTGCTAGCTTTTGTTCTATTTTATTTATCAATTGTAGATAAAATTACAGGATGAAGAGGTGGGGCTTATCAGTTCTGCAGTTTTGAACAGGAAGTCAATGGACCTGTTTCTATTACTTAGCCATTTTAGATCAATGGTATAGAATGAACAAAATGTAAAATTGTCTATTTATGTTATAAGTACAGGGTTACAAACATCATGCAAAATTGACTTTTTTGAGCTTTTAACCACCAAAACATACTTCGAGTTGCATTTCACACTACCTTGCTTAATTCTAGTTCAATAATCCTCTCCCTCAAAGCGTCAACAACACTTCCCTCGACGAGCGACGCTTTATCAATGTTTAAGAATCTTCTGCTCTGTTTTTAAGTCCATAAATCATTACCAGACTCTCTCTCTTTGCTTTTCTGCCGTCTAATCACAATCATTACAACTGCGTCACTGCTCACTAACACGGCTAGCAGTACAAGCAATGTATTTATAAAATTTGTAATTCCCTCTGCAGCCAGTAGATGGAGCCAAAGCTAGTTACTCTGGCGTCTCTCAAGGCTGTGACAAAGTTATATTGTTCTTTCTAAAAAAAAAAAACTGTTCATTTTTAGTTCTAAAACATGAGATGTCAAAGTAAAGACACTCAAGAGCAGGTTGAAAGGTGCCATATCATGCAAAATCGACTTTTCAGAGGTTTTAACCTTCCTACAGTGCTATTTGGGCCTCGTATGTTGTGCCCAAAGTGGTTTTTTGATTGATTCCCTCATGTTTTCACTAGAGAACTGTCTTTTCCGTCCCCCTCGGCTGAGCAGCAGACGGGGGCTCCTCACTAAGATGACGCGGCTTCACCAGGATGACGCGGTGTTTAAGCCACGCCTCCAGGAAGTGCTCAGCCGCAGAATAAAAACAGCTAATGCTAATGCTACACAGTAATTACACGATGGATACGACAGATCGAAGAGTTAGCTTGTTATTTACCAAACAGCACGTCCGTCGTCGAGGTACTGGAGCACGTCAAACTCCAGGTCAGATCCAGGACGTAGGACTCAGCACGACGCACCGTCAGGACGATAAAATGTTTATTCAGTGTTTGTGTATCGCTGTTTACCGGAGCACACGGCGCATGCGCACTATCTCCGCTCTAGGCTTCGTCACGGGTTGGGCGGGGGAGGCGCGTGGGTTGGGAGGGGGAGGCAGACTGCTCTCTGTTCGGGGGGGTCAGATCTCAGAGTGAGCCGTTTGCTTTTACAAGGAGGGGGGCCAGTCCAAGAAATGGGTGTTTTTTGGAAACTGTTATGTTATGGATATTACACAACGCAAACATGTATCAACAAAGCCCTTAGAATAGACTGTGTAAAGGGGAAAATAGCAGAATATGGGACCTTTAAAGGTTAATAACAGTACAAATAATGATAATATTTGTCCTTTAAATGTGATCTGTGTGTATCAGAATGGTTGGCCCGTGTCCCTTGGCCTGTGCACTGCTCTCTACACCACAGCTTTGAAACACATCAGCACTGATCGAGTGAAGGGTGCAGTGCCGTTTGCGAAAGGACCGTTGAGTTGTTTACATTGTGAGTTTACATTGTGAGTAATGGGACAAACCTGAGGCGAATCCAATCCGGAGTAAACAAAGGACTGTGGCATTGTAAATAAATAATTAGAGGTGTTAATTTGACAAGGAATTTACAGAAGGATAAATGAATGATTAATAATGTATTTGTGCTCAGGGGAAATGAGAGTAATACAGGCCAGGCCCAGCGTGGCTTGTGGGGCCGGTGTAGGTACATGTATTTGTAAAAACGCATGTAAGGGCTACTTATAGATGAAATAATACAAGTAGGATTGTATATTTTAGACTTTAAACATGCAAATCTGCCATAAAAAGTAGCAATTTATCAAAGCATGCACATTTACGAGATTTTAAACGTGCAAATTTGTTAGAAAAAGTAACACATTTGTGAGAAAAAAGTGCAAATTTATACGATTTTAAACTGGATGCTGGATAAGACTGGCAAACTTTCCCATTTATTTGCTTCTTTTTTTAATCAAACATTCTGGATACCACTCCCCAGAGCTGCACAGGCTTTTGGTGAGAAAAGGAAACTCATCAGGACGTCGTGTTGGGCGATAGATTAAATTGTAAGATTATGACATAAAACGAAATAATGTACTGTCCATAATACTGACACTCAGGAATGTTGAGGGGCAATGAATGTGAGGTCAAGTAACCACTACATGTATTGTTATTTAGACCTAGACAGGGACAGTTTTAGTTCTTTTCAATCTCCTGAAAATGTAAAGGAGGCTTCAGGATGTACAGAGTGTTTCATAGCTATATTTCTCTTTTAAAATATAGAAAAAAGACATGAATGAATCATGTTTGCAGTGGTGTCAATCCAAGTGTTCTGCGTGTGTGATACAGCAGATCATCAGAATCTTTTGTGCCACAGATTAAGATTGAGCATTACTTTAGTCGAGATCTATAGGCTTTATATGTGCGTCGTCGAAGTTACTTCTTGGTCATAACTTTGTTTTTGGCACTCTAAACATGAAAATCTCCTTACAAGCGACTTTAACGGTCCCTCAACATGTGACGTGAACGTGAATATCACAAGTGTTTTGCCTCGCAAGAAAGAGCTGTTGTGACCCTCAAAGATGACCTGAATGTATAGAAGACTGTTGGACAAAAAGTTAACTTAAAAGCCAAAACAAAGTAAACTTAACAGCCATATGAGATTATGTAAGTTTTTTCCTTATCTTTAGAGCGATTTTAAAGTTTTGCCTGGACTATTCCACGGTATGGCATAATTCATAAAATTACAAGTTGGTTTTTTTATCGTCAAAATACCAAGAAAAGCAGCATGCATTACACCGGGACAGTAAACTCCTCCTTTTGTAATGTATCCTTGTGATATCCTCGTCACTCTTGTCCACAGTTTGACCCACACAAGGCCCATAATTGCAAAGAAAATCCAATAAAACCCCGCTCTAACTCCAGCTTCATGTTCAAGCCTCTGTCTGCAGATGGCACCATGTCCTTGGCTGACCCCGGCCCGCACCGAAGATGAATGTTCTAATTACCTTTTGATCAGCTCTGGCATGTGATTGGGTAATTACTCTGGAGTTGAATGTGTGCATCGTGTTTTCGTGATTAACCCAAAGGTGAAGCTCTGTCTAAGGGTTTTAATTCAACCTCTTCTATTATGATCCAAGGACGAGGGGCGGACGCTTATACGAACATGCAAAGAAAATGTAACCTTAGAGAGGATTAAAAATTAAACCATTTTCATAAAAAGAATAACAGCTTTAGATTTTCATTAGGACAAAGTTGACACTTTTATGGCTAACATTGTGTAAATATTGTATTATATTTTGTGTTGATGTTGTGTTTTATTAACAATGTCTGTTTTTGTCCGTTTTATTGCCATTTTGACATCATGGCCGGGGGACTACAGATACAGAAAAATAGCCTCTTTGGCTAATTCTGGCTGTTTTACTCATGTTTTATTCATGTGTTTTATGAAATTGCACTGTCCCCTTTTGGAAAAATAAACTAAACTAAAACAAAAAACATCTCCAGAGTTGTACACCTGCTGCGTCTAATCGTTAACAGCAAATAGCACAAACGCAAAGACTATGGAAACAATCTGGAATCCAAAAGACATCCATTAAGCTTAAAGGCTATGACAGGTTCTCATGATTTTCCAATTATCGTTTTTATATAAATTATGTCATGGTAAACATGTGCGAGCCACGTGAATGAGCACGTCGGACGACAGAAACAGAAGCTAGAAGGCTAGACTAGCGATTTATTTCATTTCGCTTTCACATATGATCTAATGTTAATTCATTCTTTTCTACCGCTCCTTCCGTTTGGTCCAGGATTTCGAACTCATTATCTCCTTATTGAGAGGCAGGAGCTCTACCCACTCCACAGTGCACCCCATGAAAAATACAATCACAATCACACAACCTAAAGTTGACACAAAAACCCTGCAGGCTGCGTGATCGCCTTGTCGCTCAAAGCATCATGGGGGATTGTCTTCACTCGGTTCAGGAAATAAAGCAAAGATGGCAGCCTCCATATCAGGAAGTAATGAGCACGTGCCATAGGGATAAATACAGCGCCATTTTGGATTCATCTTCCAGGTTTAATTATAGTTCTAATTTATTCACCATATTCCGCCCCGCCCACTTTTGCCTCTTTTTATGTCTATGATCAGCATTAAAAATGTTTAATGAACACGAGCAACAACAAGTCACAACGCACTTATTTCCTGAGGCCTGAAAACGTCTTTTTAGTCCAAGTAGAACTTATTTTCTGTTGAGCTCATCTGCTCCGTGTAAACTACAACAAAAACAAGATGGCGGCACCCACGACAACTCAAAAAGCGACATGCCATTTAAAATAAAGAGACAATCATTCAATCATTCAACAAAATAAAGTTGTTATTAGGTATAATTATTTGTCAAATCATAACTATTGTGTAATTTATATGTACTTTGGCCCTTGTTTACAGTCTGGTTGCTATGGTAACAGTTGTGGAATTGCCTCTAACTGTCAAATGTCATATTTGCTGCTCATGTCCAACCAGGAAGTAACATCATAAACCTTACAAAAACTGTAAAACTGGTGATAAACAGGCAAAATGTTTAGTGAAATCTTAAATATAGGCAAGGCAAGTTTATTTGTAGAGCACAATCCATACACAGGGCAATTCAAAGTGCTTTACATAAACAGGAAAAACAGCATTAAAATCACAAAACACGAAAGGACACACAGAATCATTTTAAAATAAAGTGCTTTAAAAGAGAAGAGTGCAGATAGATCTTTCAGTCGTTTGCACGTCTAAACAGAACTGTTTTTAGCCTGAATTTAAACATTGTCAGTGGAGGCCTGTCACACATCTTCAGGAGACTGTTCAGATTTTAGCTGCAAAAAACTGAAATGCAGCTAAAAAACTGAAATGTTCACTACGTTTTAAGAGAATCTTGGAGAAGTGCAATAATAACGTAAGATTAAATACGTTATATCTGATGTTTATTGACTTAAAAACATGAAAAAAACATGAAAAAACAGATAAATTTTTAAATCTTTGCAGTGGTCCACATTCTGCACAATCTAATACAGAACCACAAACCAGGTTGAATAATCCAGAAAAATAAATAATTTCTGTGGAAGGTTTCGTGCCCTCCTCTTTGAAACTTAAATAGCGCCAATTTAACTGAAGAAAGTCCATACGTTTCTGTGTTGACACCAAACTAACAACGTCTTCTCTTGTTCCACACAGTAATTGTTTCATATTTGTGTGAAGGCCCGTCTTTTTCGAGTGCGAGAAGAAGCTATCCTCTTGACAAGTTTGCTCGGAGATGACGGGCCGCTCTGAAAACGCTTAGACCTCGTCGTTTCAAGCGGCTGCGATTCAACCTCTGCAGATCTGAAATACTGCCAAGTGCACGACACGCAGTACTTCAAAGTTTACTACGAGCCCGGGAGTAAAAATACAACTGCGCCGACATGACAGGTGAGTGTTTGTTTAAAGTCTGGAGAAGAGAGCGAGACAAGAAGAGAAGGAGAAAGAGAGTGTGTGGGAGGAGAGAGGAAAAGAAAGAAACAGAGATCAAAAGAGAAAGGAGAGGGAAAGAAATGAAGGAGAGAGAGAGAAAGAGAAGGAGACAGAGAGAGACTAAGAAGAGAAAGGAGAAAGAGAGTGTGTGGGGGGAGAGAGGCAAGAGAGAGAGAGGAAAAGAAAGAAACAAAGATCAAAAGAGAAAGGAGAGGGAAAGAAATGAAGGAGAGAGAAAGAGAAGGAGAAAGAGAGTGTGGGAGGAGAGAGGAAAAGAAAGAAACAGAGATCAAAAGAGAAGGGAGAGGGAAAGAAATGAAGGAGAGAGAGAGAGAGAAAGGGAAGGAGACAGAGGCAAGGCAAGGCAAGGCAAGTTTATTTGTAGAGCACAATTCGTACACAAGGCAATTCAAAGTGCTTTACATAACAGGAAAAGTGGCATTAAAATCACAAAACACAAAAAGACACACAGAATCATTTTAAAATCATTTTAAAATAAAGTGCTTTAAAAGAGAAGAGTGCAGATAGATCTTTCAGTCGTTTGCACGTCTAAAGAGAACTGTTTTTAGTCTGGATTTAAACATTGTCAGAGTGGAGGCCTGTCTCACGTCTTCGGGGAGACTGTTCCAGATTTTAGCTGCAAAAAACTGAAATGCTGATTCCCCATGTTTAGTCCTGACTCTGGCACCAGCAGGAGGCCGGTCCATGTTTAGTCCTGACTCTAGCACCAGCAGGAGGCCGGTCCATGTTTAGTCCTGACTCTGGCACCAGCAGGAGGCCGGTCCCTGAGGTCCTCAGAGAGCGAGATGGTTCATATGGCACTAACATGTCAGAGATGTACTTTGGTGCTTGGCCGTGGAGAGACTTGAACACAAGCAAGAGAGAGACTAAGAAGAGAAAGGAGAGCGAGAAAGAGAGTAAAGGAGTGATGATGGAGAGAGGCCAGAGAAAAAGAGAGGAAGAGAAAGGAGGACAGAGAGAGAAAGGGAGAAAGAGAAGGGAGAGGGAAATAAATGAAGGAGAGAGAGAGAGAGAAGGAGAGAGTAAAGGAGTGAGGACGGAGAGAGGCCAGAGAGAGAAAGAGAGGAAGAGAAAAGAGGACAGAGAGAGAAAGGGAGAAAGAGAAAGAAAGAAAGAAAGAAAGAAATGACAGAGAGATGAGCAAGGATAAGGGAAGAGAGAGAAAGAAAAGGAGAGAAAGAAAAAGTAAGAAGAGAAAGGAGAGTGAGAGGAATTAAGAGAAAGGTGTGAGCATGGAAAGAAAAGAGACAGAAAGAAGAGAAAGGAGCGAGGACAGAGAGAGAGAGAGGGAGAAAGAGAAGGAGAGAGACTAAGAAGAGAAAGGAGAGCAAAAAAGAGAATAAAGGAGTGAGGATGGAGAGAGGCCAGAGAGAGAGATGAAGAGAAAGGAGGACAGAGCGAGAAAGGGAGAAAGAGAAGGGAGATAGAGAGAAAGAAAGAAAGAAAGAAAGAAAGAAAGAAAGAAGAGAGATGAGCAAGGATAAGGGAAGAGAGAGAAAGAGAGAAAGAAAAGGAGAGAAAGAAAAAGTAAGAAGAGAAAGGAGAGTGAGAGAAATAGAGAGAAAGGTAAGAAAAGAGACAGAAAGAAGAGAAAGGAGAGAGGACAGAGAGAGAGAAAGGGAGAAAGAGAAGGAGAGAGACTAAGAAGAGAAAGGAGAGCGAGAAAGAGAGTAAAGGAGTGAGGACGAGAGAGGCCAGAGAGAGAAAGAGAGGAAGAGAAAGGAGGACAGAGAGAGAAATTGAGAAAGAGAAGGGAGAGAGAAAGAGTAAGAAGAGAAAGGAGAGTGAGAGAAATAAAAAGAAACTTGTGAGTACAGAACGAAAAGAGACAGAAAGAAAAGAGAAAGGAGAGAGGACAGGGAGAGAGAAAGAGAGAAAGAAATGAGACAGAAAAAGAGAGAGAAAGGAGTGAAGACAGAGAGAGGAGAGCGAGAAAGAAAGAGAAAAGAAAGGGGAGTGAGAGAAATGGAGTAAGAGAAGGGAGAGAGAGACAAAGGATAGAAGACAGAGAAAGGAAAGAAAGAGAGAGCAAGAAGAAAGAGAGAGAGATATTGGAACAGAAAGAGAAGGAGAAAGAGAAAGGAGAGATAGGGAAGAGAGACAGAATAGTTTGAGGGAGGGAAGGGGAGAAGAAAAGAAAAGAGAAAGAAAAGGAGAGGGAGCAGGTTTGAGAGAGAAATGAGAAAGAGAGAGGAGCTAGCAGAGGTGGATGGAGGGAAAAGGGTGAGATGTAGGGGGGGCAGAAGAGAAAGAAAGGGGAAAGCAGAGAGAGAAAGATGGAGAGGTATGTGCGCAAAGAGAGGGAAGGTGGATGGGGGTTGATGTGAGAGAGAGAGAGAGAGAGAGAAGCGCTTGATTGTGTTGATAAAAGCAGAGTTCAGAGGTGGAGACATGAGGATCTGACTGATTAACCCAGAGAGGCAGAAAGAGAGAGAAAAGAGAGTGTTTTTGGACGGAGCGTTTGATTCTCACATGAAAGAGGTTCAGAGGTGGAGCAGGAGGATGTGTCTGATCTGACAGAGAGACACCACACCAGACTCAAAGTGATTCTGATAAAACACACACACAAACAAGAGGGATCCCAGCGACTGACAGTGATGGAAAGATTCATATTTATACATTAAAAGTAAATGGAAAGAAATGGATTCAATGTGGACAATTTTGCTGAAGGAAAAAACAACACTAGAGACACTGTATACATTTAGGACACATATTCTTCTGCTGTGACTTTATTGAGCTTTTATCCCTGTTCTAACAATGTTTCATCATCAAAAACACACCTGGAGTAAGATTCAGTTGCATTCACGCTGTTTTGAGAAATGCCCATTCAAAAATCCTCCCCTCCGACTGTCCAACACACTTTCTGCTGGACTCCCTTGATCTGGGACGTATTTTCAGATTCTACGTCATTCATGCTGTTTTAAGTCCTTAAATCATGGCCCGACTCGTTCTGAGCATTTCTGCCTCTAAACACAATAACTGCTGTTGCTAGCTTGACAATTACAAGTAGCACATTCTTCTAAAGAGACTATAGTTTACCGCTTGGTGCCATCTACTGGCTGGATGCACTAAGTAAGTGTCTTCCCAGACTCCTGACAACAAATGTAATAATTTCATAATACACATTTTATGTTTCAAAACATGAGATGGCAAATTAAAGGTACTCAAGAGCATGTTTAAAGGCTAATAATAATACAAAAAATGTTTCAGACACCATAACGGACCTTTGGTGCTGTGTACTGGCTGCAGAGGGAATTACACGAGTCTGCAGCCGAGCAGTTGTAATGATCGAGATTCAAGGCAGAAATGCTTCCGGACACAGAAGATTCTCACATCGAGAAAACATCAACATCACACATCAAGAACACTTGAACCTAAAGACTTTCTGACCAGGATTCAAGAAACTAGCGTGAATGAAACAAAATACAACTCCAGGTATGTTTTTGATGAGGACATAATGCTAAAAGCTAAAAAAAAATGTACATTTTGCTGAGTCTGTGTCCTTTAACACAGTGGTTCCCAAAGTGGGGGTCGGGACCCCCCGGGGGGTCGCGAGGGGTGAGCTGGGGGTCCTGAGATGATTTCAAGATCTAATATGAAGAAATATGAGACTGTATTTGCTCTAGTTTTCTAAATAAATACTGTATCGTTTAGTGAAATAGGGTCTAATAAGACAATAAACAATTCAAATAACCAACATTAAACCTGATTTGACACTTAGAATTATTTTTCATTTCGCTTTGGGGGTCCCCAGTTGGTTGCATGGCTATTTTGGGGTCCTGGCCGGAAAAGTTTGGGAACCCCTGCTTTAACAGACGTTGTTGACCTGGTGTTACCTCAGAGAAGTCAAATATGTGCTCTGCAGGTGGTAGAATACAGCAGGTGGCAGTAGCATTCAGCCCACAGCTACAGTTGGATATTTATACAAACTTTGGCCGTTCAACCACTTTATTCCTCTTCATATCTTTGTGTCTCTATTTTGCACAATAAAACTCAGAAGTCTGTGCTGAGCAGTGGCTGCCGGCTGCATCGATAAGCCGGAGATTTTTCATCCTTGTTTTGAAAATACTTTTGAAAGTTGTGTTTTTTAGCCAGAGTCGACCTGGAGCCGGAGACATTTGGAGAGTGATTGTGCCTCTGGGCAAGATGCTTCACTCAACACGCTGCATGTGTTTGCTTCTTTATTTCGTTTGTGATTGGAAAATATCAGTGGAGTTTGGGCCCAGAAACATCAGAAAAAGTCCTTCCTCCTCTGAGCTCGAGCCCATTGTATTGAACTGTGTGTAATTTGATTTCAGTTATTTGCAAGTGAAATGCCTTGTGCGTTTGGGACTCAGAGAATTAAATCATTGTAATAAATAATAATAATAGAAGAGGCTCTAAACTCATTTACTGTTAATCTGAAATGAACAAAGTCGATACTGAGGCTGTCTCTCTCTTTCATTTGATTTTCCTCCTCCAGAGTCTCTTCTGTCTAAGCTCTGAACAGGGAGTTTAACTTTTAATAACTTTCACCAACTCTGTTTCTCGTTCACCAGGATCTGTGGGTTTTGGGCTGGTATTTTGAGAAAAGGATGATCCTGTATCGACAATCTAATGTTGAAGAAACAAACTTTATTTCAGACAAAACTTTCCGAATGTAAGGTTAAAATTCAAAGGTTTCACAGAAAGCTAAGTCATCTTAACGAACAAGTATTATACAAAATTGTTTGGATTTTTGGATCTTTAAACCATGTTCTAACAATGTTCCGTCATCAAAAACACACCTGGAGTAGTATTAGTTTGATTCCTGTTTGTTTGATGATGCTGTTTTGTAAATCCTCTCTCTCCAACACTGTGTTCTGAACTCTTTCATCAGGGGTTCCCAAACTTTTCTGGCCGGGACCCCCATAGTAGCCATGCAACTGACTCGGGACCCCCAAAGTGAAATTAAAAATAATTTCAAGTGTCAAATCATGTTAAATAAGGTTTAATATTTGTTATTTGAATAGTTTATTGTCTTATGAAACCATATTTCACTAAAAGATACCGTTTTTTGAAACTGTTATGAAAAATAGAGCTTGTCATATTTATTCAAATTAGATCTTGAAATCATCTCACGACCCCCATCTCATCCCTCGCGACCCCCACTTTGGGAACCACTGACGTAGATGGCGCTGACGTCATTTATCCGTGAATCATTTGCTGTTTTAACTCCTTAGATCATGGCCAGACTCGCTCTGAACATTTCTTCCGTCTAATCACGATAACTACAACTTGGTCCACTGCTTACTGCAAAGCATTGTGGGTATATGTTTACATGTGTGTAATTGCCTCGACAGCCAGTAGATGGAGCCACAGCTGAGTCAAAATGGCATCTCCCAACGCAGTGATTAAGTCATGTTTTTCTTTGTATTTTTAGTTGTAAAACCTGACATGTCAAACTGGAGACACTCAGGAGCAGGTTTAAAGGACAATAACACAAAATGCACAATATGTTTCCTTTAAAGTAGCTCTCAGTGAACAATCGCAGTACAACACCTTAGGACTCCTTTCTCGATCTTATTTTTTTACCCACAGAGTATACCGTAAAAGCAGCACTTGGTGACAAAATCTGATCTGGTCTTAATCCAATTTTACAGTTTTTTGTCCTTCGCCAACTCAGAAGAAAGAGCTGAACTCAGAGAGAGTGTTAGTGATTCACTCAGCTTCACTTCTGTCTAAAACGGTAGGGTACACTTCATGAATCCCTCGGGTGAGTTTGGTGCATTTGACCCGTCCCTCAGTGTCTCTGTTAAGCCTCAGGAGCAGAGCAGCAGCCCAGGGACCTTCTCCAGATCATGTCAGGACTGAAGCTGGAGGATTTTCTGGGTTGATGGTGGAAACGAGAGAAATGCAAAGGTGCTCCAAGAGTCAAAGCTGGTGCCGCGAGAGATCGAGCCCCTCTGCCACCGTCCTGAGGAAAACTGGGCTGAAGTTCTACGATGAAAACCATGCATAAGAAAATGAATGATGCGCCAAAGGAGTTGTGAGAGTGGAATAAGAAAGTTTAATATCTGATCATTCTTTTTGTGGATTGAATAAAGGCAGGAAGTGAGGACTGTGTTTGCACTGGTCAGCCTCGCTTTCTGTCTCTCTTTCTCTCTCTCTCTCTCTCTCTCTCTCTCTCCAGTTTTGTCTTCCCTCCTTCCATTTTCTCCTTCTCCTCCTTCTCTCTTCTCTCTCTTCCTTTCCTCCCCCTTATCCTCATACTATCTCCCTGTCCCATTCCCCCCCCTCTCTCTTTCTCCCTTATGTTCTCTTTCTCCCTCTCTCTCGCTCTCTCTCGCTCTCCAGTTTTGTCTTCCCTCCTTCCATTTTCTCTTTCTCCTCCCTCTCTCTTCTCTCTTTTCCTTTCCACCCCCTTATCCTCCTACTCTCTCTCTATCTCATTTCTCCCCCCTCTCTCTCTCTTTCTCTCCTGTCCTCTGTTCTCTCTTCTCTCCTTCCGTCTTCTGTTTTCTCCTCCCTCTCTCCTCTCCCTCTTCCTTTCCTCCCCTCTATCCTCCCACTCTTTCCCTCTTCCTTTCATCATCCTCTCTCCTTCTTATTTTCTCTCTCTCCCTCTCTTCCTCTCTCTTTCCTCCCCTCTCTCTCTTCTTTTCCTCCCCTCTATCCTTCCAGTCTTTCCCTCTTCCTTTCATCATCCTCTCTCCTTCTTATTTTTTCTCTCTCCCTCTCTCTTTCCTCCCTCTCTCTCTTCTTTTCCTCCCTCTATCCTCCCACTCGTTCCCTCTTCCTTTCATCATTCTCTCTCCTTCTTCCTTTTTCTCTCTCCCTCTCTTCCTCTCTCTTTCCTCCCCCTCTCTCTTCTTTTCCTCCCTCCCATCCTCCCAGTCTTTCCCTCTTCCTTTCATCATCCTCTCCTTATTTTTTCTCTCCCTCTCTTTTTCCTCCCTCTCTCTCTCTTCCTTTTCTCTGACTCTCCCCTTCTCCAATGTCATTTCTTTCTACCTCAGTCCTTCCTCCTTTCCTCTCACCCTTTCTCCCTTCTCTCGTCCTTTCCTCACCCTCTTTCCCTCTGTCTCTCTTTCTTCCTGTACTCCCACTTTCATCCCTTTCCTCTCCCTCTCTCCCCTTTCCTCCCTCTCTCTTTCTCTCCCTCCCCCCTCCCTCCCCCCTCTCTCCCCCCTCTCTCCCCTCTGTTGGGACGTCCCGCTGATGTAACTGGACATGAGTGTGATTAATGGTGGTTCTAATGCTGTGGTCAGTGCAGAATACGAGAGCAGGTAAGCGTTCGGGACCGGCCTGTGATTGGACGAGACCGGGAAGACGCTGTGCTGTGATTGGACGAGAAGAGGCCCCCTCCCTCCCCCCTTCACTCTGTATTCTGCACACACGACTCAAACAGTTTCTTTCTTATTTTGGACCAAAGGGGCAACAAATAAAGTGAAGGTTTAATCATTCTGGAAACATGTTTTTGAGGCCAAGTTCATTAACCTTTTAGTGAGAGTTTTATCGGGAGAAAGGATTTAAAAGTTAAGGGGATTAACTAAATGTACTTGACTTTTCCTTTACGTTAGGGATCAAGCGTTGATTTTATAGTTGTGACGTTAGATGCCACAATAAAATCATTTTTACAGATAATTTTTTCACCAAATTTGACATCGCAATTAAAATGTAGTCTCTGTTTTAAGATTTAATTAAAAAAATGGGGAAGGACTGGAGTAGATCCAGATTAAATTTATATTCAGGATGTGCACACTTGATGTAAAGTAAGGTGCACTGAACAAACAAATAAAGGAGAGAAGAGGTTGTTTTCATGACATTTTAAAAAATAAGTTCAGCTGAAGTTGGACTATAAGACAGATGTGCCTCTCTGTGAGTTCACGAGGCGTGGCCCGAGCAGCTCTTCTCATTAGTGATTATTTGTGGAGGCTCTACTCATGTCTGTGGGTCAGAGTTGTAAAACCTTAAGTTGTAAGTTTCCTTTGAATTCTTACGATTTTTGAGCCAATCAGAGCAGCCGCTGCAGCCGGCTCTGTTTCCAGCTAAAACTGCAAATATATATCATAGAACTATAATAAAACCTGGAAGATGAATCCAAAATGGTGCCCTGTTTATCCCTATGGAGTGAGCTCATTGGAGCATGACCCCAAAAAAGTTTCTTACTTCCGCATTGACTTCCTGATACGGAGGCGGCCATCTTTGCTTTAGGGCGCCACGTGACGACAATCCCCCATGATGCTTTGAGTGACGTGAACGACCAGCAGCTGCAAGTTTTTGTGTTAACGTTAGCTTGTGTGATTGTAATTGTGTTCTTCATGTTAGACACACGTGAAGCGTCTGAAATGAAATAAAATACAACTTACAGGTGTCTCTAGTCGAGCCTTTTCCACGAGCTTCTGTTTGTATCGTCCGACGCTCGTTCACGTGACTCGCACATGTTTGTGTGACGTCACTTCAGATAAAAACGGTAATTTGGGTGATTTTAGAAACAATAGAAAAGAACATTTCCTTCTATTTTATTTAAATACCGATAATAATTCAGTACTGTCTGCAATTATAATGTGCAATTATAGAAAAAGGCTGGTTCCAAGAGGCTGCAGTACCTCGCACGACCACTAATCAATCTGGGACACAGACAGAGGGGCGTACCTTATCCAGTTCATTTAATACATCCATGATATATATGTCTGACACCCAAACTGTTTTCACTAATCAACATCTCATGACAGTAACAGGCTCTTCATCTCCAGTGAACAAACTGAATCCACACGTGTTTCTTCTCTTTGTTTCATTTTTGCTGTAAATAAGAGCTGCTCCCCTGGGTCCGATCTCATGTTAAATGTATGATGTACAGTTTGTGTGGCCCTGAAGGAGGGGCTTGTGGTCTGTTGTGGGACAAAATGACATGTCTCTATATGTTTGATTAAGTGTGAAGACTTGAATAGTCACTTACAGGTTACAGGTTATTATGACAAATGGGAACAGTGTGTCTCTCACTGTGTCTCGTGCTGATCGTCTGATGTTTGAGACAAAACCTCGGCTTCATGTTCATCTCATTTATGTCTGATGTCTCCATTTCTGGGGGATTTAAGCATGTGTTTTATTATTGTTCGGGCTCCTTTTTTGCTTGTTGGAATCGGCGAGGGAGAGATCTATTTTGTCAGGGACAGACTATATTTTACTGTGCACATGTAAAATAAACCTGATCATTTGAAATAGACATTACTTTATTTCTGATAACCTGTAAAGAAAATCCACAACAGGTCCTACACTCAGCCCCGGCCTGATGGGGAAGAATCACGGCTCCAGTGCAGCGGCTTTAGAGCGATGTGAATTTCCTTTTTTGTTTCATGTGGATAGACCTGACAGAGTTATTCTATTAAACCAGCATTTTGACAGTTAAAGGCAAATTGTACAGATTCCAAACCTGCTCTTCATTTCTGTTTAGACGGTGAGCAGTTTTTAAAGCATTTGATGTCACGTGACCCAAACCAATTGCCCCTTCTCTCTCTCTCTCCTCTTATTGTCTCATTACACCCCCCCTCCCCCCCGCTGTCCTCCCCATGTGCAGATCGGAGCGTCTGATTGGTCCGTGCCTTCGGAGCAAATGAAGTGTGAAATGAAGAGTTTGGGCCTACGACTGTTTGAACGTTTAGGATCAAATTAAATGGAGGTCACAGGTAGAAAGCACCTGGAGTTTGTACACATCACATCAACATTAGAGACGTTACCCTCTCACAGAGGGGTGTCTGGTTCAAACCTGCTACAAACAATACATAGTCCATATATTGCTGCTGTTGTTATTGTACACACCAAATAAAACTGTTCTATTTTGGAATTATTTGTATTTTAACAATCAAAATTGTAATTGATTTTCACTGCAGTCACACACCTTTTAATTAAATGCTGTTTCTTTCTTATTTTTGTACATTATGGATTCTCACTAAAGGGATCTACGCTTACTTTTTAGATTAATTAAAACAGCCACCCTGAATCTTAAATATTAAACATATAATTCAAATGTAGAAAGTAGTAAAAATAAAGAAAGAGTGAGAGGAAAACACTGAATGAGAAGGTCTGTCCAAACGTTTGACTGACTTTGTACCACTTTCTAAGATTATAAAGGTACACAAATACATTTTTAATCATTGGGTATCCATATGAAGAGTTGATTTGCAAAAACAGATGACTTTTTTTAAAATCATCAATGGCATCACACTTTGTACATACAGCAGTAATGTTTTCAAACGCAAAATGTATTGTATTGCAATCTAAATATGATTCCATTCCTCCTCGACATTGCTTTCATTGATAATATCTGGATGGAAACAAAAGGAAAAATACTTGTAACTTTTGTGTTTTTGCAATTTTTACTCTTCGTATATGTTCCATCTCAGATCATTTCTAAATATATAATCGTAGCGCTGAAAAAATGACATATTGAGGGCTCATTATTGGAGATTATACCATAGAGAACATAAATAAACTCTTTATTCTGACAAGAATCCCACAGAGACAGAATATGTTGTTATCTGCAGAGGAATTATAACAAATTACATTGCTTTTTGATTTGCTAATACAGTACAGATTAATTAAGTGAGCAATATTTGTAGTTTTTAATGAATAAAACTGAAAACATCGATCAAGGTGTGTTTACATTTGTACAAACATCACATATAATTTGGACAGAACAAGGACTAGAACAAGACCAAACCAAGTCTAAATCAGGACTAAACTGGACTCAAACCAGGCCCAAACCAAAGTGTAAGCACAGTCTTAATTACATCTAAATATTTAATTTTTTCCCCCACAAAACTAGCTCATATTTCTTCAGTTTAGTCAAGTGTCTGAAGTTGTATCATTAGAACAATTTGAGTTTGCTGCTACAGTTTTGGGGGAAGTAAAAGTGTCGTGCCTGAGGACAAACAGCGCTCAGATAAACAGCAGAGTGGAGCATGCATAAGATATTGTGTGTAAAGTTAGTGCAGCCCATAGTCACTTATACATATGGAGCAGTACACACCATTATACAGCTCCTCAGGTACAGGCTTTATTTGGAGCCTGTGTCCAACTAACAAACCACCGCCTGCAGAAATGTGACAATTTGAGACATTTTTAGCCTAAAATTGGGGTGATTTTCTAACTTTGTTCATTTGTTTTTGGAGCGTTGTGATGATAGATAGTATGGCTTAGTATTTTAGCGTCATAGCAACACGTCGCTAACAAGAAGAGTAACAAGATTTCAATTAAATGACAATAAAAACAAGATTGTATTTTACTTTTTTGGTTAATCTTTAAAGGACACACACTAGACAAAATTGACTTTTGTTCCCTCATCAAAAATCTACCATTGTAATTAGCTTCAATCACACTTCTTTGGTGAATCCTGTTTAATAAATCCTCTCCCTCAGAAAACATCAGAAAACACTTCCACATTTCGCAGATTTGTGACGACAAATGTAGAAATCTGAAGGTCTCCTGTGCTCTCACAGGTTCTGAGCATTTCTGCCTCAAATCGTGTTCTGCGTGCTTAATTGCATCCCGGGGTAAGCTAGCTTTTGTTTATTTCCCCATGGTAATTTCGTCTGCTGCCATATCAGATCCTGATGAGGGAAAGTCAGACTGAGAGAAGTGTGGTTTTCAGTACTAACATCATTTTAAGTTTTAAAATATGAGACGCCAAAGCAACGGAACAAAAGCAAGTTTCAAGGACAAGAACAACACAATTATGAGGAATATGTGTCTTTAACATTTAGAACAAACTATTCTTACAAATACAAGTACTACTACTTTTATAACAAGTGTTTCACTCGAGAGGCTGATGTCATCGTCATCCTGAGCCTCCTGTACAGTGGAGCTGTCCGTGGAGCTGTCCATGGTACTGAACCGTGGAGTTGTCAATGGTACTGAACAGGTCTTGATTCACCACTGGGTTTTGTCAATAGACTGGAGGTTAGTTTAAAGTGCATCTGACCTTTTTCTGTCATTATATATTTTGTGGAATAGTTCCTTGTAGTTTGCAATAAAATAACCAAAAAACAAAGTCACAGGAAGTATACAACTAAATTCTAAAACAGAAGTCCTCTGTGATGTCATCAATAAGTAAAATTTCATCAAAAATGCAGGCATAATTTACACAAAACCGACACAATTTTCTGACAGTTTAAACAACCATTTAACAAAGAAATGTGCTATCAGGTAGTGAACTTAGAACTGTTGACTAATTTATATGGATTTTGGCCTTTGATAAACTGAACGGTTACCAGGCAACAGGTGGAATTATCATATGTCACAGCTGCTGCTGCTGATGTCCAACCAGGAAGTAACACTGTAAACCTCAAGTAAATTGTCAAACTGAGGAAATATGCAACATTGTTAGTAAAATCTTAGATATAATGATACATTAGCTTTATTTTACTGAAATGTGTCTAACATGTCACATGCACTTTAAGCCCTTGATGTTCGACCAGTGTGCCCCGAGGTACTCTTGGTGTGCCTTAAAAAATGTCAGATTCATGGATTTAATTGAATAAGTAAGTATTTTGAAGTGTCTTGTGCAATATTTTCTCAAAAATGAAATCAAATTATCATCATTGGCAAACACAGCACAAGCAGACACAGTGACTCTGACAATATTTCCTACATTAAATACCACATTTTTTGGTGTTATTTGATCATGTATCACTCAGAATATTTTCAGCCAAAAAAGTGTGCCTTGACCCAAAAAAAGTTGAAAAACACTGCTTTAAGCCACTGAATCGATAACTTTTTTGCCATTTTATACCTACTTTTTGACACGTTTATCGGTAGAATGTCACTGTTTGCTAAAAAGTACTTCTTTAGGCTTTCAGTAACTTTTCAGTCCAGTTTAAAGGACGCAGATTTTGCTACAGTGACATTTTTGCACTTTTAACTCTGTTCAAACAATGTTCCATCATCAAAAACACACTTGGAGTTGCGTTCATTCATGCTATTTTGAGGACTGTCCATGAGAAAATCCTCCTAAATCCCTCAGTCAAAAGCACTTCCTGCTGAACTTCCTGGATCTGGGACATATTTTCACTCATCTTCGTCATTTGTCCGATAATCTTCTGCTGTTTTACGTCCTTAAATCATCGCTAAACTCTTCTGAGCATTTCTACCTCTAAACACGATCACTGCTGCTGCAAAACCGCACCCTAGCGTCTTTTCAGCGCTAACTTCACTAGATTGTATATAGCACTGGTTCCATCTACTGGCTGGATTTTGTTTTGCTTTAAAACATGAGATGGCAAATTTGTTAAAGCATGTTTAAAGGCTAATAACAACATGAAAAGTGCATAATATGTTTCCTTTAAAATGTAGTCAAGTAGAAAGTACAGATGCCTGCTCTCAAATGTGGGCAAAAGTATCCATTATCCACACATTATACTTACTTTACTTTGCACATTTTCCACCACTGACCAGATTCCCACTCCTCCTCTGCATCCTTAATTACCCTTCTCTCTCTCCGTCCACGCTTTTTCCGTCACAATTATTGACTTATTGAATTCTGATGGACTTGGAGGAGCTTCCCGGAGCTTAACGCTGCTCTAAAACATGATTGACAGTCGGTGTTGACGGTGTTCTCATCATCGTCTGCTGTCAGAGATTGGTTTATTATTTCCGATCTGCAGCACATCTGTTTCCTCCGCTCACGTCCGCCGAAAAGCAGGTCCGGAGTTTGACTGACAGCAGGAGCGCCGCGCCGAGCAGATGTTCTAATGTGGATTTGTTTAAGTGCGAACACCGGTGAAGTGGTCTTCTTCCGTGTGTTTCTCGTCTGTTAAGCGAGAGTCTGAGCTTGTTATTCAGCCTAAGGGTCTGCAAAGTTACAAAGGTTGAAAATAGAACTTTCTTTTGCAAAAATACGGAGCTTTATAATGAGGCGTGGGGTAGAAATACAGTGTACATAAGTCCCAGAATGGCAAGGTATTAAAAGTGAATTATATGGCAGTTGATATTCAAAATGGGTGAAGAATTCATTCATTTTCTACCGCTTTTTCCCGTTAGGGGTCGCGGGTGACTGGAGCCTGTCCCAGTGACTTTGGGCCTTAGGCGGGGTACACCCTGGACAGTGGCTGACACAGAGAGACAGACAACCATTCACTCTCACATTCACACACTACGGGCAATTTAGAGTTGTCAATTAACCTGAACACAGTCATGTCTTTGGACGGTGGGAGGAGCCAGAGAACCCAGAGAGAACCCACGGTAACACGAGGAGGACCTGCAGACTCCACCCAGAGAGATCATGTGAGGGTGAAGAATAAATGACTTATTTTCTTTCTCTACAATTCAAAGCAGACCTGATGTGAAGGACCTCAACGTTTCTCATGCCTCAAAAATGTAATTTCAACTTCACAGTGTACTAAGAAATCTCTGAAATCAGATAAGTGGGCAAACTTTGTGATTAAATTCAAATTATGATTGAGGGTTTAAGAAAATTGCTCTCTGAATTTGTCACACACCACCTTTACTTCATTTATTAATCCAGTCCACTTTATTTCTGTTGTACCATTTACAGACAAACCGTTTCCAAAGTGCTGCACATAAACATTATTAATAAACCGTTCCAGGAGTGATGTGTTTAGAACAGATGTGCATGGTTCTAATAGTACCAGGCTATCTACTGATGCTGGAACACTATCGCATTCATTAAAGCGAGAAAAGAAACTTTTTTTTCCTTTGTAGACAGAGCAGACAAGTGGTCATTGTTTATATCCAATCCAACTTTTTATACTACTATTTATAAAGCACTACTAAAAGTATTAAAGTTGACCAAAGTTCTGTTCACAAAGATAAAACACAACAGAATAAAACAGTGAAGGAATACAATTATTGAAACAGTACAACTTGTTAAACAACATATGTTTTAAGAAGAGATAAAAAAAAAAGTGAATCAGCTTGCCTGAAGTACAGAGGCATTTAATATATATTTAGTTTTCATTTTATTATTTATTTAAAACAAGGAGAGTGCACAAATAACATTTATTAGACAATAAGCAAATCAGTTACCGTATTTTCTGCACTATAAGGCGCACCGCATTATAAGGATAGAAGCTACAGTAGTGGCTGTGGTTGCGTAGTTGCGGCTCAGTATTGATCCATATATAAAACGCACCGGATTATAAGGCGCACTGTCAGTTTTTTGAGAAAATTGAAAGCTTTTAGGTGCGCCTTATAGTGCGGAAAATACGGTACTCAAACACCTATTTACAGACTACTACTACTACTACATAAACAGTTCATCAGCAGCAATTTTACTAAAAAATACACAATATAATGGTGTTAACGAATCATAAAAGTAAAATCTAACTTCTAGCTCCTTTTTCTAAAGTTCACCAATGAACCCTTGATGAAATATCGTTATGATTATTGTCCAGCACAGAGTTAGATTTGAGAAATGTTTATTACGTGGTCGTTAAAGCGTATGATAATTTCCATGACCTTCAGTGTTTGTAAACCAACCGCCTGCATTCTAAAGGCTGGTACAGTTCCATACGTTAGGCTTCAATGCATTTTCAATGGTAGAGTTAGCATTAGCTTCCAAACATCACAAACTATGACAAACCAGGGCTGTTTTGACGACGGAAACCACTCGAGCTCACGTGAGTAACAGGAGCTACAAAACATTCACTGGTAGAATATTTTGTGTAGATTATTAATGTTAGCAGTTAGCGCCAAATTAGCATACATGCTGACAATGTCATTTATATTTCTAAAATCTAACTCATTTTGCCACAGTTGATGTTTTGTAAAAGCAGCTCTGTCAGACCGATGTGCTTTATTTAAAGAGTGTTGTATTCTCTGCAAAATCGTAAATGTGCTGTTAGCATGATCATTTCTGTTAGCTTTACTGTAACTCTGCATTGAAAGTTGTGAAAAGTGCTCAAAAACTCGCAATGAATAGATGCACCTAATGGAGTAGCTGAGTGAGCAATAACTTTGAACCAGAGCAAACTGTTTCAAATGAACTGGTTCTGTTGTTTGCACGTTTTTAAGTCTCAGGTAAAGCAGTTTTAAGACCAGCTCATCTGCCTAATTCTTTCTTTTATTGACCTTATTCTGCCCCGCTCACTTTTGCCGTTTTTTGCACTTTTGTTGTAAACGCACTTCCGTTTGACGAGAACTCCGTTAAAGCTAATGACAAACGAGGGAAAAGTCTCACCGCTAAAATGTTACATAAAGTAGATTGATTTGTGTAAAATGTTTAATGAACACGAGCAACAACAAGTCACAACGCAACGAAAACGGCTTTTTAGTCGAGTAGAACTTATTTTCTGTTGAGCTCGTCTGCTCCGTGTGAACTACAACGGAAACAAGACGGCGGCGCATATGACAACTTCCGGAAT
The DNA here is from genome assembly GCA_019453435.1 of Rhinogobius similis. NCBI lineage: Eukaryota > Metazoa > Chordata > Actinopteri > Gobiiformes > Gobiidae > Rhinogobius > Rhinogobius similis. Next base: position 5,599,757 of record CM033630.1, read on the forward strand.
AAGGTGAATATAACAGTACCATATCTGCAACACTTGTCTATCCAGAGAGAAGAAAAATGTCACAAACAAGACAGCTGTTGGCTAATGTCAGCTCATTTTTCAATTCAAGCCAATTCTTTCTTCATATCCCACTGAAATTGATGAAAGGAAAGCTGCTCAGTCTTGTTTATATGCTTGCTGATCTATTTGAACAAAATAAGAAGTGAGGATGACGAGCTTTGGGCCTTGTTTACAGTACAATTGATATTAAGTGATTAAAATCAAAGAAGGCCAGACCAGGTAGATGTGAAAATAGTTTACTGGATCCAGTCGCTTTGCCTGCGGATTTGAAGACACCGCGATGAAGAAGCACAGAAGAGACCACCAGTTTATACGTCTGTGCAAAACAGAGTAAAAGTGGGCGTACATAATGAGTTCAAGTACAGAGCTTATGCTTCTACGAACACAAAGAAGTATGAACACATATTAATCAAAGACTGGACGTAAATGGGTGTAGAGGAACCTTAAAGTAACGAATGGGTTGTCAGGATACCATATAAGGTCTTACGTGAACCAGATGTTGAACGACCTTTGACCTAGGAGAAGAGCATGTTCACGGAGATAAAAAAAAACATACTTACAACAATCACTCGCTAAAAGTCGCAGAAAATACCTGTACGTGTGTCCCATTAAGGCAAGTCTGAACGCCCGGACCGTGTAATGGCCCTCGGATCATTTCGTCTCGTCTCGTCCTCGTCTGACGGGGAAAAGCAGGCCTCGGCTCTTGTTCTCTCTGCTCCGTTCGCCTCAGACGCCGCCCTGCTCTCAGACGCCGGCGCACAGATGCTCCAGATGTTCGGGTGGTTTTCTGGCGGTGATGAAGGAGCAGCGTCAGTCACACACACTCGCCGGGGAATACGAGCAGCCAGTGTGACAACTTTATCAGACGCAGATGGTTTGGATGGTGTTCGCCGCGATGATGGAGGATCACTGACATAAGGGAAAGTTACGGCAATTAACTCTGTGTTTTGACAACTTTTTAATGTCTTTTGGATCGCTGGGAAATATCGTAGAAAGTTGTAAGACAAATCTAAGCGTAATAAACAACAAACCAGTGCAGTAATACATCAATCAGACAAAAAGATTAACCGTGTCTATCTGTATCTTCTCTGGAGATGTTATTGCTTTGCTGTTTTGCCTGGAGTGTTCCACAGTATGGCATTACACGTTTCTATTTCCGTGGAGACAAGAAAATCACACCACTTCAAATCTGTGGAGAGGTGACCCAGCTTCCCAAGAATAAATGTTTTTTCTAGGTATTTTTGAGCAAAGAAAACATGTGTAGTTGAAGACATGGAGATTTGTTGAATGCCATACTGTGGAACATTCCAAGCAAAGCAATAATTTGTCCACGGAAACAAGCGGTGCCTGAACCCCTGACCAGCAGGAGAAAAGCAGTAATAAAAAAAATATATATATATATATAGGTAACGCTTTGGACCAGGGATGTCCAAACTTTTTTCCATCGAGGGCCACATATTGAAATATAGACCAAGCCGAGGACCACAAATCAATCATGAAACATTAAAAAGCTGCATTTATCTGATGTTTTAAGCACCACCACATCTACATTCAGTCTCAGTGCCTTAATATCAGGTCTGTGTGGCACCAAAATGTTAGTTATTTAGGTTGGAATTGTAGAAAATCTGAAATGTGCTGTAAATAGTACTTATCAGGACAATGTGGGCCAGTTCACCAGGAAGACTAAGGGCCAAGAAAAATTGGTCTGAGAGCCGCATTTGGCCCCCGGGCCTGAGTTTGGACATGCCTGCTTAAGATGTTAATAAGCACTAATAGTTTGTTTATGCACTTCTAACGCCTTATACATGTTTATAATCCATCAGCCCAAACATGTTTGAGTGAATAAACCACATGTACAGAGCATCAATGAGCAAATATTACATTATTTTCAATTTTCATGTGAATAAATGCTTGTAAATGTCTTATAAGTGCTGATAAACACATAACAAGTGCTTTTTAATGCATTATAAATAGTTTACTACGGAACCTTAATCTAAAGCGTTACCAAAAACTCTACAAGCAACAAAAATGCGACTAAAAGAGACAGAAACGTGACTAAAAGGATCCTAAATGTGACTAAAAGTGACAAAATGCAACTAAAAATGACAAAACTCAACTTCAAGCAACAAAAATGCGACTAAAAGAGACAGAAACATGACTAAAAGGATCCTAAATGTGACTAAAAGGGACAAAATGCAACAAAAAATGACAAAACTCTGTAACGCTTTAGATTAAGGTTCCTTAGTTAACTATTTATAAGATGTTAATAAGCACTAATAGTTTGTTTCTGCACTTATAACGCCTTATACATGTTTATAATCCATCAGACAAAACATGTTTGAGTGAATAAACCACATGTACAGAGCATCAATGAGCAAATATTACATTATTTTCAATTATCACACTAATAAATGCTAATAAGTGCTTATAAACACATAACAAGTGCTTATTAATGCATTATAAATAGTTTACTAAGGAACCTTAATCTAAAGCGTTACTGTTTTGTTATCAGCTGAACGCCTGGAGAAGAATCCGGCTGCACATGAGCGAATTGTAAAACCGTACGTGGTTTTGAGACGTGAACAATATTTACAGTGGACATTTTCCAAGGATTTTATCTCCTTTGTCACAGTATTTGTCTCACCCTTGCATGAAGGACGACGACGCCACACACTCAGGAAAGATTGATTTATTATTTAAGCAGAGGAGAGTGAAGTGTCGAAAACAAATACAAGTATACGAGGTGATGCATTCTTATTTAGAGCAAAAATAAAACCAAAAGGATCAAACGTGTGTGGATTAAATCTGCTGATAAAGAACATGGGAGAGCACCTTAGGTAAGTTTATTTGTAGAGCACCATCCGTACACAAGGCAGTTCAAAGTGCTTTACAGAACAGGAAAATTGCATAAAAAACAAAACAAAAAAAACAACACACATAGAGATATACAAAGTCATTTAAAAAACACTTTAAAGTTGTATGCACAGTCGTATGCATCTAAACAAAAGTGGTTTTAGCCTGGATTTAAACATTGTCAGAGTGAGGCCTGTCTCACATCTTCATGTTTAGTCTGGTCCATGTTTAGTCCAGACTCTGGCACCAGCAGGAGGCCGGTCCATGTTTAGTCCTGACTCTGGCACCAGCAGGAGGCCGGTCCATGTTTAGTCCTGACTCTGGCACCAGCAGGAGGCCGGTCCATGTTTAGTCCTGACTCTGACACCAGCAGGAGGCCGGTCCATGTTTAGTCCTGACTCTGGCACCAGCAGGAGGCCGGTCCATGTTTAGTCCTGACTCTGACACCAGCAGGAGGCCGGTCCATGTTTAGTCCTGACTCTGACACCAGCAGGAGGTCGGTCCATGTTTAGACCTGACTCTGGCACCAGCAGGAGGCCGGTCCATGTTTAGTCCTGACTCTGGCACCAGCAGGAGGCCGGTCCATGTTTAGTCCTGACTCTAGACACCAGCGGAGGCCGGTCCATGTTTAGTCCTGACTCTAGGCACCAGCGGGAGGTCCGGCCCATGTTTAGTCCTGACTCTGTCACCAGCAGGAGGCCGGTCCATGTTTAGTCCTGACTCTGGCACCAGCAGGAGGCCGGTCCATGTTTAGTCCTGACTCTGATACCAGCGGGAGGCCAGGTCCATGTTTAGTCCTGACTCTGGCACCAGCAGGAGGCCGGTCCATGTTTAGTCCTGACTCTGGCACCAGCAGGAGGCCGGTCCATGTTTAGTCCTGACACTGGCACCAGCAGGAGGCCGGTCCATGTTTAGTCCTGACTCTGGCACCAGCAGGAGGCCGGTCCGTGTTTAGTCCTGACTCTGGCACCAGCAGGAGGCCGGTCTGTGTTTAGTCCTGACTCTGGCACCAGCAGGAGGCCGGTCCGTGTTTAGTCCTGACTCTGGCACCAGCAGGAGGTCGGTCCATGTTTAGTCCTGACTCTGACACCAGCAGGAGGCCGGTCCATGTTTAGTCCTGACTCTGGGCACCAGCAGGAGGCCGGTCCATGTTTAGTCCTGACTCTGGCACCAGCAGGAGGCCGGGTCCATGTTTAGTCCTGACTCTGGCACCAGCAGGAGGCCGGTCCATGTTTAGTCCTGACTCTGGCACCAGCAGGAGGCCGGGTCCATGTTTAGTCCTGACTCTGGCACCAGCAGGAGGCCGGTCCATGTTTAGTCCTGACACTGGCACCAGCAGGAGGCCGGTCCATGTTTAGTCCTGACTCTGGCACCAGCAGGAGGCCGGTCCATGTTTAGTCCTGACTCTGGCACCAGCAGGAGGCCGGTCCATGTTTAGTCCTGACTCTGGCACCAGCAGGAGCGCGTTACCAGTTTAGTCCTGACACTGGCACCAGCAGGAGGCCGGTCCATGTTTAGTCCTGACTCTGGCACCAGCAGGAGGCGGTCCAGGTTTAGTCCTGACTCTGGCACCAGCAGGAGGCCGGTCCGTGTTTAGTCCTGACTCTGGCACCAGCAGGAGGCCGGTCCATGTTTAGTCCTGACTCTGGCACCAGCAGGAGGCCGGTCCATGTTTAGTCCTGACTCTGGCACCAGCAGGAGGCCGGTCCATGTTTAGTCCTGACTCTGGCACCAGCAGGAGGCCGGTCCCTGAGGTCCTCAGAGTGTGAGATGGTTCATGGCTCTAACATGTCAGAGATGTACTTTGGTGCAGACTTTACTCACTGGAGGTAAGGATCCTGTCACAGTAACACTGACGAATAATGATAAAACCTTTCACAAACTCTGTGTTGGTTTTGTTTGTGCTTCTTCTAAAATTTAAGAGTCACCGGAGTACTGTTTGGCTGCGGTAAAGTAGGGACCTCACAATTTGAAGTTTGTGAGCTGTGACCCGTCAAATACTCATAACAGACTCACAATTATCCACAAGAGAAAAAAGGAAATAATCTCTTATGAGAAGTCTGGAGAGGAATTTTAGAAAAATACTCAGGCAGGTTTAACTTATAAAACAATAGTACCCTCACAATACATTAACAAACATTTTCACATGAGTTTATGTTTGAGTTTTACATATGAGTTGAATATTGCACACTGACTTTATACAGAGAATTTGACAGCACAAATTCAGCTGTTTAATGATTCCTGTGTCTAACTGGAGCAGCAGAGGACTAAACCAGGACTAAACCAGGACTAAATCAGGACTAAACCAGGACTAAATCAGGACTAAACCAGGACTAAATCAGGACTAAAACAGGACTAGATCCTGGACAGGACAGTCCTGTGCTCATGTCTCTGCACTGGCTTCCTGTGGCTCAGAGAATTGACTTTAAAGCAGCTCTGCTTGTGTTCAAGTCTCTCCACAGCCAAGCACCAAAGTACATCTCTGACATGTTAGTGCCTTATGAACCATCTCGTACTCTGAGGACCTCAGGGACCGGCCTCCTGCTGGTGCCTAGAGTCAGGACTAAACATGGACCGGCCTCCTGCAGGTGCCTAGAGTCAGGACTAAACATGGACCGGCCTCCTGCTGGTGCCAGAGTCAGGACTAAACATGGACCGGCCTCCTGCTGGTGCCAGAGTCAGGACTAAACATGGACCGGCCTCCTGCTGGTGCCAGAGTCAGGACTAAACATGGGGAATCAGCATTTCAGTTTTTTGCAGCTAAAATCTGGAACAGTCTCCCTGAAGATGTGAGACAGGCCTCCACTCTGACAATGTTTAAATCCAGGCTAAAAACAGTTCTCTTTAGACGTGCATACGACTGAAAGATCTATCTGCACTCTTCTCTTTTAAAGCACTTTATTTTAAAATGATTTTAAAATGATTCTGTGTGTCTTTTTGTGTTTTGTGATTTTAATGCAACTTTTCCTGTTTATGTAAAGCACTTTGAATTGCCCTGTGTACGAATTGTGCTCTACAAATAAACTTGCCTTGCCTTGCCTAGATCAGGTCTAAACCAGGACTAAACCAGGACTAGATCAGGACTAAACAAGGACTAGATCAGGTCTAAACCAGGACTAGATCAGGACTACATCAGGACTAAAGCAGGACTAGATCAGGATTAAACCAGGACTAGATCAGAACTAGATCAGGACTAAACCAGGACTAGATCAGGACTAAACCAGGACTAGATCAGGACTAAACCAGGACTAGATCAGGTCTAAACCAGGACTAGATCAGGTCTAAATCAGGACTACATCAGGACTAAACCAGGACTAGATCAGGACTAAACCAGGACTAGATCAGGTCTAAACCAGGAGTACATCAGGTCTAAACCAGGAGTACATCAGGACTAAACCAGGACTAGAGCAGGACTAAACCAGGACTAGATCAGGACTAAACCAGGACTAGATCAGGACTAGATCAGGTCTAAACCAGGACTAAGGAGCACAGCGTTACAGTCTAGTGCTGATCGAGCTCTTGCAGCCAGAACATTCTAAATCTTTTCATGTCATGAGTGAAATAAATAAGTAAAATAAATAAACACTGTGTCAGTGTGTCCAGAGCCGTCCTGGTTTTGGGGCACACCCTCCTCCACGACCGACACGACAGTTAAAGAGTCCAGACTGTAATAAATCTGAGAGGTTTGTGCACATTCAAAGGCTCAATTAAACCCAAGAAACATTTAAAAGCAGAAAGCACCACTGTCTGTGTTTATCCTCCTTTGAGGCACACTTAATAGCAAACAATTAGCTGAGAAAATAAAAATACAGCTGACACAGACAATTAAAATCACAATTGGCAGACTTTTGTTGTAGAAGTCTGTGACTAAAATGCTTATTGCGGTTTGTGCCTAGACTGTAAAACACAATTAGAATTTAGAACTGTTTATATTATTAATAGTAGCTGTATTTCAGTATATTCGTACGGAGCCCGTCTGATGACAAGGGGGAGAAATATTTTTAAATTGTGGCCACGAATTACTATTTCGTTCCCACCAAATATAATTCATTCCCACGATTTAGCCAAAACGTTCCCACGAATTGGCTAAATCGTTCCCACGAATTAGCCAAAACGTTCGCACGGTTTAGCTAAATATTAAGAAATCGACCGCCAATTAGATAATGCGCCAGGTACGTAGCAGGGCGAGGTAGTAACATTTAACTAACATCAATGGACATCATAATGGACCTCGGCAAGAACAAATGAAGGTAAAAATGTTTACTTGTTCCCTCCTCATATGTTGCTGTGAGTATATGAGAGATGTAAGTTATATGAATTCCAGAACCTTTATGGTTTGCCAGTCTGGCGTCTGGCGTTTTTGTCTAGCGAAAGCTAAAATGCTAGCTTTTTAATTATGATGTCCATTGATGTTAGTTAACTGTTACTACCTCGCCCTGCTACGTACCTGGCGCATTATCTAATTAGCGGTCAATTTCTTAATTCGTGGGAACGATTTAGCTAAATTGTGCGAACGATTTAGCCAATTCGTGGGAACGTTTTGGCTAATTCGTGGGAACGTTTTGGCTAATTCGTGGGAACGAATTATATTTGGTGGGAACGAAATAGTAATTCGTGGCCACAATTTAAAAACATTTCTCCCCCTTGTCATCAGACGGGCTCCGTATATTCCTCTTGAAAAATTGCAAACGTATTTCTCAAAAAAATGAAGTGAACAGAATAATGAATGCATCAAATCTTTCTAGTTTAACAGGCCTTTTGATAGAGATAAGTCCCAAAATATACATTATTCTCATCTCATTTTAAGTTTATAAAATATGTTGTCAGAGCAAATGTAATATCGTTTGTTCCAGATTAACAATTTAAAAAATTGCTTTTTTACTGATCGCTCACAGTTATTCAGATTAGAAGATGCAGCCAAGGAAATCAGCTAAAACCCCATCGAAAGTGAAAACATAAAGTCACTTCTCTCAAATTAAGGTTAACATTTTGAATTCCAGTCATGTAACTCATTTCAATAATATTTGATGGTGTATCGTTTTCCTTATTTCCTCCGTTTCTCTCACAAACAGTTATTAAACGCACTGGGCCGTATCCAAATCCTGCGTTTCCTGTCTTCGCCGAGTTCCTTTGCGTTTGCCCTTGACTGGAGGAGGCTCGGAGCAGAATGTGAATGCGGCCCATTGGTATGTGCGAGGCGGGAGGTCATTAAACACAAACACCAGGAGGCTAAACTCTCAAACGCTGTTATCACTCCGAGGCCCCGGTGCAGCGCTAACAGGCTGGCGTCGCTAACACTTCCTCCTCTGCGGAGCTCTCCAGGGTCCTGAACAATGCACTGTCTCAAAATCAAATGTCACTGTGAAGGATTTGGTCAATGGACTGTATGTTTGACCTAAGTAAGAGACTCTGACACATAATATGCAAACTCTTTTAAGCTTTAAACCATGTTCTAACATTGTTTCATTAATCCTGTTAAGCTTATACTCTCTGCTCCTCACAAAAACACTCACTTTACTCAGATTTGTGATCCCAAATGTAGAGATCTGGAGGTCTTTTGTGCTGTTTTTAGTCCATAAATCATTGTTTTGAGATCGTTCTGCCTATGTGTGTATGTTAGCATGTCGTGTCAGGCTAGCTTTTGTTTATTGACCCTTCTTTAACCAGTAAAGTCCTACAGAGATTCAGTAGGACCCGGAGGAAACCTACACAGACACGGGTAGAACGTGCAAACTCCACACAGAAAGGCGTCAACCCCAGGACCTTCTTGCGAGAGCATTAACCACTGCCATGTCACCTGCTATTTCCTCTGCTGCCAGTAGATGGAGCACTAACACCAAATCCTGATGAGGGAACACCTGAAGGAGAGAAAGTAAAATGCCAAAGGCTCATTCACCTTATTCTGCCCCGCCCACTTTTGCCGTTTTTTGCCACAGATACGCACTTTTGTTGTAAACGCACTTCCGTTTGACGAGAACTCTGTTAAAGCTAATGACGAACGAGGGAAAAGTCTCGCCGCTAAAATGTTACATAAAGTAGATTGATTTGTGTAAAATGTTTAATGAACAAGAGCAACAACAAGTCAACAACGCAACGATTTCCTGAAAACGGCTTTTTAGTCCGTGTAGAACTTATTTTCTGTTGAGCTCGTCTGCTCCATGTAAACTACAACGGAAACAAGACGGCGGCGCGTACGGAAACTTCAGGAATAAGGTGAATAGTAAGTAGAATATATAGAACAAACTAGTACTGCATCTGGTACCAATACTTTCAGAGGCTTCAGCGCACACGAGGCTAACATTCTCCAGTGTGGAGCTGTCCATGGTACTGAACGGTACAAGATTCACTATAATGCACCCAGAGGTTTATACTGAGCCGTCCAGGAGTGATGTGTTCAGAACAGCACACGGCGTTGTACTAACACAAACATTCCATACTATACATTTTAATTACTGAGGAAGCAAAACAAAATGTCAGCACACAGTGGTCATTACCGTGATTTGAGGCGTAAACGGGTCTGTGATGATGATGATTTATGGACTAAAAAACAGCACAGGAAACCTCAGGATGTGTCATTTTAGCGTCACAAACTAAGGAATTTTGAAAATGTTTTTGTGAAGCTCAGAGAAGATGATCTCATAAACAGGATTAACGCAACAGACGTTAAAAAATGGAGCTAAATACACTCCCAGCTATGTTTAAGATGAGGGAACAACATGAATAAAAGCTCAAAAAAAGTAAATCTTGCACAAAATGTCTCCTTTATAATGTTCAGCGAGTACTAACAATGGCTCAGTCTCCAGGAAATACTTGCAAACCACAGTATCACGTCTAAACCCAGGCTGTGTGCTGGAGACTGAGGACGCAGTGAAGCCGCAGATGGTGCAGGAGGTCAGCTGTGCGTGGATGCTCCTCATGATCCCGGTCACATGTGCCGCTCCTCTTCGCAGCCACAAATGAACCCAGGAATCGCACCCTGGACCTGGGTTAGTTTGGCTCCCGCTGCGGCCCTGATCAGGTCGGTCCTGGAGGTACGATTCCACAGCTTCACGCAGAGATCGGGATGGAAATGAGGCAGCAGGGATTGTGTTTTGGCCGCATGCAGCTCATTAACTATTTATAAGGTACAAGCTGAAAGCGAGCTAGCTCAGAACATAAGCTTTTATTTGTTTTACACCGTTTTCCTTACTATTATCATTTAGAAGTATTATTATTATATTTACCTCTGTATTAATGATATTTCTTAACTGTTTTTAGCTTCTGAGTCCAAGTAATTTCAGAGTAAGTTACAATTATAGTGAGAAGAAACATCATGATTTTACAATTATTCACAATTATGAGACCCCCGTGGTCAAACAACAGTGAAATCATTAATTTGTTTTCATCCACAATGTTAAATAGATCACTTTTAATCACTGTCTTCATTAAATCAAATGTATAGAATGAAAAAAAATAAATAAATAAAGATATTGTCACATTAAACAGTCTGATAAAAATGCTTAGGTCTGCTTTTTTGGAGATTAAACTGAACTGAAATGTCTCATTGTTGCTGCCTATGATTCTCACAATTATTATTTCTTTAGCTCTTATGATTATATTGTGACCTGAATAATCACAGTTATCGATTAAATGTACTTCACTCACAGATAAAGGTGTAAGATCTGTGAGTGTAAGATGACAAAATTGCCTCCTGTCACCCACCAATCACCTTTTAGCCATTTCTTTGTTACATTTCTTACATTAAGTCACTTTTTACATCAAGTATTTACTGGTTTAGTGCATGGAAAGTCAGTCCAGTATCAAGTCTACTGTAATTAAACCACTGTGACCTGTTTTGGGTTCTTTATTTTGGGCATAATTCCTGTAATTTCCATTCTTAGAAATATTTTAATGACTTTTGGTTATAGATCTTAGTTTGACATGTGTTTTTTGTGAATAGAGCTCCTGCACCATGTGACTAAATTTGTTGATGACATCATTACGGCAGGAAAGAAACAGTGGTAATGAACGATAAAGAGTCTGAAATGTATCTTTTTGAGTTTATCTTTGTCATTAAATAAAGCTGTAACAATACACCCTAAAAACTAGGCGTACAGTAAATGTGTCCTTATCTCTCTCTCGTTAAGGCGAGACATGACAACGCTTCTTTTTACATTTTTTTGTTTTTTGGTCAGTTTGCTCATCATATCGACTTTCATGTGGAAATAACAAACTTGTCCATGTTTTATTCTTCCATTGAATCCACTTCATCCATAGATTTCTCTGGGACATTGTAACTTCAAAGGCCGTTTTCTTAAAATGCATTTTTGTCCCTCGAGACATAAAGATCAGCCTTAAAGTAGATCCTACACCAAACTGTACAATCTGGACTCAACAAGATTTAGACCAAACAAACAAAGGACTTATTAATATCCAATTCTGAAACTGATTTAGTAAAGTTTGTCAGAATTTGAATTTTTAGGACAATTTTCAGTCCAATCTAGTTTACTTAAAAACTAAATAAGAAAGTTTTTTTGTAACTAATATGTTACAAAATGAACCAAGAAATTTAAACCTGGTTCTGTCCATTTTTCAGATTTAAATGTCCCAAATAGTCTGTTTTTGGCCATTATTACACACAAAATGCCTTATTTCTAGATCAAAACATGACATGATAAAAACCTTGTACATGTATATGAGTAAACTACAGGTTGTGTTTACAATTGACATTTTTGTTCCTATTCACCTGTAGTGTCTCACCTTAATTACAGAATTGCCCATACACAATCTTAATAAAAGATCTTGAATCGAGACAATGGTTAAATATTTCCCCAAGTGAAGACACAAATCAACACAAAAACACATTTGTAGCTTTGTTAACGTGAGGTTTGACAGTCCGTTTAGTTGCAGAAATCCACTTCTCGTCGATCTGGAGCTTTTTAAATAAAAGTATAATGCTGTGTGGTCGTTCTGTCCTCCTCGATCGAAAAGTTTGTCAATCGCAGACGTTGTTAGTTTCGATGTGAATTCCCCGCCTCCATAACTGCCTCTGTGGAGTCTGGCGATGCATGCTGGGATAGCGTGACGACAACTGCAGGAGCTCAATTGGCAATTATGGATTTACAAATGATCTACCCATTTGTGCAGTTGGTGCGCTTTTACTCCGCTCTTTATGATGGCTGGAGAAGAGTAGACTGCCATTGTGTTTGTTTTGTTTGTCCTTATTATTCCGTCATTACAGAAGCTGACATTTTGAAAACCTTTTGTTTGTTTTCTAGAGTCGCATATACTGTATCTATTAGACCGTTAATTCAAAAAAGAAGGTATCTGTAATTTAAAGTGTCCAATTTCTCTGCAGTTTTAGAGAAAATGTAAACTTGAGCCACGGACGCTACGACGAGCAACCAAACATTCACGTTTAACTATTGTAATATTGTAATAAACTGTACAAAACATGACATTCGTGAGAAGAATAGTCCAAATTGTAATGTATTCAATTGGAGTTTTATCACAAAACAAACAAACCAACTTTAAAAATGTTTTGTGTAATAAAAAAAAATCAAACACTACATAGAATACTTTTCCAAAACGTCACAAGGATAAATTGTGCATTTAGGGTTAACAAACGGTCACACATATCTTCTATCGTGGTTCAGAAATTCACTGGATTAAATCTTTGAAGAGAAATAACTACTTGCTTGCGTCTTTCTGTTCATTTACCAAACCAATTATATAAAAATTATCTGTTAAAGTCAGTTACTTTCTGCGATGGAACATATTATAGTTTTGTAAACAACAGGAATATCACGTCCACAAAACAGGACCACGGACAGTTCAAGTTGTTCCTTTGGCAGAACACAAAGCACAACAAATTGCTTGGATGAAAAGATGAAGATTAATCAAGCAAAGCCGAAAAGCAGGACGGTCCGAGCAACAGTGAGTCACGGAAAAGGTCCATGTGACGCACAGAAACATCGGAAAAACAGACACAAAACCTCAACTGCAGCAATGAACTGGTGATTTATGTAAAAGTACTGCTTCTAGTTACCGCTGTCAAAATAATCACATTTTAATTGAATTGAGATCCAAACGCTTAATTGTCAGTGATCAGCTCGAGTCTTTTTAACAGAGAAGTCTAAAGTCAATCCTCAGTAAAAACATGGTTTGGATCAGAATTTAGACAATTTTTTTCATCACTTTTAGATAGTGCTTATCTAACAAACCGCTTCTCATTCACTCGCACATTCACACAGCGTACGCAGAGAGTGAGGTTAAGTGTCCTGCCGAATGACACAATGAAAGTATTCTCCTTTGAGTTATGTCAAGGGCAGGAGTTGAACCGCTGACCTTCAGATCAGAGGCCGTTGCCCCACGTTAAATGGCACCGATTAAAGTTTGTCTCATGCATCTTTATGACATCTAGAACTTTAATAATACAATTTTATTTTGTATGACGCAAAATAATAAACAAATAAAATTGTATTCAGAATTGTGGGGTTATAAAATGTGGACAGTCTGTGTGATTATATTGAAATACGTGTCACGGCCCAAATAACTGTTATAAACGGTAATATCACACTCATTATTACAACTGACAGTTTTAAAAAATGACTCGCAGTATAAGCCGTAGGCGTCGCCATCTTTTTTTCGTTGTATTAGTTCACATGGAGCAGATGAGCTCAACAGAAAATAAGTTCTACACGGAATAAAAAGTCACTTTCAGGCTCCTGAAAATCGGTGCAGCGTGACTTGTTGTTGCTCGTGTTCGTTAAACATTTTACACAAATCTACTAAATCTACTTTATGTAGCTGTCAGACTTTTCCCTCGTTATAGATTTACACGAACGACGTTCTCGCCAAACAAGAAGTGCCTGTGAGGATCTGTGGCCAAAAGAAGCAACAGTGGGCCGAGCGGAATAAGGTGAACTATACTTTAATACTTCCTTTTTATGAATAAGTTCTGTGTTTGAAAAAATAGCAAAAAACAAAATACCTGTGGGGTGCACGGTGGCAGAGCAGCTAGAGCTTCTGCCTCTCAATAAGGAGATCGTGGGTTTGAATCCCGGACCACCCCAACATCACACGCTCTCTCTGGGTGGAGTCTGCATGTCCTCCCTGTGTTACCGTGGGTTCTCTCCAGGTTCTCCGGCTCCTCCCACCGTCCAAAGACATGACTGTGGAGGTTAATTGACAACTCTAAATTGTCCGTAGTGAATGAATGTGAGAGTGAATGGTTGTCTGTCTCTGTGTTTGCTGCGACGAGTTGGCCACTGTCCAGGGTGTACCCCGCCTAAGGCCCAAAGTCACTGGGATAGGCTCCAGTCACCCGCGACCCCGGAAAAGGGAATAAGCGGTAGAAAATGAATGAATGAATAACTGTGCACTTTGTCAAAACAACAAAGATCCATATGAGAACCTAATGGGTGACTAGTTTTTGCACAATCTGGTGGTAAAATTGCCTTATTTTATCTTATTTTAGCTTAGTCTTTACTTTTTACCGTTCTGTAATTATTATATGTTGGATCTTACCGCCAAAGCAAGTTCCTAGTTTGTGAATTCAATTTTGTTCACCGATAATGAAAATAAAAACCTTTCTGATTCTGTTTATCATGATTATATAAAATGTAAGATTATTGTCTACCATTTTTATCACAATAGACGACATTATTTATTGTCCCTTCCCTTCACACAAGCAGCACATCTGACTGTCTCCTCTGCCTCTACCTCTTCCTCCATAAATCTCCTCTTTTTCCTCTGGACTTTGCGTTTCCTGCGGCTCTAACCTCATGCATACTTCTGCACACATATTCCATCTCCCTCTGAAACATATAATCACACTGTTCCGTCATGTGTTGGTTCATTTATAGACCGTTTAATCCCTGGATACACGTTTTACAGCCTATTTCACCTTGTTACGCTTCACCTCCGTAGCACGACGTTAACCCTTTGGTCTCTCACACAAAAGTGAGTCTAGACCTGTATTTTTAGTCCCGTTTCTGGGTCTGTGAGCATCAGAAGATCGTTGACCTGCACAGGAGCGCAGATCTGAATGGAAGTCTGCATGAATGAGCCAGGCGCATGTTCCAGAGTGCGGGATACATGTCAGGCAGATGCACATGAATGGTTCGCAGAGCACAGTTATGTGTTTGTTTGACTGTACGTTTATACAGTATATGGATGAATGAAGGGGAAACAGTGGATTTATCGTACAGTAAAAGCAACGCAATTAAATGAGAACGCTTTGGAAACTAGTGTTGTTCGACTTCAGTGTTGGTTAATTGGCTCCTTAACGAGAAATTAATGTAGCCGCTCAAAACACTGGCTCTTTTCGTTTTAATTATATTGAAAAAGCCAGCATTATAACTCATTTTGCAAAGAATAAGGCACTGAAAGGAATGACCAATGCTCAGATTTGATTTAAATCGTCCAAAGACTATGTTTATCCATTTAGAATTACATTAAAGTTTATATATCACCCATTTATGTGGCTTTAAAAAAATATCTTTAGTCAGTATTAGTTTAGTATTTGACGTTTTCTGACTTAAAACAATGTCTGCATTTGAAAAACACACTTTGAAAATTAACCCTGATTTTTCAGCACATTTATTTAGACGTTGCTATCACAAATCAATAAACAAATTAAGCCTTTAGCAACATGAATGCTATGCTAACAGTGACATAGATTTGTTCTGAACACAGTTTGAATGCAGAACAAGTCTGGTGATGTTTTATGGACTTGCAGGACACTTAACTTTCTCTGGTATCTGGAGAAATTATTGAAACGGAGTGCTTTGTGATGCTCAGAGAGTGAGAAGAGAAGACAACCTCATATAAAGGATTAATAAACAAGTATGAATGAAGCTAAATACAACTCCGGACATGTTTTTGACGAGGAGACAACAATATAACATGATTAAAAGCTCAAAAAGTCTATTTGTATGATATGTGTCCTTTAAATCTACATAAAATATTGTGCTATTAAAGAAGAAACCTACTATTGCTTCTTTTCAAAATGTCTATACAGTGATCCCTCGTTTATCGCGGGAGTTGCGTTCCAAAAATAACACGCGAAAAGTGAAATCCGTGAAGTAGTCACAGCTTTATTTTTTATTATTTTACAATGCAATACTGAACTATGGAATGAAACCAAAAACCAAAACCTGTTTTAAAGCCCAAAATGTGTTTAAAACATTAATTTTAATATAGTAATACAAGGTTGTAAACATTGTCACTCGCGTATTTCACAGTCTGTGCCTCTTCGTCCTGACTCCGCTCCGCTGTAGCCTCTGTTTCTACTGAAGGCGCAGTCTCGGAGTCTTTCTCCGAGAGAAGAACATTGTTATGGGTAGTTGTTGGCGCTCTTTTTATAAACGGATATGCCACCTTCGACTATATTTGAGAACTGCAATGAACGACTCGTCAGAGGGTCCCGTTCTTGTGCGTGCGCTGTAGTTCGGTGGATGCACTGTAAAAATATCCGCAGTGTAAAAATATCCACACTGTAAAAAAAATCCGTGAAGCAGCGAAGCCGTGAAAGATGAAGCGCGATATAGCGAGGGATCACTGTAGTGCAAAAATCTCCCTCAAGTTTATTAGCTGCTCTGCTTCTGTGATCTTTTGTGTTTCTTTTTCTGAAACTGTAGCCAAAAAGGAAAGAAAAAAGATTTGACTCCTAAAAAAAAAAAAAAAAAAAGAAAAGATATCTGGGTTTTGTTCTGTTTACTGTTTTATTCCTTGCTGTTTTTTTTTTCTTTTTCTGTCTATAATCTCTCCTATTTATGGGATTTAAAAACTATTGTAAATATTAATCAATCTAATGTGTTTTGTGTTGGAAAGAGAATTTCAAGATCAGAAAAGACAGTCTGAATATGCAAAAGTATTCAAACATGCACATATAAAACAAAAAATACAATTCCAAGTCTGTTTTTGATATAGAAACTGTATGGAGTATTTGTGGATATATGTCACTTATCTTCTTTTTTAAACATATTATCCTTTTGTCTGTTTTATAGTTATAATCTTTGACACCCATGGATTATTATTTTACATTCTGGACATTTTAAATCGCAATTTGTGCCTTGAATGTGGAGAATAAAGGTTACTCAAACATGCACAAACCCCTCTAAATTGTCCAAAAAGCTCTTAAAGTTGCATAATGTGCCTCCTTTCACTGTAAAAACACACCACTGTATCTGAAAAGCCAAGAGTTACACATCTCTCTGTGTTTGCTGTGGTCGTGATGTAAAAGTCTGGACCAAAAGACTCTCAGTGTGTTTGAATGGAGCGCACAAAGAGCAGTGAGTGAAGCCGGCGGTCGTGCGCTGGACACTGGAGCTAAAAGCAGACCTTTCCCTCAGGTCTGTGTCCTGATTTTTTAAAGTACAGGCTGTAAAAGGCCACTGTCCCCAAAACACACTGTACTTAAAAGGCTTTGAGCTTGAAATGAGCGACTGTTTGTGCTTCCACCGGTGAACGCACATCTATAGACGCAGCGGAAATGTGGATGGTTTGTATTAAAAGCTTTTTCGGAAAACGATACACACTTTCACTCGGCCTAAACCTAGAACTAACGCACTGAAAAAAACATTTCTATACAGAGCCGTTTCTTACTGGAATGTGCTGCCGCAAAAGCTGATTATAATAGAGAACCATCATGTTTTTAAAAGAAGCTTAAAGGTCCCATATTCTGCTCTTTTCCCCTTCACACAGTCTATTCTAAGGGCTTTGTTGATAATTTTTCTCGTTGTGTAATATCCATAACATAACAGTTTACAAAAAACACCCATTTCTTGGACTGGCCCCCCTCCTTGAAAAAGCAAACGGCTCACTCCGAGATCTGACTCCCTCGAACAGAGAGCAGGCTGCCTCCCCCGCCCAACCCGCGCACCTCCCCCGCCCAACTCGTGCCGAAGCCTAGAGCGGAGATGGTGCATGCGCCGTGTGCTCCGGTAAACAGCGATACACAAACACTGAATAAACATTTTATCGTCCTGACGGTGCGTCGTGCTGAGTCCTACGTCCTGGATCTGACCTGGAGTTTGACGTGCTCCAGGACCTCAACGACGGACGTTGCCGTTTGGTAAATAACAAGCTAACTCTTCTGTCTGTCGTATCCATCGTGTAATTACTGTGTAGCATTAGCATTAGCTGTTTTTATTCTTGCGGCTGCGCGCTTCCTGGAGGCGTGGCTTAAACACCGCGTCATCTTAGTGAGGAGCCCCCGTCTGCTGCTCAGCCGAGGGGGACGGAAAAGACAGTTCTCTAGTGAAAACATGAGGGAATCAATCAAAAAATCGAGGCCCAAATAGCACTGCAGGAAGGTTAAAACCTCTGAAAAGTCGATTTTGCATGTTATGGGACCTTTAAAGAAATCAGTGTTGGAAAATGTAATCATGCTCAATGTTTAAGGCAAACTGTACCATCTTTGTGTTTTATCATAATACCTTATGATTGAACTCAAATGTAGTGTTCTGTTTTCTGATTGTTAATGATCGAATTTTAATATGTACTGTCTTGTAGTGTTTTAAATTGTGCAATTGGACCCCAGGAAGAATAGACTTTGCTGCTGTATAGACTAATGGAGATCCTTAAATAAACAAATAAAAAATAAACAAATACTGAGTTCATTGTTTGGTAGTGTGTGTTTTACGCTGACAGACGTACACAGCGGCAATTGACCCTGAGCAGAAACATTTTAATTAATTTTATTTATTTGTGTGTAAGAAAAGGGGGAACAGTGCGTGTTAATGGAAATTTAAATATTATGCATTTTTCATATTGTTATTAGCCTTTAAACCTGCTCTTGAGTGCCTTAAATTTGCCATCTCATGTTTTAAAACAAACAAACAAAAAACAAGTTTCAAAACTTGTGTGTGTGAGTGAATGGGTGAATGGTTCTTTAAAAAATAAATAAATAGGGGTGCACGGTGGCAGAGCGGCTAGAGCTTCTGCCTCTCAATAAGGAGATCGTGGGTTCGAATCCCGGACCACCCCAACATCACACGATCTCTCTGGGTGGAGTCTGCATGTCCTCCCCGTGTTACCGTGGGTTCTCTCTGGGTTCTCTGGCTCCTCCCACCGTCCAAAGACATGACTGTGTAGGTTAATTGACAACTCTAAATTGTCCCGAGTGAATGAATGTGAGAGTGAATGGTTGTCTGTCCTTGTTTGTCTCTCTGTGTCAGCCCTGCGACGAGTTGGCCACTGTCCAGGGTGTACCCCGCCTAAGGCCCAAAGTCACTGGGATAAGGTCCAGTCACCCGCAACCCCTAACGGGAATAAGCGGTAGAAAATGAATGAATGGATTGGATTATTCAACTTTTTGCCAGATATTTGTGATCTATTCACAAGCTCAAGCTAAGGTCAGCAACTCTGCTGCTGACGGTTTATCAACAGTTCATTTAAACAGCTCTTTCTGCTTCATTCAGTCTGTTGTGTCCAGTTAAAGACCTTTTGAGAGATGGATTTTAAAATCTATGCTGTATAGCAGGTTAGACTATTTAAGATTTTACTAAACATTTTGCCTATTTGTCCCCAGTTTGACAGTTTTTGTAATGTTCATAATTGTACTTCCTGGTTGAACATAAGTAGCAAATATGACATAGTTAGAGGTAATTCTACAACTGTTACCTAGCAACCACTTTATAAACAAGGGTCAAAATCCATAAAAATTACAAAATAGTTATGATTTGACAAATAATAAAATCTAATAACACCTTTATTTTGTTGAATGACTGTCTCTTTGTTTTCAATGGCACGTCACTTTTTGATGACATACTGTAGGTAGAGGGATTCCATTTTTTAAATAGCTCTACTTCCTGCTATTTTAAACAGTTATTTGTCAAAAGGTCTTCACAAACTACAACTTCAAGGATGTAAAATCCTCCACAGGTGCCCTCCCACCAAACTAAGTCAGAATTAGAAAAACATGAGAACCTGTCATAAAGACTTTAAATACATACTTCCTCCTGTTGCAATGTGAAAATCAGGTACTTCAGCTTTTCACACATGCCCTTACATCGCACAATGCATTCTATTGCACTTATACTTATCGTGCATTGATTGTATTTTTAAGCAGGTGCTAGACAAAATCAAGTATTACGTACGTCGAACTCAACATGTTTTATCTCATGTTTGTGTATCTCTCAGCCACAGTTTGAAACGTTTCTTAAAGAGAAACTCGTGCTCTATTCCGGAAGGTTACACTGTGATACAACAGCTTGTGAGAGGAGGATTTTTTAAATGAGGAGTTAAAGCAGAACTAAGTAACATTTTTACCTAATTCGACATCTTTGTAAGTCTGTGTGGTGGTTGTTAATGTATTTGGCTGTAACATTTCCTGACGCCGATGCGAGGACAACTCTCCTGAGAAACCTTGGCTCTCTTTTTTACATTTGCAACAGGAAATGTGATTGTACTTCCTCATTTTTCCTGTTATGTAAAGCACTTTGAATTGCCTTGTGTACGAATTGTGCTCTACAAATAAACTTGCCTTGCCTTATTTCAATTTAAAAAAAGGGAGAAAAAAGTGTTTGCGTCTTTTTACAGCTAGTGTATTTTCAAAGAATTGGACTATGGTGGTAGGAAAAAAGGTTTCTCATATTGGATTTTTGTTGCACGCTTCATGGGCCGATAACAGAAAAACTAGTGTAAAACCAGCTTGTAATGCAACAGTCAATTCGGGACAGAATCACCGAGTGCAAACAAAGAACCGACTGAGAACCATATCAATCTATTTTTACAGCAGATCGCGCAGAAACGACTCGCCTCTCCTCTCAGCACCTCGGACAGTTCCCTGCACGACTCGGCCTCAGAACCTGCCCCTGTCATTCGGCGGTGCATTTCTCTGGCTAACATCTCTGCCCGGCTAACTTCTCTGCCTGTTTTGATGCCGTGGCCTTCGGGGTGCGCTCTCCTGCCGAGCGGAGTCACGTGGATCAGAGCCGGAGGAGGACGAAGGCGCTGGAGCGTGGGCTGAGAAAACAACCTTCGCGAGCACGGACAGCGACAAACACACAGCACGGCGCAGATGGATTACGCAGTTACTATCGACGTGTGTATATTGCTTTTTGACATTAATTTAAGTGTACTCTTTGATTTACGACCTCAATTCAATATTTCCGTGTGTTTTGTGAATGGACAAACTGCGCACGGTAAAATTTAATGCAGAAGTCAATGCCCACTTGTTGTTTATTACAGTTGGTTATTAAAAAACTCATTTTGACCAGACAATTAGTCAAGAGGAGGAGATACAGATGTTTGTAGAGGATAGAATAAATGTCATTCTTCAGAGTTAATTCTTCATAATGCATTGTGGTTGAAGTATTACCAGTGTTGGACTCGTTAGCGCGGAACTCCGACGTTGATTATCGCTGTGTTTGTTTACGATCGAACGCGGAAATGATTTCAAGTCCGATTGAATTTATGTGACTCGATCTTTATGGCATCTGACCGCACAGTTTGTTTTGCTTATTGTGATTTCTGGTATTGATTTGTTGAGAGTGGACACTGTTAAAAGCCAAGGCCGGCGTGGAAATCCGGTTTGAACAGAAACACGAAGGAGATGTTCAAGAAAAGTCTGTGCTCAAAGGAGTGTAACAGGGAAAGACTTACTGAAGGTACAGAAGTGCTCAAAATGGATAAAAGAACAATTTTTTTTTGCTATAAATATACCTTGATGAATATATGGTTTAAAATTAGCTTTGTTTTAATTGTTTGACTTTACTGTACAAGTTTGACACGGTTAAGTTTAAAGTGGAGTCAGATTACAGAGTTCTTTTTTTGTCGCTTTGTTACATTTTTGTCACTTTTAGTCACATTTGTGTTATTTTTAGTCCTTTTGATGTTGTTTTAATCACACTTTTGATGCTTTTAGTCATATTTTTGTCACTTTTAGTCACGTTTGTTTTACTTTTAGTCTTTTTGATGTCGCTTTTAGTGACATTTATCACTTTTAGTCTCAGTAGTGGCGCTTTTAGTCTCTTTAGTGCCACTTTTACTTGTAATTTAGTCACTTTTAGTCACGTCTGTGTTACTTTTAGTTCTTTTGATGTTGCTTTTAGTGACATTTTTGATGATTTTAATCTCAAGTGTCGCTTTTAGTCTCCAAAGCATTTTTGAAGTCTATGGGACAGGTTAGATTACACATTTCACTAAAATATAGTGAACCTGATTGAGATTTTATTGAACATTTTGCCCATTTGTCCCCAATTTGACAGGTTTGTTTATAATTGTACTTCCTGGTTGGTCATGGGCAGCAAAAACGATATAGTTAGAGGTAATTCTGCAACTGTTACCTGAAAACAAGGGCCAAAATCCACATAAATTACACAATAGTTATGATTTGATAAGTAATAATACCTCATAACAACTTTATTTTGTTGAATGACCCTTTAAACTGTCCGAAAAATGTTTCAGTTGAGTGTTAACTGTCTCTTTATTTTCAATAGTGTGTGTGTGAGGGGTGGGATTTAATAAGTATTACTTCATCCCACTCCTTTTCGAGCAAAGATATATATATATATATATATATATATATATATATATATATATATATATATATATATATAGAGGTATTCAAGTATTTATTTGTTCATTTAAAACATGTTTTCTTTTGACTTGCTTTTTTTTGTTATATTTAATGAATGTCTTTATGTACATTACAAGAAATCTACATGATTGATTCATTGCTCGAATAAATATTCTCCAATAGTACGTTGCTTTTTGACGACATCACCGAGGGATTCCATTTTAGAACTCAGAACTACAGCATTTTTCCACAGCTGTTGCCAAAACACATTTAAGTCTTCGTTAGTGTCGCTTTTAGCTGTAGTTTTGTCTCTTTTAGGTACGTTTGTGTTGCATTTTTGTGCTATAACAAATCTCAACTACAAGGTTTGCAGTTTTTAAGTTGAATAAAACTGGATATTTTCTTGTTTGTGGAGAAAATTGTAACCTTTGCCAAAGCACGTTTTTAATCTTCTCAGTCTGCACAAATAATAAAAATTTATTTGTTTCCTTGTCTAATCTCTTCTCTTATAAATATAGCGTATTTTGCCACAGCTGTTGCCAAAGCACGTTTCAGTTTTCCTGTTTTGTTTTCGCTCTAAAGCCAACAGTTTAAACTCCACACAGAACCCTAACCCTGGCAGACACAAAGCCTGTCGCTGTGTGAGAAACTGGACCGAGCGGAAAAACAAGTGCCACATGTTTAATTGTTCTTGTCTGAGTCGCCAAACAAAAGCACGTCCCACGTTTCGGCTCCAGAGCGGACAAATGTGAATGTTTGGTTTGAGGAAAAGTGAAAATAAAAGCCATCTGTCGCTTTTGGATATGGCGTCGCATTGTGCACCATGTGATAAAATATTGATAAAGATTAAAAACATCAAAATGTGTCTCTGTCTGCAGAGCTCAAAACGCTCTGCTCCACCTCTTGACATCATCAGGTGGTCATCCAGAAGTGCTCCTCTGTGTTTTTAGAGTCCATGACCTTCACTTGACTCATTCCTTGTTGGTTTTTATTTTGTTGTCTCTGCTGGCTTTTTGTATAAACCTTTTAAAATGCTCAGTCATCATAATGTTCAATAAATGGAAACAACAAGAGATAAATATCTAACAATAAAGCACATTTTAAATTTTTACTTGGTAAGAATTGTAAAGATTTCAAATAGTGCTGCACGATTTTGGAAAAATATTGAATTGCGATTTTTGTGCTGTAGTGCTATTGTGATTAGATTTATGTTTTGATAATGGGATTCTGTTCAAAGTTCACATTTTAAAACACAAACAGGAGAAATGACAAAAGTGTTTCAGAATGTTTTTGTCGCTTTTTGTCTCATTTCTGTCGCTGTAATTACGTTTTCGTCAGTTTTAGTCACCTTTATTTGTCTTTAGTCACATCTTTGTAGCTTTTGGTCAAGTTTGTGTCGATTTTAGTTGTATTTTTGTCAATTTTACTCACAATTTTGTCACTTTGAGTCACATTTTGTTGCATTTATGTCGATTTAAGTTCTATAAAAAATCTAAACTACAGGGTTAGCAGTTTTTATGTAGAATAAAACAGGAGATTTCATTGTTTGTGGAGGAAATCATAGCAGACTTTGCGATTTGCTCATTGCGGCCATTCAAATCGCGATTTAGATTTGATTTCAATTAAATGTGCAGCTCTAATTTCCAACAAAACAGTTACAAATTTGCCATTTCCAGAGTAGAAATGTAATTCAGTTTACTCTTCTATTGCAAAGAATGGAAAAATACAGGTTTGTAGCTTCAAAATGTGTTTTAGCTTCACAAAAGTATAATTTGTGGTGGAGGGTGAGACACAATGAAAACCTATTGTGGGGTCAACCATTGTCCTAAAAATAAAAATTAAGATTGATTGATTGATCTTTGGTTTATATATTTCAGCATAAACACAAAGTTTAAAAAAAGGAATCACTTATTTGATGCATATCCTGATAATCCATTCAAATACAGTTTTCAGCAAATCACAGCAACTAGCAAACACATCTTGATTTATTTAACATTTGTTCTGACTTTAGCATATTCAAAATTGTATAAACCTCCTAAATTATACTGACTAACTCTTCGTTTAAAAGAAAATGTGATCATAATTAACATTTCAACAATTCTAACCTTTGCTCACGTGCATCTGAGACGTTTCCTTTTGCCAAAACAAACCCAATTTTGTAAAACCCTGCGATTTTGGGCTCTACAAATAAATAAATAAAACATTTGATTGCATTCATTTTAGATAAACCTTGACAAACCATTGGAATCTTGGGTCAAAAGATAATGAATTCAGCCACCAAGAGTCTGTGCGGCCTCCTGACTCCATCCGAGCGAGGGACACGAGCGCATTCTGTGTGAAAACAACCTCATTCACATCCACGTCTGCTCCCTTTTGTTACATACATTGAACAGTGGCCACCGCTTTCTCCTGAATCAGATAATAAAGTGCACAGAGCGTCTCCTCCGCCTGGGTCCATCTCGGAGCCAAACACAGCCGTTCTCTCTGCAGGACCGAGGCGGAGCATCCGTCAGCGCCGCACACACATCACACGGGCTTCACGAACACAGACTGTAAAAGAACCAGCTCCGACGTCCACTGACTGTAAACCAGCACAGAACATGGAGCATTCTGGCACAAACCAACATGGAGCCATTTTTAACTCGATATAAACTGTTTTTTCTGCTCAAGGCACCAGCAAATACAGACCCAACCTGCGCCTTGGTGATTGGCGTAGACCAGACATGTCCAAACAGGGTTTGTTTTTTGTCATCAAGGAAGTTTTGAAACACAGACAAAGTCAATCGAGGTCGTCCGCCTTCCAAGAACACACACTCTACTTAAGATTTGAATGGGGTGGGCGTGATTGACAGGTGGACTAGCCAATCAAGGGCATGCATGGTCTGTCTGTGTCATTAAATATTCACCTTATTCTGCCCCGCCCACTTTTTGCCAGATACGCACTTCTGTTGTAAACGCACTTCCGTTTGACGAGAACTCCGTTAAAGCTAATGACGAACGAGGGAAAAGTCTGACGCTAAAATGTTACATAAAGTAGATTGATTTGTGTAAAATGTTTAATGAACACGAGCAACAACAAGTCAACAACGCAACGATTTCCTGAAAACGTCTTTTTAGTCCATGTAGAACTTATTTTCTGTTGAGCTCGTCTGCTCTATATAAATTAATACAACGGAGACAAGATGGCGACGCGTACGGCAACTTCCGGAATAAGGTGAATAGATCCTTTAAAATGTGATGCCATCAAAAGTCCGGAATGGAGGCGACTGGAGGCAAAACTAAGTTGACTGTACATTTTTCAATGATTCTCTCACATTAGATCTAAATTCTACTAGGTTTAAGTGTTTGTGTTGGAAAAAAGCAAGAGTAGAAAGGTCAGTTAGTTTGTTATAGAAAAACAAACAATGGACAAAATACACAATTTTCTAGCAATTTTAAACCCATTCATCTGGATTGTTCCTTCATCAAAAGTAGACTAAACTAAACTAAACTCACTCAGAAGGTTTGTACCCGAGGCGCAGAATTTGTTGCTACACTATTTTTTTTTATGATGACCAGTGAACTTATATGTTTCACCTGCGTCACTGAAATAAACAAATGTGATTGCACGGTTCTGTCTGAGTTTGGCCCGAGACGCTGACCTGGGATCTCATTTATAAAACTGTGTGTGGACTTCTTACTAAAAGTGTACGCACAGACAGTATCGATACACACATTTGTCAGCATTGATACTTTTCTACCGATTCCCCCATCCCTAATTCAAGATTAAAACCTCCGTCTCACTACAGAGTCTGATTTTGAGTTTAAATACACAGTTAACCTAAACTTGCAGCATCCCACTCGATTTCAGAACTGTGTATTTGGGCCTCAAAACTGCTGCCATGGATTCAGTGACCTTTGGAATATACTTTTGGTGGCCGGGACAAAGGCCAAAAAAAAAAAGAATAAATATATGGATGACTCATTCTGCACCAACAAATGCACCAACAAAAGGCTCAGCTAACATTATAGTCACCAAACGAAAATGGAAAGAAAAGTCACACTCAGACTCTGGACTAAATGAGACTTGTTCGTTTGATGTTGTGTGATGTAATTCATTTTAATTCATGTATTTTTTTTCTTTTTCATTACATTTTTGCTCACTGTACCTGCTTATGGTCATGTGAGCCAATGACCAGGAGTCCAAGAGCCAAGAACTAATGGTTTGAGGGCTGTCATTTATGTCAATGAGATCATTTCATATTCAAATAAACTTTACACACCACAGAAGACCAAACAAAGTGTCCAAAGCAGGTTCAAATGCCATAGACACGGAAATTACAACTGTATCATGTTTAAATCTTCATATTTATTTAAATGCATTCATATTTTAATTACTGTAAAGACGTGGAGGTCATCACTGAACTTCACACAGCTCTCTCCATCTATCTCTTGTGTTCATTACAGTTATTTATAGGGCTGTAGTCGACTGAAGAAATTCTTGGTCGTCCTGTTCTATCGACCGATTCGTCGACTAAAAGAGGGTGAGGCAATAATTTATCAAAACTATAAAGTATTTCCATGAATCAAACTGTACTCAAAAGAACACAACAGGAATTCAAGCAAAAACAACTATTTTTTACAGAAAAGTACTAGAAAACCAAACGTATATATGTGTATGTCTTCTTGTTTTTGCCATAAAAATCCTTGAAATCTTTTCATTCATTCATTTTCTACCTTTTATTCCTGGGGTCGCGAGTGACTGGAGCCTGTCCCAGTGACTTTGGGCCTTAGGCGGGGTACACCCTGGACAGTGGCCAACTCGTCGCAGGGCTGACACAGAGAGACAGAGACAAGGACAGACAAATCAAATCAAATCAAATCAATTTATTTTTATAATGCCCAAAATCACAACAACAGTTGCCTCGATGGGCCACAGGTAAAAGCAGTTCAGATAACTGTCCCAGAATGCCCCTGTCCTTTGACCCTCCTTCGCGGCGAGGAAAAACTACAAAAAACCCCATGGGAAAAAGTAGAAACCTCGGGGAGAACCACAGTGAAGGAGAGATCCTACTCCCACGGACGGACAGGCTGCAGATGAACTAGGACTGACATCCACTTGGACTGTGGAGCCAGAACCACTCAAGAGGGAGGTGGCTTTAAAGAGTTCCTCCAGGAGGACGAGGAGCAGTCCACCAGTGTAGAGATCCTCCAGCAGGAGATGAGGAACAGTTCATCTAAGTAGATGGAGTTCGTCCAGGCAGACGAGGTGTGGCTAATCCAGGGTTGAGGGAGTTCCTCCAGGCGGGTGGCGCATAGATCGTCCAGTGAAGAGATCGATCCTCCAGACAGATGGGGGTGGGGGGGTCGTCACTGGAGCAGCCGCAGTGCCTGAAACAGTCTCCACTCCCCGGGGGAAGTGGAGAGAAAGAGAAACATGTGAACAGCAATGAACAGACTACAGTTGAAGTAATATTAAATATTGTTGATAGGTAAAGTAGGAAGAACCAGAGGATAGTGTTCGCACTGCCATACTTCCCCCAGCAGAATTGCTCCAAGGGCAGCGTAGCTAAAACTGTAGGTTTTTATTTCTGTTCCTAACTGGCCTGACCATAAGCTATTTCAAAGAGGAACGTTTTGAGCCTGGTCTTAAATGTAGAGACTGTGTCGGCCTCTTTTACATGAACAGGGAGCTGGTTCCATAACATAGGAGCTTGGTAGCTAAATGCTCGACCTCCTACTGTGCTTTTAGAGACTCTGGGGACTAACAATAGTCCAGCACTTTGAGAACGAAGCAACCATTCACTTTCACATTCATTCACTAGGGACAATTTAGAGTTCTCAATTAACCTACACAGTCATGTCTTTGGACGGTGGGAGGAGCCAGAGAACCCGGAGAGAACCCACGGTAACACGGGGAGGACATGCAGACTCCACCCAGAGAGATCGTGTGATGTTGGGGTGGTCCGGGATTCAAACCCACGATCTCCTTATTGAGAGGCAGATCTCTAGCCGCTCTGCCACCGTGCACCCCATCCTTGAAATCTAAATAAAACAATTAGCCGACTAATAAAAATGTTGGTCGACTAAGATACCATCGACCGATTAATCGCCTAAACCAGTGTTTCCCAACCAGGGGTACGGGGACCTCAGGGGGTACTTGAGGAATTACCAGGGGGTACTTGGAATGGTTTTAGGTTTTAAAAGAAGATGAAATGTAGTTTTATCTGTAAAAACGTGTGATTAGCAAATGTAAATTGAGCCCCTCTTTGGAGCATCTTGGACATAAATATAAATAAAACAATACACACAATAGTAATAACTGACTATATTCAACTAGGAAACCCATTTATTTGTCTGAAACTAAAACTAAGGGATATTCGACACGTGAAACAAAATTTATGGGGTTGAGCTTTATTTTATATTTGTGTTGTATTTTGATGTGTTTTATGCAGCATTTGGAGCCAGTTTTTGTCAATGAAACGTGCCGTATATAAATAAGGAGATTGCAAAACTTTTCGTACAATAAGTAGCTTTGACTATGTTTATGCACAGCGCGGCAAATGGTAGAATAAATAAAGAAATAAATAACATTTGCCCGATTTCCTAGAGCTGAGGTCAAGGCCAACAGCTCCCAGAGGAAAATAAAACAAATATGAATGAATGAAAGTTGGAGCTACCGACAGACAAAAAAGGACGACTAAAGGTACACAGCCCTAGTTATTTGTTCAGTATCTTCGACTGTGTCCAGTTTACAGTTAAATGAGAAACAGAAATATGCATTAACAGGAGAAATATACACTCAGACTTGTTTATTCCCCTCGTGTTTGTCCCCACAGGTCTGCTTTTCAATTACTGCTCTGTTGTCGTGACTCTTAAATAGAAAAATGTGCTGAGGTTTACAAAACGCAGAGAGAAAACGCCCGCATTACCATTTTACCATTCTGTGCTGCAACAAAAGACCGCGGCACGCACCGAATCTAAATATGATGAACGTTTATGATCATTCGAGTCATGCGCCGGTGTTTGCGAAAACATCTGACACAAAGAAAGTGTGAAAGAGCCAAGAGTCGTGCTTTCGAAGTTTATCAGGAAAATCCGATGTGACGGATTCTGTGTGACTCCTATGAGGAAACTCTGGTCAAAGACAGGAGTGAGTGATAAAAAGAAAAACGATAAGAAGTGACTGGAAAACTAAATTAACATGATTTGAATCGGAAAGAGATAAAACACGTCTCGAAAGGGATTAAACTGAACCGCAGATTGGAGCTGAAAACTGAGAGAAAATGACTAGAATTCAAAATATTAAAGACGATGCAGTGTGTTTTACTGATAAAAGCTATAACACGTCAACCATAGATCATTATTTTATTTACTTCAGTATAAACTTTATTATAGATCTAAAAGTAAATAATAATAGAAGATGTCCATTGACTTCCTTCACTAATTCTTTGCTGTTTCATAATGGCATTTAACTGTAGCAAGAAGCAGGTTTTCGTTGTCGTTCTTATTATTTACAAAATGACGATATTATGAACTGTTTATGAAAAATATATGCATTTTTGGATTATTATTAGCCTTTAAACATGGTCTTAAGTACCTTAAAGTCTATACGACAGGTTAGACTATTAATTTTAGTAAACCGTAGTGAGCATGCTTATATTTAAGATTTTACTAAACATTTTGCTCATTTATCCACAGTTTTCGTAATGTTTATAATGTCACTTCCTGGTTGGACATGAGCAGCAAAGCTAATTCTACAGCTGTTACCTAGAAACTGTTTTCAAATTAAGGACACAATAGTTATGATTTTACAAATAATAATACCCAAAAAGTACTTTATTTTGTTGAATGACACTTTAAAGTATCAGAACGTTGCGTCAGTTGTCTGTAAATTGTCTCTGTATTTTCAACGACACGTCACTTTTTGATGACATCACAGAGGGATTTAGAACTCAATCACTTCCTGTAATTTTAAACTTTTATTTTTCTAAATTTCTACACAAACTGCAACTTCAGATGCAAAACTATAGTACATAATTGCCCCAGGTGCCTCCCATCAAACTAAGTTATAATTAGAACATTTTGAGAACCTGTCGTACAGACTTTAAAGGTCCCATATCATGCAAAATGGACTTTTCAGAGGTTTTAACCTTCCTCCAGTGCTATTTGGGCCTCGTATGTTGTGCCCAAAGTGGTTTTTGATTGATTCCCACATGTTTTCACTAGAGAACTGTCTTTTCCGTCCCCCTCGGCTGAGCAGCAGAGGGGGGCTCCTCACTAAGATGACGCGGTGTTTAAGCCACGCCTCCAGGAAGCGCGCAGCCGCAAGAATAAAAACAGCTAATGCTAATGCTACACAGTAATTACACGATGGATACGACAGATCGAAGAGTTAGCTTGTTATTTACCAAACGGCAACGTCCGTCGTCGAGGTCCTGGAGCACGTCAAACTCCAGGTCAGATCCAGGACGTAGGACTCAGCACGACGCACCGTCAGGACGAGAAAATGTTTATTCAGTGTTTGTGTATCACTGTTTACCGGAGCACACGGTGCATGCACCATCTCCACTCTAGGCTTCGTCACGAGTTGGGCGGGGGAGGCGCACGAGTTGGGCGGGGGAGGCAGCCTGCTCTCTGTTCGGGGGGGTCAGATCTCAGAGTGAGCCGTTTGCTTTTGCAAGGAGGGGGGCCAGTCCAAGAAATGGGTGTTTTTTGGAAACTGTTATGTTATGGATATTACACAACGAGAAAAATTATCAACAAAGCCCTTAGAATAGACTGTGTGAAGGGGAAAATAGCAGAATATGGGACCTTTAAGTTTGGAATCTCATGTTTTAGAACTAAATAAACAATGTTTATAAAAAACCTGAAATTAACAAATGTATCTCTGCTGTTTCGCATGGCACTTCCTGAGTTTAGACGCCATTTACTGGCTGCATAGCGATTACACGAGCTAAACATGTTATTACGGAGCGTTTGTGAAGAAATGTGAGTCAGCCTGGCAGTTACAGTGATCGTGATAAGAGGCAGAAATGCTCAGAACGAGTCTGGGGAGGATTTAAGGACTTAAACAGCAGAAGATTCTCGGATAAGTGACGTAAAATATTGTAAAAATGTTACTCATCGAAGGAGTTCAGCAGGGAGTGTTTTTGACGGTCAAAGGAGAGAAGATTTTCAAACCAGGATTCATCGAATAGCATGAAAGAAGCAAAATGCAACTTCAGCTGTGTTTTTGATGACGGAACATTGTTAAAAGCTCAAAAAAGTCAATTTGCTTAATATTTGTGGCTGTTTTCAGTTTTAACCCTGTTGTAACATTGTTTTATTTGTGTTTCGCTTCATTCCCACTAGTTTCATTAATCCCGTTTGCAAAGTCTTCTCCTCTACTTCTTCTCTGAGCCTCACAAAAACACCCCATTTCAAATTTTCAAGATTTGTGCCATCAAAGGTTGAGATCCAGAGCTCGTCTGTGGTGTTTTTAAGTCCATAAATCATCACAGACTCAGTATTTCTGCCTCAAATCACCTTCATGACAACTGTGTGCTTACAATGGCAAGTCGGGGCAAGCTAGCTTTCGTTTATTTCCTCATTGCTAGTAGATGGAGAGTTAACACAACGGCCTGACTGAGAGAAAGTCATTATTTTAAGTTCTAAGACATGAGAGTATAAAGTAACAAGAGCGAGTGACAGTGAAGGAAATAAAGCAATCACAAAGAGAGAGACGTACGGCTGGATCATAAACAACTCTCATGTAACAGTCGTCATTTTTCACATGTGGAAAAACAATAAAAGTCTGTTATTAGAAGTGACACATGAGCTCTCTCTCTTTCTCATAAAGAACATGTTATGGACGCTGATATTCTCTGCTCCACTTTACCACCGCACTGGACATTTATCTACACTTAACACCTCCTGCCTTCTCTCTCTCTCTCTCTTTCTTTCTCTCTTTCTCTCTGTAGCAACTGTCTCACATAATACTGTGCAATGTAATGGAGTACTAGATATAACCCAGTAATAAACAAAGTGAATATGTAATACTGTAATAGTTGCGGCTAGTGATCAGAAGACAAATGGTTCGGCTCAAGGAGGGAGTGGCAGGAGACTGAAGTTGCTTTGGTACCATATATTGAGAAAAAGTATAAATTGACATACAACAGATAATAACAATTAGACAAGATGAACGAATGGCCATTCACAGTAAACAATCCCACAATTACAACAACAACAAGTGCTTCATAATGAGAACCAAATTCAATGAAAATATTCAAGATGCACAAACAATGAATAATCGTAGATGAAAGAAAATATGGAGAGTCCAGCAATAATAGATTGCTATATCGAGAGTCCAGCAATAGTAATTTTAGTCAGCAACACAAAACACAATCAGCCGCACACAGTTCACTGAAACCCACGTCTGGGTTTGACCATAATCCAGAGGAAAGGGGAGTGTGATAAGAGTTCGTGAGGGGAAATATGTGTTGTTCAGTGGGCAATGAGTGGGGTGAGAGTTTAGTGGGCTGCAAAGAGCCCCCTACCGGCCCGGCGGGAGAGACGCGGCTCTGAGATTCACTCTGAGATTCACTCTGAGATTCACTCTGAGATTCACTCTGAGATTCACTCTGAGATTCACTCTGAGATTCACTCTGAGATTCACTCTGAGATTCACTCAGAGTCAGTGGCTCGTAGGCTCGAGGCCTGTTCCTTCAGCTCGCCATCAAAAGTTCAGGAAACCTGTCCTACACAACAAACTTCAGTAAATCAAAATGTAACAACCCATAAACCCTTTGGTAGGTAGGATAACGTCATATCAATAGCTACAATATCTAGTGTGCACACAAATCAAATAAATATAGCACTAGTTGCACTATAAATAATACACCAATAAACACCATTTCAAATCAAAATGCTAAAATATTAGCTGCATAATTTAGCAACCATTTATCAAAATACATTCCAAGTCAAAAAAGTAATAATAGACCAACGATTGGCTGTGCCTGCACATTTTCAGGCCCACCAATGTACTTTTATCACAAGCTGAGGAATTTGCAATCCTGTTGACAGGACTTTTATGGGAATGTTTTATTCATCTTTTATTGAGTCTGTTCTCACGTTCTCTTTCATTTGTTGGTTTGGAGCACTGTCATTAACAAATAAGACGCACTCAGTCCTGCGAAAATTGCAGGACTGAACTCCAGGACATCAATAGGGCACAGACCCTTAAAGGCAAAGTATTCTGCATTTTTCATATTGTTATGAGCCTTTAAACATGCTCTTGAGTACCTTAAATTTGCCATCTCATGTTTTAAAACAAAAGTTTCTTATTCATACAATTACTTTTTTATCAGTCTCTATGAAATGACATTTACCGAGTGCATCCAGCCAGCAGATGGTGCCAGCGCAACATACAATCTAGTGAAGTTAGCGCTGAAAAGACGTTATGGTGTGGATTTGCTGCAGCAGTTATCGTGTTTAGAAATGCTCAGAACAAGTTTAGAGGTGATTTAATGAATAAAAACAGCGCAATATTCTCTGATAAATGATGTAGATGATCCAAAAATACGTCCCGGATAGAAGGAGTTCAGCAGGACGTGTGTCTGACGCACGGAGGGGGTAGGATTTTTCTAACAAACGTTCCTCAAAATAGCGTGAATGCAAGTTTAGGTGTGTTTTTGATGACAGAACATTGTTAGAATAGGATTTAAAGCTCAAAAAAGTCACTGTAGCAGAACATGTGTCCTTTAAAGGAGCCCCACAGACTCGAGCCTCCCTCAGGGCGCCCAAATCCAGGACAGAAAACTCTATTATTCCTACTACCATTCGTATTTTGAACTAGTCATCGCAATATAGTTGTTGTTTTTTTATTACTGTATCTGAGTTGTATGAGTGAATGTTCTGCTGTTGCAAACTAATTTCCTCTCGGAGATAATAAAGATAACCTTCAAACTTGAATAGTGGTCATTTTGGTTTGTTTTTTGGTATTTAAGTATATTCAGGACACTCGAAAAGAGCACAGTGGTTGAAAATCAAGGGCATAATGATCTAAGTTCATACATTACATAAAGAAAAGATAAAAGAAAAAGTTGTTTGTGGTTTACTCGAGCTTTCTCACAGCCACAAACTTGGAATGTACAGCAGATTGGATTTTTGAGAAAACATTTGTCATGTTTGGGTGACGTATGTTTCTCACGTAACACTTTATACATTCTGCCTTCTCTATCTCTACTGTTTCCTCTTGGTCTGCCCTCTCTTCTCTCTCATCGTTCTCTCTCTGATCAGTAAATGGCATCACGTTTGTCCCCACCGGCCCATTCACCGGGACAGGAGTCAGATATTGAGCTGTGGAAGAAAGAACCGAGAGAGAGAGGGAGGGAGGGAGGGAGGGAGGGAGGGAGGGAGAGGGAGAGGTGGAGCAGGGGACGGCAGCCGAGTGTGACAGCAGGCTCGTTGTTCTTCTGTGGTCTGTCCGCTGAGGCCTGTGAGTGGAATACTGAGGACCACTGCAGAGAGAGAGGGAGGGAGAGAGGGGGAGGGGGCGAGACCTGGACCGGGATCTCAACCTGGATCTGAAAGAAGAGAGAGAGAGAGAGGGAGGGAGAGAGGGGGGGGGCGAGACCTGGACCGGGATCTCAACCTGGATCTGAAAGAAGAGAGAGAGAGAGAGAGAGGGAGGGAGAGAGGGGGAGGGGGCGAGACCTGGATCTGAAAGAAGAGAGAGAGAGAGAGGGAGGGAGAGAGGGGGAGGGGGCGAGACCTGGACCGGGATCTCAACCTGGATCTGAAAGAAGAGAGAGAGAGAGAGAGAGGGGCGAGAACAAGAGAGGGCGAGGAGAAAGAGGGGGAAACAGAAGTTATGATGATGACATCACCAGGAAAGGGTTTAAAACCAGGAAGTGAGTGGGCGGCCCCTCCCCAAACATTCCCAGGACCACAAGGACCAGGTAAGTGTGAAAAGAACTTATCAGTACTTTTAAAACAACAAACAAAAGTGTTTAAACTGTTAAAGAGCTGATGTTTTAATGAATGAACTCAGACGTGTTTGAGCTGCTGTTCGTATGAAGTGGATGTTTTAAACACAGTGTGTGCTGTGAAACAATAGAGTCAGACTCACCTGTGCACCAGGCTTTTCAGCAGGAAACAGGAAAGTTAAACTCCTGATGCCCTTTCATACGTTATAAACATGAAAGAAAAAGGTTTATTGTTGAACTGGAGAAATCGATTATACTTAACAACCTCAAACAGCAAGTTTAGAAGAAACACTTTATGAATATCTGACATAAAGAAAGTGTTTGTGGAAGCAAAAACCAGCGTTTCAAAGTACTTCAGACACATCAGATAATGTGGATTTTTTGGACTCTTATGAGGAAACTCTGCTCAAAGAGAGAAGTGAATGATAAAAAGAAAAACTGTGTCTAAACTGTGTCTAAAAGGGATTAAACTGAACTGCAGATGGAAAGTAAAAATGATTTCGGAATGAACATATTAAAGCTACAGTATATTGCACTTTTTCCAATATAAACTACAAAAAAATTTTAATTATCATTTTACATTTTACTCATTGTAAAGTGTAATATTGATCTGTAAAATGTCTTATAATAGAGACAGGTCCATTGACTTCCTGTTCAAAACTGCAGAATGTACATTTTTAGAATAACAGCATCAGAAAGAAGACACTATACTGAGCAATTAATGAAACTTTGAAGGTAAGAAGCTTAACTAATGCAAGCACAACTGGCACGGTTTGTTATTATTGCTCTTTGAAAAGCATTGTCCTTTTGTGTACTTTTGTGTAGGATTAAAACCTGCTTCATCCGACCAAAATGTAATATGTCAGCAATAGTAAACAGTTAAATAAATGCAGTAGTTTCTGCTCCGTGTTGCTGTGGCTCCAGGTGTAGGTTTACGCCCACAGACCCCACACAATATCAAGTTTTAATGTTGCGATTACAGCGAGAAGAAACATCACAATTTCATGATTACCGTAAAATGCAGACTATTGAGCGCACCTGAGAATAA
Organism: Rhinogobius similis; assembly: GCA_019453435.1. NCBI lineage: Eukaryota > Metazoa > Chordata > Actinopteri > Gobiiformes > Gobiidae > Rhinogobius > Rhinogobius similis. The sequence goes on from CM033630.1 coordinate 5,636,172, forward strand.
GCCGAACCAGCCACATTTACAAAGAAAAACACATTTGTACATTGACAGGCCGCACCTGTCTATAAGCGGCAGGTGTCCACGTTTAACATGAGACATTTACACAGGAGGATGGAACACGTGAAGTTTTAATTGAACACGTCTTTTCCAAACAGCACCTGTAACATGGTTGCAGTTGCTCTTCACTGCCGCCTCCGACGTCTCACCATCGATTTACTGATCACGAGCTCACGTGCAGCAGCTCTGTTTCCTGCTTTGATTGTTTTGAATTTAAAAGCTGCGTCATATTCATTTCTTGGTGTGTTTTCTGTGATGATGTGCGCGTGATGCAAACTGACTGTTCAAACACAATCAAACTAGTGTATTCCTCCACTCTCTCGTTCACTGGTCTGTTCAACTCTAGTGCTTCCTGCTAGAGCGCCCCTAGAGGCCGTTCATGGAAAAATACATAAATTAGCCGCATCGCTGTATTCACCTTATTCTGCCCCGCCCACTTTTGCCATTTTTTGCCACAGATTCGCTCTTTTGTTGTAAACGCACTTCCGTTTGACGAGAACTCCGTTAAAGCTAATGACGAACGAGGGAAAAGTCTCGCCGCTAAAATGTTACATAAAGTAGATTGATTTGTGTAAAATGTTTAATGAACACGAGCAACAACAAGTCACAACGCAACGATTTCCTGAAAACAGCTTTTTAGTCGAGTAGAACTTATTTTCTGTTGAGCTCGTCTGCTCCGTGTGAACTACAACGGAAACAAGACGGCGGCAACTTCAGGAATACGGTGAATAAGCCGCAGGGTGGAAATCATGAGAAAAACGTAGCGGCTTGTAGTCCAAATTATACGGTACTCTAGATTGCTGGCACTAGGACCAAACAACACTGAAATCCTTCATTTACTTTAATTCACAAGTTTAAGATCCACATTCCACACTAACTTTATGGAATTTAACTTTCTAAATGAAAAAAATAAAATGATGTTGTCAATAATGTCACATTTAAATTTCAAGAATGATAATACTACGTCAGATGAGCCTTGTGTGATGAATAAACTACAAAACGTAAAACATGAAGACGAGCAGGAGGTCAATATAAATGCTTGTATTAAATAAATATGTCTTAAACCAAACAAAATGGCACTGTGCACCTTTAATCCATACATTTTCCTGATGTTCCTCTGCTTTTGGATGAAGCATGTAGACGACTTTAAATCCAAGCTTTTGAACTCAGAGTAAAGTTATCTGTTGAAGAATGAGAGCAAACTTAAGCAGACATTCTGAGCCCATCTGTTCAGCTTTTACCAAAGATCTGAGCTGACCTTGTTTTGTTTGAGGAGATGACAATTAATGGATCGTTTTGAGAACTCTTAAATGAATAAAGCACATAAATTATTCAAACCATCTTTGTTCAAAATCAAAGAGTCGTCTGATTAGGACAAACTGACTTGTTTTTCTCTCTTGCAACTTATTTTCAAAGTTTGTAGAAGCCCAGTTTTAACAAAAGTAACAAAATGGTATCTGTTTCAACTTTAATAAAAGAGCATCTTGTCACAGAAGGCTACATTTGTTTATTTTTTGTTTTTGTTTTCTCTTTGTAATTTACTTCTACCAATACTTTAGGACTGCATCTTGGAGTGCCTTAAGAGCTTGTATACGGTGGCCTCCAGGGTTCACAACATTGAACTGAAAAGCAAATTAACAGACAACACAACAAAACATCCACAAGAAATTACAATTATTTGTTTATTTAAATGGATCCCAATCATGGATGTATTAAATGAACTGGATAAGGTACGCCCCCTCTGTCTGTGGTCCCAGGTTGATTAGTGGCCGTGCGAGGTACTGCAGCCTCTTGGAACCAGCCTTTTTCTAAAATTGCACATTATAATCACAGACAGGACTTAATTATTATCAGTATTTAAATAAAATAGAAGGAAATGTTCTTTTCTACCGTTTCTAAAATCACCGAAATTACCGTTTTTATATGAAGTGGGGGATTGTCGTCACGTGGCGCCCTAAAGCAAAGATGGCATCCTCCGTTTCAGGAAGTAAAACAAAGATGGCCGCCTCCGTATCAGGAAGTAAATGCAGAAGTAAGAAACTTTTTTGGGGTCATGCGCCAATGAGCTCACTCCATAGGGATAAACAGGGCGCCATTTTGGATTAATCTTCCAGGTTTTATTATAGTTCTATGATCCCAATAGCTGAAAGCAAAGGTAGTCTTCCTGGGTCCATTGCAATCATATCAAAAATATACAGCAAACACAATAATTATCATTACAATATTATAATTTCCTTCTAACGCATAAAAGTTCATTACACAACATGTAATTTTTCAAACATTGACATTTTTCAATGGAGGACAAAGTACACATACAAATAACATTTCTGTCCATATGGCAAAATTTATATCCCGTTTAACACATGGCACTTAAGACTATTTTTAAATAATTTCTTATAAATTAACAGACAATTACAATTAACAGACAACACAACCAAAAGTCTGCAAAGGAGTTGGCCTGAAACAGAAATGGATCACAGTGGAGGTTTTATGGATTTTCTTCCCTTTTGTTTCCTTTCAGTCGAATCTTTGGATAAACAATACAAACTTCAGAGGCAGAAGACGGTGTGGAGCATTCATTCACTCACTTTCTCTTGCTTGTTCCCGTTAGGGGTCGCAGGTGACTGGAGCCTATCCCAGTGACTTTGGGCCTTAGGCGGGGTACACCCTGGACAGTGGCCAACTCGTCGCAGCAAACACAGAGACAAGGACAGACAACCATTCACTCTCACATTCATTCACTAGGGACAATTTAGAGTTTCCAATTAACCTGAACATGTCTCTGGACGGTGGGAGGAGCCGGAGAACCCGGAGAGAACCCACGGTAACACGGGGAGGACATGCAGACTCCACCCAGAGAGATCGTGTGAATGTTGGGGTGGTCCGGGATTCGAACCCACGATCTCCTTATTGAGAGGCAGAAGCTCTCCATCATCGTGGACTCAGCTCTGGAAATGAAGACGCATTGCTCTAACTCCGTTTAAAGATCACACGTTTTGACAGAGCTGCGCTGGTTCTGGACCTGGTTTAGTCTTGATTCAGTCCAAGCAGAAGCCCACGGCCGTACGCTCCATTCCTCGGGGGTGAATGGGAGCTCTCTTTGGCGCCCGCAGTGAACAGGTACGGGGCGACTAGGCCAGTGCCCCGGTGCTCAGCTGGTACTGCATGGTAGGTCTGGGCGATACGGCAAAAAATCATTATTACGATTTTCTTGGGGCCGGATCACAATTTCGATTTAATCACGATTCATGTTCACTTTGTATTTTTCTATTGCCTTTAATAGAGCTGTGCAATTTAGAAAAAAATATCTCATTGTGATTTTTATGACTAGTGCAATTAAGTTTAGGCTTGCAATTCATGTTTTAATAATAGGATTCTGTTTTTAAACACAATTTTGTCACATTTTTGTCACGTTTGGTTGTGTTTTTCATATTTCAACGCGTCTTTGTCATTTTTAGTCCAGTTTTTGTCGCTTTTAGTCACATTTTGGTGTGAGGTGGAGTCGCCTTTGTTGTTTGTAGGGACGTTTTTGTCGCTTTTGAACACATTTTTAACGCTTTTGGTCGCGCTTTTGTCGCTTGTTTCAGAACATTTTTTGTACAAATCCAAACTAAAGTGTTAGCAGTTTTTCTTCAAATCAAAGCAAGACATTTTGTTGTTTGTGGAAGAAATCAGCCTTTGTGATTTGCTAATTGCAGCCATTGTAATTGCGATTTCGTGTGGATTTGGTTTAATTGTGCAGCTCTGGCCTTGAAGAGGTAAATAAAGTCATCTGCTCAGAGGCTTCAGAGGCTAAACAACAGGAGAAAAAGTGTGTTTGAACAGACAGCTGCATTAAAAACACAAACAGTCAATCACGATACGACGATTTCACAAAAATAGCAGAAGTATTTTGATGGTTTCAGATGTTTTGGTGCATTGAGTCGCCGCGTTTTTGTAGCTTTTTAACACATTTTTATCGCTTTTGGTCACGCTTTTGTCGCTTGTTTCAGAACATGTTTGTACAAATCCAAACTAAAGTGTTAGCAGTTTTTATTCAAATCAAAGCAAGACATTTTGTTGTTTGTGGAAGAAATTATTGCACTTCAAACACTGCAGTCTTTGTGATTTGCTAATTGCATCCATTAAATTGTGTTTTTGTGTGGATTTGGTTTAATTGTGCAGCTCTGGCCTTTAAGAGGTAAATAAAGTCATCTGCTCAGAGGCTTCAGAGGCTAAACAACAGGAGAAAAAGTGTGTTTAAACAGACAGCTGCATTAAAGACACAAACAGTCAATCACGATACGACCATTTCACAAAAACAGCAGATTGTCACAAATCTATCTATCTATCTATCTATCTATCTATCTATCTATCTATCTATCTATCTATCTATCTATCTATCTATCTATCTATCTATCTATCTATCTATCTATCTATCTATCTATCTATCTATCTATCTATCTATCTATCTATCTATCTATCTATCTATCTATCTACAGTATAGTCGTCTTTAAGAATTACTACACAAAACTTGTACTAAAAATAGGCTGAATCGGCGTTCCTGTCTGGGATCTGAGCGCTCTTTGTTGTTCTGGCAGGTTTAACCCTCTCGCCGCAGCAGAACAGCAGTGGATTAGCGCTGGCTCGTCCATAAACCAGGTCTGAGTCTTTATCACAGAGATCAGCCTCATGGGGCTTAGCTCTGGAGAGACGGATATCAACAACCATTATCCGCTAAGTCAATTAAAACTATCTACTCTCACCCGCTCTAAATCCTGCACTGTGCAAAAGGACAGCGCGTCAAATCCACGTCTAGTGTTGAACAGTTATGACTACGATAACAATTAGTGACATGTTTTATTAGCATTATTTAGTTATTAAATGGAGTGACCTTTTAATTAAATTATACTTCTTGGAGCGCACCATCATTTTACTATGACTTGTGTAATATATTGTACAGTGTTGACTGAGTAAAAGTGAAGCTTTAGGTCAGGCATGTCCAAACTCAGGCCCGGGGGCCAAATGCGGCCCTCAGACCAATTTATCTTGGCCCTTAGTCTTCCTGGTGAACTGGCCCACATTGTCCTGATAAGTACTATTTACAGCACATTTCAGATTTTCTACAATTCTAACCTAAATAACTAACATTTTGGTGCAGCACAGACCTGATATTAAGGCATTGAGACTGAATGTAGATGTGGTGGAGCTTCAAACATCAGATAAATGCAGCTTTTTTAACGTTTCACGATGGTTTTGTGGCCCTCCGCTTTGTCTGTATTTCAATATGTGGCCCTCGATGGAAAAAGTTTGGACACCCCTGCTTTAGGTCGACAATAAGAAATGATTTGAATGATTTGTTTCTTGCACCACTACTTCATATATTATTTAATTTGTCTATTGTTTGAAAATACCTGATTTTCTGCTTTATTTCATGTTTTCTTTTCAATTACCTTCAAATTATAAATCAATTTTGTTTGTCCAGACTCTTTACAGTTAACACTTGTGCACAACCTTTGGCAATCTGCTCCTAAAGATGTTTTATTATTTCCACTTCATCCATAGATTTCTCTGGGACATTGTAACTTCAAAGGCCGCTTTCTTAAAAGGCATTTTTCTCCCTCGAGACATAAAGATCAGCCTTAAAGTAGATCCCACAACAAACTGTACAATCTGGGACTCAAAATTACAGAATATACAGAAATATTTGTCGATATCTAACTCTAAAACTGATTTATTCAAGTGAAATTTGTAGGATTTTCTGTCAATGTTCTGTCAAATCTAGTTTACTAAAAAACTAAATCGGATATTCAAAATCCCCTCTGTGTACAAAATAATAAACAAAGTAAACCTGGTTCTGTCAAATTTTTAGATTTATATGTCCCAAATATGTACATGTGTACATTTGGCAGATTTTACACATAAAACGCCTTATTTCTACATGAAAACATGACATGATGAAAAACGTGTAATATATATTTTTTCTTACTTTTATGTGAGTAAACTACAGGAGAAGTTTACAATTTATATCTTTAGTTTTGTTGCTAATTCACCTGTAGTGTTTCGCCTTAAATATACTTTGGGTATTTCATTTTATTGGTACATGTATCTTCTACTTTGTGCCCAGGAGTCTTGTAGGAGTTGTATTTTGTAATTGGCTGTGTCTAAAGACTTGAAAGGACTCAAAGCAGACGACTCTGGACTCGACCAAAGAAATACGTTTCTCTATTTTCTAACAACGTTCACTAATAATATAGAATTTGTGGCGCTTGGTGAAACAAAACACAATTAATTTAGTCAAACTGTTTAGGTTTTACATCTTTCCGTTAGTCTTTCTTTTTATTTCGACACCAATTGCTACGTCATTAAACTATTCCAAACTTTTCTACTCGTGGTTATATTTTCTAACTCTACTCTGGTGTCACTCCTGTGCGGTCGAGCTGTCAGTCGCCAAAATAGTTCTGGTTTTTGTGATGTTTGAAGGCTAATGCTAACATCCCCATTGAAAACGCACTGGAGCTAATGTATGGAAGGGTTCTAGCTTTTAGAATGCAGGTGCTCTGTTCACAAACACTGGACAAATCGACAAAATGCTTTATTGAATCTATCTCTGCTGCTCCCAAAGTCAAGGTAAATATTCTGGATGCGAGTCATTTTTTGCAGTGCGGCGATGTACATTTTCCTCGCTCAGTCGGTTTCCAAAGGATTCCAATCTTATCAGCGTCCATTTAAGCCCCAAAACCCCTCCCCCTTTTGTGAAGCGTAAAAATCTGCATAATTAATTGCAGACAGTAAAAGTAATGGAACGGCCGGCGGGTCCATAGACACACACCATTAGAATGCAAATGTGTGATATAAGATACAGAGCGAGTGCACCGTGTACACCACGGGCCCCTGGTGCAGCCCTGTCCATGCACTTCACATCTACAGCTCTGATTTATGTGGCGTCTACAGTGCTGCGCCGTAAACTCTGGCCGCCATCTTGGAAAACCACAACACAACAGAGCGTCAGCAGCATTTAGTGCAAGGATGGAGTACAGCTGCAAGTTTAAGGGAACATATCATACTATACTGACTTTCTTGAGCTTTTAACCTTGTTCTATCAATTTTTCATCATCAAAAACACACCTGGAGTTGCATTTAGCTTCATTCTCGCTAGTTTGATGAATCCTGGTCACAAAAATACTCTACCTACGACTGTCAAAAACACACTCAATTCAATTTCCTACTGAATTTTTTCAATGAATGGCATTTTTCTGATAATTGACATCACTTATCCGAGAATCTTTCTTATTTTTAAGTCCTTAAATCATCGCCAGACTCGTTCTGAGCATTTCTGCCTCTAAACACGGTCAGTACAACTGCTAGCCTAAATAACCTTCTGCTGTCCCTTGAGTAATAATATATTAAACGCAGTTAGTGCCTTGGAAAACAGCAGAGCTACAGATATTCATTTAGTTTTTTTCTTTATAAACATGTTTCAGTTCTAAAAGATGAGATGCCAAACTTAAGGCAGTCAAGAGCATGTTTAAAGGCTAATAACAATATATAAAATACATTATATATTTCCTTTAAAGAGCACATAAAAGGCAAAATTGACTTTTTTGAGTATTTAACTCTGTTCTAACATTGTGTCAACATCAAAAACACAGCTGGGGTTGTATTTAGCTTCATTCACACTAGTTTCATCAATCTTTCTTGCTCTGTGCCACAGAATAAAATACTCAGTTTCAAATGTCCCAGATTTGTCACATCAAAATCATTTTTATTCATTTCAATTATGTTAATTGTTGGACATTTCACAGTGATTCATAACCTTGATTCAACCTCGATGGAGAGATGGAGAGGATAAAATAAATCATAACAGAACAAAAGCTGAGAAAAACTTTGCTCTGACTAAAGAAGCAAAAAGAGTCGGGCTGAGTGCAGAGTCCTCAAAGGGACAAGTGTAAAGTGATGTGTCTGAGGTCGTCACAGTGAATCATCCACATTAGGACTGGACTCGCCTCTAAAGCCTCACACAGGAGACACGGAACAGCAATAACGTTTGAGGAAAACAAAGAGACACAGACAAATAACACCAAAACTAAAACTTGACTTTGACACTAAGGAAAACGCTCGATACCAGAATGATAATAACTTTCTTTTTCAAACGGATATAATGCAACTAACAACACAAATGAATAATTATATGTTGTCTAATTCTGAATGAAGAAAGACTTTTCTAAAACCATTCAGGAGAAGTCCAGCTCTGTCTTTGATGAGATTTCTTCAGTATCAATAGAAGTTATTCAGTGACAAAAATGTAAATCAAAAACATTTTATCTGTGGCAGAATTATTGGCAGCACAAACTGATAACTGCTTTTTTCCTAAATTTTTGCCATGGGGCTATTGTTTAGCCTAATTAACATTTACGGTAAAATAGAAACTGAAAGTAGTTTCTCTGTTCTTGCTGCGACTGTGCTGAGGTTAGCTAGCTTGCTCACTAACAACAGGGAGAGATAAAGGACACTTCAAATGCTGCACAACAATGAATTTCTTCAACACTTGGACTCAGAAACATATTATTTAAGGAGATAAAGTTTCAGAGTTCAACTGTGTGTGATCCAAAGTCTGTGTCAGTGATAAATGTGAGCGCAGCTGCAGTCTTCCTGTTGTTTATCTGGTTCTTCGCTTTTATGTCAGATACAATCTAAATATTTTGCAGAGTTTTCAACTATTATATTTGTGACAAGAACGCAACAAAAATGCAACTAAAAGTGATAAAAACAAATAAAAGGGACAAAAACACAACTAAAAGTATCAAAAATCAGCCAAAAAGCCATAAAAACGCAATTTAAAGTGACAGAAATGCATTTTAAAGCAACAAAGACAAGCATAGATAAAAATATAATTGTCAAGCTCTACTTTTTCAAATGAGCAAATAGTTTCTGTTTAGGGCTGGGTCTCATAATGATTGATCCCATTTGTTGATTTTTCTTTGTATTTTTATATACAAATACAAATGCCTTTCAATATCAATGTCCTGAACTGAAACCAGACATTGCTATTTAAAGCAGATCTAACTGACTTCATCGACAGCTCCCCCTGCAGGTCTTTGTCTTCTTCCACTTATCAGAGGTCGGGTTGCGGGGGCAGCAGGCTAAGCAGAGACTCCCAGACTTCCCTCACCCCAGACACTTCCTCCAGCTCCTCTGGGAGGATCCTAAGGTGTTCCCAGGCCAGCCGAGAGACAGCCTCCCGAGGGAGGCGTCCAGGAGGCATCCGGAACAGATGCCCGAGCCTCAGCTGCTCCTCTCCACGTGGAGGAGCATCGGCTCTACTCTGAGCTTCGCAAACTATCTCTAAGGGAGCGCCCAGCCAGCCTGTGGAGGAAACTCATTTCGACGCTTGTATCCGCGATCTTGTCCTTTTGGTCATTACCCAGAGCTCATGACCAGGTGAGAGTCAAAACATAGACTGACCAGTAAATCGAGAGCGTTGTCGACTCAGCTCTCTCTTCACCACAACGGTCCGATACAGCGCCCACATCACTGCAGACGCTGCACCGATCCGTCAATCTCACGCTCCGCTCCATCCTTCCCTCACTCGTGAACAAGACCCCGAGATACTTGAACTCCTCCACTTGAGGCAAAGACTCTCCACCCGGAGAGGGCAAGCCACCCGGATCTGCTTAACACTCGACTCAAACCGTCCCAGAGCTGCTGGTCGTAGTTTGATGGAGCCAACAGGACGACATAATCTGCAAACAGCAGAGATGAGATCCTGTGGTTCCCAAACCGGTTACCCTCCAGGCCCTGACTGCGCCTAGCAATTCTATCCATAAAAATAATGAACAGAACCAGTGACAAAGGGCAGCCCTGGTGGAGTCCAACATGCACTGGGAACAGGTCTGACTTACTGCCGGCAGCACAGCTCCTGCTCCGGTCATAAAGGGACCGGACAGCCCTTAGCAAAGGGCCCCGGACCCCCCACAAGGCGCCCCGGGGGACACGGTCGAATGCCTTCTCCAGATCCACAAAGCACATGTGGACTGGTTGAGCAAACTCCCATGAACCCTCGAGCACCTGATGGAGAGTCTAGAGCTGGTCCCCCTGCAGGTCTCTTGTGGAAATATACTGCCAGTAAAAAGACAATAAAAGCTTTATTTTATTCCCCTTTTTTTCCCCTTTTTACAGTCACATACAAAAACATTTATTGCCAAGTATAAAAAGAGAGCCATGGTTTCTCAGGAGAATTGTCTTCAGGTCGGCATCAGGAAAGTTGCAGCTGGTTTTCCGTGCAGAAACAGCAGGGGGCGACGACAAGAGCTTGAAAGGCCCCGAAATACATTTACAACCACCACATGGACTTACATAGACGTTTAAAAAGGTAAAAATGTTATTTAGTTCTACTTTAACACAAAGAATAGTCCGGTTTCTTCCTTCCAAGTCTGAACTCTGCTCCAGACACATGCTTTACAGAGGACACAGGGCCCTGAGCGTTGAAAGGACCAAACCTGATGATCTCTGACATTTCAAAACATGCAACCCAACATTTTACATTTTTAGTCTTTTGAAATGATTTTTGTACTCTTGCCTGATGATACTTGAGTTGTACTTTTGCCTTGAAGAGGGCCGTGGTGCTGCAGGCGAGGTCGTGATACTAACGTGAAAGCACGATTCAGTCTGATTCACTGTGAGTCCTGTTTAAACCAGTCGTGAGTTCAGCCTCACACAGATCTGTGCGTCACACAGCGGTGACTCAGGGAGGACTGTGGAAATTACAAGTAGTTTTCAGACAGAGAAATGTGGTGTTGTCCCTCTGTAATGGAGCAGGAGAGGTTTTTCTGTAGTATTTTTACATTGCTCAGAGTGGTTTAGTTGCCGAAGTCCCTGGCACTACTCTGTGGTCGACACTTCTATTCAAAAAATTGGGTTCACTTACAAAAACTGATGTTTGTTTTGTTTTTTCATTATCTTTTGCACAAATAACGATTTTCAGTGTCTATTCAGTTTCTTAGGTGGTGCAAGGTATAGAACCCACCAACAAGAAGCAAGTTAACTATAGAATGACTGTTTTAGGGCCAAATGTATTAAGAAGACTGAACCATGAATTATAGACTGCCATTTATCTCTCAAGTAAATCAAGGCTTTTGCTTTGGTCATGATCGCACAACCGCTCGGACTTTCACAGAACGACTGACAGAAAATTGCAACAAATGACTAGGCAGGGCAGCCTTGACCTCCGAGCCATCGGAGGAACAATGGAGGAAACCATTCAGCGCATGAGAAGGTGTAGGCACAGCTGAACTAAAGGACAAATATTATGCAGAATTGGCTTTTTTTGAGCTTTTAACCATTGTTCCCTCATCAAAAACACACCTAGAGTTGTATTAAGCTTCAGTAGCGTTATTTTGATGAATCCAGGTTAGAAAATTATTTCCCTCTGAGATAAAAAAAAAAACCAAAACACTCCCTACAGAATTCCCTCGATGAATGCCATTGTTTTCCAATAACCAACGTCACTTATCCGAGAATATTCTGCTGTTTTAAGTCTTTAAATCCTCCCCAGACTCTTTGGTGAGCATTCCTGCCGTCTGAACGCAACACTGTAATGTTTTTAGGTTGTGTAATCGCTATGCAGCCAGTAGATGGCGCCTAAACCCAGTAAGTGCACAGATAGTTGTTCATTTTGTTTTTTGTTCTAAAACATGAAATGCCAAACTTAAGGTACTCAAGAGCAGGTTTAAAGGCTTAAAAATGCATAATACATTTTATATTTTAGAGAATACATACCATATAAAGGATTTTTAATGGATAACAAAACAAAATTTATCTGACACAGCGCACCCTCGACCCAGAACGAGCTGGACATTGGGGGAGGCAGAGTGAGCAAAGTCCAGAGGGCAAAAGACGAGTGAAGCATGACTTTTAGAGGCTACAATGTCGAGTGAGAAAGACCTGCTGCCTGTAGCTCGTCCTGCTACCGTTTTTTACGAAATGCCTTTTTGTAAACTGCAGAGTTCGACTTTATGATTGAAAAGTAGAGTTCAGCGACATGATTTAGATATCCAAAAAAAAGCGAATAACTATTGAATTTCAATCCATGTAGATCGCGTATTGGTACAGACCCATGTCGGACCAAAACCCTAGGACGGTTTGGAACTTAAAAAAAAAAAGGTCAAACTGGCGTGGCGACTTCGGTCCAATATGGCCGCCGTGCGCTTGGTCCGAGGGCCGCGCTCCAATGTCATGTTTTGCTCGGTTCACTGTTCTCCATCACTGCTCCGAGTTTCGTGCGCGTCGGGCAAAATTTGCTCGTCCCATTTCCCATAGGGGTCCGATTCAGGCCGGTGCTGTTCGTTCGGGCCGGGTCGGATGCTCTCGAGATGCGCAAATTATCAAATTTTTCGCCGGGCCGATCGCGACAATACCCCTATGTGGGACTTTTCGTGCATGTTTACTGGGTCAAAAAGGCCCAAACCAACAAGAATAATAAGCAAGAAACCGACGTAATCATTGCTTACACCTCTGCCTCATGATGCAGAGCGAGGCCATTATAAAGACACCAAACTGAGAAAAAACAGAGCCAAAACATGTCTTAATAGCTGCATCCAATCAGAGACATTGCTGCTCTATCCCAGTTGTTTCTCTGTGATGGATAAACATCTTAGTGAGAGAAACAACCAAGTGGGCGGAGCTAACGATTCACTCTGAAAACTGTTGTTCTTCACTCACAGTCCAAAAGAACAAAAACTCAAGCATCAAATTTCAGTAACAAACTCCACTTTCAACCTTGTCCTCTACAGCCGTTCTAAAGTGCGCTCTTTAGCATAATATGACATTACATGAACCCAGCCCGTGCACCCAAGGGACCCTCCTCCTGTTCTCCCTCTGAACCAGGGGAGCCCAGGCAAATATGGCAGTGATTTATGACACCAGAACGAATTAGCCGTCCGACATGAGCGCGTGTCCGATCGGGTTAGCTCCTCGCGCTGATCAGACGACGAGCGGCTTTGAGATGCAAATGAGAGACTGCGCACAATGTAATGGAGAAGCCGCGATATATTTACTCAAGTATGATTTATGAAGACGTCTCAAGGTTGTGTGAGACTAATGTTGACGTCTGTTTTAATTAAGTTTTAAATCATAGACAAAATGCATGTTCAGGAAAAGGCCTTGGTTATGAAACGAGAGCAGAACATGTGATCTGATGGTGGCACCGTGGTTGTTTTGGAGAGGTTTAAATCCTGGACCGTGCAGGATGTACATCGCAGGCTGATCCTCCTGCTGTGTGCTCTACTCAGACTCAATTTCTGCAGTTTTAGCACTTGTTTTAGTTTAGACATTTCTATTAAAGCTGGGGTTCCTGATTTTGTTTTTCGGAAATTTGTTAATTTTTTCCCCCTGAAAATATCTCGTAAAAGTAGAAAAGTACCACAAAAATGCTTGTTCTTTGCATCTAATAATAAAGTATTTTATGTCCCATCTGGAAGTAAGAGCCGAAACTAGCACTCTGATGGGCTTTACACGGGATGGTCTGCATAAGTTTCAATTTGCCATCTGAAAAAAAATAGTTCTAAAGCCGAAAATAAAAGCGTGTGAATAGCAATAATGTGTTAGGGTCTGTGAGAGCAAGAAACTAGTTTGATAGATTTAATACCTACTTCCAGTAAATTACATACTCCAGCTTTAACATTTTGTTCTACTTTATCCATGTTTTGGTCTGGTTTTAGGCCATGTTTAGCTCTAATACAGGCTTAATAAAGTCTGGGTTTAGATATGGTGAGACTTGGAAAAGCTTAAAATCTTAGTTGGTACTTGGTGTGAAAAGTATGAGAACTGCTGATCGAATTTCTGTCGACGGGCCGGCAGAGAAGTCTTCTTTCTTTTAAGAGATAATTTGATAAATGTCACCACCTCCAAGTGAGGAAACATACCGTCTTTTACCTCGTTTAATGCTCATTTCAGAGGCTTTATTCTTCTGCTGCGATGTACAGGCAAAGCCGCTCAAACCCTGTAGTTGGAGGGAGGAGATTAGAATATCAAGTATAAAGTCTATACTTAAAAATATTCAAAATTATCTCAAAAAAAGATAATCGCCCAAACAAAGGTAGATAGTGATATTTCTGGCATTTCGTGGTTAATTTTAAGGTCTGTTTATGTTTTGTGCAACACTTTAACCTCAACAAGACCTGTACTGGCAGATTATAAACATTCCTGATGCTTTAAAGGAACTCTTTAAAGCCTCCTCCCTCTTGAGTGGTTCTGGCTCCACAGTCCAAGTGGATGTCAGTCCTAGTTCATCTGCAGCCTGTCCGTCCGTGGGAGTAGGATCTCTCCTTCACTGTGGTTCTCCCCGAGGTTTCTACTTTTTCCCGTGGGGTTTTTTGTAGTTTTTCCTCGCCGCGAAGGAGGGTCAAAGGACAGGGGCATTCTGGGACAGTTATCTGAACTGCTTTTACCTGTGGCCCATCGAGGCAACTGTTGTTGTGATTTTGGGCATTATAAAAATAAATTGATTTGATTTGATTTGATTGGCCCTCGTTCATCATCATTGCACAGAAAAGGGTGCATGTTTTGGGTGTATTTTGGAAATACGCAAGAGGATGTGTGACATTCATGAACCAGTGTGCAAAGCTCCGAAACTGCCGCACGCAGAACAGCTGGTGATGAATGCGGCGGATGAAAACCAACGCCATTTGAATGAAACGCCCCGAAATATTCCTGTTTCAAGTGGGCTCACGCACAGGATTTACGGCATAAGTGCACGGAATACAGTAGAAAGCAGCATTTATCTGAACAGGAAGTTGTTGTGGCTCATTGGAAAACACAGACAATGAATCGTACGTCTAATTGAGTGGTTCTGGCTCCACAGTCCAAGTGGATGTCAGTCCTAGTTCATCTGCAGCCTGTCCGTCCGTGGGAGTAGGATCTCTCCTTCACTGTGGTTCTCCCCGAGGTTTTTTCTCGCTGCGAAGGAGGGTCAAAGGACAGGGGCATTCTGGGACAGTTATCTGAACTGCTGGCCCATCGAGGCAACTGTTGTTGTGATTTTGGGCAGTATAAAAATAAATTGATTTGATTTGATAATAAAAATCAAATGATAAAGCTATTAAATAATGAATTAATGTTTAACTTCAACTTCAAATAGCTGTGCAATAGTGTGATGGGTACGCAGTGGGATTGGACCCAAACCCAGACGCATGAATCAGCGGAGCAGCTCTGGTTCTGGTTCAGATGAAGGAGCGGGGAGTGGCCTGAGGTGGTTTGGCCTGAGCAGCGCTTCTCTTTGGTAAAGAACAAGATCAACCGACCCAGGCAGAGGATCCACACGTGTTTGCTTTACCACAGAACCAGCCGTGGTCTGAGGTCACGGAGGACCCCCCTCGTACAGCCGTGCGGTTTGTGTGCACCGTGTGCTCATGTCGACGCTGATGAATCCCAAAGAGTGTTCCGTTTTGGACGTACACCACATATTCACCTTATTCCTGAAGTTGCCGTACGCGTCGCCGTCTTGTTTCCGTTGTAGTTCACACGGAGCAGACGAGCTCAACAGAAAATAAGTTCTACATGGACTAAAAAGCCGTTTTCAGGCCTCAGGAAATCTGTGCGTTGTTGACTTGTTGTTGCTCATGTTCATTAAACATTTTACACAAATCAATCTACTTTATGTAGCATTTTAGCGGCGAGACTTTTCCCTCGTTCGCATTAGCTTTAACGGAGTTCTCGTCAAACAGAAGTGCATTTACAACAAAAGTGCAAAAAATGGCAAAAGTGCGCGGGGCAGAATAAGGTCAATACGCACTGATTTTGCTGTACGGAAGTTTGATAAATGGGGGCCGTTGTGAGAATATCGTGTGAATATTGTTATAGAGATTCTGCAAAAAAATATCGCTCCGTCATAGTCATTATTTGTTCCCTCCACACCTGCTGCTCATTACTTAAGGAGCCATTGCTGGAGAAGACGTCACCCACGATATCTGGAATCTCCACGAAACAAAAACTGGCATGAAGTTAAATGTCTTCTGTTGTTATTTGTCTGTCTGGTATCAAAAATGGCACAGATGTAAGATTTGATACAAAGAGCTGAATAAAAATAGTTAATTGCAAAAAAAAAAAGTTTAATGTCTTCTTAACTATAAACAAATGAACTAAATTAAAATAATGTTTTCACTATGCTGTGTTATTCAAACGGGCCCAAAAGTCTGA
Organism: Rhinogobius similis; assembly: GCA_019453435.1. Lineage (NCBI taxonomy): Eukaryota > Metazoa > Chordata > Actinopteri > Gobiiformes > Gobiidae > Rhinogobius > Rhinogobius similis. The sequence continues at coordinate 5,652,399 of CM033630.1, forward strand.
AAATGCACAATGTTTTGAGAATTTGCTGCGTTCCAGTCGACTTACGCCTTTATTTATTTTCTCTTCCAAACAAAACACAATAAGAAAATGCTGAAACCACATTTCCTTCAAGTATAATTTATGAGGGAAATTAAGTCATTTCAAAGATTCTCGTTCCCCTCACCACCAACTTCTGCAAACTCTGTTGCAAAACCCTGGTGTGGTTTTGTTTATTGAAAAGGCTGAGAGAGGATTGCTTCCTGGCTGCAGCTCGGAGCGCCTCCAAACATGATGTCATCCCCAATCTCATCAGAGAAACTGGCCAAATGTGTCCTCTGCGGGCTTCCGTCCGACAGATCAGCCATGGCAGAGCACCAGGGACCAGCAAAGGGAGGGAGGGAGGGGGAGAAGAAAGAGAAAGAGGTGAAATGGGAGAGAGAAGACAGAGAATGTAAATTTAATAAAGTCAACGGTGAGAAGGAGAAAGAGGTCAAGAGAAACAGGTAAGAGCATGAGAGAGAGGAGAAAGTGAATGAGGGATACAAAGAGCAGAGGAAGAGGGAGGAAAGAATGAAACAAAGAAAAAGAAAGTAGAAAGAAAGCTGCAAAATAGAGATGGGGGAGAAAGCGGGAGAGAGGCTGAGAGAAAGTAAATGGAAAAATAAAAAGAGGGAGAACAAGATATTGAGAGACACAGAAACGAGAGAAAGAGTGGGAGATAAAAAAAGGGAGGTGCTGTGAGAGGGGGAGAGAAGACAAACAGAAAAAACAGAGGGAGAGATCCTTAGATAAAGGATATAAATGGGGTGAGGGAAGGAAAGAGTGGATTATGGGTGATACAAAAAGAAGGAGGAGAGAAATGGGGTGAAAGCAAAAGAAGAGAAGGGGAAAGAGTGAGAGAATGCTAGAGAGGGAGGACGGGAGATCAAGAGACACGGGAAAGCGAGAAAGGGTGAAGGAAAAGCAGAAAAAGAGAGGGAAGAGGAAAAAATAGAGAATTAATGGAGAGGATTCCCCATGAGTCACTGCCAAAACTGTGTGTCATCCTCTCACTGTGACGTGTAGAGAGAGAGAGGGTGAGAGAGAGAGAGAGAGAGAGAGAGAGGGGGGGAGATGTTTGGCTGTGACTGCTGGAACAGAGAGTGTGTGACAGAAGAACACATGTCTGAGAGACGTGGGTAAAGCTGGAGTAAACAGAAAAATACTTCCAGTTTATTGTCATCTTTTTCAGTATTTATTTCATTAAGACTCAACCTAGCAACTTCTCTTTATGTGATGCATTGGCTTTGGATAATGTTAGATGCGTTCTGTACTATAAATATCATACTTTGGGTCTTGACAAAGCGAGTGCCGTGCGTCGATAAACAGGAAACAGCTCATGCTAACGTGCTTTGCTAGCTTTGTTTTGCCAAGGGCTCATCATAGAACTTGGCATCAGAGGAAATACGGCGTTTTATCATGAGATCAAGCCAGTGTTTGATGAGAAATGATTCTGTTCTGTTTCAATCTGCTTTTTGCGTCTTGTTTTGGCCTGAGCCTGCGTTCGCTCTGAGCCAATCATCTGCTGTGGAACCTCAGGAGGGACTCAGTTTGACCCCGTTGATCACACATTTCTAAATCTGAAAGGCATTATTTTATTTCGAAAACCCCTTAAACACTCACCTTAAACATCTTGTAAACTTTTTTTGTGCATGCCAAACATTTAATTCGTAAACAGAAATTGCTCAAATCTCAGCCCTTCTTATCTCTTCATCATAGAATTTTCTTATACTTAAATCATTAAAATGACAAACGATCAACTGTTGACACACTATAAACATATCTTTAACAAAGTATACAATTGTAATCTGTTTTCGCAATCTTTTAGTTTCTAAAGTCTTACGTTGTTGTTCTACACGGGTATTTTTCAACTCTTGGCTAAAGACAGTTCTGTTTGGCTGTGCTTATGACTGAGGGAATTTTATATGTAACTTATATTTTTTAAACTGATTGTAATGTAATTATTTCTGTTTTTATTTTAAAGGAAAAATAATATGCTTTTTTTGTATTATTAGCTTTTAAACATGCTCTTGAGTATCTTTAATTTGCCATCTCATGTTTTGAACATGAACAAAAAAAGGTTTGTTATTAAATAATTAATGTTTTTTTCACAGCGGTCTTGAAAGACACAGATTTAGTGCAACCAGCCAGTAGATGGCGCCAAATGCTTAGCTATATTAGCTATCATTTGCGTGTAGCACATTCTCTTAATCAAGTTAGCAGCAGCAGTGTTTAGACGGAAGAAATGCTCAGAACGAGTCTGGTGAGGATTTAAGGACTTAAAACAGCGGAAGATTTTTGGATAAACGACGTAGATGATCTGAAAATACGTCCCGGATCAAGTGAGTTCAGCAGGAAGTGCTTTTGACGCTCAGAAAGATGAGGATTTTCTAATGAACATTCCTCAAAAAGGGTGAATGCAACTGAATGCTACTCCAGGTGTGTTTTTGACGAGGAACATTGTTAGAACAGGATTAAAAGCTCAAAAAAGTCACTGTAGCTGAATATGTGTGCTTTAAAATAAACAATAGTAAGAAAAAACATGACATTCTATAAACATATCTTCAACAAAGTATAAAATTGTAATCTTGTTTTGCTGTCTTTTATTTTCTCATGTCTCACGTTGTTTTACACTGGCAATTTTCAAGTCTAGGCAAAAGACAGTTCTGTTTGGCCGTGCGTATGAGTTTTTATGTATCTTATGTTTTTTAACTGATTTTAATGTAACTTATTATGTTTTTATTCTTCATTTGAATGTGTTTTTATGTATTTTAACGTTTGTACAGCACTTTGAATTGCGTTTTGTACGAATAGTGCTATACAAATACATTTTGCTTGCTTGCTTTTCTTAGTATTTTGTGTTCAAAGTGCTCAATTTACCGTATTTTCCGCACTATAAGGCGCACCTAAAAGCTTCCAATTTTCTCAAAAAACTGACAGTGCGCCTTATAATCCAGTGCGCCTTATATATGGATCAATACTGAGCCGCAACTACGCAACCACAGCCACTACTGTAGCTTCTATTCTATGCGCCTTATAATGCTGTGCGCCTTATATATGAACAAAGTTTTCAAATAGGCCATTCATTGAAGGTGCGCCTTATAATCCGGTGCGCCTTATAGTGCAGAAAATACGGTAGTCTTTTTACTTTCTTTTCATGCTTTGTGTTTTATGCTCCTTCAGCTTCTTCTTAAAATTTCATTAATTATATTTCTCTAAAAAGGTTTGTGATTGACAGTTAGAAGCAGACAGCGCACACACAGTTGTCATTTACAAGAATTCAGCGTTAACTGAGCCAACCTTTTTTATACTAATACCTATCCAGAGTCTGAGTTAGTTTTGTGTTCAGAGCAGACATCCGGGATAAATTAAGCCAGCTACGACTACAGGGCCAGGACTAAACCGGGACTAAACCAGGATTACGCTCCAAATGTCAACGCTCCTACGTGTCTCTTCAAACAAGGACGCCCCGGACACGCGTCTCTCCCTCCTCCGTCGGCCCGGTCTTCAGAGTGTTCGAGTCGAGGCGGATTTCCTACAAAGACCATAATCCTTTGCTGCGTGTGACACCTTAAGTCTGAGCGCTGGTGTAAGGAGAAGAGTGTGCATGATCCGAGGGAGAAGAGGAAAAGAGGGGGAGACGTGACGAAGAGGGGAGGACGAGGGATCAGAGGGCGAGGGACACGAGAAAGAGACGTGAAGAAATGAGGAAGAAAGGGGGAGAGCGCGTGGGAGAGAGAACAGAGGGTGAGTGAGAGAAGGGAGGAGGAGTGTCGACTTCAGCTCATGGACGCGGAGTGTGGATCTGCATAATCCAGGACTAAAGCAGCACTTTATGGAGACGCTCTGATCCACTGCTGCACTCAGAGAGGGAGAGAGAGGGGGAGGAAGGAAGAGCAAAGGGTGAGGCAAGTTTGATTGTAGAGCACAATTCGAACACAATGTAATTCAAAGTGCTTTAGAATGGGAAAAGAAGCACTGAAATCAATTAAAACAAATGAAAATGCAAATAATCTTAAGACAACAGGCAAAACTCTTTTTTTTTTCCATTTTTTTTTTTTTTGTGTCAGTTTTCTCTCTCACATATTGACTTTCATGTGGAAACAACAAACTTGTCCAATCTTCAGGAAGACTGTTCTAGATTTTAAACAAAAAAACACTTTTGTCCTGACTCTGGCACCAGCAGGAGGCCGGTCCATGTTTAGTCCTGACTCTGGCACCAGCAGGAGGCCGGTCCACGTTTAGTCCTGACTCTGGCACCAGCAGGAGGCCGGTCCACGTTTAGTCCTGACTCTGGCACCAGCAGGAGGCCGGTCCACGTTTAGTCCTGACTCTAGGCACCAGCAGGAGGCCGGTCCACGTTTAGTCCTGACTCTGGCACCAGCAGGAGGCCGGTCCATGTTTAGTCCTGACTCTGGCACCAGCAGGAGGCCGGTCCATGTTTAGTCCTGACTCTGGCACCAGCAGGAGGCCAGTCCACGTTTAGTCCTGACTCTGGCACCAGCAGGAGGCCGGTCCGTGTTTAGTCCTGACTCTAGGCACCAGCAGGAGGCCGGTCCATGTTTAGTCCTGACTCTGGCACCAGCAGGAGGCCGGTCCATGTTTAGTCCTGACTCTGGCACCAGCAGGAGGCCGGTCCATGTTTAGTCCTGACTCTGGCACCAGCAGGAGGTCGGTCCATGTTTAGTCCTGACTCTGGCACCAGCAGGAGGCCACTGAAACACTATAAATAAATGTATAATGTTCAAATGTATGTATAAAACCAAAACTGCCTCCAAATCTCTCGTGCACCTCTGCTCTGTTTCTCTAACACTCGTTCTCTATCTGCCCCAATATCTTTAGTATTTCATAAATTTAGTCAAACAATGCTCTTCGTTATCGCTCTTAAACAACGCTCATTCCTCCAGATGAAGTCACGCCGACGCCAATGAACTTTTGTGCCGCACTCATTTTACAGAATTCTTTGACTTCCTATCAAATTTAGTATTAGACTGGGAAAATATCGTGGTGGTTGGGGATTTCAACATTTATGTGAATGAAAATAATTGCCTCAGTAATGCCTTTAGCGCTTTATTAGATGCATTGGTTTCACTCAAAATGTAAATGAACCAACCCACAGTCACCAGCACACTCTGGACCTGGTTCTAACTTATGGAATAGAGATTAGTGACCTAAATGTCTTCCCCCAAAACCCAATAATGTCAGATCACTTCCTAATTACCTTTCAGTTTATTCTTAAGGACTATCCAGCTCCTCAGACTAAAACTATAATGAAAAGGACAATATCTGAAAAATCTATTTTAAAGTTCAGAGAAATAATAGAACCAATATTTAATATTATGTCATGTGATCCTGTCGTTAACAGCGCCAGTCCCAGTGCTATTGATAACTCTGTTGACTCAATGGTCAACTCTCTAAAAGCTGCTCTTGATGTTGCAGCTCCACTTAAACAGAAAGTAATCAGGCCAAAACGAGCCTCCCCCTGGTACAATGAAGAACTACGTTCTCACAAACAAAGGGTAAGAAAACTAGAGAGATCCTTACGCTCCCACACAGAAGAATCCCTGAAAGAATGGAAAACTTGCCTTCTGTCTTATAAGCAGGCTCTGCGTAAGGCTCAAACCAGATATTATTCAAATTTAATAGAAGTAAATAAAAATAACTCTGAAGATTTCTCTTCAGCACTGTAGCCAGGCTGACAAACTGTCACAGCGCAGTAGAACCCTCAATACCAGTTACTCTAAGCTGCAATGACTTCCTTCTATTCTTTAACAGCAAAATCACAACCATTAGAGATAAACTAAATGCAATTACTCCCACTATCAGAACTGAGCAAGCCCAGACTGCAAAGCTAGTGTCCCATACAAATCCTTCAGTAATACTAGATAGGTTCACTGCTGTTGATCAGGCAGAGATAACTTCAGTCATTATGTCCTCCAAAACATCAACTTGTATTTTAGACCCAATCCCAAGTAGACTCCTCAAAGAAATTCTCCCCCTAATTATAAATCCCATTCTTAATATAATAAATACTTCACTAGAAAGCGGTTATGTCCCTCAGTCCTTTAAATATGCAGTGGTTAAACCACTTTTGAAAAAGTCTAATCTAGACCCCGACATACTGGCAAACTATAGACCTATTTCTAATCTGCCCTTTGTCTCTAAAATCCTTGAAAGAATTGTGATTAAACAGCTTTGTCGCCACCTGCAGGACAATAATTTATTTGAAGTTTTTCAGTCAGGGTTCCGTGCATACCACAGCACTGAAACTGCACTAGTTAAAGTCACAAATGATCTGTTATTAGCTGCTGATGATGGACAGGTCTCAATCCTGGTTCTGTTGGACCTCAGCGCAGCGTTTGATACCATCGACCACAACATTCTACTGCAGAGGTTAGAATGTGATATAGGTGTCAGTGGAACCGCCCTTAGCTGGTTTAAATCCTATCTATCTGATAGGTACCAGTTTGTTAATGTAAACCAGAGATCTTCCCCATGTTCTAAAGTAACCTACGGTGTGCCGCAGGGTTCAGTACTCGGTCCAGTTCTGTTCACTCTTTATATGCTGCCCTTAGGTATGATCATCAGAAAGCATGGCATTAACTTCCACTGCTATGCAGATGACACTCAGCTTTATTTATCAATGAAACCTGATCAGACGCATCAAGTAGACAGACTTAGTGCCTGCGTGAAAGACATAAAAACTTGGATGACTCTTAATTATCTGCTCCTTAACCCTGAAAAAACCGAGGTCATTCTGCTGGGCCCTAAGCACCTGCGAGACTCCTTATCTGACCAGATAGTTTCTCTGGACAATATCACTGTAGCCCCCAGCTCTACTGTAAGAAACCTTGGGGTCCTATTTGACCAAGATCTCTCATTCAAAGCTCATATAAATCAAGCCTGTAAAACAGCCTACTTTCATTTGCGTAACATAGCCAAAATTAGAAAAATCCTGCCCAGAGACGATGCCGAAAAACTCATCCATGCATTTGTCACATCCAGATTAGACTATTGTAACGCTCTGCTTACAGCGTGTCCTAAAAGCTCTATAAGAAGCTTTCAACTGGTTCAAAATGCAGCAGCAAGATTATTAACAGGTACTAGAAAAAGAGATGATATTTCACCAGTGTTAGAGTCTCTTCACTGGCTTCCTGTTGAGTTTAGAATCAAATTTAAAATCCTCCTCCTGACTTATAAAGCTTTAAACAATATGGCCCCATCCTACCTCAAAGATGCAATAGTAGCGTACCATCCAAACAGAGCTCTTCGTTTCTCAAAATGCTGGACTATTGTTAGTCCCCAGAGTCTCTAAAAGCACAGTAGGAGGTCGAGCATTTAGCTACCAAGCTCCTGTGTTATGGAACCAGCTCCCTGTTCATGTAAAAGAGGCCGACACAGTCTCTACATTTAAGACCAGGCTCAAAACGTTCCTCTTTGAAATAGCTTATGGTCAGGCCAGTTAGGAACAGAAATAAAAACCTACAGTTTTAGCTACGCTGCCCTTGGAGCAATTCTGCTGGGGGAAGTATGGCAGCTTGAACACTATCCTCTGGTTCTTCCTACTTTATCTATCAACAATATTTAATATTACTTCAACTGTAGTCTGTTCATTGCTGTTCACATGTTTCTCTTTCTCTCCACTTCCCCCGGGGAGTGGAGACTGTTTCAGACACTGCGGCTGCTCCAGTGACGACCCCCCCACCCCCACCTGTCTGGACGATCTATGCGCCACCCGCCTGGACAGCTGGATTAGCCACACCTCGTCTGCCTGGACGAACTCCTTCTACTTTAGATGAACTGTTCCTCATCTCCTGCTGGAGGATCTCTACACTGGTGGACTGCTCCTCGTCCGCCTGGAGGAACTCTTTAAAGCCACCTCCCTCTTGAGTGGTTCTGGCTCCACAGTCCAAGTGGATGCGTCAGTCCTAGTTCATCTGCAGCCTGTCCGTCCGTGGGAGTAGGATCTCTCCTTCACTGTGGTTCTCCCCGAGGTTTCTACTTTTTCCCATGGGGTTTTTTGTAGTTTTTCCTCGCCGCGAAGGAGGGTCAAAGGACAGGGGCATTCTGGGACAGTTATCTGAACTGCTTTTACCTGTGGCCCATCGAGGCAACTGTTGTTGTGATTTTGGGCATTATAAAAATAAATTGATTTGATTTGATTTGATGAATAAAACCATTATATTCTGATGTTTATGTTTGAGTTTTACACAGAGTTTAATGAGCTCTGCTTCAGTTCTCTCAGAGGCTTTTCCCTCAAACCTCATTTTCAATTATAGTTCAGCTTCTTCTGTATTCTATTTACATAATCTGAACAGTTATTAACATGAAGGCTGTTGGTGAATGGTGCGACTGTGCAAAAGAAATAGTATTCAGAATGTCATGTGATTTCAAACTGATGCTGCGACTTTGCTGTGGTTTATGTTAATTCTATACTTCTGCTTCTAGCCTTTTACATTAGGCATGGATTCTAACTTGACTCTGTTTCCATAATGTAAGTGGTCACAATCAGCCTTAAAGTAGATCCTACACCAAACTGTACAATCTGGACTCAACAAGATTTAGACCAAACGAACAGAAGGATTTTTAAATATTTAATTCTAAAACTGATTTATTGAAGTGAAAAAAATGAGGCGAAATTTGAATTTTTACAACAATTTTCAGTCAGATCTAGTGTTCTCCTTGTGCAATACTGTAATATAATCATCTCTGTTGCAGTCACTACTAACGTCACTTTATGTAATTTATTCTATCCATAGCCACCTTCTGTATATAATTATTTAATCCACTTTAGAAGGTTTAAAGGACACATGTTCTGCTACAGTGACTTTATGAGCTTTAAACCATGTTCTAACAATGTTCCATCATCAAAAACACACCTGCAGTAGCATTCAGTTGCGTTCACGCTGTTTTGAGGAATGTTTATCAGGAAATCCTCCCTCCGATCGTCAAACACACTTCCTGCGAACTCCTTCTATCCGGGATGTATTTTCAGATAATTGACTCACTTATTCCGCTGTTTTAAGTCTAAACACGATAACTGCTGCAGCGAATCTGCATTATAACTTCTTTTCAGTCCTAACTTCACTAGATTGTATATTGCGCTGGCGCCATCTGCTGGCTGGATGCACTAAGTGTAATTTCAGAGTGACTGAACACAGGTCAACGCATGAACAAGCGTCGGACGATACAAACAGAAGCACGTGATATGGCTTGACTAACGATAGGTGTAAGTTCTATTTTATTTCATTTCAGACGCTTTCACATTTGATCTAACATGAAGAATACAATTACAATCACACAAGCTAACGCTAACACAAAAACTTGCAGCTGCGTGATCGCTCACGTCGCTCAAAGCATCATGGGGGATTGTCGTCACGTTGTGCCCCTAAAGCAAAGATGGCAGCCTTCTATTTTATTTAAATACACTGCAAAAAGGGATTATCTAACTTAGTTAAATTTACTTGAATTAAGCAAATTAATCTTAAAAGTCCAATTTTAAGATCTTTTCACTTGACAGGACTACTTCAAATTGACATTATTTGACTGGTTTTAAGTAAACTTGATTAGTAAAATAATCTTATTCCACTGGCAGATAATTTCACTTAAATTAGGGTAAAAAGGTCTTATTTTGAGTTTATTTTTCTTATTTTTTGATAGGCCTTTTTTGCAGTGTACCGATAATAATTCAGTCCTGTCTGTGATTATAATGTGCAATTATAGAAAAAGGCTGGTTCCAAGAGGCTGCAGTACCTCACACGGCCACTAATCAATCTGGAACCACAGACAGAGGGGACGTGCGTACCTTATCCAGTTCATTTAATACATCCATGCTTTTTTGGGGTCATGCGCCAATGAGCACACACCACAGGGAGGAACAGGGCGCCATTTTGGATTCATCTTCCAGTTTTAATTCTAGTTCTATGGCAACTTCTGCAATAAGGTGAATAATTGTGGTCCAGTTGAATGCCCGGATATTTTAAAGAGCACATCTGCTTCATTGTGCTGCTGTTGATTATTCACCTTATTCCTGAAGTTGCCGTACTCGCTGACGTCTTTCCGTTTCCGTTGTAGTTTACATGGAGCAGACGAGCTCAACAGAAAATAAGTTCTACATGGACTAAAAAGACGTTTTCAGACTGACCAGGAAATCGTTGCGTTGTTGACTTGTTGTTGCTCGTGTTCATTAAACATTTTACACAAATCAATCTACTTTATGTAACATTTTAGCGGTGAGACTTTTCCCTCGTTCGTCATTAGCTTTAACGGAGTTCTCGTCAAACGGAAGTGCGTTTACAACAAAAGTGCAAAAAAGTAAAAGTGGGCGGGGCAGAATAAGGTGAATAGCTCAAATGGCCTTTCTTTAGTTTTGCAACGCTAAAAATAAATTTAATGGTGAGTGTCATGGCAAAGTCATGGCGTCGGTCGTAAATTGAGACGTAGAAGGTTAGCGAACGCTTTATTGTCCTTGTGAGAAAATTACTCTTCGGAGTGTGACCCATGCTTCGGCGACTGCGTCATAAAAACGCACATATTTTTCAGAATTTGCACAAGAAAAGAAGCCTGTCTCTTCCCCTGTCCGCCTCCCTCTTTCTCCCTTTCTTTCTCTCTCCTTCCGAGCGACGTGTGTGTGGGACATGGAGTTTGTCGTGTGAATCTGAGCCTCTTTCTCCCACTGAGTGTCACACTGAGCTCCTCTGAACATGTGGCTCTGACTCCTGCTCCACTGCTCTCTCTCTCCCGTCGTCGTCTCTCCCCTCTCCGCCTCCTACACTCTTATTCTTTCTGTTTTTCCCTCTCTTTTCGTCCGTCTTGCGTCTCTCCTCCCTTTCTTTCCCTCAAACAGATGTTTTCCCCTCAGACCTGCTCCCCTCTGCGTCTCTCTCTCCGCTCTTTCTCTTTGCGTCGACGCAGAGACAAAAGCGTGAAGCCCTGAACAGTTTGGAGCACAGCTGGAGTTGTGTCTCGTCAGGCAAAAACAAAACAACATGAGATAATGTCGTTCAAAAGCAGACTCTGAGGACCACACTGTGAACCCGGCTATTACACAAATCACTCTTCAGAGCTGAAATGAAACTTATTAAACAGACTGGAGTTATGAATATTTATCGTGTTTGATAGTTTTTATGGTTGGGGTTTCATTATGTTTTAGTTTTTATTTCAAATATGAGAGAGAATTTGAATTGTGTTCTCGACAAATGTCAAACAGGAGCGTTATGTCATTTTTCTATAACTGAGAGTCAGTCAACGGTATATTCTTGTTTCCAAATTGCAATGATTAGTTTGTATCCGAATTATACTTTTTGATCCTTTAATCAGAGAGAATGTAGACTCCAAAACAAGATGACAAAATGCAGATGGAAACAGAAAAGAATCATTTCTCACCAAACTCTGACTGGATCTTGTGATAAAGCGCTGTATTTCCACTGAACGTACATGTTGAGCCCGTGATTCCCAAATTTCATTCAGTGCCTGCGTCAAAAGCACTCGAACTCGACAGTGAACAAACTACATTTCACATACTATATCTGACTTTTAAACCTTAAACATATTTTAAGTGAAATATGAGCTCAAAGTTTGTGAAAACACTACATTTAACTGCTAATAAAACCGAGCAAACAGATCAGAGCGGAGAATAATTGAGATCAATTAAATTTAGTGTAATATTTTGGTTTATTGTGACTGATGTTGGTTGCATATTTTACGTGTCTTTATCAAAAATAAAGAATATGAAACTTTCTTAAGACTCTATTTAAAGGAAAAATCTTACAGACTTTTTGTTTTGTTATTAGCCTTCAGACATGCTCTTAAGCACCTTTAATTTGCCTCATCTCATGTTTTGAAAGATTTTTTTTTTTTTTATTATGAAATAGTTTTTCTCAGCTGTCTCCGATGACACTTGCTGAGTGCATCCAGCCATTAGATGGCACGCAGCACTAAACACATTTTAGTGACGTTATCTCTTTAAGAGAATGTGCAACATGCTACTATCAAACTAGTAGGAGCAGTGAACGGAAGAAATGCTCAGAACGAGTCTGGTGATGATTTAAGGACTTAAAACAGCAGAAGGTTCTCAGCTTAGTGAGGTAGATGATCTGATCAAGCGTCCCAGATCGAGGGAGTTCAGCAGGAAGTGTTTTTGATATTCGGAGGGAGAGGACCTTCTAAACTAAACATTCCTCAAAACATTGTGAATGTAACTGAATGCTACTCCAGGTGTGTTTTTGATGATGGAACATTGTTAGAACAGGATTTAAAGCTCAAAAAAGTCACTGTAGCAGAATATGTGCTTTAATGAAAACGAACGAACAAAGGCTTTAACTAATATAGTTACAGCAACAGAAAATGTAGTCAAGCGAACATCTATCATGATTGGGGAATAACAGAGTCCACATGTTGAGCTAAAACAAAGCTAGCAAAGCACATCAGCTGTTTCCTGTTTATCAACGCACGGCACTCGCTTTGTCAAGACATAAAAATATGATATTTCCAGGTCATAATCATCTAACATTATCTAAAGCCAATGTGTTATATAGCAAGGTTAAAATGTGCCGTAGAGTCTTTGCAGAGAAGGGAAATGAATGCAGAACGAGCTGAGGAGAAACAGGAAGTAGTTTCCTTTACTTTAGCTTTAGCCTTGTTTCACCGACGCAAACTTGGAATTATTAAACGTCTTTTTGTGAATTGTTGAAATTGGCCTCAGGATTAAAAAGTATCAATCAGTCGTGTTTTTGTCGTTTTTTTAGTCATGTCTTATTTGCTTTTAGTCACATTTTCACTTTTAGTCATGTTTTTGTTGCTTTAAGTTGCTTTCTTTGCTGTTTTTGCTCATGTTTTTGCCACTTGTCACTTTCTTTTTGCAGTGGGCTAGTATAATAGTCGTTTTTTGTAATGTTGTAGTATTTTACTCACTTTTAGTTACATTTTTTGCCAGTGTTTTGGTCAGTTTTAGTCACATTTTGTTGTTTTTCAGTTGCATTTTAGTCGCTTTTAGCCACGTCTCACAGCTAAAAACATTAAATTACAAAACGTCTTTTTGTGAATCGCCAAAATCGGCCTCAGGATTATACAGTATAATTCAGATACAATATAGATTTTATTTATTGTTAAAACATTTGAGTGACATCAGGTAACAGACCCAACATTTGACAAAGCTGAAGAACTCCAAGAAACATGAATACTTTGCCTGGAATCTTTCAGAATCAGAAACGGTTTATTGCCGTTGTCAGTGATAAAAAATTCACAAACATAGGAACTTGCTTCGGCGTGAGGTGCAGCATAAAGCAATGAATGAAATATATAAAAAAGGCATGCATAAAATTAAGAATAAAATAGACTAAAATAGATAGACTAAGACTATATACAGAATGTACAGTTGGCAATTCTTAGTTCGGTATTTAGCTTTTCAGTTTCTTGAGCCATGGACAAGTTTAAAAGTGTTTTTTAAAGCAACACAGCACATCGCTTCATAATGAAATAATTTCCTAGAGTAAGTAAGTCTGAACATTTTTAAACAGTCACTGCACCAGTCCCAGCGTGGTCAGCAGTATCCTCCGCGCTGGACAGACGTTTCTATCTGAATATTGATCCGAGCTGGTTGTAATTTGAATGAAGCTTGTTGGATCAGACTCTTCTGGATCATCGCGGTCGGTCCATCACCTGAGCAGGAGTCCAGGGACCAGAGGGTGGTGACGGGCTGGAAGATTGAACCTGTCGATACCATCCATACATCTGAGTCAGGGGCCGTAAATCTGCTGCTCTGACACAGAAGGGCCCCTGGGAGCTGAGGGGCCAGAGACAGACGAGTGGAGACGGACGTGATGACAGATTTAACTAAAGAGCCAGTTGACAGCCGCTAACGATGTATGTACACGGCTAGCTCTATGGGTTTTTGTTGTTTTTTTTCTTTGCAAAGTTGTGGGTGGATAGAACTGACAACATTTTAAAGTGCGTGTGACAGGTTTTTATGATTTTCTAATTTTGACTTTATTCAGTGCGTTAATACTTTTTGTAAATACAAATTATAGTTTTACACCAATCAAGTCGCTATTTGTGGAGAAAAGTTGAAAAATCTGTTGACAATTATATACAGGAAGTAAATTAATCGATGACATCACGCTGGGGAGACGAAGGACATGCATAATTTACACAAAATAAACTACTTTTTTGACCCTTTAAACTTTGATTTAACAAAATAAAGGCGTTCACATGTGTTTTTCTTTGTCAAATGAACAAAATCTGTGACATTAGATGAGTTTTGGCCAGTGTACAGTGTGGTTGCTATGGTAATTTCCTAGTGTGATGTCATACTTTACAACCGGGAGTAAATTTTACAACCTAAAAAAACAACTAAACTAGGGTTAAAGTTGTAAAGATTTTAGTAGAAATTTGAATATATTTGTCTTAACTGCGTTTTAGTCAAATGTGTATTTCAACCTGTCATAGGCCCTTTAAAAACTGTACAAACGAGGTAACACTTTGTTTATTTATTCTGGATCCCTTATTATTACTGCAGCAATAATTATTCTCTCTGTTGACCACCACTTCTATGGTTGTTTTGTCTCGATGCTAATTTAATTTTTAAAGCATAATGAATAATGAAATAATGCAACAAACTAGTCACTTGTTTTTAGCTTTTAACCATATATTTTTTTTTTTTTTTTTTGATTGATTGTTCATGCCATTTACTTTCATTATCACAAATACAGAAATCAAACCAAGTGATACAAAACAAAGACAGCAAAATGATTACATGCATCATTGGCCTGAACAAAAGGAACAGGAAGAAGATACATCTTATAAACCCTGTACCTTTCTCAAATAGATTAAAATAAAATTTCAATTATTCTCATTCTAACCCCTCCCCGACCAAGTCACCGACTGACCGTGTGGATGTCAGCCATTTTCTGTAATGGTTCACATTTCATTAACTTAATTACTTTACTTATTTACATAGTACATCATTATTTTCTCCTTGTACATATTTAACATTGTTCCGTCATCAAAAACATACTTGGAGTCACATTTAGCTTCATTCCGGCTAGTTTGGTGAATCCTGGTTAGACAGTCGAAAACACTTCCTGCTGAAATCCCTGGATGTGACGTTTTTGTGATAATTAACGTCACTTATTTGAGAATCTTCTGCTGTTTTTAAGTCCTTAAATAATCCCCAGGCTCGTTCTGAGTATTTTGCCGTCTATACACAATCTCTACAACTGCTAGGCTACATTAGCTTCTGCCGTCCCTTGAGTAATAACACATTTAATTAACTGCAACTTGTAGATGGCGCCTACACTCAGTAAGTGCCATGGGAAACAGCGGAGACACAGATGTTCATTTTGTTTTAATAAACTTTTTTGTTCTAAAACATGAGATGCTAAACATATGGTGCTCAGAAGCATGTTTAAAGGCTAATAACGCTATAAAGAGATAACAACCTCTCAGCAAGGAGATCGTGGGTTCGAATCCCGGACCACCCCAACATCACACGATCTCTCTGGGTGGAGTCTGCATGTCCTCCCCGTGTTACCGTGGGTTCTCTCCGGGTTCTCTGGCTCCTCCCACCGTCCAAAGACATGACTGTGTAGGTTAATTGAGAACTCTAAATTGCCCGTAGTGTGTGAATGTGAGAGTGAATGGTTGTCTGTCCTTGTCTCTGTCTCTGTGTTTGCTGTGATGAGTTGGCCACTGTCCAGGGTGTACCCCGCCTAAGGCCCAAAGTCACTGGGATAGGCTCCAGTCACCCGCGACCCCTAACGGGAATAAGCGGGAGAAAATGAATGAATGAAAATGAAAAAGAATGCATAACATTTGTCCTTTAAAGGAAGTTATTAGCATTCTTCTCTCTATTGAGTTTTCAGTGTCAAAAAATAATGTTTATAAAATACATGTCGTTTATAGTCTAATGAGGTTAATTTGGTCTTCTGTTAAGTTCTTTGACGTTAGTTATTTGTTGTTGTTGTAGTTTTTTTATTCCTTGCTTTTATTTTAATCTCATTTCATGTATTTGAATTTCCCTTTTTAGGACTAACATTAAATTGAGCCTTAATTCCTTTCTAAATTGTTCTTTTCTCTCTGTTTATTGCTTGTTAATTGCTTATGTTATTCTGTTTATTGCTTGTTATTCACTTTTGCTTGTTTATAAAATTGACTACACAAATAAAAATTGGACTTAAAAACCATCTGACTGTGTCCTAACTCAGATGGACAAGTGGTCCTCGTCCACAGAGCAGAGAGTGGGACACGTCCCGGAGCAAAGAGACAAACTCTACTGTGTGTTTCTCAGCCGTCGCCTCTCATGTGTTCTGAACTCATGTCCGTGTGCCGTGATGTGTTTTGAAGGCTGTTGAAATGCGCTGAAGGTGATCGTGAAGACGTGGAGCAGCTCAGAGGAGAAGCCTGAGGAGGAGCGATCTGAGCGGAGACGACCCGGACACGAGCGCTCAAACCAGGCGCACGAGGAGGCACGGGGCACGACAGCCCGGCCCCATGACGCTCATGTGGGTCGTGTTACATTAAAGCTGTGTCTGAAAGTTGTAATATGGTATGGTCAGGTTTAACATTTGTGGATTTTCCTTTTTGATATCCCTTATTTATTTTATTTATTTAACAGGACCACGTACAATGACATTATGCTCGGGGGCAAAGATGATTGCACCAGATTATAGCTATGCACGCTCATTTCCATGTGCAGTCCTGGATCAGGGACGGGAGGAGGACAACGTGCATTATTTACAGAGCAACAGTTTTCATACAGTCTCTGACACTCGATCATTCACTCACACCTCATCGTCATCAATATTATCTTAACATCGACGTTCATTGCAGACACCAGCACCTTAGAGTTAAGATTACAATATTAGAATTACAATTTACGCCTAGTAAAGCTAATACACTTTTAAATAAGTTTATAAAAGGAGCTAAGACAAGACTATTCTATACTAATTACATAAAACCACATATACATATTTGGAGTAATAGTGTGCAAGTTTGTGGTCAGCGTGTGCATCTCTGGTTCTCAATAAACCACTTCTGTACCTCTGGAGAAGGTACAGACGTTACTTTCATTTATGAGCTCAGTGGCAGCTCATTCCACTGTTTGGTCCCTGGTATGAGAAGGACGATTGGGCGAGGCTTGTTTTACACTTATGAAGACGCCATGTAGTCGATGGAGAAGAACGAGGTGCACCCTGTAACTTTGGAATAACGTTGTCGCTAATGTAAAATTCAGTGCAATCTGTCCAAGGTGTGAATACACTGGTTGTCTTTTTAAAACTGTTTGTTTACGTGAATTTTTTGTACATATTCGTTCTTTTAAAATGTGCCGTGAGTCTGGAAAAAAGTTGAAAAAATTAACATTTCTGTAAGGAGGGTCCAGCTGCCATGTCTCTATGAAGATGTTGTTGTTTGGTCTGGAATGTTCACAGTATGGAATTAAACTTATTCTTCAGCATGGAGACAAGCAGGTGACGTGATCAAGCCAAGTTAAAGGACAGGGTTCTTATTTATAAATCTAAAGCGTACGTACAAAAATGTTGTGTATGTGACTTTCAATGCTGAGTTTGTGATCTATGAAAGACAACTGGACGAGGAAATGAACAGTCCAAAAAGTCAAAACTTTAGGCATTTGTGTTTTGTCCGTACGTACAATTTTAGTAAGAATTCCAAATGAAGTTTTATAAATGAGACGCTTCACCTGTGGAGAAGCGAGCCCACTCACAGTAAGAATGCATGTTTTTTACATTTAAGTTTAGCGATAAAAACAACTGATAAATGCAGTACAGAAATGTTTAATGCCACGCTGCAAATATCCAGGTGAAGCAAAAACATCTCCATGGACACGAGCAGGTTATGACCCCCACTAGAAAAGTAACATAGTGTAAGTAACTGGACACTGTTTTAGATTTCAATGCAAAAGTCATTTTCAATCTGAATGCACTGGTTGAAGGATCTGGCATTCATTCTGGCCTGAGTTAGATTGGTCCTGCTCTGAGGGAAGATGACAAATGACATCCGGGTGGCAGTCAAAACATCTCGTTTTCTCAATTTCAAAAACTGATGACTATCCTTGAAACTTTTTCTGCCACGGCACTTGCTTTGTCAAGACATAAAAATATGATATTTCCGGGTCATAATCGTCTAACATTATCCAAAGCCAATGTGTCACATAAAGAGAGGTTAAAATGTGCTGTAGAGTCTTTGCAGAGAAGGGAAATGAATGCAGAAAGAGCTGAGGAGAAACAGGAAGTAGTTTCCTTTACTTTAGCTTTAGCCTTGTTTCACCGACGCAAACTTGGAATTATTAAACGTCTTTTTGTGAATCGCTGAAATTGGCCTCAAGATTAAAAAGTGTCATTCAGTCGTGTTTTTGTCGTTTTTTAGTCATGTTTGATTTGCTTTTAGTCACATTTTCACTTTTAGTAATACAAAAGCATCTCCATGGACACGAGCAGGTTATGACCCCCACTAGAAAAGTAACACAGTGTAAGTAACTGGACACTGTTTTAGACTTCAATGTGAAAGTCATTTTCAATCTGAAGGCACTGGTTGAAGGATCTGGCATTCATTCTGGCCTGAGTTAGATCAGTCCTGCTCTGAGGGAAGATGACAAATGACATCCGGGTGGCAGTCAAACGTCTCAATTTCTCAATTTCAAAAACTGATGACTATCCTTGAAACTTTTTCTGCCTCAGTGTAGCTTTAAGTCGCCGCAATATGAGAGTGAAATATCTCAAATCAAATCAATTTATTTTTATAATGCCCAAAATCACAACAACAGTCGCCTCGATGGGCCACAGGTAAAAGCAGTTCAGATAACTGTCCCAGAATGCCCCTGTCCTTTGACCCTCCTTCAGGAAAAACTACAAAAAACCCCACAGGAAAAAGTAGAAACCTCGGGGAGAACCACAGTGAAGGAGAGATCCTACTCCCACGGACGGACAGGCTGCAGATGAACTAGGACTGACGCATCCACTTGGACTGTGGAGCCACAACCACTCAAGAGGGAGTTCGTCCAGGCAGACGAGGTATGGCTCATCCAGGGTTGAGGGATTTTCCTCCAGGCGGGTGGCACAAGCTCAAATTTGAAAGCCACTAAAACCCTGATTAAAACAACAACATCTGAGTTCATAACCTATTCTTCTGGCAAATGTTTTGTGTACTTTTACTATTATAATGCTGACTTTTCTCCACTTTGCTGTTAAAACTTTAAAATTACTTTGCATCAAATAGAATTAAGCAACAGTTAAGATAATTTTACACCATTAGACTTGAGGCAACAATGAGCGTTTGCCTTTGATGGTACAATCAGGCAGCTCCAACCACTGCATACAGTCCTATAGGGTTAAACACTTCAGTTTGCCTATGACTGTAGTGAGTGATTGGCGTTGGTTTGGCAGCCTCACTTCTGTCAGTCTGCCCCAGGACAGATAAACCTTATCCCGGGCCCCTGTGCTGGAGCTTGACCCTTGTAAACGAGCGCACGGCCCTGGTCTGACGCAGAGAGCAGCAGCGGCAGGTCTGATTCAGCACTTCGAGCACACGGACGACAGTAACTCACTGCCGCTGACTGCTCGGTAATTGTATGGATCTGAGCTGATCAATCCAATGTATTACTGCGAGAGGACGACAGGAGAGGAGGGGGAGGTTAAGATGGGACGTCCCGCGGGAGCCGAGGGGAACGTCTTATCAGGAGAGCCAGCATAATATACGAGTGTGGCTGATGCTGCAGAGGAGGACCACAACGCCGTCTATTTACTGGAGTCGAAGCAGGACGGACACAATCTTGTTTACTGTGTGTTGCATCTAATATATCAAATGCAATTACTTAGAAAAACGCTTGTACTAAAATATACAAAACATGACAAGACACAAAATGTGATTTGCATTAAACTTGAAGTGGCGCCACCCGCATGTCTCCATGGAAATTGGAACACTTAATACCATATTGTGGAACAAGCAAAGCAATCTCACATCCATGGAGATTAGCAGGTTGATAAATTAGAGTTTAAGCCCAAAAAGCATGGATGTATTAAATGAACTGGATAAGGTACGCCCCCTCTGTCTGTGGTCCCAGATTGATTTGTGGTCGTGTGAGGTACTGCAGCCTCTTGGAACCAGCCTTTTTCTATAATTGCACATTATAATTGCAGACAGGACTGAATTATTATCGGTATTTAAATAAAATAGAAAGAAATGTTCTTTTCTACCGTTTCTAAAATCACCGAAATTACCATTTTTATATGAAGTGGGGGATTGTCGTCACGTGGCGCCCTAAAGCAAAGATGGCCGCCTCCGTATCAGGAAGTAAAACAAAGATGGCCGCCTCCGTATCAGGAAGTAAAACAAAGATGGCCGCCTCCGTATCAGGAAGTAAAACAAAGATGGCCGCCTCCGTATCAGGAAGTAAATGCGGAAGTAAGACACTTTTTTGGGGTCATGCGCCAATGAGCTCACGCCACAGGGATAAACAGGGCGCCATTTTGGATTCATCTTCCAGGTTTTATTATAGTTCTATGCCAAAAAGCCAATCACAGATACAGTCTGCCACGTGTTATTTCAGGGGTGCGTGGTCTGCCATGGGGAAACTCTGTTGATTTGGACATGCAACTTTTCTCTAATAATTTCCTGGTAAATCATGTCTATTTTAACCACAACTAATTCAAATCAAGTCACGACTGGGGTTTAAAGGGCCTGTACCTTATTTTGAACCGTGAGACATCTGATCAGATGGTCAGAACGACTAGGTCAACAGCAAAGTGCCAATGTACCATACCAAAACGGAAAACATCACTCGGGCAATCTACATTTTCATTTAAAACAATCTCAGAATGGAATAAACTTCCAACTGAGCTAAAATTATCCAAAGACCTAAAAAAATGTAGTCTGCAAATAAAACAACATTTTCTTAAAGGGCAGACCTGTCAGCATCACAGTTAGACACAAGATACAGGGGAGGTTTAGGAAGAGACAAGTTTAATTATTTTTTACTAACCATTGAAATGTATTAACACTGTACATATCATGAATTGCATTGTCTTATGCTCTGTGTTCATTGTTTTTGTTATTGTGTGTTTCAGGGACTGCAGATGGAAATTAGCTCGGAGCTAAAGTCTGGTACAAAGCATCTTTTCATATTCCTGTGATTAATGCTCTTGTACACTCTCCCTGTCATATAAATCAAATAAATAGACTGGAGCATGTTTTTGTTTGAACAGTTAGCCCCGCCCACAGAGTCCTTCCTTTCACTCAGTATCGCACCATGAATCAGAAAGGACTGTCTGGAGTAGACTTATGCAGTTTTTTCTATATAGTTCCTCTAGCTCTCCTTAAAATGAAAATTTCAGCACTATTAAAATAAATGAATAAATAAAAATCAGGTACAGACCCTTTAACAAATGTTATTGACCTGGAATTTCTTCAGAAAAGTAAGCAGGTTGTTGAAGTTGTTAAAGTACAGCAGACCGCGCTAGTTTCGCAGTAGCATTAAGCCTGCGTTCGCATTCTGAGACAAACATTTGGGCGGTTTAACCACTTTACTCCTTTCCTTGTCTTTGTGTCTGTATTTGGTGCAATATATACCTCCCACACCCGGCCTTTGCTTGTGTAGTTGGGCTGAAAGAGCAGCTCTCACACACTGAATTCACAGTTTCCCCCACAGAGATTTATTTGTGGGCATGTCCTCAGGTCCTGACATTACTATTCCCTGCATGCCTGGGCCCAGTGCCACCTGTGCCTGCCCCGTGATAGATGTGTTTACATGTGTTAGTGTTCAATATATGTATATTCAGTGCCAGAAGCGCTTGCCCCGACACAGACACAGGCCCATCTCTCTCTCGTTCTTTTTCCTTGGCTCTTCCGCTGCGTACATCAGCCTAAACGAGCTTCACGTTGTATATTTGGCCACTTTATTTACTAAGGAGTTTCAGTCTTTACAGCTAAAGAATCCATGGCAGTGACTGAGCTTGATGCTCTGAGGTAACTGTCACTTATCCGCTAAGTGTTTGAGCAGCATAAGAGCAAACATGCTGAGAGGCGTCTGGCTGCAGACCTTAATCCTGAGTCGCCTCTCCGCAGACCTTAACCAGGAGGCGCCCACGTGATCTGCCTTAACCCAGAGGTCCCTACCAGAGCCCGGATGTGTCAAAAATAACCCATATCAACACGCACGGCACCTTATCTTTTTAATTCAATCATTCCTCTTCTTGTTAATTTATAACTAGGTAGAAATTAAATTAAATATTATGCTATCCGCTGATTAATCTTAACAAAATTAGAATTTGTATCGTGCTCTAAAGTGTTTATTTAAATATTACAGCACCACACGCTCTTTACGTTATCGCTTCTAATTGAATGTGTTTCAATCAAACTTGTGTTTTTAAATATAGTGTAAATGGCATTGAAGTGGAGTTTTAAGTAACAGGTTATGAACAAATAGGGATGAAGTTTACTGTTAATCGCAAATTTAATGTGAATTTGTAGCTGTAGATCCATCGTCAATAAAGATGAGACTGGAATCTGACAATGAAGAACACGGGGAGGAGCTGGAGCTTTTTAAAATCTTATTTGTTTGTGTGGAAGACGTGGATATTTTATGAAGAAGTGGTGGATGGGAGGGGCTTTGTTTTTTGTGAATGTAATGTAGATGAATGAGTAATGCATGTAATTTTTCAAGTTTTACATTTTTTCAATACTGTTTTTTTTAATTTTCTGATTTTAATGTTCAATATTGTGATTTGACATACAAGTTTGTTGAGCCAAAACCAAAGAAATAAAGAGATGGTTAATCATTTGTGGATCAGAAGAGATTTACTGTAAATAAAAGAAATATCTGTGGTTACAGAGGCCCAGCATCTGAAATTATGACAACGCCACCTGTATTTTAATTTCTTCATAACAATTTGCTTTAAAATGCTTTAAAACTCAACAAAAACGATGGCTGAAAACAAACCAGTCATGTGACCATTAGACTCATTAGACCCATTAGACAACTTTTCCTTGTATTTGTGTTGCATGTTGTAATTTTTTATGTATTTGCCTGCCTAGGGACTACGGATGAAAATTAGCTTTGTAGCTATAATCCGGCATATTTACATCTGTTTTATGATGATGTTCATTAATGTGCATTGTCCTTATCAAATAAATAAATAAAATAAAAATAAAAAAATGTTCAACATACAGTCCTATCAATATTTCCATAAACTGCTTCTTTCATTCAGTTTGAATTTTTTCTGATTGTTTTTAAACATATTTTTACTAACCTCTTACTTAGGTTAGTAAAAAGTAATGTAAGCAACGGCGGTAAGTAACCTTGTTTTTATTTTTTGTCCGCGCAATGTGTTTTTCCGGACTTGTGGGTAAAGGCGCCTCCTGGTTAAGGTCTGCGGGGCTGGCGGCTCTGGGTTAAGGTCTTCAGCCAGACACTCTTGAACATGCTAACCTCAGCTCTGAAACCTGAACCCAAACCTGGCCTCACCCGACGACAGAGCTGGAAAGTCTGGGTTCAAGCTTAAAGGTCCCATATTCTGCTTTTTTCCCCTTTACACAGTCTATTCTAAGGGCTTTGTTGATAAATGTTTGCGTTGTGTAATATCCATAACATAACAGTTTCCAAAAAACACCCAAAAAACACACGGCTCACTCTGAGATCTTAGCATTAGCTGTTTTTATTCTGCGGCTGCGCGCTTCCTGGAGGCGTGGCTTAAACACCGCGTCATCCTGGTGAAGCGCGTCATCTTAGTGAGGAGCCCCCGTCTGCTGCTCAGCCGAGGGGGATGGAAAAGACAGTTCTCTAGCGTAAACATGCGGGAATCAATCAAAAAACCACTTTGGGCACAACATACGAGGCCCAAATAGCACTGTAGGAAGGTTAAAACCTCTGAAAAGTCCATTTTGCATGTTATGGGACCTTTAAGCCAAGAATCCGAACTTTACGCCATAAAGATTTCACGTTTTTGTTCACGGCTAAACAGAATCCGATGCATGTTATTGACTCGTTTCCTCCGAGGCGCTGGCTGTAAACGTCCCTGAGGAAGACTTTGGTGAGTGACTGTTTTTCTAAATGAGTAGATGTCTCTGCTGGTTTATCTGCTCCTGTCTCGTCGTTAGGCAGATGGGTCTAAGCCTCTAATCGCCCGCGCTCAGATGAAGACAAAGCAATCACTACATTATGTACTCTCAAGATGGCCGCTGTCCAGGCTTTTGTTTATCCAGGGGACTAATTATATAGAAACACACTCCCAATGGGCCGAGTATTGATAAACTAACAGCAGCGGATCTGAAAATGTTCTGCTGCTGAACTCGTCTCTTTACAGCCACATTTCACCGTAGCACGCAGTGGACACCATTGTCTGTGCGCTCAAGCCTCCACTGCAGGACAATACGGGATTATTCAGACATGTAAAAGTCAGACAAAACACAACTCGATGCTGAAGAATCATTCTAACATAATGCTCATGTAATACCTGCAATTATTTTCATTGCTTTGGTATTATTCTGTTGCTTACTTTTGACAATGACTAGACTTTATGAATCTTATCCCTGTCTCACTATTAGACCAATGACCATCACTTTGATCGACTTTGAACATTATTCCCAAGAAAAAAAAAGCCTGGTGGTGGTGGTGGAATGTCTGACTCTAAACCTCTAGTGCAGTGTTTTTCAACCTTTTCTGAGTCACGTTTCACTAATTACGTTTGAAAGATACTATGGAACACCAACAACTATCAAAACATTACCAGATGAGATTATTTTGTAAAAAAAAACAAAAACAAAGTATGGTACATAATGTGGCAGAAAAATGTCTGTGCCCTTGTCTAGTTCTTTAAATTTGACAATACTGATGGCTTTGCACTTTTGTTTGATGCAGAAGTTGCTCACGGCACTCCAAAATGTCAAATTAGTCAATAACATTCAAAGCACATCTGACAAAACTTCAAGGCACACTAGTGTTCCCCGGCACACTGGTTGAAAATCAAGGCTCTAGATCAGGCATGTCCAAACTCAGGCCCGGGGGCCAAATGCGGCCCTCAGACCAATTTTTCTTGGCCCTTAGTCTTCCTGGTGAACTGGCCCACATTGTCCTGATAAGTACTATTTACAGCACATTTCAGATTTTCTACAATTCCAACCTAAATAACTAACATTTTGGTGCAACACAGACCTGATATTAAGGCACTGAGACTGAATGTAGATGTGGTGGTGCTTAAAACATCAGATAAATGCAGCTTTTTAAACGTTTCGCGATTGATTTGTGGCCCTCCGCTTGGTCTATATTTCAATATGTGGCCCTCGATGGAAAAAGTTTGGACACCCTTGCTCTAGTGGGTTGAAAGCAGCAGAAAAGTCCCTATAAATTTTCAATGGCAACTACATCCCTGACCTTTTTTCATAGAACAATTAACTTATTTTAACAATGAAACATGTTTAATGGGTGATATGACCCTGCACACCACAGTGACATCAGTCCTTTATGCCAGTGTTTTTCAACCTTTTTTCAGTTGCGGCACGCTTTTTGGGTTGAAATGGTACCACGGCACACCAACTACAATTAAAACATGACCAAACCAGACCATTTAGTTAAAGAAAATGTAGTAAATACTGTCTGTGCCACTGTCTGGTTCTTTAAATTTGTCAATAGTGATAGTTTTGCGTTAGTTTTTGGTGCAGAAGTTGCTCAGGACACTCCAAAATGAAAAATGAGTCAATTCTATCCACAACTGTCAATACGTAAACTTAAGTTGGACATGTCTTCAAGGCACACCTGGAAAAACCTCAAGGCACACTAGTGTTCCCTGGCACACTGGTTGAAAATCAAGGCTTTATGCTGCTCAACGGTCACAATTCAGCTTGGTTCTGTGATGGTTTATGTTCTGTTTGACACGTCACCAAACTATAATTTGTTTTGTGTCTCAAAGAGTCAAGTGTGTTAAGACGTGAAAGATCTTTATTAGTTTGAGATAAAAGCTCCTGAGACACAAATATAACATCAGGTGACGTTTAAACCCGTTTATCAGTTGTCATTAATTGTACCCCTCCTTCTGCTTGTCTTATTTTACATAGCGCTAGATCTAAACAGCAACTTCTCCGCAGAATCCTAAGCAGTTGTATCGGAGCAGGTTCGTCCCTAAATGCGCTGTCCCCGGGGAGAGCGTGTGAAGACAAACGCGCTCGTTTCTCTGTCTGCTGCACGCCACGCTCAATCGCTTCACTGTTAAACACATGTTAAACTACATTTTTCATAGCTTCTCCGGCGTGTTCTGCGGTGACTAAGGGTGAGCACACTCAGGAGCGTCAGTTCTGCCCGTCTAAAACACGCTAAATCTGCCGTTTCACTCACCAGCGCGTGTGGAAGTCTGTCTCTGCTGCACAGATCACACGGAGAGGAGCAAAGGCCCGTCAGATACAGAGACGTCTGTACATTTCTGTTACAAGGTGTAGCCTCTTCTGTTTATTTAGGGAGTCAAACATCCTGGAAATGCCGTGTGTTTATCACTCATAGGAGACACGCATTGTGCAGATCTAAGCAGAGCAAAAGAAACTTAGCAGGTGTCACTGAATATTAACTTGTCTGATATTTTGTTTTTTGTAGCAAGCGTATGTAACTCACTTGTGGATAAGAATTAGATCCGAAAAGAGCTCATATGTTATACCTCGGGAGTGCCACAATGAAAGTACAGGGTACACCATTTAAATTGAACTAGGTTTTATGCAATTCTTTTAGTCCATAACATAAAATATAATACAAATGAATTGATAACACTACAAAAAATTGTAACGCTTTAGATTAAGGTTTCTTAGTTAACTATTTATAAGATGTTAATAAGCACTAATAGTTTGTTTCTGCACTTATAACGCCTCATACATGTTTATAATCCATCAGACAAAACATGTTTGAGTGAATAAACCACATGTACAGAGCATCAATGAGCAAATATTACATTATTTTCAATTATCACGCTAATAAATGCTTGTAAATGCCTTAGAAGTGCTCATAAACACATAACAAGCGCTTATTAACCTTAATCTAAAGCATTACCAAATATATATATATATATATACATATATATAAATATATATATATATATATATATATATATATATATATATATATATATATATATATATATATATATATATATATATTTATTTATTTATTTACACCTGGGTTACACGTACATAAAGGAATACAATATAAAGAGTAAATATAACATGCAATCTGGATTATTTCACGTATATTTAGACAACTTTGTGAGTGAGATGTATTCACCTTGACATGTTTGGGCTGCTATCAGCGAGCCTCTTCAGATCTGTCACCGGTCTGTGCGGTGTCGTGTCACTTATCAGCTGAGGTTACTTCCTGAGACGTGTTCAGCCTGATGGACCTGGCAGGTCGCTCAGACTGACCACGCCTCCTCAGACTGACCACGCCTCCTCAGACTGACCCCGCCTCCTGCCGCCCGGTGGTCTCTGGAGAAGGGCGTCCCATGTATGTGATGAAAGGGAAGCTCCTTCATCACAGTTGATGTCTGTGCTGCGCTTCCTGATTTCAATGGCCTCCTTAATCCAGCGTTTGAACTTGTTGGTTTCAGCTCCTTTGACACGAGCCCCGTCCCAGTCCATGATGTGATTGTTCCTTTTACAGTGGTCTGATATTGCAGATTTAAGTTTTCCTGCTCTGAGTGTTCCTTCTTTGTCTTCGTGGGTCTTCCTTTTGTTTCTTTCTTACTTTCAGTTTGGTTTTCTTTCTTTCTGATGTTAAATGTCCGTCCCGTTTATGGTATCTCGTAAATGGCGTTTATTTTCTTGAGGGATTTGATCTTTTGGGTGAACTAGGGTTTTATGTGTGGTTTGACTACAGTGTTGAGTTGTGTTGTGTGTGTGTCAGTCTGAGCGACCTGCCAACTAAAAACAAGATGAACGTTACCAAAGCAACTCTTCTCTTCTCCATGGTGCGCTAGAAGTTTAAATGCTTCAGTCTCACACATTTGCCCCAGGTCACCCTTGAAAAAGAGGTTTCAATCTCAATGGGTTCTTACCTGGTTAAATAAAGGTTAATAAAAATAAATAAAACATTTGCTGTTTTGGACATATTTGAGGTTTCTCGTGATTTGATAATTTTATGTTGTAGCTTAAGTCTTTGTGCATCACTCAATCTGTGACGTATTGACCATTTAGTTGTAGGATTAGTGCAAATAATATTTCATATGTGTGTCATGTAATGTGGGAGCGGCAAATGGGGGTACAAAGGTGAGCTCTTTAGTGTTCTTGACGTGGTTACAGTGAAGGAAACCTTCGCCAAATAAAAGAGAAAAAGAGAGACTTGGTGGCTGATGCCCGATGTCCAAAACTTTGTATGCTTTTGTTGCATTTCATTTTAGCCTCTATTATAGCTAAGATACACGAATATAGAAATCCATCCATCCATCCATCCATCCATCTTCTTCCGCTTATCCGGGGCCGGGTCGCGGGGGCAGCAGTCTAAGCAGGGACTCCCATACTTCCTTCCTTCCCCCGCCTTCGACTGCCGCCCAGATCTCTCCGCACCGGCCCCTTACAGATCCTCCCGCAGGTGGTGGAGGGAGGACGGCCCCACGCCGCTCGTTCGGGCTGAGTCCGGCCACCAGGCGCTCGACGCCCACCCCAGGCCGGCTCCAGGGTGGGGCCCCGGTAACGTCAATCCGGGCAACGTAACTGGCCTCGATATTTCACAATTCATGAGGGGAATATAAAAATGTAACCTATAAATTGGAGAGAGTAGTCACATAAAACTGTCCCCACCACCGAAGGTCAGCAGTTTTGACACCCACTTGACAGTTCATTTGAGTCCAGTATGCAAATCTACTTTTTCCATCGATCAAAGTTCAAACTAAGCATTTATTTTCCTGTTTTATCTTTGCATTAGACAGCCTCTGCACTCAACTTATAATAATAATAATGCATTTTACATGAGTCCTGATGGCCCTTCGTCCTCAGGTGAATGAAAATGGCCTCTAATGCGACAGACGCAGTCCACAAAGAGAAAGTTTAAAAGCGCCAACGTCAAACCGGGACGGATTTTGTGTTTGTTGTTTTTGCAAAGTGCAGTCATTTTCATTTTTCCAATCGAGACGTGCTTTTAAACAATTTACAAAGCTTTTACAGTCAGCGTGATCCGTTTAGTGCAGGAGAAATATGGACGCAGAGTTTGGATTCCTCATTACCAGAAACACATTCAGGACTTTTGGCTCTGCACTGCCAAACAGTTCACTTATTTTACATTACCGACTGCATCTGCAAACAAAGAGGAGACAAGGCAAGACGGAGGGACTTAATATACATTTATGTGGCAGACCATAAGTAATATATGTACTCAGTGTGACCTTCAGGGGGCAGATGTATCACCCTTGTGTGTTATTTTACATGATGGCAACAATAACTTGCAAGCATATTCGTTGTTGACTGAGTTACATTTCAAGTCATGGAGATTTTTTATTTACACAGCAGGATAAAACGTTTGTGAGTTCATTGTTGTAATACGTTCAGTCCCTTTGTTTTATGAGTTTTGTTCACATTGTACAATCCACAAATGTTGAACCAGTGCATTATTTGTTAGAGAAAATCTGCAATATTAATCTGGTGCCTCAAAGTCCTTTCAACTGACAACAATCGCACTTTGGAATTGAATAATGGCACCACTCTCTGAGGCTATTATAATAAATCATTTCACTTTTGTTTATCTACGCAGACGGAGAGGATGTTGAACTTTGTATCTGTATCAGTTTTTGTTTCATGTAGATCGGCCCAGTAATAACAGAGATATTTTATTAACCTTTATTTAACCAGGTAAAAGACCCATTGAATTTGAAACCTTGTTAAAAACATTTGCACCTCCACAATAAACAAGTCATTTAAAAAAGATTAAAACAGAACTCCTCTTAAAAGCACAGACAATCATAAGATTCTTACTCTCACTCACACAACCTCAGTTCAGACTAAAGAGAGTTCCAGGCTGTGGGAGCAGCATACCAGTCCCTCAGACAGTTCAAACCTGATGGAAAGATGGCGGTAAATGTGACGTAAACGCAGCATAGTGACATTAAACTCTGCACAAGAGCCGCAGATAGTGACCTTCAACTCTGCACAAAGGCCGCAGATAGTGACCTTCAACTCTGCACAAGGGCCGCAGATAGTGACCTTCAACTCTGCACAAGGGCCGCAGATAGTGACCTTCAACTCTGCACAAGGGCCTCAGATAGTGACCTTCAACTCTGCACAAGGGCCTCAGATAGTGACCTTCAACTCTGCACAAGGGCCGCAGATAGTGACCCTCGACTCTCTGAACAAGGGCCGCAGATAGTGACCTTCAACTCTCTGAACAAGGGCTGCAGATAGTGACCTTCAATTCTCTGCACAGGGGCCACAGATAGTGACCTTCAACTCTCTGCACAGGGGCCGCAGATAGTGACCTTCAACTCTGCACAAAGGCCGCAGATAGTGACCTTCAACTCTGCACAAGGGCCACAGATAGTGACCTTCAACTCTGCACAAGGGCCGCAGATAGTGACCTTCAACTCTGCACAAGGGCCGCAGATAGTGACCTTCAACTCTCTGCACAAGGGCCGCAGATAGTGACCTTCAACTCTGCACAAGGGCCGCAGATAGTGACCTTCAACTTTGCACAAGGGCCGCAGATAGTGACCTTCAACTCTCTGCACAAGGGCCGCAGATAGTGACCTTCAACTCTGCACAAGGGCCGCAGATAGTGACCTTCAACTCTGCACAAGGGCCGCAGATAGTGACCTTCAACTCTCTGCACAAGGGCCGCAGATAGTGACCTTCAACTCTGCACAAGGGCCGCAGATAGTGACCTTCAACTCTGCACAAGGGCCTCAGATAGTGACCCTCAACTCTGCACAAGGGCCGCAGATAGTGACCTTCAACTCTGCACAAGGGCCGCAGATAGTGACCTTCAACTCTGCACAAGGGCCTCAGATAGTGACCTTCAACTCTGCACAAGGGCCACAGATAGTGACCTTTAACTGCACAAGGGCCGCAGATAGTGACCTTCAACTCTCTGCACAAGGGCCGCAGATAGTGACCTTCAACTCTGCACAAGGGCCGCAGATAGTGACCTTCAACTCTGCACAAGGGCCACAGATAGTGACCCTCAACTTTCTGCACAAGGGCCGCAGATAGTGACCTTCAACTCTGCACAAGGGCCACAGATAGTGACCTTTAACTGCACAAGGGCCGCAGATAGTGACCTTCAACTCTCTGAACAAGGGCCACAGATAGGATGGCGCACAACCACAAATATAGATGGATGGATGGACGGATGCTATTGGGGATAAACAGTACTTAATGAATGAAGTCATTACCGTTGCATTAACATAAAGAACATCTCTATAGTCCAACAAAGGTAAAAAGGTGGCAGATATCAGGTGTTTGCGAGCTTGGAGAGTAAAACAGGATTTGTTTCGATGGTAAAAACCAAGCTTTATCCTCAGTTTTCAAACCAAATTTTGCAAGTCAACTTTAAAGAGAGCTCAATTGGCCTCAACAACAATTAGTTCCATCATAAATGGCTGTCTTTCTTACAGTACTAGATTGGACATATGCATCAGTAACACAGGAGACTGTAAGTGTATGAGGTCAGAGGTCAAGTATCAAGAGAAATGTTGATGTTAACTGACGGCGAGCACGAACAGCAAATATAAATCAATCCTCAAAGTGGCAGAGCTCGCCTGCAGGTGAAACTGTCACATCAAGTAAGAGTGTTGCTCAAGCACCACATCGAAATGAGACTGAACTTTATGAACTAGACCTGGACTAGAATAGGACTGGGACCGGGTCAAACCAAGTCCAAATAAGGACGAAACTGGGTTTAAACCAAGACAAAACCCTGACAAATGTTAACACACCCTAAATCAAACATATTTCCATTAAAAATTCAAGACATCTTTTTTCTGATGATTTTTATCTGTTTTTTTTTTCTATTCAATCATTCAATTTCTCCCGCTTCTCCCGCGGGTGACTGGAGCCTATCACACTGACTTTGGGCTGTATCTGCCAAATATAATTCCGGATTATCTCAAAAGGGGCTACAGTAATCCATTATTGGAAGTAACTAAATACATGCACCAAAAATACATATCCAGAATGCTTAATCTTTAATTTGGTAGAAGAAGACTCAAGTAACTTTCCTAAAATCTAAGGAATACATTGTGATATTTTGGCTTCAAACCGCACAGTATTAGTGAGAAAAATGGAAAACACTCTTAGCACTCTTAGCTCTTAGCATTGAAAGCAGCTTGCATTATTTTTATTTAGTTTTGTGTATGTCAGTTAGTTCATAGTTTAGTTTTTATTTGGTTTATTTGAGTGTAGTGCAGTGAGTATGAGCACATGAATGTAATAGAACAGGGGTTCCCAAACTTTTTGTGCCGGGACCCCCAAAATAGCCATGCAACTGACCCGGGACCCCAAAGCGAAATGAAAATGATAAATTTAAGTGTCAAAGCATGTTAAATCAGGTCTAATATTGGCTATTTGAATAATTTATTGTCTTATTGGACCCTATTTCACAAAAAATACAGTTTTTAATAAAAAAATAGAGCAAATACAATGTCATATTAATTCAAATTAGATCTTGAAGTCATTTCGCGACCCCCAGCTCACTCCTCGCAACCCCTACTTTGGGAACGACTGTAATAGAATCCACTCAACACCTGTTTTTTAAGGTCCTTGTGTGTGATGTATTGTCTTCTGTAAACTCAGAAAGAAGACCTTACTTGTTTCCCATGAGTTTGGTCCATTCCTCCTTCAGGCGACAACAAACATGATTTACTCTCCTCAGTCTCTATGTCAGGAGTTAATCCCGAGTTCATTGTGGTTTGAAACGACCTGCCAGAGAAGTTTAAAGGTGTCGTTTAGTGAGTTACTGATCTGACCCTGGTTTATGTATGATTTGATGAGCGCCTTTAAAGTGAGGGAGGGGCAGAGATTGTGAGCTCAAGGACAACACACAAATGTACTCACGGTGTGGCTCCATGATGTAACACCGTGGTGCAGTCATTTGCATAATTCCGTTGGCATAAATTTGCTCTAAACCAGGACTAAATCGGAAGCAAACCAGGAGAAAACCAGGACTGAACCATGACTAAACCAAGACTATATATGGACTAAATTTGGATCTAAACCAGGACCTTAACCTACACCAAGAATAAATCTGGAAAAATAGGAACAAAACTGGATGAAAACTGGACTAACACTGGACCCAAACTGGACTGAAACTAGACTAAAACTGGACCCAAACTGGACTGAAACTAGACTAAAACTGGACTAAAACTGGATCTTCAGTAGGAAGGACTAAACATCTGAATCAGGACCTTAACCTAAACCAGGACTAGGAACCTAGGAACAAAACAAGACTCAAACTCGACCAAAACTAGACTAAAACTAGACCAAAATTCAACCAAAACTAGACTTAAACTAGATCAAAACTAGACTAAAAGCAGGTTTTCACTAAGGACTAAACCAGGACTAAACAGTGATCAAAATTATGACCTTAACCTAAACCATGAACAAAACTGGACTAAAACAGGACTAAAACAAGCAGTTTCAAAGTCAGGGTCTGTGACAGTGTTCACCATGGCGTCCTTTTTGAATGACAGAGAAAACCTACTCACCAAAACAATGGGTAGGACACATAAGTATTTTGTTCAGGAGTGAAAACCTGCAGGTACATGAAGTGTCTACGTTTTTAGCACAAACTGTTCTCAGATCATTGCTCTGTCGAAGAAACTGTCTGATTGGCTGTTGTGCAGGTGACAGTGATTCAAGTTAAACATTTTCACAAGCACTACTTTTGGATTGTCCTGCAACTTCCATTGGGAAATAATGGAAAGAGTGACGCTGGCCCTATTGTGTCAAGCGCATAAAGCGACGTACAGACTCGTCCTGGTTTGGTTCTTGTTTGAGCCCAGTTTGGTCTGATGTAAACTTTTGGTTCTGGTTTGATTGGTCCAGATTAATAATTGTCAATTGTGCTGTCTGTTTCATCTGTAGCCTATACTTCTGTCCTGAGGTCTATTACTCTCCTCAAACAACACAGAATCTGACCCTAAACTTGACAAATTGTCCTTTTGATCTGCACTGAGACCTTTATTTGAGTTACTCTCTTACTCTTGTATTCTAACTGCTGAGAGTGCTTAAATTGTCCCTCAGAGACAAATCAAGTGATTGATTGATTGCTTGATTGTACAGAGTTAATGATGTGCGGATTATTAAGTAAATTTAAGTGAAAAATGGAACCTTTAGAGCACCTTGCTGTAACACGCTCATACATCAGCAGTTTCCAGTGGTGCCTGTATGAGAGCGCAGTCCTCAGAGTTCAGGGTGAAGGTCGGGTGGAGACGGTCGTGAATCAGCCTCATGTCCAGATTTATAACATTTATGAGATGATAAAACACCTCTCTGCCATAAAACAGGCAGAGGAGCAGTGCACAGGCTTTATATGGTCAGGTAAAAACAGGAAAATCAAGGGGACAATCCAGGATTGTTTAGATGCAGTAGTTATTTGGTTTGCATTTATATTCATTCTTCTGCTGTCTTTGCACTTGAATTTTCCCGTTGTTGGACAAATCCCGATTTTCTTACACAATGTGCTCCTCCTACAGTTTGGTTCTTCAGACCGGGATCTCCATCTGCTGCTCCTGTATCTCCCTCTCCTCTCTCTTCCTTCATGAATGACAGCAGCCGCAGCCTCTCAGCGTGCTCCTGTGAAGTCGTATCAGCCCAAGTGTCGCTGGAACAGAGAGTGGGTGACAGCACAGCTCTCTTTAAGATCAATGGAAACATGCAGGAGAGCGAATGAGACGAGGAGAGCCGAGCAGAGGGAGAGACTGGAGAGGGAAAGATAGCAACGGTGACAGGAGCACTCTTTTTAAGATCAATGGAAACACGCAGGAGAGCTCAGAGCTGTGTCAAGTCTGCAGCAGAGAAGAAGAAAGAGAGGGAGAAAAGGGCAGGAGAAAGGGTGAGAGGAAGGAAAGAGGGTTGGAGTGAAGGGGGGAGGAAAGGCTTTTAAATGTTAAAGGACACGTATTGCACAAAATGTTAGAGCTTTTAGTCTTGTTCTAACATTGCTTTCTCTTTAAAAATACACCTGGAGTTGTGTTTAGCTTCATTCACACTTTGATCCTGTTTACAAGCTCCTTTTCGCTGAGCCTCACGAGATCAATCATTTTACAATTTCACACATTTGTGACATCGAAGATGGAGATTTGGAGATCTCATGTGCTGTTTTTAAGTCCGTAAATCATCATCTGATTCGTTCTGAGCATTTCTGACTCACATCACGTTCATTACATTGGCATGTCAACGCAAGCTAGCTTTTTAATTTTCCCATGGTTATTCCCTCTGCTGCCAGTAGATGGAGTAATACAAATCCTGATGAGGAAACATCTGTCAACAAGTCGTTTGTGGTTTCCAGAGTTTACAGTACGCTAAAATATGAGACGTCAACACAATATATGCCCTTTAATAATGCCTGCTGTATGTGAGTGCTATGTCCTGTATATGAGAGACACGAGGATGTGTGCAACATGCAATATTAGAAAGTGAAAAGTGAGGTAATAAAAAGTTAGTTAAGATCTATATGGCTGTGTTGACATTTATAAAATCAATACATAGTGGTATATATCATTTATAAGAGTATTTTATTGAAGGGCGTGTGCACCACTTAAAGTGTTTTATGAAAGGTTTTTAATCTGAAGGTGTGGCTGCAGTGTCATTAAACCTTCACATCCTTTTTATTGTTCATTTATAACTGGGCCATTCCAATCACCGCCATTTGTGTCCAAAGCAGATTATCATTTACTATACTTCAAAAGTCACATCAGAATACATTTTACTTGAGTTAAGTTAATCTGCACCTGGTTCCATTGTTTATACGTTAATATTTTGAAGTTAATATAATTGGAAGGACAAACCATTCAATAATGCGCAAAACCTGGTATTTTCAAAGAACAAAACGTGAGACAAACTGAACGATATCTGACGGAGCAGTGCAAGAAACACAAATGTTCAAATACATTTTTGTCACTTGTACTCACAGAGGAACAAACACTTTTACTCATGCACTGTAAGACATGACTAACTCAAGTAGGAGTAAAAGTATCAAGTCTGAAAACTGCTCTGAGAAGTACAATTTCATTAAAAAGCTGCTGAGGGAAATGCATCCAACTCTACTTTCCTGCCATAAAGCGACGACTGCAGCCTCTGACCTCCAGTTGGTCATTATTCCTGTGTAACCCACTCCTTCTGCACAGTTTATACCTCGACATTTGGCTGTCATCGTGACTAATCCTCGCCTCTCGCTGCCATTTGCCAACTTCATCACTGATATGTCACGTTTCTGACCTTCGACCCGGCTCGTCTCGCTGCCTGTATCTCCGCGGCGTTTAAAAGTTCAGGCCGGTTCAGAACACGTGGCGGACTCAGAGACAGATGAGGTGATTTGTAAAATGCAAAGTAGCTGATGGGAAAAGCCTGTTAACACGAGGAGTTCAGTGATTATATCTTCACTGTCGCTGCAACACTGACCTCTGCAAAGGTGAAAGCGGCTGCTCCAGCTGTCGCCTTTCATTAATATGAGCCCAGCGCTAACGCTCAACGCTAACGTCCGCCACACAGAATCTAAAGTGGCTCTGTTTGGGAAAGTAAGCATCAGCAACTTCATGAAAAGTATTGGGGGGGGGGGGGGGTTACCATGCCATCCATGTCCCCTAATCAAAAATAGTGTTGTATTTTTTTTCAATCGCACTTTGTTTCTTCTCTGCGCCTCAGATCTAGTCCTGCACAAGTCAAACCATCACCGGACACTAATTGTGATCACAATGATGGCATGGCTCTCTTAGTGTAGCAAGGGCTAGTTTTCGTTGGAAACAGAAGTATAGTTTGTAAAGTGTGTTAGATTAAGATCACAAGAATGCATATTATGTCCCGTCCATGTCCATCCAAAGATGCACTGTAACTTTTCTGTCAGACGGTACGTGCTTGTCTCCATGGAGCTATACCTGAAGTGTTCCACATGGCATTAGACTTGCATTCATTAAATTACAGACAATTTTTATTCTAAATATATAATAATAATTTAAAAGAAAAAGGGGAAAAACACTATACAAGGTTTCACAATATGAAAGACCAGGGCAAAGGAGGTTTTTTAATATTTACTGCATGTTTCATTTTTGAAACAGATTCTTGCATTCTAAGCGTCACTGCAATTGACTGCACAAAGTGGCAGTTGGTCTGTTTATTTTTAAAATGTCTACCTCAGTACTTCCTGTCCAATTCATTTCTAAGGGTTTTTGTCTAGTCTAAAATGGATAAATCCTGACAGATCGTGCAGTGAACAGTGAGTTGTTCTGGATTAACATGAAATATGTTACAGACTTTAGAAAACAAGTGAAGACTTCACCAAAGGACACGTGTGTTTATAAAGGGACGTGTTTGTGTCTCAATGCTAACGCTAGTACAGTACAATTTGAAAGTAAACAACCCAACTGACATTCTGTGCACAGAGTCAGTCTTACTTAAAATTTCAATTCTGTGTTGTGTTAAATCACCACCAGACGGCGCTCTAGGTCAGTTTGAGAATTGACCAAAACGGAGGAAGAAGAGCAACAAGAAAATCTAACATGGAGGCAGAACACACGTTTTTGGATCACATTTGTTTGAAAAGAGTCAACAAACGAGGTGGGAGCAGCGTTTATTTAATTTGCAGCTTGTTCCATTCACTGTTCACTACTGCCCCAAGTGGTCAGCACATCCATAAGTTCACCGAACGCAGAAGACGGACAGAAGCAACCATGAGTCTGTATGCATCTCAAACCTAGAGAAAAATTTAACTCCTTCTGTTCTTAATTATCTCGAACAAATAGAAAATATAATATTAGTCATGACAAAAATTAATGAATCCAAATGTTTTAAAGTCCAGACTGCAGATCGCATTCTCACAGTTCTTTTCTGCTTCAAAAGACAAACCTCAAAAACCAACATTTGATCGCCTCTGCACTCTGATCACGTTTTACTTCACATAAAGTCATATCCTGTGGGATCTGCGAATGACAAAGAAGACACATGTGAGCGACAAAAGAGGTGCTGGTGTTTTGAGAGGGTTCAGTGAGGCAGAAGAAGCTTTAGGTTTGACTCAAAGACCAAAGAACGGCGGACATTTCTACTGAGAGCTCTTATAGAAGATTACACACTCGCTGTGTTCAGTGCATACAGAGGCAAATGAAGCGGCACAATCTGAACTGTTAACCCCCACCGAGACCGAAGAGTGCAGAGAAATGTACAGAAGAGATGTCTAACTGAACCTTCTCCAAATATGTTCAAACACTTTATTTTAAAATGTCTAGCTTCTCGCCTATATTTTTTCCTAAAATGCCTGAGAAAAATTAACCCCAAATTAAAAGTGAAGCTGTTTCTGAACCTTTTGGAGCACAAACTATTGTATGGACTCTTTGTCAAGCTGAGACTTTGCAGTTGTTGCAGTTTTGTCCTCTGGAATGTCATTTACTCTAATTACACTTGGAAACAAGCTCTGCAAAGAGGAATATCAGATTTTAAATTCTGCCTAGATTTTCTTTGTTAAATATCAGAAGAAGCAAAGCTGGTGTCTGGAGGCCGGACCTGATTGTCACTAGTTTGGGCTTTTGTTGGTTTTGACAATTTCTCTTTAAAACTGAACTTAATTTCACTAAAAGTGAGTTTTAAGGACTTGTTATAAAGTAAAAATATCCATGTAGAATCTATATAAACGTTCTGTTTTTGGGGGGGATTTTAAGGTATTTTTTATTTGTTGGTATGGAGAACAGACAGATCCATATTCATCCCAGAATGTTTGATTTGACTAGAATTGGGTGGTTCCAGCTTTCTTTCCATGTATAACATTCCCAGCAGCAGATTGTTTCCTTTTATCAGATGGTGGACAATAAGGAATAAGCTAAGAAACGGACTGAGTGCCCCTTGGAACCCAATGGGATTTTAATGTTTGCATTTTATCATCAGGACTTTATCAGTCAAGGTTTTAGCTGATGATGGAGCTGCAAGTTGCTGCAACTTTTGCATCCCCCTCTCGCAGCTGTGTGGACGTCTTGGAAGATTGGGGTATGATTTCTCTTTCCTAGAAACCTAAGCTATTAATCAGTATTTGTGGTTTGCGGGTACAGAGTCCAAATGTTGCGGGTGTTTATTGAGCATGTTGTTTGGTTTTGCCATGTCATTTAAAAAAAAATCTCAATTCAACTTATTTTTGTAGTGCCTCGATGGGGCACAGATAGAAAGCAGATTAAATAAACAATGTTCAAGAGAATTTAGTAAATGGATGACGAGAAAAAACTACTAAAAATCCCTTGGGAAAAAGTATAAACCTCGGGAAGAACCAATGTGAAGGAGAGATTCTACTCCCACAGACGAACAGGTTGCAGATGGTCCAGGACTGACATCCACTTAAGAGGAAGGAAGGTGGATCATCATCAGTGTAGACAGAGTTCCTCCAGGCAGACGAGGAACAGTTCATCGAGTGTAGAAAGAGTTCCTCCAGGCAGACGAGCAACATCCAGGTCTACAGGTCAGGGTCACGAGATGGGTCGTCATTGGAGCAGCCGCTGTACCACTGTGAAACATCAGTTGTAACGGTGTCCAAACTGCCATCAATGCCGTCCAAACAACTACAGGTCTTGTGCTTTTAGGTCCGCCATAATATCCAGAGGGATCCAAAGGCTCCTTGATTTAGCGTCAGAGGATCACAGTGCGCATCCAGCTCAGGTGAAAACTGCCATTGTGTCCTTGGGTAAGACACTTAACCCGCCTGTGT
This sequence comes from Rhinogobius similis, assembly GCA_019453435.1. NCBI lineage: Eukaryota > Metazoa > Chordata > Actinopteri > Gobiiformes > Gobiidae > Rhinogobius > Rhinogobius similis. The sequence goes on from CM033630.1 coordinate 5,692,276, forward strand.
ACTGCGTGTACTGTGTGTACTGTGTGGACTGTGTGTAGTGTGTGTACTGTGTGTACTGTGTGTAGTGTGTGTACTGTGTGTACTGTGTGTAGTGTGTGTACTGTGTGTACTGTGTGTAGTGTGTGTACTGTGTGTACTGTATGTACTGTGTGTACTGTGTGGACTGTGTGTAGTGTGTGTACTGTGTGTACTGTATGTACTGTTTGTACTGTGTGTAGTGTGTGTACTGTGTGTACTGTGTGTACTCTGTGTGTACTGTGTGTACTGTGTGAGTGAGTGGTTCCTTGATGTAAAGCACTGTGAGTGCCTTAAGTAGTAAAAGCACTATATAAATGTGACCACTGATATCTGTTGAGGTTGTTTTCCTCATTCTTGATCTGATCGTTAAGCGGTCTCTGGTTTTGCCTGTTTTTGGTGTTTCTGGTGTGGTTGCCGTTGTACATTACTTCAACCACTGTAGTTTTCAGATCACAGAGTTAAAGCGGGGGCACCCAATTTTCACACCACAAGACCAGCAGTTAGTAAATGTGTCTGTTTCCCAGCTCTCACAAACCCTTTGGCAAGTTGGAAATATCCAATTTTCAGGCGCGAGCTCAGCTTTAGAACAAACTTTTTCAGACAGTGAAGGGAAACTCCTGCGACCGCCCCAAGCACGCCCAATCAGAGCTCTGCATTCTGTTTTTTTTTTTCTTGGTTGATGAGACATAAAAACGTTACTGTTTGATGCCGACAGAGCACAATGGTCTCATTTTTGTCACAAAGTTCTGATCTTACAATATACTCTTTGGGGGAAAGCCAAAAAAAAAAAAAAATAATAATAATAATAATTTACAAAAAAATGTTCAATCAGCTTTAAAGTGGGGAATTCTTGTCACCTCAACAACAATTTACACCTAAACGTGTGCTTTTAACCATAAAACTGATGAATAAGTCGTAGTAGACATTGCACCTACAGCAGTGGAGCATTTTGTCGTTGACTTCACAGATAAATTATGTCTTCGCTTGTCCAACTGAGAATGTATAAACAATCTCTGTGTTTTCAACATGTGCAGTGAATGTAATTACATAACGAGATAAAGTATATATCGTATAATGAGCACGCACAGACAGTCTCAGAGGAATCCACAGAACCTGATATGACTCAGCTGTTTCTGCCCATCTGCTCGACCACGAGAGATAAAAATACACTTCTGTTTTATGACTCTCCTCCCCCTCAGTGTCTAATAGACCGGGCTCACGTGACATTACAATATCATCATCTGCTCATAGTATAAACCGAGCTACAGGCCGCTCACAGTTTGTATTATCTGTCGAAATGCAGATGTTTAACCAGGTTTGTGGTTCATATGAGGGCCACAATGATAAATCTGGTTGAAAATAATCATCATTTGGACGATAAACTTGTGACATTTGCTTTGAGAATGGGTTTCATCAAGAAGAGAGCAGCTTTATGAAACCAAAATGACACAAGAAAAATATTTATGCTGTGATTTGTGTGAAAAATACTCATATGTAAGTATTCTCTTTCAATATGTCTCTTTCCATTTGGCATATTTGAACTTTGACAGATTACATTTTATTTTTAAATTATCTCCAAGCCACATTTACACATATCCATTTGACTAGCTGTCTAATAAAGATAATCAACCTCAGACACTGTTAATTGCATTCTCTGTCAGAAGAAAGAGTTGTGCAGATTACAAGAATTGAAAACGGCGCAGTTGTGGATCCAAACTCAGATTTAAAATGAGTTCAATCAGAATCAGAAACAGTTTATTGTCATTGTCAGTGATCAAAAATTCACAAACATAGGAACTTGCTTCGGTGTAAGGTGCAACATAAAACAATGAATGAAATATAATAAACTACTCTTGGATTATTTCAAGAGTTTTAGAGATTCAGAATGAGCTATGTTCGTTTAGTTATGTCAGTTAAGTTAGTTAGTTATGGTTGTTTAGTTATGTTAGTTTAGTTATGTTGTGTTATATTTGTATGTTAGTTGTGTTAGTTGTTAGCTGTGTTAGTTGTTAGTTATGTTAGTTATCTAGCTAGTTAGTTAGTTAGTAGTTCTACACCCTAATCCAGGTTGAGTTCATTATTTTTTAACATTATAAGACAAGAAACAAATTACTCATAAAGACACTCCGTTTCAAATATCCTACATTTGTGATATTAAAGATGGTGAATTCAGACGTTTCCTGTTCTGTTTTTAAGTCTATAAATCATCGCCATAGCCTCAAATCACGTTCATTGCAACTGTGTGCTAGCTAGCTTTTGTTTACGTCACCTTCAAATTCACTTTTCTGCCAGTAGAAGTCGTACTGACACAGTTCTTGATGAATGCGATGTATGTTTTCAGTGCATGTGTTTTTTTAAGTTGACATGAGAAGCCAAAGCAAAGGAAAAGCGGGTTTAAACGCCAACAACAACACAAATAACGCAGAATATGTAACTACAGTGTGTATATCAGACAAAAGCACAGCATCTTTTAAATCTCCATTGTTTAACGTTGGACTGAGAATTCTTTGACAACAGACTCGGCTCTCCGTCTGTGCTCACCACATCCGTCTGATTCAGTGTTTTCCTGTTGTTTCCGCTACAGTCCACATTTGGCCCGCGGCTCGGAGGAAGGCCCTGATGGTCTCCCTCTCCCCCTCCTCCCTCCCTCTCTCGGCTCCTGTTTGTAATAAACCACACGCAGACACGCGGCAGAGCAGTGCATCGTGGGTGTAATTAAGTATTTGGAAGAATCTGCAGTCAATAAAAAGGAGAAAAGAGGAGTCATCTCTTAAGGGCGCTGCTTTATGGGCCTCCTGCGCACGCTGTTATTTATCGCCCGCCTCGTCACGTCCGGCGCTGTAAGACACGGCACTTAATAGGCCCCGTGTTACACCAAACTGATAAAACAGATTTTAACCATGTTTTATGTTTTTCCTGAATGAAAAACAACCAGCCAGGATGTGTTTTGTTTCCTTCATGCATGTTTGACTAATTCTGCACGCTGAGGCCGTGTCCTTGAGATTTAAAAAACATTTCAGAAGAAAATAGTGCCTCATTAAAGGAAAAAATATTGTTGTTATCCTTTAAACATGCTTTTGAGCATCTTAAATTTGCCATCTCATGTTTTAAAACAAACAAAAAAGTTTCTTATTCATTCTATGACTGGTGTTATGAGCCAGTATGAAATGACACTTACTGAGTTCATCCAGCCAGCAGATGGCGCCAGCGCAATATACAATCTAGTGAAGTTAGCGCAGAAAAGATGTTATGATATGGATTTGCTGCTGCAGTGATCATGTTTAGAGGCAGAAATCCTCAGAATGAGTCTGGCGATGATTTAAGGACTTAAAACAGTGGAAGATTCTCAGATAAGTGACGTAGATGATCTGAAAATACGTCCGAAAATCCCGGAAGTTCAGCAGGAAGTGTTTTTGACGCTCGGAGGGAGAGGATTTTCTAATAAACGTTCCTCAAAACAGCGTGAATGCAGCTGAATGCTACTTCAGGTGTGTTTTTGATGACGGAACATTGTTAGAACATGGATAAAAGCTCAAAAAAGTCACTGTAGCAGAATGTGTCCTTTAATACTTTTTTGTACATTCTCCCAGTGGTTTTAAACACGACATTCTTGTTTAAAAATCTTTTCCCTTTCTTTTGATATTGATACTTTGAGATACTGTTAAAAGCAATAAGTGACATTTCTGGCTGGGTTCCTGGTTCTGCCACCCATTTGTCTCCATCGAAATTGTAATCGCTTTGTCTACATTGGTTCTCAAAGTGGCATTAAACATTGCTGGCGTTTTATTGCTCAACATTTTCATGCAGACGAGCAGGTGGCAGGTCGTCCATCAAAAAGTTACACCTTTGTGAGTCGTGGGCCGAGCTGACCATATTTTACCGTTCAAAGACACATATTATCTTTGTCAAGTCAAGTATAACCAGAGGTGGAAACAGTCCAGTTGGCTGTTGCCAAATTTGCACATTAAATGTAAAAAGTAAGCATGAAAATAACTCCTCATCGATCAGAGCCGACGGTGCAGTGCCCTTCTGTGGGTTGAGGTTTAGGAGGAGCAGAGACACAGCTGCAACAAATGTGGACTTTTTACAATTGTAGTTGTTCTTGTACTGAGGAACTCCTGTGAAAGTTCAATTTGAAGGTTCTTTGGCCTTGACCTGTCTTCAGTGCGCACATTACAGCTGGTCCTAAATGCTCATCGGGACGAGGCACAGGGCCCACATCACCCCGGTGCTGTCCTCGCTCCACTGGTTACCTGTTGTCTTCAGCATCCAGTTCAAGATTTTACTGTTTGTCTCGTGCAGAAACAAGTGGATAACATTGAGAGGTGACCACCGAGCTGCTACGGGGTATCATGGGTCTGACAACAAGAATGGAGGAACTATCTAGGCTACTGCATGAAACGGAGGCTCGTAAGTGACGCTGAGAACCAGAACTAATGGATTACGATTTGGACAAATTGCCGAAAATCAAAAATGGATTATTATAAATGTTCTCCTCCTGACTAGAAGTCTTGCAGCAGCTGTGCTCTGATCTTAGTCTCACTCCCTGCCCCCAAGGACAAGGCCATGGAACTTAGAAACATCAGTAACAGTTTCACCAAAACATCTTAGACGCCTTTCCTACAAACCCCCCATCTGCCATTTAACATCAGTCTGAACTGTTTTCCTCCTTTTTGTTTCTAAAACAGTTACTTGCATCTTTTGCATGGATTACTTACAGAATACATCTACCTGCTATGTCTGTCTACCGTTTGTTGTGACCGCAACTGTAGTTACAGCTGTATGTTGTGTCTGTTTGTTGTTTATTCTCTATAAATGTAATTGTATATATTATGTTGTAACGGCAACTGTAGTTTCAATGGTTTGTAAAGCGATTTGAGTGCCTAGATGGAAAAGCGCTCTATAAATAAAAATCATCATCATCTCTAAACAATCTAGCACCTTCTTATTTCTCTGAAATGCTTGTTCTGCACACTCCGGCCGAGCTCTGAGGTCGGCTGACCAGCTGTTCCTGGACTGTCCCAGGTCTAGACTAAAATCTAAAGGAGACAGAGCTTTTTCTGGTCCTGGTCCTAAACTATGGAACTCTCTTCTCCTGAACATAAGAGCCGCTACTTCTGTTCAGAGTTTCAATCATCTTTTTACTCTGGCTTTTAACTCAAGCTGATTTTTATTGCATTGTGCTTTTAGTTTGTATTTTTCAGTATTGAATTGTCCTTTCCTGTCTTGTTTTATTGAACCTGTGCAGCTCTTTAGGGCAGTGTATCTGTTTATAAATGTGCTATATAAATAAAATTGACTTTGACCATCACCTTTAATTTAAAACAGGAGTGGACTGGGGAGAAAAGGTGATCCATCATCTCGGGTGGAGCAGGCCTCTTTCATCAGCGTTTATGTGTTTCTTTTCAGAGATAGTCACATGTAAAGGGGATTTGAGGGTCCTCCCCCAAGAAATTTTCACATGCCACGTCTTGTATTCAGGTGCATTTTATGTACTGTTTTATTTGAATAGACCACACAATATTTTATTCTTATTTTAATGCTGTATTTAAAGATAAGATAGAGTTTTAGAGCATAGAGCAAGACTATTCTTTCTAAAATAAGATAAAATAAGGGCATGCAAAATAAAATAAATTCTATGTTTATGTTTTCTACCAGAGAATGTCGCCCCCTGTCGGTGTTTTGATCTGCACTTCACCGCGGCCTTCTCTTTGTGCTATGTACAAATGGAACAGGTTAGACTGAGCCACCAGACCTTTATTCAGGCTTAGATCCTCAATAGAACACACTAAATTAAAGCAAAACTAAAAGTAACCTAAAAAAAAGTACTGCTTATGGCAATATGGGTCAGTTTCCCAGTATTTAAAAATAAACTATGTGACTGTCCAGCTTACAATTCTTTAAAAATATTAAAGGAAAAATAGCATTTTTCATATTGTCATTTGCCTTCAAACATGCTCTTCTTCTTCTTCTTCGTCGTCGTCAGTCAGCAAATGGCGGTAGTGCAATATACAATTTAGTGAAGTTAGCGCTGAAAAGACCTTATGATGTGGATTTGCTGCAGCACTTCTTGTGTTTAGAAGCAGAAATGCTCAGAATGAGTCTGGCAATGATTTAAGGACTTAAAATAGCAGAAGATTCTCAGATAAGTGACCTGAAAATACGTCCTGGATAGAAGGAGTTCAGCAAGAAGTGTCTTTGACGCTTGGAGGGAGAGGATTTTCTAATAAAGATTCCTCAAAACAGGGTTAAAAGCTCAAAAAGTCACTGTAGCAGAATATGTGTCCTTTAAAGCAGACCTTAGTAACTTAAGCGATAGAACTGCCCTAGCAGCTTTTTTGTTAAAATACACTGCTAGTAAAAAAACGCAAATGCTTTTTTTCTTATTCTTCCTCTTTTTTTAATTAAAATAAGGAAGTAGAATCATATACAAAAATATTTCACATTGTCAAATATTTTAAAAAGAGCCAGGGTTTCTCAGTAAAGTTGACTTCGGATCGATGTCGGCAAATGTTGCAGCTGGTTTTCCGCCCAGAGACAGCAGGGGGCGACGACGGGAGCTGCAAACACCCCACAAATACAAATACAACCACCACACGGACTTACAAAGACATTTAATAAAGTAAAAACATTACTTACTTGCCTGAGGCCAATTCAGCAAATGATCCAAACTAAACTGAGCTGTGACTTTCTGATTATTTCAACTGCAGTTTGACAACACACTGACAGCTGCTTTACGCTGCTGTTTTATTTTATTATATTACGGTGCAAGTATTGAGACAGGACCTTATACTCAATAAATTTACACTTAAATCTACTAAAAACAGTACAATTAGGTGAAATCTCTATGTGACATCAGTATTTCTAATTTCTTTCCTGATTATACCAACTCTAACACCTTTCATCCGTCTTCTGCGGGTAACATTATCTCTGTTTATCCAAGCTTTAGTATTTTGAATGAATGAATAATTTACAGCCTTTTACTGCGAGAGCTTTGTGTCCTCGGAGCAGTGGCGGCCATATTGGAGTGGTGTTTGTGAATAGATGTGTGCTGTGACCTGAGCAGTGCACACTTAGCACGACACCAGCGTAATTCAATTTATCTGATCCATAATTCATGAAACCAGTCGTCTCTCACTGTGAAAACTTCTGAGGCAAAGAGAGGGAGCGTTCTCCAGAAGTTTGAGCACTTCAGAGGTTTGGCCATGTCACTATCCTTTCTAGAGTTTGTATTGTGAGTGAAAGGACTAAATAAGGTCTAAACCAGAACTAAAACCAGAAAAAATTGGTCTGGAACTGTCAGAGTTTACGCAAACCTTGTCTTGAAGGACTAAACCAGGACTAAACCAGGGCTAAAACCAGACTAAACTGGGTCTAAATCATAGTTTGTAGGTAACTAAGCCTTGACCATGGACAAAATCTTACACTAAAGACTAAACCAGGACCAGATTAAATCAGATTAAACTCCACACTAAATCAGAGTTTCTAGGATACCGAGTATTAACCAGGAAAAAATGCTAAACCGGGATTAAACCAGGTCTACACAGTAAAAAGGAGAAAAGAGGAGTCATCTCTTAAGGGTCTAAATAACAAAACCATTCAAGGGTTAAATCGGAACTAAAACCAGGACTAAAACCAGAAAAAATCTGGTATGGAACTGTCAGAGTTTACGCAAACCTTGTCTTGAAGGACTAAACCAGGACTAAACCAGGGCTAAAAACCAGACTAAACTGGGTCTATTCTTGGACTAAATCATAGTTTGCAGGGAACCAAGCCTTGACCATGGACAAAATCTTACACTAAAGACTAAACCAGGACCAGATTAAATCAGATTAAACTCACACTAAATCAGAATTTCTAGGAGTCTTAATCAGGAAAAAATGCTAAACCAGGATTAAATCAGGTTGGGTCTACACAATATAAAGGAGAAAAGTGGAGTTATCGCTTAAGGGTCTAAACCACAAAACCATTCAAGGGTTAAATCGGGACTAAAACCAGGACTAAAACCAGAATAATTCCAGTTTATATACAGGGAATAAATCAAGTTTATAGAAAACCAAGTACCAGCCAAGTCTTTCTTTCATTCATTCATTCATTCATTTTCTACTGGAGACTGGAGCCTCTCCCAGTGACTTTGGGCCTTAGGTGGGGTATTGCAGGGCTAACAGAGACAGACATGGACAGACAACCATTGACTCTCACATTGATTCATTCATTCATTCATTTTCTGCCGCTTATTCACGTTAGGGGTCACGGGTGACTGGAGCCTATCCCAGTGACTTTGGGCCTTAGGCGGGGTACACCCTGGATAGTGGCCAACTCATCACAGCAAACACAGAGACAGAGACATTGACAGACAACCATTCACTCTCACATTCATACACTAGATGTCTTTGGATGGTGGGAGGAGCCGGAGAACCCTCTAAACTCTAACCACTCTGCCACCGCGCACCCCGGAGAGAAATATGAACCTAAGATTAAACCAGGCCCAAACTCGTGACTACACCAGGTCTACTCCAGGACTGGAGGTCTGAACCAGGACTCTGCAAGAACTAGAATAGATGATAAAGAATACCAAGTGAAGCCTTCATTTGCAAAAACGTTTATCTCTGGTTTATTTTTTATCCGATCTTCTTCACATATTATTACTAACAGTACAGTTGAGGGGGTTTGCTCCAAAAGCGATTGGATATTATTTTGTTGCCCTAAAATATGGCTTTCAAAACCACTGCTGGACTAGACAGAGTAAATTCTAAGCCTTCAACAATATTATCTAATGGCATTTGTTTTTGCAAATGAAATCTTCAAGTCTTTAAAATGTTGAAATGGGATTAAGCCAGGTCTAAACTTCACAATGTCTAAATCAGGATTATGACAGAACTAGAATACTCAAGAGATAAATCAGGACTAAACCAGGACTCAACCTCGTCCCAGACTAAAGCAGAACTAAACCTGGGATAAACCAGGACTTAAAACCAGATTGATCCAGGTCTATGGGACAAAATCAGTCTTTACCGGGAAAAAAATCTACACCAGGATTTAACCAGGCCTAAAAACAGTCTAAACCAGGACTATGCCAGAACTAAAATAGACAATAACACAAATCATGACAAAAGCAGGAATAAACCAAGACTGCTCCTGATTGAATTTACATTTAGACATCTTTAAATATATGATTGTCCACTTCACTCAGTTGATGCAGTTCTTGTTCATGAGGACACAGTGACCCTTTGTGGAAATACTGGAGTGGAAGAACAACAAGGATTGGAAATGCATAAAATCATGAGCGAATACAGAGAAAGGAGAGTAAATGAGACCAGGACAGACAGAATAATGCAGCATTGAGAGAGACGTGAATAAACAAGGACTGGAAAAACAAACAAGTATCACCACATCAAAACAACCTGAGGAGTTTCAATGAGCGAGAGAGAAGGACTGAAGGAGAGAAGGAGAGAAGGACAGAGGAGAGAAGGACAGAGGAGAGAAGGAGAGAAGGACAGAGGAGAGAAGGACAGAGGAGAGAAGGACAGAGGAGAGAAGGAGAGAAGGACAGAGGAGAGAAGGACAGAGGAGAGAAGGACAGAAGGAGAGAAGGACAGAAGGAGAGAAAGACAGAGGAGAGAAGGAGAGAAGGACAGAGGAGAAAAGGACAGAAGGACAGAGAAGGACAGAGGAGAGAAGGACAGAAGGACAGAGGAGAGAAGGACAGAAGGAGAGAAGGTCAGAGGAGAGAAGGTCAGAGGAGAGAAGGTCAGAGGAGAGAAGGTCAGAAGAGAGAAGGTCAGAGGAGAGAAGGTCAGAGGAGAGAAGGTCAGAGGAGAGAAGGTCAGAAGAGAGAAGGTCAGAGGAGAGAAGGTCAGAGGAGAGAAGGTCAGAGGAGAGAAGGTCAGAGGAGAGAAGGTCAGAGGAGAGAAGGAGAGAAGGACAGAGGAGAGAAGGAGAGAAGAACAGAGGAGAGAAGGACAGAAGGAGAGAAGGAGAGATGGAAAAAGAGATTGAGGGATCGCCGGAGTCTCTCAAAGCCAACTCAGTATTGGAATTAAATCTCCTTCCCTCGATGTGGAAGTGTTTAAAAGTACAACACAAACTCTGCATGATGTGAGGGAAAAATCATGAAAATACTGTTCCCAAAAAAAGACTAAACTCAGGGACTCTTCGGCTCATATTTAACCGGCTTTGCATTCACCAGAGGCAGAGGAGATTAAATGTAATCTGTTTGAAAAGGTGGATTAAGACAAAACACACCTGAAGATATAATTAGTGCAGATTACAGAAACAAAACTGGCACCGATGACATGTTTTTTCTTCAGAAACAGAAAAAAATGTCTAGCCCTTATGTTCGCACTTCTGCTCTCAAACTGTCAGTACATTCACGGTCCTGGTTTGGTCCTGGTTTGGTCCTGTTTTGGTCCTGGTTTGATCCTGGTTTGGTCCTGGTTTGGTCCTGGTTTGGTCTTGGTTTGATCCTGGTTTGGTCCTGGTTTGGTCGTGGTTTGGTCTGGGTTTGGTCCTGATTTGGTCCTGGTTTGGTTCTGGTTTGATCCTGGTTTGGTCCTGGTTTGGTCTTGGTTTGGTCCTGGTTTGGTCCTGGTTTGGTCTTGGTTTGGTCCTGGTTTGGTCCTGGTTTGGTCCTGGTTTGGTCCTGGTTTGAGCCTGGTTTGGTCCTGGTTTGATCCTGGTTTGGTCCTGGTTTGATCCTGGTTTGGTCCTGGTTTGGTCCTGGTTTGGACCGGGCTTGGTCCTGGTTTGGTCCTGGTTCGGTCCTGGTTTGATCCTGGTTCGGTCCTGGTTCAGTCCTGGTTCGGTCCTGGTTTGAACCTGGTTAAATCCTGATGTAGACTTTGTTTGGTCATGTTTTAGTTCCAGATTTAGTCGCAGTTCCATTCCATGTGACGTTTGTGAAAGTGTGAATGTACTTTTTAAAGAGTATTCGCTGAAAAACGATCGGACTGCAAATAAATTATATCAAACATTAGTTAGAAATGAGTTAAAAAATCTAACCCCTTATGTAACTTCACCTTCTTGTCTCCATGGTGATGTAATTGCTCAGCCTATACTGTCCCATTAAACATTAAACATGCATTTATTCAATTACATGTGTTGTCCTGACAAAAAAAACTCTCTTTCCCTCTCTAACACATACTTACTCTTCTATATCCCCCCATCCTTTCATCCGTCTTTCTATCCTCTCTCTTTTCAGCGTTCTCTTCTCACTGTTTCACTCCTTCTCTGTCTGTTTTTCCTCCTCTTGTTCTGTTTCACCCTGCACTCCTGCCACCTCCTTGTGCATGTTTGTGTAATCTTTCCGGCTCCTCGTGCTGGGCCCCTGATATTTATTTACTTTGTTTAGTTCTAAAGGCAGCGAAAGGTGAAAGGGCAGTGCAAGTCACCGCCGGAAGTAAGCTGACTCATTGTGTAAACTTTTCATTTTAGACCAATATTGCAATTGAAGGTTTCCAAAGTATAACATAATGATCCGTAGATGTCGTAAATACAGAAAACAAAGGCACAAAGGTCTACTTCAAACTTATCAATGTGTTTTTATTCAATTACATGTGTTTTCTTTACAAAAAAACTCTTTCACTCTGTTTGTCTCTCTCCCCAAGTGTCTCTTTCCTTCTCCCTCGTTCATCTCTTCACCTCTTACTCTCACGTCTCTTCTCCTTCTCTCCCTGCTCTTCTGTGTCACTCTCCATCTTTCTCCTCTCTCTTTCCTTCTCTAACCTGTTTCTCTTTCTTTTATTATAATTCTCACATCGTCTTATCCCTTTGTTTCTTCTCCCCCTCTCTTTCCCTTTTTCTTCTCTCTTCTGTCTCTCTCCCCTTCACTTGTCCATTTCCCTCTCTCCCTCGTTCAACCATTTCTCTGTCTCTTCACCTTCCTCTCTCTGTTTCATCTCCTCTCTCCTCTTCTCTGTGTCACTCTCAACTCTAATTTCTCCTTCTCTCCTTTCTTTTTTTATATTTCTTCCATCCCCTCATACGTCTCTCTCCTCCTTTCTCTTTCCCTTTTCCTCTTCTGTCTCTCTCCCCTCCACTTGTCTATTTACCTCTCTCCCTCATTCATCATCTCACTATCTCTTCACCTCTGTCCCACTTCCTCTCTCTCCCTTCTCTTTTCTTCTCTCCTCTTCTTCTCCTTCTTTTTTTATATTTCTCCCATCCTCTCATCCCTCTGTCATGTTCATGTTCTCTCATCTGTCTCCATTTTGTCTCTCTCTCTCTGTCTCTCTTTCTTTCTCTCTCTCCCTCATTCATCAATTTCTTTATCTCTTCCTCTCTTTTATCTCTAACCTCTCCCCCTCTCTTCCTTTTATTGTATTTCTCCCATCCTCTCATCCCTCTGTCATGTTCACTCTCTCCTCTGTCTCCATTTTGTCTCTCTTTCTTTCTCTCTCTCCCTCTCCCTCCCTTTATCTCTTCCTCTCTTTTATCTCTAACCTCTCCCTCTCTCTTCCTTTTAGTGTATTTCTCCCATCCTCTCATCCCTCTATCATGTTCACTCTCTCCTCCATTTCGTCTCTATTTCATCTCCCTCTCTCCCTCATCATCCATTTCTCCTTCTCTCTTTCTTTTCTCCCATCTTCTCATCCCTCCTTCATGTTCTCTCTCTTCTCTCTGTTTCCATTTCCCTTTTCTCTCTCCCTCTGTCCTCTGTCTCCTTGTTCTCTCATTCTCCCTTCCTCTTTCTGTATCCTCTTTCTTCCTCTCTCCTTTCTCCTCCCTCTCTCTTCCTTTTATTGTATTTCTCCATCTTCCCTCCCTCCTTCATGTCCTCTCTCCTCTCTCTGTTCCCATTTCCCCCTTCTCTCTCTTCTTTCTCCTCCCTCTCTCTTCCTTTTATTGTCTTTCTCCCATCTTCTCACCCCTCCTTCATGTTCTCTCTCTGTTCCCATTTCCCCCTTCTCTCTCTTCTTTCTCCTCCCTCTCTCTTCCTTTTATTGTATTTCTCCATCTTCCCTCCCTCCTTCATATCTTCTCTCCTCTCTCTGTTTCCATTTCCCCCTTCTCTCTCTCCTTCCTCCTCCCTCTCTCTTCCTTCTATTGTATTTCTCCCATCTTCCCCTCCCTCCATCATGTTCTCTCTCCCCTCTCTGTTTCCATTTCCCTTTTCTCTCTCTCTCTCTTTCCTCTGTCTCCTAGTTCTCTCATTCTCCCATCGTCTTTCTGTATCCTCTTTCTTCCTCTCTCCTCCCTCTTTTTTTCCTTTTATTGTATTTCTCCCATCTTCCCTCCCTCCTTCATGTCCTCTCTCCTCTCTCTGTTCCCTTCTCTCTCTCCTTTCTCCTCCCTCTCTCTTCCTTTTATTGTCTTTCTCCCATCTTCCCTCCCTCCTTCATGTTCTCTCTCTGTTTTCATTCCCCCCTTCTCTCTCTCCTTTCTCCTCCCTCTCTCTTCCTTCTATTGTATTTCTCCCATCTTCCCTCCCTCCCTCATGTCCTCTCTCCTCTCTGTGTTCCCTTCTCTCTCTCCTATCTCCTCCCTCTCTCTTCCTTTTATTGTCTTTCTCCCATCTTCTCATCCCTCCTTCACGTTCTCTCTCTGTTCCCATTTCCCCTTCTCTCTCTCCTCTCTCCTCCCTCTCTCTTCTTTCGTCTGACTTGTTTTTTTGGAAATGAGTTTGGCCGCGGAGGAGGGCTGAGAGTGAAATAGCCTTGTGTTTCATTCCGTGATTTTACGACTTTGATTTTCTTGTTTTTATTGGCTGCTTTCTCGGAGGAGGGACATTCATCACAAACAGAGCAACAACAAAAACAGCCCGAGCCTCTGCTGCTCGCGCTCACTCCAAAGGCCTTCATTTACCCAGTTATTCTCAAACATCTCGTCTTTTATTGCACTGCAGTCACTATTTGCTCCTGTGTTTCCGCCTCTCTCCCATCATGAGCCTTCAGACTGAAAATGACCTCTTTCTTGTTAGAACTGATTAGGCCTCGGTTGTGAGGACTTGGCACATATTTTACTCTTACGGTTTTTATTATTATTAATTAAGGAAACGTGTTATGCTATTCATCTTATTCCTGAAGTTGTCGTACGCGCCGCCATCTTGTTTCCGTTGTAGTTCACACGGAGCACACGAGCTCAACAGAAAATAAGTTCTACTCGACTAAAAAGACGTTTTCAGGAAATCGTTGCGTTGTTGACTTGTTGTTGCTCGTGTTCATTAAACATTTTACACAAATCAATCTACTTTATGTAACATTTTAGCGTCAGACTTTTCCCTCGTTCGTCATTAGCTTTAACGGAGTTCTCATCAAATGGAAGTGCGTTTACAACAAAAGTGCAAAAAACGGCAAAAGTGGGCGGGGCAGAATAAGGTCAATAGTGACTTTTTGGAGACATAACTGGAGTTGCATTTAGCTTCATTCATTCTATTTTGAGGAATCCTGGGTAGAAAATCCACTCCCTTCGACTGTCAAAAACACTTCCTGCTGAACTCCCTCGATGGATGATGATTTTCCAATATTTGACATGACTTATCCCACAATATTCAGCTGTTTTAAGGCCTTAAAACAACCACTGTAACTGGTAGCATAACCTGTATGTCTTCATAGTATGTTCAGCTTGAGTAAGCGCTATGCAGCCAGTAGATGGCGCCTAAACTCAGTGAGTGCCAGAGCAAACAGAACCAGATACAGAGGATTGTTTTGTTCTTCTTTTTTTTTTTTTTTTTTTAAACATGAGATGCCAAACTTAAGGTACTCAACGCTATGTTTAAAAGCTACTAACAATATTTTTAAAATGCATCATATTTTTCCTTTGAACAAAAGCTTTTTTTTTTTTTTACCATCCACTTCAATGCATCGCCCATCGAGGCAACAGCTGCTGTGATTTTGCACATTACAATAATAAATTGAATTTAATGCAAATGGCTCTCTCTGTAGGGAATCTAACAAAAAAGTGCATCTAACTTTTAATTCACAATTTCTTAACTTTACTCTTGAACCTTTTAAACTTCTTTAAAGCTTTAAAAATGCATTGTGTACATTTTCTGGTGGAGGGTCCACTGCCTGCTTGTCTCCATGGAGATGTTACTAATTTGCCTATAATGTTCCATAGTGCATATGTCTCTCAATAGAAACTGTAAATAAGAGTGTGCACTTTATACCTTATGCTTGATATTGTATTTTTTTATGACCATGTTTATTTATCCTATTTTTATTGCATGCAACTATTTCTTTCATTCCTGTCCTAAACTGTGTGTTGCAACAGTGGAATTTCCCCATTGTGGGGCAAATAAAGGATCTCTTATCTTATCTTAAACAAGCAAACCAAGTTACAGGTCAGATCTGTGGAGAGGAGGCTCATCTCACTGTAAGAATAGATGTTTTTTCAAGGTATTTTTGAGCAGTAAAACCTTCCTGCATCTCTCTCTCCCAGCACCAATCAAGACTCAACCGGACGGCTCCCATCACAGATCTGTTACGCACAAAAAGTGATATTATTATTTGTCTCTGTGCTGCCCCCAGTGCTCTGTCTGTGGCCCCGGGAGGCACTGAGGAAAATATGATCTAATAGCAAATAGATGCAGTTTTATATATATTTCTTGAATGTGTTTGATTCACTGTATGCACTCAATTGACATGTTGTTTTTTTTTACCCCAGTTTGATTTTACCTACTTTCTATTCTCATTTTGAGATCGGGAAATGGGAAACAGGTGGGTTTCCAATACAGTGATCCCTCGCTATATCGCGCTTCATCTTTCACGGCTTCGCTGCTTCACGGATTTTTTTTACAGTGCGGATATTTTTACAGTGCATCCACTGAACTTCAGCGCACGGCACAAGAACGGGACCCTTTGATGAGTCGTTCATTGCAGTTCTCAAATATAATCGAAGGTGGAATATCCGTTTATAAAAAGAGCGCCAACAACTACCCATAACAATGTTCTTCTCTCGGAGAAAGACTCAGAGACTGCGCCTTCAGTAGAAACAGAGGCTACAGCGGAGCGGAGTCAGGACGAAGAGGCACAGACTGTGAAATACACCAGTGACAATGTTTCCAACCTTGTATTACTATATTAAAATTATTGTTTTAAACTAATTTTGGGCTTTAAAACAGGTTTTGATTTTTGGTTTCATTCCATAGTTCAGTATTGCATTGTAAAATAATAAAAAATAAAGCTGTGACTACTTCACGGATTTGACTTTTCGCGTGTTATTTTTGGAACGCAACTCCCGTGATAAACGAGGGATCACTGTAGTCTTTTTTCCATTTTCCTAAACAAATATTAAATGTCATGCAGGTACAAGAGGAAAAGACATGACGGTGTTCCTTCCTCATTATCTAAAGTTATATTTAGATTGATTCACGTGTGATCATGATACATTTCCATTTCGACACTTGAACACCAAACTCCAAACCATATGCCATCTCTATCTCATATGTGATGATATTATTGTCATCTCCCTGGTTGTTTGATGATATAACTCGTTCCCTCTCGTGGTCGACTCCAGTGAGACACAAACTGCATGTGTCAAACTGTGCAGCTGCAGCAGGCGTAGGCTCCAGAGACTCAAATCACACAAAAATATCCAAAATATCCCATGGAGAGACAATAACCCACACGCAAAGGACTGATGAATATAGAGGAATCACAAAGGAGAACCTAATATTCTTAAATAAACTGTATTGTAGATTAATGCATCACGAGTAAACATCTGTTGCAACTTTTTCTTGTACAATTTTTGTGAAAATAGAAACTACAGAAGTCCACTACATGTTCCATAAAGGACAGACAGGACAGTGTGAAGGTCTCTAAATGTTTCGGCCTCTCTTTCTCTCGTTGCTGTGGCGAAGTCGCTGAAGACCCTCGACGCCCATTGAACTGTGCTAAATGACAGAGAGATCCCGTTATAACCACAGGGCACCGCTCTAAAGCACTACAGCGGGATAACGAGCTAATGCGCTAACGGCTAACGACTGTGTCACAGCTCAGATCATCTTCAAGTGCTCTGCTCCCTCTTCTTGTCTCACACATTTCAGCTCGACGGCGTGTACTTTTGTGGCCCTGAATTTGTCACAGTGTATATTATCACTGCATTTTCACTTTGAACTGACAGAATGAAGTGTTAGACTGAAATGTGAGCGACATAACCTGTTCAAATGGTCACATGAGCAGAGTTGTTCTGTTGAAGTTTCACCTTGAGGAGAAGAAGTCATTCAGAAAGTATTGCATTGTTTTAAATTTAACATAGGATTGTGATTTTTGGTAAGTATCATCTTTAATGTGTCTATTGATCATAATTGCATTTGCATTTTCTACTTTATTTGTCGTTGTTTGTTTTGTTTTTGTTTTTTGCAGGAAGGTTAGTGGTCACTATTCACCTTATTCCTGAAGTTGTCGTACACGCCGCCGTCTTGTTTCCGTTGTATTAGTTCACATGGAGCAGACGAGCTCAACAGAAAATAAGTTCTACATGGACTAAAAAGCCGTTTTCAGGCCTCAGGAAATCGGTGCGTTGTGACTTGTTGTGGCTCGTGTTCATTAAACATTTTACACAAATCAATCTACTTTATGTAACATTTTAGCGGCGAGACTTTTCCCTCGTTCGTCATTAGCTTTAACGGAGTTCTCGTCAAACGGAAGTGCGTTTACAACAAAAGTGCAAAAAACGGCAAAAGTGGGCGGGGCAGAATAAGGTGAATAGAGTTTATGTTGATGACATCACAACAGTCTGAATTTCAGCAGTGAGTGGCACATGAGAGTCAATGGTGAGTGATCGATGTAATCCTTAAGTCGTCCAGGTGTGTTTCATTGTGAAAAGATTTAGTCATTTATGGTCATCTGGACACTGTTTTGAAAATTAAGACGTTTTGACTTCCATCCGAAAGTCATTCTCAACCATTAGAGCTGGTCTGAGAACTCTGACTTGTGTACTACTCTGATCTGTGGAAGCCCCGCCCACAAGGAGGAGTCCCTGATAATGGTCTGTCTTTGTTTAACTATTTGTTTACCCCGCTTGTCCTTTGTTGTGTCAGTTTTTGTTCTATTGTGCTGTTGTTAGCTGTAGCTCCCTCGTCGCTGTTGAGTGATTAGAATGTGACTAGTCTCTTGATTTAGACCAGGAGGCTGTCATAAACCTTTGCTAAACTGAATCTTCAACCACCATTTCTGTTTGAAGAAGGTTTCTCTCTTTTCACAAAAATGGCTTCCTTGACTCCTCTTTCAAACCAGTTCTTCTTCTGTTCAGACTCTTCGCACTGTCTTCAAACCAGTGCTTTGTGGCTCTCAGATGCAGATGGACTGCACTTTGCGGTCCACCTGTGGCTGGTCTTCTTGCAGCGGCTATTTAGTCTCATTTTTAGTCTTCATTTTTCTTTTTGGCTTTGACTTTGTTGAAGGCCCATTTTGGGTAACCACAAGCTGAGAGAGCATTCTGGACATGTTTTTCCTCCTTCTTTCAGCTTTCTGCGGCAGTTAAAGTGTCCTTAATCACCACTTTCAGGTTACGTTTCAGCGTATAAAGCGTATTATTGAGCACTGACAAAAATCAGACCAAAGAGAAGCAAAGAAACACATTTTATCAGTTTGAGCTGTCTAGGAGCATTTTTTTCAAATAAAATAATGTCTGTGACCAGAGACGTAATATCCACCTTATTCCGGAAGTTTCTGTGGGCGCCACCATCTTTTTGCCATAAATGAGCCATAAAAACTTTTTGAATTGTTTCATATTAACAGGAAATTCTTGATTCGTTGGATGATGGTCAAAGTAATTGTTCCTCAAAATGAGAAATTTGCTTCCTCGTTGTTATTGATCTGTGACGTGGAGATGGTCAGCAGGTTGTTTAATCCACCGTCTGACCTGATTATGTTTACCACTAACTCCGCCCCTTCTCCATCACCCTCCACTACTTAAATACTAAAATCTTGTTGCTTTTGAGATAAGTTCTTGTTGAGTATCTGCCACCTGCTTGTCTCTGTCCAGAATGTTGCACAGTTTGGCATTAACTTATTTATGTATTTATCCAGTTACAGGTATTTTTATTGCTTCAAAATTATGCCCAAAGCCTTCAAAAGCATTCTGACTTTAAGAACTCTCCACAGATCAGGCCTTCAACAAGTCAAATCACCTCCTGTACCAAGAATTAAAACATTTTTAACAATGTTTTTCTGCGAAGTTCAGCTTTGCTTTGGGTTCATACAAAGTTCATAGAAAAATACTGGTCAGCGTCGAATAAAGATGACTATTTCACAGCCTCATAACCTGTAATAAAAGCCACGTTACAGACGCTGACATTTTCTGTATAAAAGACATTATCCAACTTTAATTTTCTTCCCCATTTCCTTGTGAGACTGAATCGTTCTCATTTGGTGCACATTTCCTAAACCTAACGCAGCTTTAGCCTGGAGACGAGGCTAATGTGTGCGTCTGATTGGCTAAAAGGCGAAAGTCTGAAGTACAGTGCGAGCTATCAGAACATCTCCAGAGGGTCATTGTGCTTAATTAGAAACGAGTGTTATCTCCAGAGGTGCAACTCTTCATCATTAGCCTCCTGCTACATCCACAGGAGCAGGGCAGAGATATCGCAGACGAGGTTTTAGGATGTAGTGAAAGAGGAGAGGGTCAGACGGAGCAGGACTCAAAAAATTCTTGCTCGACTGAAGACGCCGATTTGCCAACTTAAACATGACAACGCAGAGTAATGGCAAAAACTATAAATTATCTCGATGATCAGACCAGGTACTCGACCCCAATTCACAAAAAGACGTTTAGTAATTTCAAGTTTGTTTCGCTTTCGTCAGCTTTTTCTGCATTTATTTCCCTTCTCTGCAAAGACTCCACGGCGCGTTTTACCTCCCTCTATGTAATGCACTGGCTTTGGGTAATGTTAGATTAATTATGCACTGGAAATATATTTTGGGACATGACAAAGTGAGTGCCATGTGTTGATAAACTGGAAACTGCAGTTGCTAATGTGACTTGCTTGCTTTGTTTTGTTATGTATGTGGGCTCAACATAGAAGTTAGAATCAGTGGAAATATGCTTGTTTATCACAAGGTCAGCGTTTGATGAGAAATTATTCTGTTTTTTGTCGTCTTGATCTGCGTTCTTTGGACCAAACTGATCCGCTCCAAACTGAACCAGTCTCATAACCAGACTTGGGTGCGTTACCATCATAACTGGGACTAAACTTGAAATGAAACCAACTGGATCAGGGCTAAAACAGAACTAGAACAGGACCAAACCAAGTCAACATCAGGACAAAACTGGGCTCAAACCAAAACCCACCAGCTATGAATGCACCCTTAACATTTGTTTATGATTTCCGCACGTACAAGATGCGCTGAAATCAGGGTGTGCGACGTCTGCAGCATTTATGGTCCATGTAGAAAATAATCCCATAAATGCCAGTACTTACAGACATGTGGTGTCTTCTGCCATTTTCCCATTTTCTTCCGTGCAGATCGTCCGAGTAGTTACACAGTTGTCCCTGACGCCGACCTGGAAAATCGCGCTCCACAAAAATGATACAGTTTCACCTCTTGGACACTCGCCTCGCGGACGTGTGAAGCATAAAACAAGCTTAAAGTGCGTAAACTGGTAACATAATACCAGTTGTACATATGCATTTTAGTTTTACACCAATCAGGCAGCCATTTGTGGAGAAAAGGTGAAAAATATGTTGAAAATTACAGGACGTAAACAGACTTATGACATCACACTGGGAAGACAAAGGTTGTGCATAATTGACACAAAAGAGTACTTTTTTTCACCTTTTAAACATTGATTCAACAGACTAAAACATTTGCATGTATTTTTATTTGTAAAATAAAAAGTCTGTGACATTAGAGGAGTTTTGGCTCCGTGTAAAGTGTGGTTGCTATGGTAATTTCCTAGTGTGATGTCGTCACTTACAACCAGGAAGTAAAACAAAAAACCTAAAAAACTGTTAAACCAGTATAACATTTGTGAAGTATTTTAACAAAATTTGAAAAAAAAAATCTCTTAACTGCATTTTAGTCAAATGAGTCGTCCAACCTGTCATGGGCCCTTTAACTCACGCCAAACTAATAATAATGCATTCGACTTATACAGTGCTTTTTTGGACACGCTTTGCACTATTCATTCACGCCTCACTCAGTGGTGGTAAACTACAATTGTAGCCACAGCTGCCCTGGGGCTGACTGATGGAAGCGAAGCTGACAATCCGCACCATCGGCCCCACCCTTCACAGCCACACTATCATACTTGGCAATGTGGGTGAAGTGTCTAGCCTAAGGACCCAATGACAGCTCCCCCCTATGGAGCCTGGTCCAACGGTCTCCCATCCAAGTACTGACCAGGCCCCACCTGCTTAGCTTCCAAGGGCTGATGGGATTGAGCACTGGAGAGCAGGTATGGACACAACTCTCCTTTCTGCTGTGGTCTATATACATCTATATAAGAGGATGTGTTTACGCTTCAATTTTGATGTAGACTTGATTTGGTCTTGTTTTTATCCTGGTTCAACCCCCGCCTTGCCCATATTTCGTTCCAGGGTTTGTCCATGTTTAGTCCCATATTTAAAACAGTGTCTGAGCACGAACGCACCCTAAGACGACCGAACGACCAAAGGCCCTGAAGCAGAGAAGGTCAGCTGGAGCGGAGGACGCGGAGGAGAGGGAAGCCCGGTGTAACAGTTGCGTGGCTTACAGGATTTGTGAGGCGAGGAGTAGTGGTGTGTTTCCTCTGAATATGAATGAGGCCGCGGCAGAAGAATGGGACGCCGAGGACAGCGCAGGGGGCCAGGTCTGTCAGCCAATCCCACGCTCTGGATCACCACATCCCACACCACGGAGGAGACATTAAAATGCTCCGATAGGGCCAGATGGTGTGTCATTGGAAGAGAGGAGAAAGGGAGGGAGAAAGGGAGGAGGGGGGAGAGCGAGAGGGGACTGTGATGAAGAGAGAGGAGGGGAACAGCGAGATAATATGGGAAATATCGAAGGTCAAGGAGAATACAACCAAAGCAGCGAAATGTAGAACTATAGATGAAAAACACAGCTGGAGTTACATTTAGCTTCATTCGTTAGTCATGTTTACGAGCTCCTCTTCTCTGCTTCTTCTCAGAGCCTCACAAAAACACTCAAATGTATCTGATCTGTGATGTTAAAGGTAGAGATCCAAAGCGCTCCTGTGCTGTTTTCAAGTCCATAAACCATCACAGACTCGTTCTGAGCATTTTGGCCTCAAAGCACGTTCAGAGGCATGCTAGCTTTTGTTTGTTTGCCCATGCTAGTTCATTCTGCTGGCTGTAGATGGAGCGTTAACACAAATCCTGATGAGAAAACACAGAGTCTAAAAAAGGATTGTGTAATTTTCAGTATGTTCTAAAACATGAGATGCCAAAGTAAATATACAAGAGCAAGCTTAAACGTCAATAGCAAAACAATTAAAGCAGAATGTTTCTCCTTAAATTCAACATTTGCAATTATCCAGCTATATTAATTGTAAAAAGACATTTCAAATAGACTTTCATCAAGCAAATGACCAAGATTGCAATGACACAAAGTCCTCTGCAGTGACCTAAACCTCCCTGTGTCTCCATGACGTCCTATTCTGTGTAAAAGCTGCAAAACCTGTAATTTCGAGCATTTAGTCATAACAAAGGCTTGAGAAAACGTGGATATCGTTGCCATGGCAGTTGTGGCGGCCATCTTGTAGGATGAGAAAGAATACAATTTGTAAAGAAAATAAAAACAGGGCGATAAAATGAATAGATTGAGTGTCCTGTGTCCAGATAACAGGAATTATTATCTCTGAAAATGAACATATTTCATGCCAAATTAAACTATATTTGTGTCACTGCACCATATGGACACAAACATTGATCATTTTTCTGTTTATTTCATGACCATTACTATAAAAGAGGAATTTATAACCTAAAAGATTCATGATTTTTCACACTGGACAAAGTAAAAAGCAAAAAAGTATGCATGTATGATTGAAAAGTCCAGCTCATTACAGTTTTTTTAATAGAATTTTCCAACACAACACGAAGCTCGGTTACTATAGTTTGCTATGGCGACGTTCTCTTTAGCCTAGATTTTAACTCAATGGCTCTACAATTCAGAAATAAATGAGATTCTTGCATTATTTTAGCTGCAGTTCATGTGTAAAATATGAACTGAATGTGAATCTCGCAAATCTAAACCTCAAATGCCGTATCTGTCAGAAAACATTTGGCATAGTTCAGATTTTACTGTATTTTACAATCTTTTCTGTGGTCGTACTTCACAGCTAATCCAGATCTGAGGGTGTGGAAAGACGTGGAGCGAGATGAAGAACGGGGCAGAGGAGCGCGCCGAGGAAACCGTTTTGACAAATCCCCTCAGATCCTGAAAGGTGAGGGCATTACCCGGGGTCACCTCTGTGTTTGACAAAGAGCGGCCTGCAGGGGGAGTCCTGTTTCAGGGATAATCCAGTCTCTCGTCTCCCGCGCCTGACATTTCACTGGGGCTGATTCTGAACAGTGTGAATGAAGAGCCAGATTAAGTCCCGCTGATCTTCTGCTGCACCTCCTGGAGAGACGAGAACACAACACGGCAAGTCGAACACGGACAGAATATATTTGGGTTTGTAAAGGAGACACATTGTGGTTTTTTCAGTAACTTGGTATTGAACTATATCATAAGTAGACATTTTGTGTATTGTAAACTCCAATATTGATCTACTTCCTGTTCAAAACGGCAGAACTGATAAGCCCCGCCTCTTCATAGTGACATTTCATCATAGCAATTTAGCAATTCAGCACGTTTTAGATTATTTTTGAAAAGAGGTTACGTAACATATTTGAACCGAATGTCCACACTCATTCCCTAAGCCCTCATTTACTTCACAGTCCTGCACTCTTGATCAGACTAAATAGTGCACTCAATCCTGGAACGATTTGGACACGCAGCTCACTACTTTCTCCTCATCCCTGGTCACGTGACTCTGGCGAAAAAAATGTCTAAAAAAAACTCTGAATATGGGTCAAATCCACTGGACTCGCACACATTTATGGACTAATAATCATCATACAAGTTTTATTAATCATGGATCGCACCTTAAACATCAAACAGACTGGATTATTCAACAAGTTCCAAGCTGTGGGACCAGCATAACAGATATCAATCTGACAAAAATGTCTAAAAACATGTCTTTGAACATTTTCATTTGGTTTATCTATTAAACAAATGTGACATGGATGTATAAAGAACAACAAAAGTGCAGAAATATTGCCTTTTGCCCTTGATTGAAAGTTTAAAACTGATTTTTTTTTTATCACCTTTGTAGCATTCTTTTTTCTTACTATAAATGCTTTACTCAACATCCAAATTGTGCACATCTTCAAAACAGCTTTCACAATACTGTATAAAATGTGATTGTCCACGTCTACAGGAGACCACTTTACTTTACTTTTATCACAGATCTGGGAAACTTGAAACCAGGTGTTTTTTGTGAGGATGGCCTCGTAAACAGGATTAAGGAACAGCGTTAAAACAGGGTTAAAAGCTCAAAAAAGTAAGTTTTGCATAATACATAGCCCCACTTTTGAGAGCCACTTTGCTTGACTATGGAAGGTGTATGTGCTGCAACAAAACACTGCAGGATTTTACTTTTTTAGCCGCAACTTTAGAGGTGTTTCAGTGACCTTAAGTAAACTCAAAAGCCTGTTTCTATTCCAGGAAGCGTGACTAGATAAGAGCAGACAGCTGTAATCAGACATACGCTTAAACCTGAAACAACGCGCTCTCCTTTCTCTCCTCTCTTTATCTCGCTCCGTCTCTGTTTCTCTGTCTCTGATCACAAGTCTCATATATTTGACATTCAGATCTTCCGCCGCTGCGTCTCTGATTGTTTATCGACAAAGAAGGAAACTTTAAAACCTGCGAATGACGAGGGACTGAGGAATTTTAAAGGTTTTTGTGAGTTCAATATTGGCGTCAGTGTGACCTCATTTAGCCCCATTTGATCCACTCACAGCATAAAGGAAAAGGAGCGCCACACAGTCCCGGTGAGTGCTCCACAGGACGGATTTAAACTTAGCACTCTTGCATTTGTTCAATTATAGGTGATTTTATTGCTCAAAAATACCTTGAAAATCATGTATTCTCACAGTGAGCGGCCCCTCCACAGATCTGACCTGTAACTTGGCTTGAAGGCGTCATCTCCACAGATAGATAGATAGATCCACAATAGATCAGTTTAATGCCACACACCTTTTTTCCAAGCCACAGATTTCCTTCAGAAATCCAACATTCAACATTCTTACAATTTCTTCCCAAGTTTGGTTGGATTTTGTTGCTGAAACAGATTCCTTTAGGTGTGAACCTGTACCAGGGTTCACCTGGAGGCCTGATCTCTCTGGGGATGTGGAATCCAACAGT
This sequence comes from Rhinogobius similis, assembly GCA_019453435.1. Classification (NCBI taxonomy): domain Eukaryota; kingdom Metazoa; phylum Chordata; class Actinopteri; order Gobiiformes; family Gobiidae; genus Rhinogobius; species Rhinogobius similis. The sequence goes on from CM033630.1 coordinate 5,717,649, forward strand.
AACATGAGAGAGAGAAAGAGAGAGAGAGACTGAAGAGAGAAAGAGGGGAGTAAAGAGAGAGGGGGGGAGACACACCCTGGGGAGCTGTGGTTGTTGAGTTGGTGAAGTTCTCTGTTGCGTTGGTCCCACTGGGCTGAAGGAGGACAAGTTATTCTTATACACCACACTTTTATTGCAAAGTTCAACTTCCTCAACACTGTAGAATGTGTGTTAGTGGAATAAGAACATTTTTCATGTGTATTCTGTGTGTAAAGACGACGGTTGTAGGTTAGAGCTGTGTGTTACAGTATTTTAAAACATTTAAAAACTTGCCTGTCACTGTGTACAGACATGTGCAGGTGTTATGTCACTTATTAGTGAAGGAAGTACATAACTGTCTCTGTTTAAAAACACACACACACACACACACACACACACACACACACACACACACACACACACACACACACTCACACACTCACACACTCACACACTCACACTCACACTCGCACACGCACGCACACGCACACGCACACACACACATTGTGTTTTTGAAATAGATTTTTTTAAAATCAAGCTTAATTGTCCGTATTAAAAATTTATCAAAATTATTATTAAATCAAAATGTCAAAAATGTATAAAAGTGCCAAATTTTTGGATTTAAATAATATACACATCTTTGTCTAGAAGGCTTCAGTCATCATATTTCAACCTTTATTTGTTTAAAAATTTATAAAAATCCCAAGTAATTGTTGACTAGACAATTGCTCAATCAAATATTTCTTGACATCCATTAATGATATTGTGTCTTCTTTTGATGCACTCTTGTTTGTCTTTTTTCTTTTACCCTGACCACATTGTCGAATACTAAAATAACAGTTCATTTCTTCGTTTGAACTTTCCAGATGACTCTCTCACTCTCCACCTGGAAAGTTCCACAGAGCACCTTTAAGCTCAGCCCCGGAGCTCATTCCTGTCGTTTCCTCTCTTTTCTAACTGGACGACTGAAGGACACGTCGCTGCTGAAGCTCCGGGACGTAAACTCCACTGTTTTCCACTCAATACAAAGCCCTCGCTCGGGGCCTGAGCGCCGACACTTCAGAGCGACGCGGAGTCAAACGCGATTCGATCGGGCCGCGCTTGAACTCTGACCTTGTCCGACTCAAACAGGAAGTGTCTGACAGCGGAGGCGTAACGAGGCGGCCATTTTGTGTGAGGAGCCCGGAGGAGACGGGGAAAGTCGATGGAAAAAGACATGAAAGGGTAAAACGCGCGGGAAAAGTGTGTCAAAGTCAGTCAGATTACAACAGAGCCGGTCACACCATGCACAGGGACAAAACCCCTGTGGCTTTAAATGCATCGTTCATAAAGTATATGTCTGTTTGTTTGTTTTTTGCTTTTTTCTATATAAACATTGGATTTGTATTCACCTATTCTGCCCTGCCCACTTTTGCCTCTTTTTGCCACAGATATGCACTTCTGTTGTAAACGCACTTCAGTTTGACGAGAACTCCATTAAAGCTAACGACAACGGAAAAGTTTTGCCGCTAAAACATTATATAAAGTAGGTTGATTTGTGTAAAATGTTTAAAGGGCCTCTGACAGGTTGAAATACACATTTGACTAAAATGCAGTTAACATAAATATATTCAAATTTCTAATAAAATCTTTACAAATTTAACCCCAGTTTAGCTGTTTTTTAGGTTTTAAATTTTACTTCCTGGTTGTAAAGTATGACATCACGCTAGGAAATTACCATAGCAACCACACTGTACACTGGGCCAAAACTCATCTAATGTCACAGATTTTGTTCATTTGACAAAGAGAAACACACATGAACACCTTTATTTTGTTGAATCAAAGTTTAAAGGTGCAAAAAAGTAGTTTATTTTGTGTAAATTATGCGTAACCTTTGTCTCCCCAGTGTGATGTCATCAGTTTGTTTACTTCCTGTAATTGTCAACAGATTTTTCAACTTTTCTCCACAAACAGCAACTTGATTGGTGTAAAACTATAATTTGTATTTACACAAAATATGAATGCACTGAATAAAGTCAAAATTAGAAAATCATAAAAACCTTTCATACGCACTTTAATGAACACGACCAACAACACGTCACACTGCACCGATTTCCTGAGGTTTGAAAACGGCTTTTTAGTCCATGTAGAATTCATTTTCTGTTGAGCTCATCTGCCCCGTGCAAAGTACAACGGAAAAAAGATGGCGCGCCAACGACAACTTCAGGAATAAGGTGAATAGTTTTAAGCAGGCCGTTCTCATTATCAATGCATTTATTTCAGAATCAGATAACTTTATTCCGGCAATTCAGTTTGTAGGTAGAAAATGAATTTACATTTTACAATAGAATGTGATGGATGGTCACCAAAAACCCTCGAGGAGCTCAACAAGTGGTAACCTTCAGATAAAATGCATAGGTTAGGCTCTAGTGAAGCACCACGAAATGGCTGTGGACTGATGAGATGCATTGGCAGATTTCTCTTCGTATTCAAAGCTAAATCATCTTAAAAATGTTCAGTATTATCACACAAGACACTAAATCATCTCAAAAGGTGCACAAATTCAAACGTAAAGCAAATGTAAACGCAATTATCTAGAAATCAGTCAGAAAAAAAATCCAAAATACTTTAATCAAACCTTGTCAATTCCAGTGACGACTGGTTTGTGAATTAAAGTCCTCTCACCTGGTGATGTGTGTCGTGAGCTCAGGCGGGACACGTCAGAGCTGTGACAGGAAGATTACTTTTACCCAACATCACGACAATGTAATCCTCCTCTCACCTGAGATATCAGTCTCTACCACAGAGAGAGAGGGGGGGGGGAGGGAGGGAGAGAAAAGGAAGCAAGAGAGAAGGAAGCAAGCGAGAGAGAGGGGGGAGAGAAAGAGAGAGAAAGGAAAGCGAGAGAGAGGGGGGAAGTAAGAGAATGAGATGGGAGAGGGAGCGGGAAAAAGAGGGAAAGAGTGAGGAGAGAGAGACAGAGAGGGAAGGAGGGAAAGAGAGGAGAGATAGGAAGGAGAGAGAGAGAGAGACAAGGGGGGAGAGAAAGAGAGAGAGCCAGGAGAGGGAGCATGACAAAGAGGGTGAGAGTGAGGCGGAGAAAGAGTAAGGAGAGAGAAACAGAGAGGGAAGGAGGGAAAGAGAAAGAGGAGAGATAGGAAGGAGAGGGAGAGAAGGGGGAGAGAGAGAGACAGAGAGAGAAAAAAGTGAGAGAGAGATGGGAGTGGGAGAAAGAGGGAGAGAGTGAGGGGGAGAAAGAGTGAGGACAGAGAGACAGAGAGGGAAGGAGGGAAAGTGAAAGAGGAAAAATAGGGAGGAGGGAGAGGGAAGAGAGAGAGATGGGAGAGGGCGCGAGAAAGGGAGCGAGAGAAAGAGGGAGAGAGTGAAGGGGAGAAAAAGTAAGGAGACAGAGAGGGAGACGGAAAGAGGGAAGAGGGGAAAGAGAAAGAGGAAAGAGACAGAGAGAGAAGGGGAAGAGAGGGGGGAAAAAGAAAGAGAGGGCGGAGAGAGATTTGGAGAAAGCACATAGAGAGGGGGAGAGAGACAGAGAGGAGAGTGGGAGGAGAGAGAGGAGAGAGCGAAGGGATTGAGTGGGGGAGGTAACTCGGGATGAAATGTCAAAAAACAACCATTTCCATGGAAATACGCCCTTTTGTTGCAGGTGTGCTAAACGTGCACAGATATACAGAGTAATAACCACAACAATATCAAAAAGTAAACAAAAGAAAGCAAAAGAGCCGTGGAACAAGCCGCAATGTCACAATCCTGAGCTGTAGAAGAAGAAGAGAGTGTCAGAGAGAAGAAGAGAGTGTTAGAGAGAAGGAGAGAGTGTTAGAGAGAAGAAGAGAGTGTCAGAGAGAAGAAGAGAGTGTTAGAGAGAAGAAGAGAGTGTCAGAGAGAAGGAGAGAGTGTTAGAGAGAAGAAGAGAGTGTCAGAGAGAAGAAGAGAGTGTTAGAGAGAAGGAGAGAGTGTTAGAGAGAAGAAGAGAGTGTCAGAGAGAAGAAGAGAGTGTTAGAGAGAAGAAGAGAGTGTCAGAGAGAAGAGTGTTAGAGAGAAGAAGAGAATGTTAGCGAGAAGAAGAGAGTGTCAGAGAGAAGAAGAGAGTGTTAGAGAGAAGAAAAGAATGTTAGAGAGAAGGAGAGTGTTAGAGAGAAGAAGAGAGTGTTAGAGAGAAGAAGAGAGTGTTAGAGAGAAGAAGAGAGTGTTAGAGAGAAGAAGAGAGTGTCAGAGAGAAGAGTGTTAAAGAGAAGAAGAGAGTGTCAGAGAGAAGGAGAGAGTGTTAGAGAGAAGAAGAGAGTGTTAGAGAGAAGAAGAGAGTGTTAGAGAGAAGAAGAGAGTGTCAGAGAGAAGGAGAGAGTGTTAGAGAGAAGAAGAGAGTGTCAGAGAGGAGGAAAGAGTGTTAGAGAGAAGAAGAGAGTGTTAGAGAGAAGAAGAGAGTCTCCGAGAGAAGAAGAGAGTGTCAGAGAGAATAAGAGAGTGTTACAGAGAAGACGAGAGTGTTAGAGAGAAGAAGAGAGTGTCAGAGAGAAGAAGAGAGTGTTAGAGAGAAGACGAGAATGTTAGCGAGAAGAAGAGAGTGTCAGAGAGAAGAAGAGAGTGTTAGAGAGAAGAAAAGAATGTTAGAGAGAAGGAGAGTGTTAGAGAGAAGAAGAGAGTGTTAGAGAGAAGAAGAGAGTGTTAGAGAGAAGAAGAGAGTGTCAGAGAGAAGGAAAGAGTGTTAGAGAGAAGACGAGAGTGTTAGAGAGAAGAAGAGAATGTTAGCGAGAAGAAGAGAGTGTCAGAGAGAAGAAGAGAGTGTTAGAGAGAAGAAAAGAATGTTAGAGAGAAGGAGAGTGTTAGAGAGAAGAAGAGAGTGTTAGAGAGAAGAAGAGAGTGTTAGAGAGAAGAAGAGAGTGTCAGAGAGAAGAGTGTTAGAGAGAAGAAGAGAGTGTCAGAGAGAAGGAGAGAGTGTTAGAGAGAAGAAGAGAGTGTTAGAGAGAAGAAGAGAGTGTCAGAGAGAAGGAGAGAGTGTTAGAGAGAAGAAGAGAGTGTCAGAGAGGAGAGAGTGTTAGAGAGAAGAAGAGAGTGTTAGAGAGAAGAAGAGAGTGTTAGAGAGAAGGAGAGTGTTAGAGAGAAGGAGAGAGTGTTAGAGGGAAGAAGAGAGTGTTAGAGAGAAGAAGAGAGTGTTAGAGAGAAGAAGAGAGTGTCAGAGAGAAGGAAAGAGTGTTAGAGAGAAGAAGAGAGTGTCAGAGAGAAGAGTGTTAGAGAGAAGAAGAGAATGTTAGCGAGAAGAAGAGAGTGTCAGAGAGAAGAAGAGAGTGTTAGAGGGAAGAAGAGAGTGTTAGAGAGAAGAAAAGAATGTTAGAGAGAAGGAGAGTGTTAGAGAGAAGAAGAGAGTGTTAGAGAGAAGAAGAGAGTGTTAGAGAGAAGAAGAGAGTGTCAGAGAGAAGAGTGTTAGAGAGAAGAAGAGAGTGTCAGAGAGAAGGAGAGAGTGTTAGAGAGAAGAAAAGAATGTTAGAGAGAAGGAGAGTGTCAGAGAGAAGAAGAGAGTGTTAGAGAGAAGAAAAGAATGTTAGAGAGAAGGAGAGTGTTAGAGAGAAGAAGAGAGTGTTAGAGAGAAGAAGAGAGTGTTAGAGAGAAGAAGAGAGTGTCAGAGAGAAGAGTGTTAGAGAGAAGAAGAGAGTGTCAGAGAGAAGGAGAGAGTGTTAGAGAGAAGAAGAGAGTGTTAGAGAGAAGAAGAGAGTGTCAGAGAGAAGAAGAGAGTGTCAGAGAGAAGAAGAGAGTGTTAGAGAGAAGAAGAGAGTGTCAGAGAGAAGAAGAGTGTCAGAGAGAAGAAGAGAGTGTTACAGAGAAGACGAGAGTGTTAGAGAGAAGAAGAGAGTGTCAGAGAGAAGAAGAGAGTGTCAGAGAGAAGAAGAGAGTGTCAGAGAGAAGGAAAGAGTGTTAGAGAGAAGACGAGAGTGTTAGAGAGAAGAAGAGAGTGTTAGAGAGAAGGAGAGAGTGTTACAGAGAAGAAGAGAGTGTAAGAGAGAAGGAGAGAGTGTTAGAGGGAAGGAGAGAGTGTTAGAGAGAAGAAGAGAGTGTTAGAGAGAAGGTGATGTTGAGGAAGAGGGGTTTATTTGTTATTTCTACCCACGATGATTGAAACGATCCTTATTTGTTTGGGACTACACGTTGCACATGTATCCCACGTTCCCCGGGAATCGAACTGGGACTTAGAGGCTCGAGCTCTAACCCATTTGCCACCAGCTGCACCCTGTGGACAATTAACAATAACAATGATTGACATTTAATTAAAATTCAGGAACGGAGGAAGAGGAAATATGTGAGCAGGAGTCAGAGAGACAGGGAGAGAGAGAAAGAGAGAGAGAGAGAGAGAGAGAAAGAGAGGGAGAAAAGGGAGGAAGAGATAGAAAGGGGGAGAGAAAGGGAGAGGGATGGAGAGGAAGAGAATGAGAAAGAGGGAGAGAAAGCTAGAGAGAGATGGAGAGGTAGAGAGAAAGAGATGTAAAGAAAGGGAGAGAAAGAGGGGAGAGTGAGAAAAAGGGAGGGGGAGCGATAGAGAGGGAGAGAAAGAGAAAAGGAGGGAGAGATATTGAGAGGGAGAAAAAGGCAGGGAGAGAGATAGAGGGGAGAAATAGAGTAAGGGAGGGAGAGAAAAGGAGAGATGGGGTTGAGAAAGAAAGGGTAGGAGAGAGAGAGAGATAAAGATGAAGAGAAAAAGAGATAGAGAGGGAAAGAAAGGGAGTGAGAGAAGGGAAAGAGAGACAGAGAGGGAGAAAGAGGGAGGGAGAGAGCTAGAGAGGGAGAGAAAGGGGAAGGGAAGGATAAAGATAGAGAGAGAGAAAAAGAAAGATATAGTATTGTAGTTCCCCACGGAGCAGACGAGCTCAACAGAAAATAAGTTCTACTCGACTAAAAAGACGTTTTCAGGCCTCAGGAATCAGTGCTCTTATTGTTGCTCGTGTTCATTAAACATTTTATTCAAATCAATCTACTTTATATAATGTTTCAGTGAGAGACTTTTCCCTCGTTGGCCATTTGCGCGTCAAGTCTCTTTACTACAAAAGTGCGGATCATAGACATAAAAAGAGGCAAAAGTGGCCGAATAAGATAAAAGATAAAATCCTTGTCTAGATGAAGCTTCTGAAACCTGTTTGACCCTGGACCCCTGCTGGACAAAAGAGGGATGACGCCGACTCAAGCCTTAAACAGGTCTGAATAGGATTAAACAAAACCCTGTATATCTTCTTATATGTATCACCTTTTTTACAATAGGTCAATGTATAAATAATCTTTAATTTAAACGTCCATCGGCTTTAATGCAGGTTTTATCTGTCTGACTGGAGTTGGTGGATTCAAATTGCGGGAGAAAACAGAATGATGTCTGTTTCCTGTGAATGTGTGAACCATTATCGCTTTATCTGTAACATAATTATGATTAGTGATAATTCATGTGGAGTGAAACATCTGCACAAACAGTGGGACAAATCTGTCTCATCCTTTTGCATCAGGAACAACAGCCTGCGTGGCTGCTTTAATTTAGTGGGTGGGTTTCATTAAAAAACATAATTATATTATTTCCACCAAATATGTAGCGCTAAATTATTTTTTAATTAAAAGATAAGCAGTGTTATGAAAATTATTACACTGATCAGTCTACTAATCCAAGTAATTGGGAAATGTGATTATAAACAAAACAATAAAATGATTCACACACAAAAAATCCCTGCACGTTTCATTTTAGACGCGTTCAAACTGACTCTAGCATTGTTCAAGAGGCACAGAACGATGTGGAGCTCCTTTCAAATGTACACGATAAACACAGTAATATTAATGTTTAACTCTCTGTAATGTGTTTATGATCTGGACCCAAAGTTGTTGATGACTGAACCAGGACTAAAACAGGACTAAAGTAGGATTAAAACAAGACTAAAACTCGACAAAACAGGAATAAACCAAAAGGATTAAAACAGGACTAAAATGAGACTAGAACGAGACTAGAACAGGACTAGAACGGAACTGGAATAGGACTAGAACAGGACTAGAGTGGGACTAGAACGGGACTAGAACGGAACTGGAATAGGACTAGAACAGGACTAGAGTGGGACTAGAACAGGACGAGAACAAGACCAGAGCAAAACTAGAAGAAGACTAGGACAGGACTAGAACGAGACTAGGACGGGACTAGAACGAAACTAGAACGGCACTAGAGCGGGACTAGAACAGGACTAGAATGGGACTAGAGCGGGACTAGAGCGAGACTAGAACGAGACTAGAGTGGGACTAGAGCGGGACTAGAGCGGGACTAGAGCGGGACTAGAGTGGGACGAGAGCGGGACTAGAATAGAACTAGAACGGGACTAGACCGGGACTAGAATGAGACTAGGACGGGACTAGAACAAGACTAGAAAGGGACTAGAGCGGGACTAGAGCGGGACTAGAACGAGACTAGAGCGGGACTAGAGCGGGACTAGAATGGGACTAGAACAAGACTAGAACGGGACTAGAGTGGGACTAGAACGAGACTAGAACGGGACAAGAGCGGGACTAGAACGAGACTAGAGCGGGACTAGAACGGGACTAGAACGGGACTAGAACAAGACTAGGACGGGACTAGAACGGGACTAGAGCGGGACTAGAGCGGGACTAGAACGGGACTAGAACAGGACTAGAACGTGACTAGGACGAGACTAGAACGGGACTAGAGCGACTAGAACGACTAGAACGGACTAGACGGACTAGAACAAGACTAGAACGGGACTAGAGCGGGACTAGAACGGGACTAGAACGGGACTAGAACAAGACTAGGACGGGACTAGAACGAGACTAGGACGGGACTAGAACGGGACTAGAGCGGGACTAGAACGGGACTAGAACGGGACTAGAACAAGACTAGGACGGGACTAGAGCGGGACTAGAACGAGACTAGAGCGGGACTAGCGCGGGACTAGAACGGGACTAGCGCGGGACTAGAACGGGACTAGAACGAGACTAGAATGAGACTAGAACGGGACTAGAACGGGACTAGAACGGGACTAGAATGAGACTAGAACGGGACTAGAACGGGGCTAGAGCGGGACTAGAATGAGACTAGGACGGGACTAGAACGGGACGAGAACGGGACGAGAACGGGACTAGAACGGGACTAGAACGAGACTAGGACGGGACTAGAGCGGGACGAGAGCGGGACTAGAATAGAACTAGAACGGGACTAGACCGGGACTAGAATGAGACTAGGACGGGACTAGAACAAGACTAGAAAGGGACTAGAGCGGGACTAGAGCGGGACTAGAACGAGACTAGAGCGGGACTAGAGCGGAAATAGAATGGGACTAGAACGAGACTAGAGCGAGACTAGGACGGGACTAGAACAAGACTAGAACGGGACTAGAGTGGGACTAGAACGAGACTAGAACGGGACAAGAGCGGGACTAGAACGAGACTAGAGCGGGACTAGAACGGGACTAGAACGGGACTAGAACAAGACTAGGACGGGACTAGAACGGGACTAGAGCGGGACTAGAGCGGGACTAGAACGGGACTAGAACAGGACTAGAACGTGACTAGGACGAGACTAGAACGGGACTAGAGTGGGACTAGAACGGGACTAGAACGGGACTAGAACGGGACTAGAACGGGACTAGAACGGGACTAGAACGAGACTAGGACGGGACTAGAACAAGACTAGGACGGGACTAGAACAAGACTAGAACGGGACTAGAGCGGGACTAGAACGAGACTAGGACGGGACTAGAACGGGACTAGAGCGGGACTAGAACGAGACTAGAGCGGGACTAGAGCGGGACTAGAGCGGGACTAGAACGAGACTAGAATGAGACTAGAATGAGACTAGAACGGGACTAGAACGGGACTAGAACGGGACTAGAATGAGACTAGAACGGGACTAGAACGGGGCTAGAGCGGGACTAGAATGAGACTAGGACGGGACTAGAACGGGACGAGAACGGGACGAGAACGGGACTAGAACGGGACTAGAACGAGACTAGGACGGGACTAGAACGGGACGAGAACGGGACTAGAACGGGACTAGAACGAGACTAGGACGAGACTAGAGCAGGACTAGAACGAGACTAGAACGGGACGAGAACGGGACTAAAATGGGACTAGAGCGGGACTAGAACAGGACTAGAATAGGACAAGAGCGGGGCTAGAACGGGACAAAAATTGACAACAATAAGGTAAGAAGGGTAACAAAAAGTGTCCACAATTTAGGTAATAATTTACAGAAAATAAAAAGTAATAACTGGCAACAAAAAAGAGACTTAGTTGAACAAAAAGAAAAAAAAAGTTAAGTTAAAAAGCTAACTCACGATCCACTAATTACAAACTAATTACAAACTAGAGCGGGACTGGAATGGGATTAAAACAGGACTAAATCAGGACTAAACCAGGACTAAAACGGGACTAAAACAAGACTAAAACGGGACTCCAATGAGAACCAGGACTAAAACAGAACTATAACAGGACCAAGCAAAGTCAACATTAAGAATAAAGGTACACTGTGTAACTTTTCTGATGGAGTGTCAGCCGCACGCTTGTCTCCATGGAACGCAAAAAATGTTCCACACTGTGGCATTAGATGCATCCAACTTGCAATATTTCAATTACAGTTTGCGTTTGATTGTAAAACAAATACAACAAATACCTTGAAAAACATGCACTCGGAGCCTCTCCACAGATCTGACCTGTAACCTGGCCTGGTGGAGATAGTTTAAAGACACACTGTGGAACATTCTTGGCAAAACAAGCGTGACCTTCCACCAGAAAAATCACATCAATAAATAGCCAGACTGTGTTTGTTGCTCGGGTTTTATTCATTACTTTTCTCATTAATATCCAACAGAATCAGCACAAACTAGTTCCAGGAATGTTTTCGCAGCTGCATTTTCAGAATTTAATCCAACATGGACTCATTATATTCCACACCGTCCAATAATTGGCAAGTTTTCAATTTCAAACTCCTGGAGGAACTTATTATGTCCTGAAAACCTGATCGTGAATGAGCGGCTGTGGGTCACTGTTCTCACACTTCACACTTGTACTTTTACTTCAGTTGTGCAGTTGTACTCTGACTGGACCTGCTGCCAGGAATACTATATCGAATTGAGATTATATTTTTTTGGGGGGGTATCATGGCCACTTTTTCTTTGCACTATAGTAGGAACTTTTTGCTATTTTTCTGAAATAGAACAGGACTAAACCAGGACTAAAACGGGACTCGAATGGATCTAAAACAGGTCTTAAACGGGTCTAAAATAGGACTAAAACGGGACTAAAGCGGTTTCTGTTGACGATCCAAATTAAACAAATAAACAAACGAAATCAAAATTAGGACTAAGCCTGGAAACCTGCAGTACCAGGACTAAACCAGGATTAAAACAGGATTTAATGAGGATTAAACTGGGACTAAAAGCAGGATTATAACAGGACTAAAACAGGTCTAAAATGGGAGTTAAGTGGGACTAAAGCTACTAATGACGATCTAAAATAAACAAATAAACAAACAAAATCAAAATTAGGACTAAGCCTGGAAACCTGCAGTACCAGGACTAAACCAGGACTAAACCGGGACTAAACCAGGATTAAAACAGGACTAAAACAGGACTTGAAAAGGACTAACCAGAACTAAAACAGGATTTAATGAGGACTAAACCTTGACTAAAAATGGGATTATAATGGGGCTATAACAGGTCTAAAACGGGATTAAGCAGGTCTAAAATGGGACTAGAACAGGACTAGAAGAGGTCTTATAGTGAGTCTAAAACAGAACTACAACAGGTATAAAAACGGGACTATAACAGGTCTTAAACAGTAAGATTTGAGCTCACTGCAGTGTTTCATTCTGCTATTCACTCATGTTTTTTGTTGTTGTTTTTTGCACATTTTGGGGGATAATCCTGTTTAGAATTATCATATCATAATTGTTTGTCATTTGTATTTCCTCTGAAATATATCACACTTCAAAATGTCTTCTAGTGACAGGCCTAACTCTTATTTGGGTCAAAATGTTGGTTCCTCTTAATGTGAGTAAGTCTTCAAGTGACAAATGTGGACAATGTTAAATGACACGAGCAATTAGCATTTTATGTAGCACGAGCAATTAGCATTTTATTTAGAAAAAAAAAAATTTCTATGGTCTTCTCTTCTGAAAGATTAATCATAAATCACTATTCAGCCACATTTTTACTTTAAAGTGAATATGACAGGTGGGATGCAGGTAAGAAAAATGCATTTTAAATTTAGCGCTTAAAAAATTACAATACTTTTTAGCTTTGTAATTTTACTTCCTGGTTGTAAATGATGACATCACGTTGGGAAATGACACTGTACACTGGGCTAAAACTCCTCTAATGTCACAGATATTTTAAATTTGACAAATAAAACACCTTTATTTTGTTGAATCAATGTTCTTAGGGCCAAAAAAGCTGTTTGTTTTGTTTAAATTATGCGTAACCTTAGGATGGAACGAGTCTCACAGTGTGATGTCATCAACTTGTTTTTGCTTTCTGTGATTTTCAACAGATATTTACATTTTTCACCACAACGGCAACGTGACTGGTGTAAAACTATAACTTATATTTAGAACAGGTATTAGTACGCCAAAGTAAATATTCTTTTCAGGGCTGAACAATACAATTACCAAAAAGTGAAAAACAAAAGTGAACTCTGAGAAGCAGCAGATGGTTGTTGTTAGAGCTGAGCAATTAATCACATTTTAATCAAGACGGAGATTTAGTCATCATTTTCGGTGCTTAGATTGGCTCTTTTTAACGAGTCCAGACTGTGGAGGAAGAATTTGTCTATTTTTATGTGAAATTGCACGATTAAAGTCTGGATTATGTTCAGGAAATGTGCAGTGAAAGACATTTTATCTGTTTTTAATGAGACAAAATCAACTAAAAGAAGAAACTGTATTAGATCAACATGAAGAAAAAACATGATAATGATCGCTCAGCCCAGTTATTGAAAAAAATCCCAGATATTTTAATGTCAGACTGTGGAATGGACAATTATTATATAGTTTCCTTTGTCATCTATGAATTGTGGATGTGAAATCAAATGAAGAGTTTTTATCTTTTGTCTTAGGAGACTTTTAGATACAAATAATGAGTTATTACAACCAAGAAATCAAACAAAGCACTGATGACTGTTATAACTTTGGCTGAATTTTTTATAAATCAACCAAATAAATCGAAACTTTCAAGGAGAATCACATCTAAAATATATAAATGCATTAATAATCTTTAATCTGTTCAACCAAATAGATTGAAAAGTAAGAGGGAAAGGAAAGGTAGTTTTGTTTTGACAGATGAAGAATGGGAAAATGTTTGTTCTTCACAAAAACACGTGTTTGGAAAGATTTCTTTTGGAAAAGTGCGTCGCATTTTTTTTACACCATGTCAAAGTGAAATATTAACTTCAGGAAAACTTCTGTGGTTTGTGCACAAGTGGCCCATCATTACCATGTGGGACTTGACTGATACTTGACTGAGATGAACAGAACTCCACACTGTTTCAGCATCACCACTGGATCTCTAAACTCCTGCCATGAACACAATAAATTGATATATTTGAAGCTTTTTTGGCAGCAGGAAAGAAGACCCTCACAAAGAGACAGATGACACAAACTTTACCAACACTTAAAGGGCCTTTTATTGTTTTGAAACATAAAAAACAGAACTAGTTGACGTTAAACTCTTCACATCAGTCACATGTATTTCTCAGTTTAATGCAGTCCCAGCATCAGAAATATTCACCTCCATGAGTTTAGAAGCACTTTTCACCAGTCTCTGATCCAAGAGCGTCATAGACCTTCACGGGTAAAGCTAACAAACATTAGCATGCTAACAGTGCACTTCCTGCTTCTCTCATTGGATTAAACTCTCTACAAATAGATACAGAGTAAACGTTATGGTCTCATTTTCAGCCAAATAGATTATATTACAATATATCTGTGCTTGAGCAACACAGATCTTACTTTATTGCTTGAAAAAAATCTGGGACATGGACTAGTCCTGTTTTTCCCGTTTCAAAACAGTAAAAATCAGGTACAGGCCCTTTAAGGACTGGACCGATATTGAAACTGTCATACGTAAAAAGGAAAATGAAGAAATGTGGATGGTATAATTGTAATTTGTTTTCTTCTTTTACTTTTCACTCAAGTTTTGTATAGTATGTTCTGATTGGTTCTGGGCCCCAAGTATAAACCTTCTCAGTTTGTAAATGTGGTTATTATTGTTGTTTTTTCCATTAATTGTTACTTGTACATACATCTAACAATAACTCACTAATTTATAGACATCTTGTGTATTAACAGCCTGTATAAGGATACAGATTGTTTTTGCAATAAATCCCAGACCAATTTCAATAATCAATCAATCAATCAATCAATCACGAAAGGTATTATTCATTATTAGAAAATCCACTAACTGCAAATTATAATCACTAGTTTTAATAATTAACAACTGGGCACAATGATTTTCTTCTTTCTTTAAAAGGAGCCGCAGATGTCATACTTAATTGTATTTAGTCTCTCAAGGACTTTACTCAACAGTGCATTTTATTACATCAACAATAGATTAAAGCGTAGAAAAATGGAACTGAGAAAGTGGAGTTGTGCAGTCTTTTCACCAAGGAGCTGATGGATTTATGCATCTGTGTACGTTGTAATTGTTTGTCTGAGGAGTTTTGTGTCAGGCAGCTAACGTTGCGCTGTAGTTCAAGACGAATTTCCTCTCGGGGACAATACATTTGACTTTACCTTTACTTGACCTTTAAAGGACACATGTTCTACACGTTTTTGAGCTTTTAACCCTGTTCCAACAATGTTCCGTCATCAAAAACACACCTGGAGTTACATTCAATTGCATTCGCGCTGTTTTGAGGAATGTTCGTTAGAAAATCCTCTCCCTCTGAGCATCGAAATCTCTTCCTGCTGAACTCCCTTGATGTGGGACGTATTTTCAGACTTCATATGTCACTTATCTGAGAGTCTTCTGCTGTTTTAAGTCCTTAGATCATTACCAGACTCGTTCTAAACGTGATAACTGCTGCTGCTAGCTTGATAATAGCGTGTCACACATACCATTAAAGAGATAACATAACTAAATAGTAAAAAAAATAGATATACGTTTGTTTCAAAACATGAGAGTGCAAATTAAAGGCACTCAAGAGCATGTTTAAAGGTTAATAACAATACGAAAAATGCATAATATCTTTCCTTTAATATCCAAAGCAAAGCAAAAACATCTCCGTCAAATACAGAGGACACAATACAAATCTTTGCTTCCCATTAGATTAATTGTAACTTCATCCGTCCTTCACCGTGAGGCCGATCATGCCGTCGTGTTCTTCTGTCCTCCGTCCTTCACCTTTGCTTTGCTGTTGAGCGTGTGACTCCTCCACAGTCTGTCCCTGTTTATCAGCAGCTCACAGCAATGAAGACATCACAGCTCCCCTTCAAATTCACACCAATAATATGATTAAAAGCCCCCCGACTCCTCTCTCCCCCCCTCTCTGCTCTCCCTCCTCCTCTCTTTCTGTAAGTGTGTGTGTGTTTCTATACGAGTAAAACTGGTCTGAAGCCAACTCCTCCATTTCAGCGGCGCCCTGGAGAGAAGAGGCTGAAACCGAGCTGCTTCATCTGGGCATGTTTCCATCCAACCCGGGCCAAATCATCAGCAACTATCGCCGCCTTTACCCTCCACTGCTGCGCGCGAAGAAACGTCCGACTGCAGGAGTTTGACAGATGGAAAATCAGAACGTTTGCTTGATTTATGTTTATATTTCTATTTGACACACTTGGATTATTAGATTTATTTGAATACATTTTGATAAGGTTCTAGATGTGGATAGGAAAATGTCTGTATTACAGGAACGTTTAACAGTTATTATTTCTTATGCTTAATTTATATACAAATCTGGTACTTTGCTGCAGTTTTGTTTAAACTTTAATATTACATATGTCACGCTTTACTTGTCCAACTTTACAGATATGGACATTTATCGAAGTTAACTTAAAAAGATGATGGCTTTCTCATCTTATTTGTCCTTAAAAAGTAAAAAAAAAAAAATAATAATAAAAAACACATTTAATAGTCTCATAGGTTTTGTTCAAAGCAGCTGAATCAGATGCCTGAAATAGTTACACTCAAAAAATGTAAACGTTGAACCTTTATGTCACCCTTTTCCATCGAAATGTTTTAACTTAAAGGACACATATTATGCCTTTTTTTTCTTTTCTTTTTTTTTTTAAGCTTTTAACCCTGTTCTAACATTGTTCTGTCATCAAAAACATACCTGGTGTAGCATTTAGCTTCGTTCACACTAGTTTAAGGAATCCTGGTTAGAACATCCTCTCCCTCTGACCGTCAAAAACACTCCCAGCTGAACTCCCTCCATCGATTACTTTTTTCCGATTGTAGATGTGACTTACCTGAGACTCTTCGGCTGTGTTCAGTCCTTAAATCACCGCCAGCCTCGCTCTGAGCATTTCTGCCTCTAAACACGATCGCTGCAACTCTGTAATAACTTAAAACAGCAGATCAAACCATTGTGTATATCCACATGTGTAATTACCTCTGCAGCCAGTAGATGGAGCCACAGCTAAGTTAATATGACATCTCCCAAGGCAGTGATAAACTTATATTGTTCTTTGTAAAAACACGTTATTTCTAGTTCTAAAATATGAGATGTCTAAGTAAAGATACTGAAGAGCAGGTTTAAAGGCCAAATATAACAAATATATAACAAATATAGGACAAATATTATACAAAATGTACACATTTGTTGTACTAAGTGTATGTTCAAACTAATTTTCCTCATCAAAAACATACCTGGAGTGTAATTAGTTTCATTCACACTTGTTTCATTAATCTTGTTTATAAGTTCCTCTTGCTCTGCACCTCAGAAAACACTTAAACATTTCCCAGAAATCCAGAGGTCTCCTTTGCTGTTTTTAAGTTAATAACTAACCACCAGAGCATTTCTGTATTCTGTCGTCTTGTATTAGTATGTGGGCCCAAGCTAGCTTTTGTTTGTTTCCTTATGATAATTCCTTTTGCTGCCAGTAGATGGAGTGTCAACAAACTAAATAGCTTGATGTTGGAACACCTTTCAATACTTAAATACATTTTTTTTTAAGTTCGAAAAGATATAATGCCAAAGTTTACAGGCCCATGATAACTCAAATAATACTTGTGTATACTGGGCAATGTGTCTAGAATATTAACAACCAGCCGCTTAAAATAAACCAGCCTATTGTCAAATATTCAAATTACGGGAAATATCATGAACTTGTGTCTATTTTCCTTCAGCGCAGGTCCATAGAGTCAGAACACAGAAAGTGCTGACATGGCCCTTTCTCCTCCTCTGCCAGTGTGAGGTTATTAAGTGAAACTCACATTAAACCAGCTTTAATGAATATTTTAGAGTGCACATAAAGAGGCGACAAGACACCAAACATGATCTACAGACAGCACACATGAAAAGTGGACAGCCCAGGAAAGTCATACAGGTGCAAGTCATGCTAATAAAATCAACTTAATATTAAGAACTACATTAAGTTTTGATTAATATGCATTTATTTTCTTTGTGACTATCACTGTGAGATAGCCTAAATAAAGATGTAAACATTTGTAAACCTCTGTATCTGACACAGGATTTATTAAAACCCGGGAAAACTGGAGAATCAACCTTCTTTAGCTCTGAACCAGGATCGTGGTCAGGAGTCGTCTGGAAGAGTAGACAGGTGCATTTGAGATGGGTTCTGTCCAAAAACAAAGAAAACACAACCAGTCATTGTATTAGGAACTGTTTTGTGTTTTTATAATGGCAAAGAACTGATCACTGGAGATAACATAAAGGAAAGGACAACTTAACACATGGCCATGGGATGTTATCTTTAAGGAACAAGATATTGTTTTCAGGGAACATTATAATTATCTTGAGGGAATGACATGACTAGCTTGAGGTAATGAGATAATTATCTTGAGAAAATGAGATATTTTGGAAGAATGAGATATGTCTCTAGGCAATGAGATATCTTGAGGGAGCAGGATATTATCTTGAGGGAACGATATCATTATCTTGAGGGAACGACATGCGTCCTATTTCTTTTTTTTCCCGTGCCGGTGAATGTTGTGTATTGGAAATTCTAAGATACATGGATAAACACACAGGAACAGACTGACCAGTGAGCATCTGGAATGACTCACCCTCATGAACCTGCATGCCAGCCTCACACACACACACACACACACACACACACACACGCACGCACGCACGCACGCACACACACACACACACACACTCACAGACACACTCACAGACACACACACACACACACACACACACGGCTGCATTATTTTTTTTATGAAAAAACGAAGTTAAGAATATGCACAAATTTCTTCTCTGCAGGTGATGTTATGGAGATAAGTCTGTTATCTGAAGTTCGGGAGCAGGACCACACCTCATCCACGCCCCTCCAGTGACTACTCTATTTAAGCTTCCCGGTCACACACACCAGCGTTCGTTGTTTCGTGCCCCTCCTTATCTCCTGGTCGGGGGGTATCGAGGCCCGGGAGCCTGCAGCCCTCATCGCTAGAAGCCCCAAAACTGCATTGATCATCTACTCTCATGCATTTTATCGTTGTTCTCATTCGCAATAAACTTTCTGCATCCAAGCTTGAGGTTGTGGTCCTTGCTAGTGAATTGTGGCTCGCTCCTTCACTTTGGTTTGCCAATGTGGCTCTCCTCTAAAAAATAGTGCTTCAGATAATATCTTCTCTATCTCGTTCAGTCTAGATAATATCTCAATCTTTCATGATCTTGTTGCCCCAAGATAATGTCTAGTGGCCATGTGCTAATATTGTAGAAAAGGTTTCAGGGATTGTCATCCGGACGCTGTTTGAAGATCAAGACGTTTCAACTTCTATCCAAAAGTCATTGTCAAAGTCATGGTCAATTCATAATGACTTTTGGATTGAAGCTGAAAGGTCTCGATCTTCAAACAGCGTCTGGATGACAACCCCTGAAACCTTTTCTACGATGGAACACGCCTGGATGAATGAGGGATTACATCGACAATGTGCTAATATTGTTTTCAAATGTTCTCTTCAGAGCTCTTTCAGCTCTTGCTCCCAATGCCACTGCCAGAGAACGAAAGAAATTGGGCTTTAAAATAGTAAAATATCCACCTAAAGTAAGCAATGTAAATACACATTTGTTTTTAAAGTTATGGCTGGTAAAATAAAGACAAGCAGGTGACGGCAGGCTGAGATACAAGCCAGATTTGTCACAAAATGCATGTTTCTTCAGGTATTTTAAAATTGGTTTAGAGAAGCAAAAACTTGCAATTGGATAAACGCTTGATAAATAAGTTGTGGAACTTTCCAGGCAAAAGCAATAACAGGAAACAGGAAATCATATTACTGTCTGTCAATCAGACTATATGTAAGAAATCATAGAAGCTGCTCTTGTAACTGTGTCTTTCTTTCTCTTTTTCCTAAAACGTTTCAGCATTGGGCACAGTTTGAAGTGCAGGTTTTGAGCTGACGCAGCAGTGAAACCCAGCGCTCGTTTATCACACTGAGAGTGACCCAGAACAGTGAGACTCAGAGACGAGAGGAGCAGGATGTGGAGGAACACCAGGATGAAGCACACGTGACGAAGCACAAGGCGTCCTCTTCACCAGCACCAGGGTCCAGGCCACGAGGAGCAGATTCTCACAAACTGATCTGTCACACCCTCCCTTCATCTCATCACTGACAGGTTAACCTGCCCAGGTCTGTGCTGGGGGGAGTTGAGCCACTTTCTTCTTTTTTTTTCAAACAATATGAATTCTAAATGAAATAACAATTCTGCACACATAGGATGTTTCCAAACTCTTTACATACATAAAAGTGTTCTGGGACTCAAAGTTTGAAGAAAGATTGGCGGAAAAAAAAGTTATTTGGCTTAACTTAGCCCCTGGGCCGGTTAAGTTGAGCCTGGTCTTGGGGTGAATTGAAGCTATTGATTAAAACCTCCTTTGGACATTAATAAAACTTGAACTTAAACATTTCTAAGTGTCCAGTGAGAGATTTTATGAGACAAAATAAAAACAGTATGTATCACTTTTATAAACATGCACCACAGACTACCTTTTGAGTATTTTACCTACATCTAAAAATCCTGTCTTCACGAAAGTCATCCACCTCAACAGACAATGAAAAACGATGAAACTATAAATATTAAATTTGAAATATAATTCTTGAGTGACTTTTTTGGATGAATTGTATTATATTATATTCTAGGAAAGACATTTCCCTAAACTGATAATACATATTTTATATCTTTCAAAATTGCTCTAAACTGAAAAACTGTTTTGCAATCTCAATTTTTGTGAATGTGCCATAAAACTGTTTTCCTCCCAAATACATGCTTATTTCCTTTCCAATTTCCGACCAAACACCAGAGCTTCTGTCAGTGGAGACTGTGGAGTTCCAAAGTTCAGAACATCTTTTGGAAAGTCCAGTTTTTCCTCCAGTGGATCCAAACTGACCTGAAACTGCAAACTGAGCCAAATATCTTTAACAAACGTCTGAAACTGGGGCTGAAGTCAGGGCAGAGTTGCAAACATGATAATCTTAAGTGAAATTTTAGTAATATTAGTAATATTGTATTTGTTGATTTGAATTTCTTTAATTTGAATTTTTTGAAAAACCCTCTTATGGACAGGTGTTTAGCATTAGCATTAGCATTTTTGCCATAAACCCTTCAAACAATGCATCTGGTTCGTCCAATGTAATCGCTATGTCCATATCAAATAAACAAATACACAAATAATTGACTTCAACTAGTGTATTTTGGACATGATTTAAAGATGAATGCTTTCAATTTATAATCATAATGTCAATAATGTATAGTCTTGAAGATTTAATTTGTTTCTCAACTTACCCCAATCTCTGTTGAGCACCAAAGTTTACCCTTTCAGTAAACTTTTTGTTGTTCCTCGCTCATTTGCATTAATCCTCTGCAGGTTGGACAATATTTAGTTTGATTTTGATTTTTGCGAGTGAGAAAAGCCCAGCGGACAGCAGTGTTGCGTGTGTCAGGTGGAATGGGAGCGCCGTCCAAATGAGCTGATTATACGAGCGACCCTGAACGTAATTAACAATCAATAAACTGTTCCTCAAAGTCCTGCCTCAGCGAAATACTGCCATTTAGAACACGGCGTCAATGTGGAGCTGCTTAGTGGAGGTAATACAATGTGAAATGGTGGTGTGCAGGTTAGAGCCACTCTCGCCTCACAGCAAAAAGGTCCACGTTACATTACGCTGTGCCCTCATCAAAACATGGTTGTATTTAGCTTCATTCACGCTTGTTTCATTGATCCTGAGATTATCTTTCTGAGTCTCGCAAACACACTCATTGTAGCATATAAACCAGAGTTCTCAGACCAGCTCTATGATTGACATTGACTTCGGGATATAAGTCGAAACGTCTCGATCTTTCAAACAGCGTCCGGATGACCAACCCTGAAACCTTTTCTACGATGAATCATGCCTTGACGAATGAGGGATTACATCGACAAACTCGGAGTTTCAAATTTCCCAAATGTGTGACGTCAAATGTAAAGATCTAGAGGTCTCTTGTGGTGTTTTTAAGTCCATAAATCATCACAAACTCTTTCTTAAATCACGTTAATCACATATTCACTGTGTGCTTACGTACATTAGTATGTCGGGGCAAGCTAGCTTTTATAATAGGAGCAGGATGTGGAGGCTTTTGTTTATTTTCCCATCGTGATTCCCTCTCCTGCCAGTAGATGGAGTGCTAACACCAAATCCTGATGAGGAAAGACCTGACTGAAAGTAATGTTCAGTACATACATTATTCTAAGTAATGAGATACAAAAGTTGCCAGATTAATTTGATTTGCATTCACATTCACATCAACAGGTTTGTGACTCCTCTGCATCAAATCGAGGCGTGTTGTTAAATCTACAGAGTGCTTTATCAGATAATCACAAAATCATGTCCGTGTAATCCCTCAGTCGTCCAGATAGTCCATCATTCCAAGAAAACCGATTTGTTTCCACTGGACAAAAGTTTTAAGAGTCGACGTTTCACCACTCATCCAAGTAGCTTCTTCAGTTCAGGTCTTCAGTTTGCATGTTCTCCCTTTGTTACTGTGGGTTTTCTATGGGTTCTCTGGCTTCCTCAAACCTCAAAATGTGTGTGAAGGTCAATTGGTAACTCTTAATTGTTTCTAGTGAATGAATGTGAGAGTGAATGGTTGTCCGTCCATGTCTTTGTCTCCGTGTTAACCCTGTGACTGGCCACTGCCTAAGGCCCAAAGTCACTGGAAGAGGCTCCAGTCACCCACGACCCCTGACAAGACAAAGAGGTAGAAAATGAATGAATGAATGAAATTACATTTTTTTTGCATGACCTGCTTTAGTCCTGGCTCAGACCTGGTTTAGTCCAAGATTAGATCTGTTTTAGTCTGGGACAAGACCTGGTTTAGTCACGGTGTACTAATGATTTAGATCTGCCTTGTCCTGGCATTATAAAAAAGAATAAAGAATCCCATCAAATCCCTCAAAGTGTGGTGCTTTGGTGGTTCAGTGCCGTTCTACATTCAGTCCACGTACAGCGATGTCCTTTTCCAGCTCTGTGTCACGTCATCTGCTGCTCCTCCCTTTATGTCCTCAAAAAGCAGAGCTGTGGTCGTAAAATAGAGCCATAAGAGGGTTTTATACCAAGACAGATGTCACTGCGTTTCCCAGGATGCACTGCAGCGTCCTTTCTGTCACTGCGTTTCCCACGATGCACTGCAGCGTCCTGTGTGTCACTGTCAAACAGACCAGGAGGCGTCCCAAATGTGGTAATGAAGACTCCATTTACAAACTCCTGATGAAACCAAGAGGGACGAGGAGGAGACGAGGGTAGAACATAAAACGTGTACATCGGACCGTCACGTAGTAAATGTACTGTGTTATTCAGGCTTTTTGAACTTCTTGCTTCTGCATAACATTAGTCAGTCGCAATATCTTAGTTCAGAAATTACAATTGCACATATCCCATTGCACATTACCCGTTGATCAGTAAACAGATGCTGAGTTTGGCAAAGAAAGAGCTCTGTGACAAGAGGATGGTAGGAAAAAGAACGGGAGGCAAGAGGATGGGAGGAAAAAGGACAGGAGGCAAGAGGACAGGAGGTGAGAGGATGGGAGGGAAAAGGACAGGAGGCAAGAGGACAGGAGGTGAGAGGATGGGAGGAAAAAGGACGGGAGGCAAGAGGATGGGAGGTGGGCAGGAAGACAGGAGGCAGGCAAGAGGACGGGAGGAAAAAGGATAGGAGGCGAGAGGATGGGAGGAAAAAGGATGGGAGGCAAGAGGACGGGAGGCGAGAGGATGGGAGGAAAAAGGACGGGAGGCAAGAGGACAGGAGGAAAAAGGACAGGAGGCGAGAGGATGGGAGGAAAAAGGACGGGAGAAAAAAGGACGGGAGGCAAGAGGACAGGAGGAAAAAGGACGGGAGAAAAAAGGACGGGAGGATAAAGGACGGGAGGAAAAAGGACAGGAGGCAAGAGGACGGGAGGCGAGAGGATGGGAGGAAAAAGGACGGGAGGATAAAGCACTGGAGGACGGGAGGCATGAAGACGAGAGGTAAGAGGACAGGAGGCAAGAGGACGGGAGGTAAGAGGACAGGAGGCGAGATGATGGGAGGAAAAGGACGGGAGAAAAAGGGACGGGAGGTAAGCGGACGGGAGGCAAGAGGATGGGAGGTAAGAGGACAGGAGGCAGGCAAGAGGATGGGAGGCAAGAGGACGGGAGGAAAAAGGATGGGAGGCGAGAAGACGAGAGGTAAGAGGACGAGTGGCAAGAGGACGGGAGGCAAGAGGATGGGAGGCAAGAGGATGGGAGGCAGGGAAGAGGATGGGAGGCAAAAGGACGGGAGGCAAGAGGACGGGAGGCACGGGAGAGGATGGGAGGCAAGAGGATGGGAGGCGAGAGGACGGGAAGCAAGGGGTCGTCCGTTTTGCAGGCTGGACCCACAGCAGACTACGACACACTCGGACTCCAGCTCTGAGTGCCAGACGCAAAGCACAGAACAGCACAGAGACATCCATGACGGTGCAACATGAAAAGAGATGACAGTACAGCATTCATAAAACAAGATTATGGTGTATGGATTATGGACAGTGCAAGAGTGTAAAACCAGCCGTGCAAATGAAGTGTTTCTGGAGTGAGTTATTAAAGTGACAGGTGTATAAAGTGTTCATGAGTCCAACGGCAGTGCAAAAGAAACTCTTCCTATGAAAGATGTTCTTAGGCGTTTTCCACATTCGAACGAGAAAATGCCCTGGAGCGACGCTTCTGCTGCTAATTCTACTTGTGAAGTCGTGCTGGTCAAGGACGTACCACTTAAAAATTGATGACCACCTTAGGAAAGTCTATGTGATAACCCTTTAATTTGAACGCCACATTAACGATCTTTACCTTATGTGTTAATGGTCACATCCTGCTATTTTCTGTTGTTTGGAGTGCATGAACACGTAGCCAAATGCCTTGCCTAGTTTTCTCAAGCCTTAAGGTTAAACTACAGTGAAGTTAGGGCTGGGCGATACAGTGATAAAAATTGAATCGTGAGCTCCTCCCTGTGACAATCTGCTATTTTTGTGAAATTGTTGTATCGTGATTCACTGTTTCTCTCTTTAATGCAGCCGTCTGTTCAAACACACTTGTTGGTTAGCCGTGTTCTGAAACAAGCGACAAAAGCGTGACCAAAATCAACAAAAATGCATTTGAAAGCGACAAAAACACGTCCACAAACAACAAATTCAACTCAATACACCAAAATGTGACTGAAAGACAAAAAAGATACAACTAAAAGTGACAAAGACGCATTTAAATACGACGAAAATATTCTGCTGTTATAATTATTGATCGTAATTGTGAACTGGACAAAGACAGAAACATTATTTAAACAAAATGTCAAAAACTATAAAATGAATAAACGATTATTATTATTATTATTATAGGCAATGGAAAACTACAAAGTGAACATGAATCGTGATAAAATCGAAATTGTGATCTGGCCCCAAGAAAATCGTGATCATCATTTTTTGCAATATTGCCCAAGCCTAAATGAAGTTATACGTTATTACCCTCCGTTTGAATATCTGTCTTCTGCATTTGACCCATATATTGTGCATATTGTGGATTGATGGGGGAAACCAAACCAAAAACCCACTTAGGACACAGGAAGAAACACGCAAACACTTCTTGCTGTGGAACTATTGAGGCGAGAGTGCACTCAGCCAAATTAAGTGGCATTTTATCATTATAGTTCTGGACATGAGCAGCAGATGTGTGTGCACTTTTTCCTGTCTTTATGTCACTATTTTGTCTGTTCAAGACATTTCCTGGACATTATGTGTTACAAGCACAACTTCAAGTAGAATCAAGTATAAAAGTTGTTGACCTGGCCATACGCCATAAACTCTAACAAATTATATGTAGGAAAGACACAGCTTTTTAATCATATTTATTAAATGCTGTACATATTATAACATTTGTTGAGCGATAATGAGGGTAAACAAGGTTAAACGTTTGATTTCCCTTAAAAACAATTAATATAGGGTGATATTTTCATAAACAAATCTATTGCACTCTTACTTCGTCATCTCACTTACGTCTGCACTTTTCGAGGTCTAAGCACTATCCCTTTCCCTTTTGGTTAGAATCTATGGTATTTTGACTATTTAAATTACCAAGCAGCTCTTTATTCTAACCTCAAAGCTTTTCCATTTGAATGTTGATATATCTTGGTGACACATTTCAGCTTTTAACAACTCCCAGTGGATCAATTATTTAGATGTGCATACCAAATCTTTCCTCCGGTATTCACTGCGTCTCCTCTACGTCCATCGCAATGAATGACGGGACATAAAGTACTTTGGTGACAGAAACACTGGGTCCAAATCTCTGGATGCTGGTCATTTGATGAGTGTGTTGCTCGAGGGCACCTGGGCAGGAGCCTGTAATGAGAGTCCGGCTCATCCATCAGCTGTCAGTGTCCACAGTGTCTCCTCGCAGTAAATTACACTCCAGCATTTACGGGACTGTGGGGAGGCTTATGTAAGCGTTTGGGAGGTTATTTATTCTGTCCTGGTTCCAATGCTAGCAATAAGTTTTCTCTTTTGGTCTAGACCTGGTTCAGTTTAAATTTTTCTCTTGTTTAATCCTGTTTTTTTTCCCTGGTTTAATCTTGTAGTCTGTTTTATATTTGGTTTGTGTCTTGTGAACTGTTTGGGCTCGAGGTTCTGGTGGACCTCCATCGGACCAGGGCTGTGTCTGAGGTGGTTCTCACTTGTCACTGCACTCTGGGGAGCGGCCCCAGTGTTGTTTACTTCACTCTCGGGTCGGTCCTGTTCAGATGCAATGTTCCTCATTCTCTCCAATCACTGCACCATGAGCCACATGAGAAGTGATCAGCTGACTAAAAAGCTCATCTCCATGACAACAGGCTTCAGGTGGAGCCGAGTCTATATGCACAGTTTCCTAGTGCCGTGCGCAGTGATCTTTTCTGTCACCTGTGGCAGCCTGCACCGTGAGGACGATGTGCTTGTGGCTCCAGAGAAAAGCTTTTCTGAGCAGCTCACAGAGGCTTTACCTCCTGCGCAGAGGCAAAAGTGTCTCGCTCATAGAAGTTGATCTAATTTGCCTCGTCAGACGCAACCTGCGCCCATTCGTGCAAATGTACGGTCCACGAACTTTTTCGATCAAATTCCAGGCGCTTTTGCTCTCACCGTGGACTGTGAAGTGAAAGTAGGTCGTCTTGAGGTCGTCCACTTTCACACCACAAGCAGCCTGCACCTGCGGGAGGAACCTCTCAGAGACGTCCTGTTTAAAGCAGACAGCGGCTGCCCGGTCACACTGGTCCAAGTGCACCGCGCTCAGGTCAAAAGCTCATGTACGTCAACCTAACGGCAACCAATGCCAGAGCGAAAATGACCTTAGCTATTAATGCATTATTTTTTAGGAGATTATATAAAGTTTTATAACAACAACAGAAAGGAGAAGACGTGAGTGTTGTCCAACATGAGTTAGCTGGAGTTTTTGTGACTGATCCATTTATTTACCAGAGCAAACACCCAAACCACAGACTGCCTGTTGTGTGGTTTGGGTGAAAGCCAAAGGTGAAGTGGCCAAACAAACCAAAACAAACCACTGGACATTGATTAACTATTTTGTTTTGTTTTTTTATATAAAAGAGCAGAGGGAAGCGTTTTGTGTATTTTGCTCCCTGAATGAGTCTTGAACTTGTCATGGACTGAGCCAGTAAAAGTTTAATGCTGTAACTGATTTGTAGTCTTAAAAATGTGAACAACAGAATTAGTTCATTCAAAGGTTTTGCAGTGGTCCAAAGTTATTCTTCACTTTCATAACACATTCGCAGCATTTTAATAATTCACCAAAATGAGTTTATAAGCGCGTTTCACGACTTTCAGAGATGAGAGTGCAGTTTTGCCATCAAAGTAAAGCTAACTTAGCATGCTAACAGTGTATTTCCTGGTTCTTGGACAATAAAACACTGGATGCAGACAGTGCACAATAAAGTTATTTAATTTTCCCCCTTAGAGGTGCTTCATGCTTCATGCTGCAATATACAGTATATGCATTGGGGAAAAACACATTTTTTACACTCCCTGTCCCTGTTTTAGATGGTGAATGACGCTAAGACATTTCTCCTTGCTAAAGAATAGTTTTAGCTACAGTTTTTGTATTTCATTCTTGAGGTTCAGGCCTGGTTAGTCCTGATATCGCCTCCTGTCAGTCCAGTGTTTGCAAAGGACATTTTCAGACGTACTGCCCCTTCATCTGCCCCTTTACGCTGGCGTTAGCCGGCTGCTTATGCCATTATTTCCTGAAATGACATGTTTGTCCCGACGCAGTGTTGTCTGTGAGATAAAGCTTGTCAAACTCCACTGTGACAAGTACTTTATCTCTGTACAACCTCAGAAAAACATGTCCAAGTAGCGAGAAAGAGCTTAAATGTCCACAGACAAGAGGACAGTTCATTAATGGTTATACAGTCTCCCCCTCTTGGCCTGGAGGTTGTGAGTTAAACTGCAGATCTCTCTTGTCCTTTGCGTGTTTGTGAGGCTCCAATTGAACAAAATGATGAGCAATTATGTGTCATTTCAGCCGGTTTGCTGTGGTTTTCCGTTAAAGAGCAGTGATTTTACAGTAAGTGCCGTGTTTTTGCAGCACAGTCCTGTTTACAGCAGGGCGCACCGAGCCTGTGGATAAAGATAGTTTTGCTGAATTGCCTGAAAGCTTGTGTTGTGTCTCAGCTGAATCTTTGTGAATTGGTTTTCAGGTGCAAACTGCTCCACTCTCCCCAGCACGTTCTGGAAGATGCTTTTAATTATTATTTCATATTTGATTATGTATCTCCGTGTTTCTGTGTTCCAGTTGCCAAATTAGAAATACTATGAGCTGTGGCTATAGTTTATGAACATTAACGACACAAATACAGTAATACAAACCAGGAAAGTGCTCAAATTATCCAAAATATGTCTACCATTGATTTAATCTATAAAGTCGGATAAAGCATCGTCCTGCAATGACTTTTTACCTTTGTTGATGTTCGCTCTGTGTTGACGCCATGTTGGATTGTCACTCGGACAAACTCGAGGTTCTGAAACGTTGCCTGAGTTTCCGAGAAGTCCAGTGTGAATTCCACAAGTCGAAGCTTGAAAAATCCGACCTCCGATGACAGCTGGAACGCAGCATTAAACCCTCAAATGGAAGTGCAGACTGTAGCCCATCGAAAACCTGACTGTCCATTTTAAATTGACTTCATTTATCACCATTCTGCACACTCGTCACACTTTCCTGTGTTAGTTATGTATAATTTGACTCTTCATGGTTCTAAATGTCCATTCCTTTCCTCGTCTCTGGGTCAGACCTGGTTCTGGCGAGTTTGAGTGTCTTATCTTAATAACATCTGCCTCATATGTGGTCTCCATTACACCGCCGTGAGAGCAAAGACTTCTGGGACAGCGCACACAACGTTCAGGGTCAATAAAAGCAGAATAATCTGGTGATGAGCCTGTCTGCTCTCGTCCTCAGGGTCTGTGCTGGGAATGAGAATATACAGAGGAACAGAGCGTCCGTGTGGGTTAAATCTCATGAATTCAGTAAGTTTATAATGTTTTGTGAGAAGTGATGGGTGAAGCAAAACCAAAACATCAATGTATCGATACTGATATAAGTATAAAAATATCATTTCTCATGCAAAAATATCAATACAACAGTCAGTCTTTTCTCATCATTCGTTTACTCAAAATTGTATTTTTGATCGATTCATGCATGTTTGAGTTAATCCTGTACTGACCTGCAACTGAGGCTTGAGAACTCAGAAAAGTCCCGTTTTCACCTACCCCCTGTACCCGCCCACTTTATTAGTTGTCATTATTTGAAATATGATTCTGGGCCATATTTTGACCCCGGCTGTAGCACAGTGTTAGCATTATGGATTTCATTTGGTGACATTAGTAGCAGTAGTAGTAGTAGTAGTAGTAGTAGCAGTAGTAGTAGTAGTATAGTAGTAGTAGTAATAGTAGTACATTATGTATATTGCAGTGCATTGTGGTCAGCTGTTTCCCTCGGGCTCTGAACAGATGCAGGAGCAGGAGGGATAGAGGCCTCTGCAAATGCAGCTCTGCGACGCTCTGTTCTGGTGAATCCTAAAACAACATTATGTAACATTTGTGTGGGGGATAATGGATGTTATCTTTTTAGCTGAAAATTTGAATAATAGTAAAGTACAAGGTGTATGAGAGTGAATGTGGGACAACAGATGGAAATGACAGTTTACTGCACAGATAAACGACATTAAAGGGCCTATGACAGGTTGAAATACACATTTAACTAAAATGCAGATAAAAGATAAATATATTCAAATTTCTACTAAAATCTTCACAAATTTACCCCATTTAGCTATTTTTTTGGTTTTAAATTTTACTTCCTGGTTGTAAAGTATGACATCACACTAGGAAATTACCATAGCAACCACACTGTACACTGGCTAAAACTCATCTAATGTCACAGATTTTTTTCATTTGACAAAGAGAAACACACGTGACACCTTTATTTTGTTTAATTAATGTTCAAAGGGTCAAAAAAGTAGTTTATTTTGTGTAAATTATGCATAACCTTTGTCTCCCCAGTGTGATGTCATCAGTTTGTTTACTTCCTGAAACTGCCAACAAATTTGTCACTTTTTCTCCACAAACTGTGATCTGATTGGTGTAAAACTATAATTTATATTTACAAGAGGTATTAATACACTGAAAAAAGTCAAAATTAGACAATCGTAAAAACCCGTCATACGCACTTTAAGTATCTTGCTTACTCGCTCGCTTGTCCACAGATCTGACTTGTAACCCGTGAACACAAGCGCTCCTCAAAGTAAGAGTTCAGCCGTGAACCAGAGAGCCATGTCCCCATTTCTATTTCATTTACCAACTTTTACAAACGCAAACTCACCGCTCTGTGGCGCTACAAAGTACTTCACCACACAGAGCCCACAGCCTGATGTTCACGACTGATCACTGAACCATTACAGTCTGAATGTGCCGCATTATATGATTTTAAATCCCTCACTTTTCATTTCTTAGTGTGACATCTATAAATCTTATAATTTACTTTTTAACCAGATACTGTTCTGGCGTCCCACCGGTGGGTAGCTAGATTTTTTTTTTGTTAAGTTATTCCTGTCCACATCTGATATAAGGAAACTATCAGCTGCTGGACATGTTCAATATGAAAATAAAGCTGTGACCCTCTTATTTTCAGTCAAATCAAACATTCTGGGAGGAATTAGAGTCAGTTTTTACTCCAAAAGCACAAATTAAAAAATTACACTAAAATTCAAAAAAAATTAATAGGACTTTTAGATGGATTACACCTAGACTTTTTACTTTATTACAAGTCCCTAAAACTAATTTGGTGTTAAATTAGCTTCAGCTTTGAAAGAGGAATTGTCAAAATCAACAAAAGCCAAAAGTGTCAATCAGACAAAATCTACAGACACAGCTTCACTTCTTCATAGATTTAACAAAGAAAATGTAGGCGGACTTTAAAATCTGATATTCCTCTTTGCTGAGCTTGTTTTAAAGTGTAATCAGAGTAAATCAGACACAAAACTACAGAGTCTGAGCTTCACAAAGAGTCAGACAATAGTTTGTGTCCAAACGATCAGCTTCAGTTTGAAACGAGGCTCATTTTAGTCACACGTTTTAGGATAAACAGGTCCGAGCGGCAGTTAATCCTTAGTTATAAAGTCTATTCCCCTTTACCAGACAAAATAGAATCATTTCCATGATCTGAATCACATGTGACACATCAAGTTTGACACAGGTATGTTACTGACACAAATCTAAATGTTCAGAACAATTCCACGGCTGGAGTGGTTTCAAAACTTCAAAAAATACATAATTAAGGGCCTTTAAATGCAGTGTCCAGATTCCTTGGAGAGCACTTTTACTTCATAGATTGAGAAAAAGTAAAACATGTAAAACCAAAGTTCTTGGAAATGCAAACTCTGTTCCTCATCTGTGATTCATGACTCATGTGTCCAATAAAACCTGGCTCTCGCTCGGGACTCTCCCTCGCTCTCCCTCTTTGTCACCTTGGCTCCGTTTTCCTCCCTTTTCCTCCCCTTCACCCATCTCTCCCCCTCTCTCTCCCTCTCCATGCCTCGCTGCACATTTTGCTTGTTAATGTCTCGTTTCCCTTCCTCCCCCTCTGCGCCTGTTCTCTCCCTACTCAGCGTTTAGGGCCCTCCCGTTTTTCTGTTCCTATAATCTAATACCGAGTTTTAATTTGACTCCGGGCCGTGTGCTGTTTTACCGCTTTCATTTGTAATGTATGGGAGGAAAATGGTGTTAAATAATGTATTCTCTCCGCTACAGCGAGGAAGATTAGTCAAATGGCCGTGAGCTCTGGACTCCACAAATGTCTTTTCCCTTTATTAGTTCTTATAATGTTGTCTGTGAGCTAAACGGAGACACCAGGATTAAACATTGAACTACTGTGCGTCGCTTAAAGGTGCTGCACCTGATTTTTACTGACTTAGATAGTCTTAACAGAACTAGGTCATTTTAAACTCTTCACATGTATCGCTCACTTACCTAATGCCTTCTAATTAGCTATTAACTATTCACACCATGAATTTGTACAGGGTTTATGCAGGAAAGTCCATTTTAAAACCTTGTAAGACCTTTATGGAAATCTTTAAGACCTCATCGTGACACATCTAGCATATTTTTACCAAACACACCCCAAAAGATAACATATTTTAGAAATCATTGAAATAT
This sequence comes from Rhinogobius similis, assembly GCA_019453435.1. Classification (NCBI taxonomy): domain Eukaryota; kingdom Metazoa; phylum Chordata; class Actinopteri; order Gobiiformes; family Gobiidae; genus Rhinogobius; species Rhinogobius similis. The sequence continues at coordinate 5,750,029 of CM033630.1, forward strand.
TAAAGGAATGGTATACAATATCAATAATGTTATGGAGTTTGTTTGCCTTGCCTGCATCCCTCAGACCCTCCCACCTTATCAGCTGCACCTGTGAAGTATCTGCTCTGAGAGGAAATACTGGTACAGATAATTGTTTATTCAGTTGCCTCTAGGCTGTGGAGCCAAAAGGGGACAAGGGTAATTACAGGTCAAAATTAGGTCGGTTGAACATAAACTAAGAGTCTGTAAGTTTGGGAATCTTTTATGAGGGGCAATAAAGAAACATTTGTGAGGGGGTTTTCCTTATCTGAAAAGGGGGTTTGTCTCCTTTGAAGGAGCAGTTGTTCTGATCCAGATATAAAGCTATGTTACACTAGAATCGGGGAGATCCTAGATTTGGCCACAGTGGGACTCCCAGGCAATGTCGACTGTCTGTATGGGATGCTGCTTTCTGTAATACACTTCCTTTAATATTCAGAAGCTAGCGTCCACGAGTCTTCTTCTACTGATTGACACATCGACCAACATCTTCAGAAGCCACACCTGCCAAGCCGGTATTTAGCAGGAATATTTAAGGCTGAAGTCCGCACACAGACGCTGGCCAGTGGGTCCTGCTGCAGCATCCCCTTTTTGTTCTTCATCATTGTTTTGTAACTTTTGGTTTGTAACATATTCTCATTTTTGTAAATAAATATAGCTTTTCCTTATTGATCACCTCTCCACGTTTCCAATTCTGTTTTACACCAGGTTTCCAACATCAACGTTGTATCTCCCCACCTCGACCATGGCACGTAACAAATAGCATATTTAACTGTGTGGTCTTAGCATTTACAATGTCAACTGAAAGTAAATGTACAAAACATGTACAAATGCACAAAAAAGGAGGACCACGACAGTTTAAAGTAGGGCTGTAATCAACTAAAGAGGCAAAATCTCCATATTAAAGTATATCAAATGTTAATTTCAATCATTTCAATCTTCTCACCAGTTACACGTAATAGAGGACGTTCACTAGATTCTTACCAGAGGTGCACAAGATCAGAAATCTCAACTTTGTCAGTTAGCCTTTAGCTCAGATGACAGTTTTACGCAATAATTAATGGAGCAGCTAATTGGAGCAGGTAAGGACTGGAGTTGGAGGTCATGGCTGGAGCTGGAGGAGGTAAATACTGGAGATGGTATTTAGCAAACATTAGCATGCTATCTGTCCACTTCCTGTTACAGCCGAAAGGTTGGACTAAAAAGCACACAGATGGAGGGGAAGTAACAAGTTAATTGGAGCAGGAGCAGATACTGGAGCTGGAGCAGGTAGATATTAAAGCTGGAGCAGGAAAGGACTGGAGCTGGAGCAGGTAAATACTGGAGCTGGAGCTGAAAGGACTAGAGCTGGAGCAGATGCTGGAGCAGGTAGATATTAGAGCTGGAGCAGGTAAGGACTGGAGCTGGAGCAGGTAAGGACTGGAGCTGGAGCAGGTAAGGACTGGAGCTGGAGCAGGTAAGGACTGGAGCTGGAGCAGGTAAGGACTGGAGCCTGGAGGAGGTAAGGACTGGAGCTGGAGCAGATACTGGAGCTGGAGGAGGTAAGGACTGGAGCTGGACGAGGTAAGGACTGGAGCTGGAGCAGGTAAGGACTGGAGCTGGACGAGGTCAGGACTGGAGCTGGAGCAGGTAAGGACTGGAGCTGGACGAGGTCAGGACTGGAGCTGGAGCAGGTAAGGACTGGAGCTGGACGAGGTCAGGACTGGAGCTGGAGGAGGTAAAGACTGGAGCTGGAGCAGGTTAAGGACAGGAGCTGGACGAGGTAAGGACTGGAGCAGGAGGAGGTTCGATGGCAGGCAGGCACTGAGATCAGGGAGAGCTTAGAATAAACAAGGTAAGCAAGCAAAAAATCCTAAATTGTACCACAGTCAGAGCTCAGAGGCCCGAGTCTTCTCACTGCTGTAGATTGATGATCTGGCAGAGCAGTGGAGGAAAACCTCGGCTTAAGCACTGCAGCAGATCAGGAGATGGGGTGCAGGTGTTCCAAGCCAACCAGAAAATAGGAGCAGCTCCGTCCACAGCAACAACACAAAGATACAGGATACACTATTACACTTCCTGCTTCCTGGAGAATTAAACGCTCTTTAATTAGATGCAAACAGAACATGGTGAAACATAATACATTTTAAGACAGACTGAAAAGCTAAAGAGTGAGTGTATCAATCTGTGATGAAGATGAGAGTGTGACAGGTTTGTTTGACACTGGTGACGGTGAAGAGGAGGAGAAAGAGAGGCTGAGGAGCTAATGGTTCTGCTGCTGCGGTGGAGATGAGGGAAGAAGAGAGTTTGGAGCAGTTTTCAGCAGCAGCGTTCGTACTTTCCTGAGCTCTGATTGATCGTGCCAAAAGGGAAGGAGTTTCTTTACAAGTCTGACAGTTTTGACTCGTTGAGGTCTGGTCACCTCTACCTCAGAGCTGTCAGACTAACATTCATATTTAAAGAAGGGTTTGTTTAAAATGGCCTCCTTTCAAACCATCCGCTTACAATTCTAACCTGACTGTCTTCAAACGAGGGATGTGTGGCTCAGAAATGAAGATGCACTTCTGCTGCCGATTGTAAACCAGAATTTAAGTGACTTCTGTAAATGAGGGCGGGGCTAGTTTCAGTTATAACTCTCACCTCAAGCTGCTCAGACTATTTCAGTTTGACTGAAAATGACTTTCTGATGGAGGTGGAAATGTTCCTCCCGATGACTACCTTGGGAACCTTTTCTAACAAAGGTCCTCGTGACTCAACACATTCTGTCAAGAACATGGATTCAATTAACGTTAAAGGGCCCATGACAGGTTGAAATACACATTTAACTAAAATGCAGTTAATATAAATATATTCAAATTTCTACTAAAATCTTTACAAATTTAACCCCAGTTTAGCTGTTTTTTAGGTTTTAAATTTTACTCCCGGTTGTAAAGTATGACATCACACTAGGAAATTACCATAGCAACCACACTGTACACTGGGCCAAAACTCATCTAAGGTCACAGATGTTCATTTGTCAAAGAAAAACACATGTGAACACCTTTATTTTGTTGAATCAATATTTAAAGGGTGAAAGTTGTTTATTTTGTGTAAATTGTGCATATCCTTTGTCTCCCCACCGTGATGTCATCAGTTTGTTTACTTCCTGTGATTTTCAACATATTTTTCAACTTTTCTCCACAAATAGCGACCTGATTGGTGAATAACTATAATTTGTATTTACACAATGTATTAATACACGGAATAAAGTCAAAATTAGAAAATCATAAAAACCCGTCATACGCACTTTAAATTAGCACAGAGTCTAACCCACAACCTTCACCTGGCTGACATGCTCATGATAACGTTAATAATAATAATCACGTTTAAAATGTGCCTTGTTTCTGTTTCTTTAATTGTCTAGATCTGCATTGAACTTTTAATGGACCAAAGCCTTTCAAAAGCTACCAATGGACAGTTTTGAAAATTAGCAAATGAACATAAAATACATCTTGTGTCAAGCAATGCAAACGCTATGTCCATATCACAAATAAATATATGCAAAAAAGGAGACAAAGTTCTGTGTTTGAATGTACTTTTAATACTTTACACCTGGCTGATTGACATTTTTCATTTCATGGATCTTCTCATCTCATTTGTGATTCCTGCTGCTCAATAATTTCTCTTGTGCATCTAATATTTAAACGTTTCTTCTAGTTCCTTAAAAAAACATAATAAAGAAGTCTTGCCATGAAAGAGAATAAAATAGGCGGCGTCTGGAGAGCGAGGCAGAACAGCATTTGTCAATATCTGCAACACGAGAGCCTCAGGTCCAGAGCTGCATGTTTCATATTCAGCTCTGACTTCGTACGCAAAGTAGAAATGTTAACCAACCTTCTCTTGTATTCTGCATCGACATCAGGAATCTGTCCAGTGGGTCCTTATGAACAGGTCACAGCTCTTGTCCTCACAACTTATAATTAAAAGATCAAATTCAGACAATTGTCAAGTTTTGTGTTGTCTCTAATGTCTCTAGTGCAATTTTAAAAGTGACAGATTATGCAAAATCAACTTTTGTGAGCTTTAAACTGTTATATCACCGGTCCATTATCAAAAACATAAATGCTCTTATACTTGGCTTCATTCACACTTGTTTCACCTGTCTTTTTTACAAGGTTATTGTAAGCATGTTTTAGACCACAGAGGGAAAACGCTCTTCTTCGGGAGCAAAGGTCATCCATGTCTGGCTTCACATTTGGTGTGACCTTATATGGTGTCGTCCTCAGACATCTCAATATTTTCTTAAAGTTCCCCACACCCAGCTACGTCCAACTATTGCAAGCAAGGGCCTCCTGATTTATCAAATCAAATCAATTTATTTTTATAATGCCCTAAATCACAACAACAGTTGCCTCGATGGGCCACAGGTAAAAGCAGTTCAGATAACTGTCCCAGAATGCCCCTGTCCTTTGACCCTCCTTCGCGGCGAGGAAAAACTACAAAAAACCCCATGGGAAAAGTAGAAACCTCGGGGAGAACCACAGTGAAGGAGAGATCCTACTCCCACGGACGGACAGGCTGCAGCTGAACTAGGACTGACGCATCCACTTGGACTGTGGAGCCAGAACCACTCAAGAGGGAGGTGGCTTTAAAGAGTTCCTCCAGGCGGACGAGGAGCAGTCCACCAGTGTAGAGAGATCCTCCAGCAGGAGATGAGGAACAGTTCATCTAAAGTAGAAGGAGTTCGTCCAGGCAGACGAGGTGTGGCTAATCCAGCTGTCCAGGCGGGTGGCGCATAGATCGTCCAGTGTAGAGATCGATCCTCCAGACAGGTGGGGGTGGGGGGGTCGTCACTGGAGCAGCCGCCGCAGTGCCTGAAACAGTCTCCACTCCCCGGGGGAAGTGGAGAGAAAGAGAAACATGTGAACAGCAATGAACAGACTACAGTTGAAGTAATATTAAATATTGTTGATAGGTAAAGTAGGAAGAACCAGAGGATAGTGTTCAAGCTGCCATACTTCCCCCAGCAGAATTGCTCCAAGGGCAGCGTAGCTAAAACTGTAGGTTTTTATTTCTGTTCCTAACTGGCCTGACCATAAGCTATTTCAAAGAGGAACGTTTTGAGCCTGGTCTTAAATGTAGAGACTGTGTCGGCCTCTTTTACATGAACAGGGAGCTGGTTCCATAACATAGGAGCTTGGTAGCTAAATGCTCGACCTCCTACTGTGCTTTTAGAGACTCTGGGGACTAACAATAGTCCAGCATTTTGAGAACGAAGAGCTCTGTTTGGATGGTACGCTACTATTGCATCTTTGAGGTAGGATGGGGCCATATTGTTTAAAGCTTTATAAGTCAGGAGGAGGATTTTTAATTTGATTCTAAACTCAACAGGAAGCCAGTGAAGAGACTCCAACACTGGTGAAATATGATCTCTTTTTCTAGTACCTGTTGATAATCTTGCTGCTGCATTTTGAACCAGTTGAAAGCTTCTTATAGAGCTTTTAGGACACGCTGTAAGCAGAGCGTTACAATAGTCTAATCTGGATGTGACAAATGCATGGATGAGTTTTTCGGCATCATCTCTGGGCAGGATTTTTCTAATTTTGGCTATGTTACGCAAATGAAAGTAGGCTGTTTTACAGGCTTGATTTATATGAGCTTTGAACGAGAGATCTTGGTCAAATAGGACCCCAAGGTTTCTTACAGTAGAGCTGGGGGCTACAGTGATATTGTCTATATCTGGTCAGATAAGGAGTCTCGCAGGTGCTTAGGGCCCAGCAGAATGACCTCAGTTTTTTCAGGGTTAAGGAGCAGATAATTAAGAGTCATCCAAGTTTTTATGTCTTTCACGCAGGCACTAAGTCTGTCTACTTGATGCGTCTGATCAGGTTTCATTGATAAATAAAGCTGAGTGTCATCTGCATAGCAGTGGAAGTTAATGCCATGCTTTCTGATGATCATACCTAAGGGCAGCATATAAAGAGTGAACAGAACTGGACCGAGTACTGAACCCTGCGGCACACCGTAGGTTACTTTAGAACATGGGGAAGATCTCTGGTTTACATTAACAAACTGGTACCTATCAGATAGATAGGATTTAAACCAGCTAAGGGCGGTTCCACTGACACCTACATCACATTCTAACCTCTGCAGTAGAATGTTGTGGTCGATGGTGTCAAACGCTGCGCTGAGGTCCAACAGAACCAGGATTGAGACCTGTCCATCATCAGCAGCTAATAACAGATCATTTGTGACTTTAACTAGTGCAGTTTCAGTGCTGTGGTATGCACGGAACCCTGACTGAAAAACTTCAAATAAATTATTGTCCTGCAGGTGGCGACAAAGCTGTTTAATCACAATTCTTTCAAGGATTTTAGAGACAAAGGGCAGATTAGAAATAGGTCTATAGTTTGCCAGTATGTCGGGGTCTAGATTAGGCTTTTTCAAAAGTGGTTTAATCACTGCATATTTGAAGGACTGAGGGACATAACCGCTTTCTAGTGAAGTATTTATTATATTAAGAATGGGATTTATAATTAGGGGAGAATTTCTTTGAGGAGTCTACTTGGGATTGGGTCTAAAATACAAGTTGATGTTTTGGAGGACATAATGACTGAAGTTATCTCTGCCTGATCAACAGCAGTGAACCTATCTAGTATTACTGAAGGATTTGTATGGGACACTAGCTTTGCAGTCTGGGCTTGCTCAGTACTGATAGTGGGAGTAATTGCATTTAGTTTATCTCTAATAGTTGTGATTTTGCTGTTAAAGAATAGAAGGAAGTCATTGCAGCTTAGAGTAACTGGTATTGAGGGTTCTACTGCGCTGTGACAGTTTGTCAGCCTGGCTACAGTGCTGAAGAGAAATCTAGAGTTATTTTTATTTACTTCTATTAAATTTGAATAATATCTGGTTTGAGCCTTACGCAGAGCCTGCTTATAAGACAGAAGGCAAGTTTTCCATTCTTTCAGGGATTCTTCTGTGTGGGAGCGGCGTAAGGATCTCTCTAGTTTTCTTACCCTTTGTTTGTGAGAACGTAGTTCTTCGTTGTACCAGGGGGAGGCTCGTTTTGGCCTGATTACTTTCTGTTTAAGTGGAGCTGCAACATCAAGAGCAGCTTTTAGAGAGTTGACCATTGAGTCAACAGAGTTATCAATAGCACTGGGACTGGCGCTGTTAACGACAGGATCACATGACATAATATTAAATATTGGTTCTATTATTTCTCTGAACTTTATAATAGATTTTTCAGATATTGTCCTTTTCATTATAGTTTTAGTCTGAGGAGCTGGATAGTCCTTAAGAATAAACTGAAAGGTAATTAGGAAGTGATCTGACATTATTGGGTTTTGGGGAAAGACATTAAGGTCACTAATCTCTATTCCATAAGTTAGAACCAGGTCCAGAGTGTGCTGGTGACTGTGGGTTGGTTCATTTACATTTTGAGTGAAACCAATGCTGTCTAATAAAGCGCTAAAGGCATTACTGAGGCAATTATTTTCATTCACATGAATGTTGAAATCCCCAACCACCACGATATTTTCCCAGTCTAATACTAAATTTGATAGGAAGTCAAAGAATTCTGTTAAGAACAATGAATAAGGACCAGGAGGTCGAGAGATTATTATGAACAGAACAGCTTTTTGGTTTCTCCAGTTTGGGCAGGTGATTGATAGGATAAGGCTTTCAAATGAGCAAGACTCATTAATAATTTTGTTAATTTTAGGACTCAGGAGTAAACTAGAATGTGAAATTACTGCCACCCCACCTCCCCGGCCTGAGCTCCTGGCAGCTTGAAAGTTAACATGACTCTGTGGGGTGGCCTCATTTAATCTGACATAATCATCTTGTTGAAGCCAAGTTTCAGTTAAAGCTAAAAGATCAATATTATAATCGTTAATTAATTCATTAACTAAAAGTGATTTGGAGGAAATTGACCTAATGTTTAGCAATCCACATTTTACATGCTTATTTATTAGTTTATTTGTATCATGTGTAGGGATTATTTGTATTAAGTTATTTGGTCTGACACCTAAATTATCTGTATTTGGATCTGACTTATTGGCGTTATTTACACGAGGGACACGCACAGTCTCTATTTGCTTTGACTCTGAACACTTGATCTGTGACAGCGCGGGCGAGAGCTTAGCGACAGAGAAGAGACTCTGCACCCGGGACTCATATTTAGAGCGTCACTTTAGGCGACTAAGGCTATCGGCCAAATTCCGAACTAAAAGTGATGTACCCTCCGAAGTCGGATGTGTGTCGATTTATGTGTCTTTGTCCTGTTATAATCTTAGAAACCTAAGTTCTGTACTTAGAACTCCTCAGACCCGCCTACTTTTACCTAATTTACATGAAGGTATATCTGGCCTGTTCCTTTGTTCAACCTTTGTGAGGAGCGACAGAAGGACCGTGAGTTGCCCTGATCGATCAGTAAAGGCCTTTTATAACTTCTACCTGAGTCCTGGTCCTTTGTACTGCACGTCACCTAATTACAGTTATTTTCTCTGAGCCTCACAAAACACTTGAATTCACACACTTGAATTCTCAGATTGTTGCATCATGGGTAAAAATCTAAATTTCTCCTGCACAGTTCCACAGTACATAAACCTTAACTGGACTTGTTCGGCGTCAAATTGTGCTCAAAACAATGCATGACTCTAGTAGCATAGCAGTCACGTTGCCAAAGGGCTTTGTTTATTTTTCAATTGTTCATTAAAATATTTCATTGTACTGTGTTTTGTCATTATGAAACATGAGATACTGATTCCAAAGCATGTTTAAAAGCCAGCAAAGCCACAAGAATGCATAGTATGTCCACATTTTTGACACTTAATCATTTGTTTAAAATAAATAAAATAATTGAAGAACCCAAGTCCAAACCCTGAAAGTATTTGTTTGATCCCTTGTAGAAAAACCGATGCAATCCGTCTCCGAGTCCTGCACACAATCTTGAACATGTCGCTCCTGGAAGGCGGCGTTTGATTTATACATCTGATTTACGTTACGTCACAGCTAGCATTACGTTAGCATTACTCACGGCTCCTTTGAAAGCTCATTCAGAAGAACTCCTCGGCAGCTGTCGTCTCCAGCGTGTCAGAGCGAGGGGGGAGGGGGTGAGGGGGGGAGGGGGTGAGGGGGTGAGGGGGTGAGGGGGTGAGGGGGCGAGCGCAGGGAGTGCATTTGTGAGTGCGGACGCAAGACGCCTGGGGTCAAAAAGGCTTTAACCGACAAACTTTGTGTCTCTGAGTCAGGCCGGGATGTCGGAGAGGAGGGAGGGAGGGGAGAGAGGAAGGAGGGAGAGGAGAGAGATGAGAGAGGGAGAGGAGAGAGGAAGGAGGGAGAGGAAGGAGGGAGAGGAGAGAGATGAGAGAGGGAGAGGAGAGAGGAAGGAGGGAGAGGAAAGGGGAGAGATGAGAGAGGGAGAGGAGGGAGGAGAGAGGAAGGAGGAAGAGGAGAAAGAGAGACAGAGGAGAGGGGAGAGACGAGAGAGGGAAAGGAGGGAGGGAGAGAGGAAGGAGGGAGAGGAGGAAAGAGAGACAGAGGAGAGGGGAGAGACGAGAGAGGGAAAGGAGGAAGGGGGAGGAGAAAGAGAAGAGGAGAGAGAGACAGAGGAGAGGGGAGAGAGGAAGGAGGGAGAGGAGGGAGGGAGAGGAGAGAGGAAGGAGAGAGAGGAGAGAGGAAGGAGGGAGAGGAGAGGGGAGAGATGAGAGAGGGAGAGGAGGGAGGAGAGAGGAAGGAGGGAGAGGAGAAAGAGAAGAGGAGAGAGAGACAGAGGAGAGGGGAGAGATGAGAGGGGGAAAGGAGGGAGAGGAGAGAGAGAAGAGGAGAGAGAGACGGAGGAGAGGGGAGAGACGAGAGAGGGAAAGGAGGGAGGGAGAGGAGAGAGAGACAGAGGAGAGAGAGACAGAGGAGAGGGGAGAGACGAGAGAGGGAAAGGAGGGAGGGAGAGGAGAAAGAGACAGAGGAGAGGGGAGAGACGAGAGAGGGAGAGGAGTGAGGGAGAGGAGAGAGGAAGGAGGGAGAGGAGAAAGAGAAGAGGAGAGAGACAGGAGAGGAGGTAGGGAGAGGAGGGAGAGGAGGGAGATGAGACAAACAAGGGAAGAGAGCGAGAGGAGAAGAGAGGAGGAGGGAAAGGAGGAGAGAGAGGAGAAAAGGGAGAGGGGAGGAGAGAGGGGGAGGAGAGTGGGGAGAGGAGGGAAACAGGGGAAGAGAGAGGGAGAGGAGGAAGACGAGAGGAGGAGAGAGGAAACAGAGAGAGAGAGAGAGGAGAGAGAGGGAGAGGAGGAGAGACAGAAGGAGAGAGAGACGGAGAGAGAGAGAAAAAGAGGACAGACGAGAGAGAGGAGAAAGGGAGAGGGGAGGAGAGAGGGGAAGGAGAGTGGGGAGAGGAGGGAAACAAGGGAAGAGAGAGGGTGAGGAGAAAGACAAGAGGAGGAGAGAGGAAGCAGAGAGAGAGTGAGAGGAGAGAGAGGGAGATGAGGAGAGACGAGAGAGCAAGAAGAGAGGGAGAGGAGGAGAGACAGAAGGAGAGAGAGACGAGAGAGAGAGAGAAATAGAGGACAGACGAGAGAGCAAGAAGAGAGAGGCAGAGGAGGAGAGGGATGAGAGAGGAGGAGAGAGACAGAGAGGGAGAGGAGAGAGAAAGACAAGAGAGGGGAGAGGAGAGAGAGGATAGTGAGAGAGAAGAGAGGGAAGAGAGGAGGAGAAAGGGAGAGGAAAGAGAGAGAAACAAGAAGAGGGGCTGGAGCGAAAGAAATAAGAAAAAAAAGAGCTACAGATGATGACAGAGAGGGCAGGAGGAGAAAGAGGGAATGTAAGGAGAGAGAAAAAGAGAGAATGAGAACGGCACAGAATCTGCACCACACAGACTCAAACACAAATGGACCTTTTATAACAAAAACAACAGAATTATTAAATCAAAATGTCGAAAAAGAATAAACAATTTCTGACATCAACAGTACTCTTTATTTGCAAATATTCTCTTCAGTTGTCACATTTCAGCCTTTATTTGGTTTAAAATGTTTAAGTCTCAATGTACAATAGAAAACATCATTTGACAAGTCGATTTATTAAAAAATAAATAATCGCTGACTAAAATAAATCTTAATAAAAGTGACAGCCCTAGAATAAATCGGTTTAATAACACCTGAACCAGGAGAGAGAGAGAGAGAGAGAGAGAGAGAGAGAGAGAGAGAGAGAGAGAGAGAGAGAGAGAGAGAGAGAGAGAGAGAGAGAGAGAGAGAGAGAGAGAAAATGGAACGGATGTGGATAAAAAGGGAAGGGAAGGGAAAGAGAGAGAAAACATGTTGGGGTGAAGGAAAAGAGAGAGAGGGGGAAGAAAGAGAAAGGCGAGAGAGAGGATTTCAGGAAGGACTGAGAGAGGAACAAGATTGTGGACTGAGTTTGCACGAGTCAAACTCTAAAGAAAGACTAAACCAAGTCAAAATGAACATCTCAACCAGAGGTAAACCAGAAAATAAACTGATGAGAGAAAGAGAGAAGTGAGGGAGAGACAGAGAGAGAGAGAGAGGAAGAGAGAGAGAGAGAGGGAGAGAGACAGAGTGTGTTTGCGTCCCTCGACCATGTGCTGGAGTCTCATTACACAGAGTGCTCAACTGACAGTGGCGTCAATAAGAGCTGGATATGATGGATTCCCCTCTCTCTCTCTCTTCTCTCCCTCACTCTCCTTCTCTCTTACCCTTCCTTCCTCCCTCCCTCTCTATCTCCTTCTCTCTCTGACCCCCTCTCTCTCTCTCTTTCCTTCTCTCTCTTACCCTCTCCCTCTCTCTTACACTGTCTTGCTCCTTCTCTCTCTCTTGCCCTCTCTCTCTTTTACCCTCTCTCTGTCCTTCTCTCTCTCTCCTTCTCTCTCTGACCCCCCTGCTCTCTCCTCTCTCTCCTTCTCTCTCTTACCCTCCCTCTTTCTTTCTCTCTCCTTCTCTCCCTTACCTTCTCTCTCTCTCTTACCCTCCCTCTTTCTGTCTCTCTCTCTCCTTCTCTCTCTTACCCTCTCTCTCTCTTCTTCTCTCTCTCTCCCTCTCTCTCTCTCCTTCTCTCCCTTACCCTCCCTCTCTCTCTCCTTCTCTCCCTTACCCTCCCTCTCTCTCTCCTTCTCTCTCTTACCATCTCTCTCTCTTCTTCTCTCTCTTACCCTCCCTCTCTCTTACCCTCTCCCCCTCTCTCTCTTGCCCTCCCTGTCTCTTCTTCTCTCTCTCTCCCTATCTCTCTCCTTCTCTCTCTCTCCTTCTCTCTCATACCCTCTCTCTTCTTCTCTCTCTCTCTCCCTCTCTCCCTTACCCTCCCTCTCTCTCCCTCTCTCTTACCTTCTCTCTCTCTCCTTCTCTCTCTTACCCTCCCTCTCTCTCTCTCTTACCTTCTCTCTCTCTCCTTCTCTCTCTTACCCTCCCTCTCTCTCTCTCTCTCCTTCTCTCTCTCTTACCCTCCCGCTCTCTCTCTCCCTCTCTCTCCTTCTCTCTCTCTTACCCTCCCGCTCTCTCTCTCCCTCTCTCTCTTCTTCTCTCTCTTACCCTCCCGCTCTCTCTCTCCCTCTCTCTACTTCTCTCCCTCTCTCTCTCTTACCCTCCCTCTCTCTCTCCTTCTCTCTCTTACCCTCTCTCTCTCCCTCCCTCTCTCTCTCCCTCTCTCCCTTACCCTCCCTCTCTCTCCCTCTCGCTCTCCTTCTCTCTCTTACCTTCTCTCTCTCTCTCCTTCTCTCTCTTACCCTCTCTCTCTCCCTTACCCTCCTTCTCTCTCCCTCTCGCTCTCCTTCTCTCGCTTACCCTTCCTCTCTCTCTTACCCTCCCTCTCTCCCTTACCCTCCTTCTCTCTCCCTCTCGCTCTCCTTCTCTCTCTTACCCTCTCTCTCTCTCTCACCCTCTCTCTCTCTTTGCAGAGACTGAAGGCTGAAGTATAAACAAACAGGGAAAAACACTTTGAATAAAAGAGCTTCACATCTGCTGCATTATACAACAGTTTTCTCGTTTATCATTAATTAAAGGTGCACTGTGTAACTTCTCTGGTGGGGGCAGGTTGTGGGTTCGACTCCTGATTTCTCTGAGTGCTGTGGGCGTGTCTTACTACATCCCCTGGTCTGCAGAGGTTCTAGGTTCATACCAAGGACCTGAGATGTGCGTCTGGAGCGTTCTCGCAGGTGTCAGGCGTCAAACCAGCAGCTTCCTCCAGAACAGCACATCATTGTCCATCGTCCAGTTAAAACGTGCGTCCAGGGCGTCTAAGCCAGTGTTCTTCAACCGTTTTTCAGTTGCAACGCGCTTTTTGGGTTGAAACGATACCACGGCACACCAACTACAATTAAAACCAAACCAGACCATTTAGTTAAAAAAATATGATAAATAATGTCTGTGCCACTGTCTTCTTTAAATTTGTTAAATTTGTTTGTTAAATTTGTAAAATTTTTTCAAGGCACACTAGTGTTCCCCGGCGCACTGGTTGAAAATCAAGGGTCTAAGCATCTCCCTCAGAGTAAGTAAGTAAGTAAGTAAGTACATTTTATTTGTATAGCGCTTTTAACAGATAAAAATCACAAAGTGCTTCACATAAAAATAGGATAAAATACAGAGAAATAACAACCCAGTCAACTAAAAGCTTTTTTGAATAAGAGTATCTTTAGCTGCTTCTTAAAAGTGTCCACTGAATCGGCCTGAAGAGCCAGGGGCAGGGCGTTCCAGAGTCTGGGGGTCACAGCCTGAAAGGACAGTTCCCCCCGAGTTTTGAAGCGTGTCTTTGGGACCATGAGAAGGCTCTGGTCTGAAGACCGAAGAGTGCGGCTCGAGGTGAAGGGCACAGCAAATCAGCAATATACTGAGGGGCCTGACCCTGCAGCGCTCGGAAAGTAAGAACACAAAGTTTCAAATCAATCCTATACTTTACTGATAACCAGTGAAGGGACGATAAAACCGGGGTTATATGGGCTGTTCTGGGAATTCCTGTTAAAATCCTTGCAGCAGAGTTTTGCACAAGTTGAAGTCTTTTAAGAGCTGACTTATTAAAGCAAGTAAAAACAGAGTTGCAATAGTCAAGACAAGACGAGATAAAAGCATGGATGATCATCTCCAGATCAGTCTTTGAAAGCAGCTTCCTCACTTTTGAGATGTTTCTCAGATGATAAAAACAGTTATTTGTCAACTGTTTTGAGTGGCCCTCCAGAGACATAGCCTGGTCAAACACAACCCCCAGGTTTCTTAGGCTGGTTTGTACAGAGGAGCCCAGAGAACCCAGGTGTTGTTTGATCAAAGGGATCTTTTGGTCCGGTGCAATAATCAGAGTTTCTGTCTTCTTTGGGTTTATCTGGAGGTAATTTGACGACAGCCATTTTTTGATGCAAGACACACACTCCAAGAACATAGTTAAAACATGAAACTCTGAATCATTAAAAGAACAATACAGTTGGATATCATCAGCATAAAAATGATAAGATACATTTTTAAAACCACAAACTATCTGACCAAGAGGCATCAGAGCAAAGTGTCCAACTGCAGGCGATAGACGGCGCGGTCTGAACGTACCATTATGTTTGTGAACGTTAAATACCAACAGAGGGCGCTAGGAGTACAGCTGCTTGTGTTCACATGGAGCGGGGTGAAGATATTTTACCTAAAGCATTCTGAAAGCAAAGGCGTCTGACAGCAGCACTTTGAAACCAGAGCCCACAGTGCAAAGATTTCACTGTTTACTTTGCGCCGTGTGCGTTTCTTTTTCAAACTGATGACGTCGAAGCCTCAGCATTGTGTGTGTTCTGCATAATTTACTGACCTTTATATGATTTTTTTTTTTACAGCAGAAACCTCACTTCTCCACTGCACCACAATCCACAGGCGACACAGAGAAAATAAACAAACAAATCCTCCGCAGAGAAGCCTTGACTGCAGGAGGAACTGCCTGTGACAAGAGCAGCGGAGAAAGAACACCGCTCCAACAGCGGATTCCATACATGATTTATGCTTTGGTACGATTCAGTTGAAAGTTTACATTGTCGACACATCCAGCAGCGTCAGCATTTGAGAGAAGACTGAAATCTGAACTGCTAAACGGATCTAAGAATCCCACGAACAATAACATGTTTGTGGTGTTATGTTTAAAATGTTAAAAAATGTTAAAACCATGGATGTATTAAATGAACTGGATAAGACACGCCCCCTCTGTCTGTGTCCCAGATTGATTAGTGGTCGTGCGAGGTACTGCAGCCTCTTGGAACCAGCCTTTTTCTAAAATTGCACATTATAATTGCAGACAGTACTGAATTATTATCGGTATTTAAATAAAATAGAAGGAAATGTTCTTTTCTATCGTTTCTAAAATCACAGAAATTACCGTTTTTATATGAAGTGACGTCACACAAACATGTGTGAGTCACGTGAACGAGCGTCGGACGATACAAACAGAAGCTCGTGGAAAAGGCTCGACTAGAGACACCTGTGAGTTGTATTTTATTTCATTTCAGACACTTTACGTGTGTCTAACATGAAGAACACAATTACAATCACACAAGCTAACGCTAACACAGAAACTTGCAGCTGCTGGTCGTTCACGTCGCTCAAAGCATCATGGGGGATTGTGGTCACGTGGCGCCCTAAAGCAAAGATGGCCGCCTCCGTATCAGGAAGTAAATGCGGAAGTAAGAAACTTTTTTGGGGTCATGCACCAATGAACTCACTCCATAGGGATAAACAGGGCGCCATTTTGGATTCATCTTCCAGGTTTTATTATAGTTCTATGGTTAAAACACAGGGTTAGCATAAGACAAGATAGATTGTTTGTAGAGGAAATTATGCTAAATACTATCATAAAATAATTGCATTTCTTGCCATTTGCCAATTAGCGACTGCTCAAATTGCAATTTCAGCTTGATTTTGCGTTATTTCATGCAGCCCTTATGTGGAAATCGGGCCAAAAAGCTGCTGGTGTCGGATCTTTGGAGCGAAACAAACCAAACATGAAGGATTTCCCAAACGCACGTGAATGAAACCAAACACAACTGTATGTTTTTAAGGAGGAAACGGCATAATTACAGCTTTTCCAGGTGAAAACTCTCTGGGAAATGGCCCTGCGGTTATGAACAGCGGCTCGTGATTGCATTTTAATGAGGCCGTTCAACAGCACTGCGCAATATGGCCTTAATAACAGCGATCAAAAAACGAGACGTAACAGAACCTTTACAGAGGAGCACGATGCAAATGTGCTTGGTGCCTGGGGCTGTGGAGCACGTACACTCCATGTCGCAGGCTTTTGTTTCGCCGCTCCCGTCACGTCGGCCTCGCCTCTCGCCCGTCGCTCTGTCACGTTCCGTCTCTGTCGGGTTTCATCATTGTCATGCGCTCCCTGTGACATTTGACCCTGCGCTGTGGAGCCGCAGGAGCACATGTTTTTCTCGGTCCGTCTTTGCTTCGGCACAAGCTTCAGTCACAGTCCGGCTCGGAGACAAGAGCAGGAAAGGTTAATGCTCTGTTTTCTGTCAATTGTCACTTCTTTGTATTCAGAGGGTTCAGTCGCTTTGCAGGAGGACGTTGGGCTTTTTCCCTTGCAGTGTTCAAATGCGAGTTTCAAATGATTGATTTATTTTTGAATAAAATAACTTCACGCTTAATTTCGTTAACAGAATCAAGACAGGTAGACTTGAACTGATTTTAAGGTGAGACACTATGAATAGGAAAAAAATCTTAAATTGAAAGATATCAATTTGCTCATTCTCACACAAATATTACATGTTTTTCATCATGTTAAGTTTTCATGTAGAAATAAGGCATTTTATGTGTAAAAATGGCCAAAAATGCACATATTTGGGACATTTAAACCTGACAAATGGACAGAACCAGGTTTAAATTTCTTGGTTCATTTTGTACAAATATTAGTTACAAAAAATGTACAGAGGGGATTTTGGATTTCTTATTTAGTTTTTAAGTAAACTAGATTTGACTGAAAATGGTCCAAAAAAATTCCAATTTCCAATTTAACTTAAAACTCCAATAAATCAGTTTTAGAATTAGATATTAACAAATCCTTCTGTACGTTTGGTCTAAATCTTGTTGAGTCCAGATTGTACAGTTTGGTGTAGGATCTACTTTAAGGCTGATCTTTATGTCTCGAGGGACAAAAATGTATTTTAAGAAAACGTCC
The DNA here is from genome assembly GCA_019453435.1 of Rhinogobius similis. Classification (NCBI taxonomy): domain Eukaryota; kingdom Metazoa; phylum Chordata; class Actinopteri; order Gobiiformes; family Gobiidae; genus Rhinogobius; species Rhinogobius similis. The sequence goes on from CM033630.1 coordinate 5,767,144, forward strand.
TTTGAAGTTACAATGTCCCAGAGAAATCTATGGATGAAGTGGATTCAATGGAAGAATCAAACATCTTTAGGAGCAGATTGGACACGTTTGTTGTTTCCACATGAAAGACAATATGTGAGAGAGCAAACTGACCAAAAAACAAAATATAAAAAGAGTATTCCCTGTAGTGTCTCGCCTTAAAAGCTTGAAAGGAGGAACTGTTTAAACTTGTTCCTAGCTTTCACAAAGTCTTTGGCACATCTCAAGTTTTCACATTTAATGACAAATGCATTTAAGTGATGAATTTAGCCTCTTTATTTCAGTTCTGAGGATGATAAAATGCTTTACAAATAGATGCAGACAGCACACAGTCATCAGATTTTGTCACGCAGTGCTGTTTGCCATAAAATCTGTCATTGTAAATTTGTCATTGTAATTCCTTCTTAGTCCAAGGTTAGTGCCGTGCCTGCTGTTAGCCGCCGCACACCTTTTGTGTCTGACCTGCTGGAACCAATGTCCAGTTTTCTGTTTTCCTTTCGCCCAGGGTTAGTTTGGGGACGTTTTTTCCTTTAAGTTAGGACTGGCCCGCTGCCACATCATTTTGTTCGTTGGCCGACTCATCCGTCCACCTTTCTGTTGTTTCTTTGTCTTGGGCATGGGAGGATTTGGGGATTTTAAAGTCAATTAAAAACGAACAACAAATGATCTTGTAACACTTTGAAACCTGTGTCCTCTTTACGTATGTTTGGTCCACCTGGGTCATAATTACACGACCTTGATTAAACAGAAACCAAATCCTTAGACTTCTTCTCTAGACGTCATTCCACCAAAGTCAAAGGCAAAAAGAAGCTGGTCATGTCAGGTTTACAGCAGGGAGAGGTTTCTGTCACGTGTCAATGCTCAACGCAAATGATATGTGAAAAATGGCATGTGAATGTCAATGAGACGATGAAGAAGCAGAACACGTTTACTCTGAACGGATCGGGAGCCGCACACAGAGATTCTGTCACTGCTGTCAACACTTACAGTTACAGTTTGTGCATTCACGAGAGCTTTTTCTGTTGTCTTACGTTCTACTTACACATCAGACTTGACGCTCTTTTCTGTCTCTTGAAATTTTGCATCAAATCTTAAAGGGCCCATGACAGGTTGGAAATACTTCACACATTTTTTCACAGTTTAGCAATTTTTTTGTTTTGTTTTTTATTCCCTGGTTGTAAATGATGACATCGCACTAGGACATTACCATAGCAACCACACTGTACTGGGACAAAACTCATTTGATGTCACAGATTTTTTTTAAATTTACAAATAAAAATACATGTAAACTCCTTTATTTTGTTAAACCAGTGTTCAAAATGTCAAAAAAAGTTGTTTCTTTTGTGTAAAAAATGCATAACCTTTGTCTCCCCAGTGTGATGTCATCAGTCTGTTTACTTCCTGTAACTTCCAACGGATTTTTCAACTTTTCTCTGCAAATGGCTGCTTGATTGGTGTAAAACTAAAATGTATGTGTACAACTGGTATTAACACACAAAATAAAGCCTAAATTAGAAAATCTAGAAAACCTGTCACACGCACTTTAAAGGTTCACAATACATTTCTAGTGAGGGTTCTGCCACCGTCTTGATTCCATGGAGAGGTTTTTGCTTCGCATGGAACGGCATCTTTTCAGAGTGTTTTTATTGCGCAAAAATACCTTGAAAAACATCCATTCTTCCTGTTCTCTCCACAGATCTGACCTGTGCCACCTGCTTGTCTCCTTTGTGTGTGAGAGTTCACTGAACATTCCAGGCAAAGAAATAATTCTATGGAGACGAGCAACTGACAAACCCTCTGCCAGAAAAGAATAGTGCACTTTAAATAAACCCATACGGCTGTCATTCTGCTTCGTAAACTAAAAAGAAAAACAAATGTAGCTTGACCAGTTCATTTTCTTCCCACAGCAATAGATTTTAGATTCATAATTTTCTCCAGAATGTGAAACAACAACACTGAGCCTGTTTGGCCTCAATTTTGTTAAAGAACGTCTGATACTGGATTTACATGTGTCTAAAATTTATACTGTAATAGAGTGGTCAAAAGTCAAAACCCTGTAGGCTAAACAAGACAGAAGTGGACCTTTCCTGAGCTGTTTTAGATCTTGAGCTTTATCAGAAATACTAGAAGATCACACGCTTATGTAAAGAAAGTGCAATTATTATTTGTTGTCATCGTTGTGGTTTAGAAATCAGTATTCAGCCTTTTCTATAGTATCAGTATTGAGTTGGAAACGTTTGTATTGTGACAACTTAAGGTTAAAGCTAGAGAATGCTCTGGAGGGACGATCTGCTGTGATCGGTCATTCTGGTGATGGATTTTATGATCAGGGTTAGAATTTAGATCAGGAAAACGAGCTATGGTTATGGTTTCGTTAAAGGGCCCATGACAGGTTGAAATACACATTTAACTAAAATGCAGTTAAGATAAATATATTCAAATTTCTACTAAAATCTTTACAAATTTAACCCCAGTTTAGCTGTTTTTCAGGTTTTAAATTTAACTTCCTGGTTGTAAAGTATGACATCACGCTAGGAAATTACCATAGCAACCAGACTGTCCATTGGGCAAAACTCATCGAATGTCACAGATTTTGTTCATTTGACAAAGAAAAACACATGTGAACATCTTTATTTTGCTGAATTAATGTTTAAAGGGTCAAAAAAGTAGTTTATTTTGTGTAAATTATGCATGACCTTTGTCTCCCCAGTGTGATGTCATCAGTTTGTTTACTTCCTGTAATTATCAACAGATAATTCAACTTTTCTCCACAAACAGTGACCTGATTGGTGTAAAACTATAATTTATATTTACAAGAGGTATTAATACACTGAAGAAAGTCAAAATTATAAAATCATAAAAACCTGTCATACGCACTTTAAGTCTCTGATTAGGGTTAAGATTAGCGTTAGGATAATTTGAGAGGTTAACAGGTTAGTTGCAGAAACTTTCAAAAAACAAAATTTTCACCAACTAGCCTCATGCCAACCACGAAATTAAAAAAATGTAAAAGGTCAAAAATATAGTTTAGACCAAGACAACCAGCACATAAGTCATCACTTTGATCCGCCCGAGGCCGACTGTTTAGCACTGACTGTCTCTAAACTCCGCCCTTCGTGATGCACATGTAGCTCTCACTGAAATCGATATAACGGACGGCTAGCGCTGGGAGCTAATGTAGCATGTTTTTAAAAGCAGCTCTTAGTGCGGCGCTTATAAAGGTCTCAGTGCTTTAATGAGCTGTTAAAACATGTGTAAGACATGTAAACCACATGCACTGACCTTCACACACACAGACGCACATACATACATGCACACAGACGCACACACGCAAACACAGACACACACACATGCACACCTACACACACACACACATATGCACACCTACACACACACACGCATATGCACACCTACACACATACACACACACACACACATATGCACACCTACACAAACACACATACACACACACACACACATATGCACACCTACACAAACACACATACACACACACACACACACATATGCACACCTACACAAACACACGTTCACACACCTACACACACTAATCTAATGATTATTTGCATTGCTCTTTTTTGCAGTATTCAATTTTTGTAATGCCCAAAACCACAACAACAGTTGTGATGGGCCACAGGTATAAAGCAGTTCAATTAAAGAATGTTCAGTAGACTTTAGCAAGCAAGAATTTAGCAATGTCCCAGAGCATCCCCTTTCCTTGACCGTCCTTTTTGGGCAAAAAAGTAGAAACCTCGGGAAGAACCACAGTGAAGGAGAGATCCTACTCCCACTGAAGGACAGACTGCAGATGGACCAGGACTGACACATCCACTTGGACCAGAACCATTCAAGAGGAAGGAAGGTGGATCATCTAATGAGGGAGAGTGCCTCTGGACAGATGGCTCCTCCAGACAGTCCATCCAGCACAGAGAGGTCCCCCAGGCAGATGGTGAACAGTTCATCTAGAGTAGAGTTCCTCACAGGCAGAAGATGGGAGGACATCACTGGAGCAGCCGCTGTGATGTCTAGAACAGTCTCCACTCCCCGAGGACAGAGCAGAGAAGGAAAAACATGTGAACAGCAATGAACAGACTACAGATGAACTAATCTTAAATATTGTTGATGGAGAGTCAGAGGACAGTGTTCGTGCTGCCATACTTCCTCCAGCAGAGTTGCTCCAAGGGCAGCATAGCTAAAACTGTAGGTTTTTATTTCTGTTCCTAACTGGCCTGACCATAAACTATTTCAAAGAGGAACGTTTTGAGCCTGGTCTTAAATGTAGAGACTGTGTCGGCCTCTTTAACATGAACAAGAGCTGGTTCCATAACACAGGAGATTGTAGCTAATATAAAAATATAAAAATAAAAGTTTTGTGGTGCTTGGATAGGTATTACCCCAAACTTCATTGCAGTAACTAAAATAAGGGATATTTTAGATACGAGTCGGTGTAATTACCTTTCTTTTTTTTTTAGATGTTTTAGGGGAAATTGGAGCACAAAGAGGAAACAGAACATACAAACTCAACTCTGCCTCGCGCCGCCTTCAGCTCCATTAACCACATGGTGAGCAAAGATCGTCTGCAGACTCTGGTCCAGACCGACACGACTCGACGCTTCCAGGGCGACTGACGGGGCAGAGTGATGGCGGTGTGGCGCTCCGATCACTGCCATCTGTTTCCTGCTTCATTACAGAGGCGAGGGTGAGGAGGAGAGGGTGAGGACGGGCGAGGGGGAGGTAAATGATCTGACAAAGGCCTGACTGATCACTAGACGGAGGAAACGGACAGCTGACATGTCGGCATTTAGCGCCGTCGTAAATCTTATACAAGTGATTATGAAAGTTACACGGGGAAAGTTTGTTGACGGATTTTAACACGTTCGAGTTTATATCCTTGTGTTTGCAGAAGTGGGAGTCGCCCAGAAATCTAATTAACTAACACTCAAAATAAGAATACTCAAATAGAAGTACAAAGTAGTGATCCGAAATATTTTTTTTTAAATAATAATAATTCAAAAAGACTACAGTTTCTCAAGTAAGACAAAAGGTTGGATGTAATAATTGATTTGAAGGTAATGTCATTAGAAAACAAATCCTTACATCAGCTAGTTGGTAAAGACCACAAAAAAGACAATAAAATAAGATAACTTTTATTTGTCCCACAATGTTGAAATTCCAGTGTTGCAACGCACAGTTCAAGAACAGCAGTAAGTAGTAGATACATGCAATTAAGAAACAATATAAATAACTTAGACTTAAAGGGCCTCTGACAGGTTGAAATACACATTTAACTAAAATGCAGTTAAGATAAATATATTCAAATTTCTACTAAAATCTTTACAAATTTTACCCCAGTTTAGGCATTTTTTTAGGTTTTAAATTTTACTTCCTGGTTGTAAAGTATGACATCATGACAGCAACCACACTGTACACTGGGCCAAAACTCATCAAACGTCACAAATTTTGTTCATTTGACAAAGAGAAACGCATGTGAACACCTTTATTTTATTGAATTAATGGTTAAAGGGTCAAAAAAGTAGTTTATTTTGTATAAATGATGCATAAACTTTGTCTCCCCAGTGTGATGTCATCAATTTGTTTACATCCTGTGATTGTCAACAGATTTTTCAGCTTTTCTCCACAAACAGTGACCTGATTGGTGTAAAACTATAATTTGTATTTACAAGAGGTATTAATACACTGAAGAAAGTCAAAATTAGAAAATCGTAAAAACCCGTCATACGCACATTAAATCAAACTTGTAGCAGAATATTGGATTAAATAATTATATACAGAAGGTGGCTATGGCTATACTAGAATAAATGACATGTAAAGTGACTTGAGTAGTGATTGCACCACAGATGATTATATTACAGTGTTGCACATCGAGAGTGGAGGACACATGTTCAGGATCACTTATAACTTATACCATTTAAAGGACACATGTTCTGCTACAGTGACTTTTTTTTTTGAGCCTTTAACCCTGTTCTAACAATGTTCCATCATCAAAAACACACCTGAAGTAGCATTCAGTTGCGTTCACGCTGTTTTGAGAAAATCCTCTCCCTCCAAGCGTCAAACACAATTCCTGCTGAACTTCCGTGATTTTCAGACGCGTTTTCAGATCATCTACGTCGCTTATCAGAGAATGTTCCGCTGTTTTAAGTCCTTAAATCATCACTAAACTCGTTCTGAACATTTCTGCCTCTAAACACAATAACTGCTGCAACAAATCCTCATCATAACGTCTTTTCAGCGCTAACTTCACTAGATTGTATACAGCGCTGGCGCCATCCGCTGGATGCACGCAATAATTGATTTTTGTTTGTTTTAAAACATAAGATGGTAAAATTTAGGTTTATGTTTAAAGGCTAACAGCAATATGAAAAATACAGAATATTTTTCCTTTAATATTATCAACATAAAGCTTTTGTCAGATGTAGATTTACTCACAGCAGGAAGAGGAACCAACACCTTTACTCGAGTAAGAGACTGTTACACTGTACAATATATTACTCAAGAAAGAGAGTAACTGTGCCTGAAATGCACTCTAAGAAGAACTATGTTTAAATGAAAACATCATTCAAGTACAATAATATGTAACTGAGTGAAATGAGGTTATGGTATTCTTTATTGTCCCCTTGAGTACATTCCTCCTCTGCATTTGACCCATCCTTCAGTGGCACTGGGGTTGAACCTGTCAGGAGCAGTGGAGGATCGTGGTCTAGTCTTAGTCAGGACTTTAGCTGGAGGGTTTTATCTGTGCTGCATGTTTTGGGTCGATGGGGGAAGCCGCAGGACCCAGACAGAGAGAGAAACCCAGCTCTTCTTGCTGTGAGGCGAGAGTGCTGAGAGTGCGAGCCACACCGCGCTGCCAGAACCCACCTCTGAGACATTCTGAGTTGAAATGTATGCAGAATGATGATTATTATTATTATGATTCTCTCTCTCTCTCGCTCTTCTCTCTCTATCACACACTGTCTCTCCCTCTGTATTTTCTCCCTCCTCCCTCCCTCCCTCCCTCCTTCTCTCTCTCTCACCTTGTCTCTAACTCTGTATTCTCTCTCTCTCTTTCACCCTATCTCCCCCTCTGTATTCTCTCTCTCTCTCACACACCCTATCTCCCCCTCTGTATTCTCTCTCTCTCTCTCTCTCACACACCCTGTCTCCCCCTCTGTATTCTCTCTCTCTCTCACACACCCTATCTCCCCCTCTGTATTCTCTCTCTCTCTCACACACCCTGTCTCCCCCTCTGTATTCTCTCTCTCACACCCTGTCTCTCCCTCTGTATTCTCTCCCTCCCTCTTTATTCTCTCTCTCTTACCCTGTTTCCCTCTGTATTTTCTCCCTCCCTCCCTCTCTTCTCTCTCTCTCACCTTGTCTCTCGCTCTGTATTTTCTCTCCTTTTCTCTCTCTCTAACCCTCTCTCTCCCTCTTTATTCTTTCTCCACCTCTCTCTTTCTCTCACCGTGTGTCTCTCTCTCCATCTCCCCCCTCTCTCTCTCTCTCCCCCCTCTCCCCCCCCCCTCTCGCTCGGTGCCTCAGTCTAAATGAAGCCCAGAGCTTTGTGCCTGTGTGAACCTGAAGGAGCAGCTCTTAATGTGATTGCCATGAGGCCGCTCCATAACTCACTTCTCTCGGAGGAAAGAGCAGAATTCTGCAGGACTTTTACCGAGAAACACAGCTGCACATTCAAACCACAAAAGACTGAGCTTAAAGAACAAACGTGTCCTCTGCATTTGACCCATCCTTCAGTGTCTCTGGGTTAAACATGAGCTAAGGTGTGTCAGGAGTGTCTAACTGTGCACCAGACAGATTCACACCATTGAGGAATTTAACCCAAAACCTTCATTGTGCCTTTTGTCAGAATGTTGAGTTGAATCGAGTTGTACACTTTGTGGAAGGCTATCGTTATTGTTCTGGAAGAGGAGGGACTCTGAGCCGTGTTTTAGCCCAGTGGTTCCCAACCTTTTTTGTTTCGAGGGCCCCTTAGCGTCGTCTGACATTCTAGAGACCCATCAACTTGAGTTTCAGGCAAATAAATGGGTTTAAAAGTCATTTATTGTCATTTATTACTATTATATTTTGTTTTAATTATATTTATAGTCCAAGATACTCCAAAAATATGCTAAATTTACAACAAATAACACTTTTTTATTCAGATAAAAGTACATTTCATTGTCTTTTAAAATCTGATACCATTCCAAGTACGCCCTGGTAATTGCTCAAGTACCCCTGGGGGTCCAAACACTGTTTTAGCCAATCACAGCAGCCACTCGACATGCTACTAGGGATGGAACGATACTGGCGATATCGTGAAATCGCGAGAGTAAAATTGTCACGATATCGTCGTGTTACGATATAAAAAACAGCATGTCTACGTGAAAAAAAAAAAAAATGTATTAGCCTGCTCCATCAGATCAATGCATTATTGACTTGAAATTATTAATATTATTACTAATAAATAACAAGGTACATCACAGGATTAATAGCAGTCATCATTGTTGTTCCTGACATAATTTTAGAGTTGCCATGTGTGATCATTTCTATTATTCTGGTTCTAAAATACGACAATTAAGGCCTAATAATTAATGGCAGGAGCATATTACATGGTCAGTCTTGTTATTATAAACATAGATACATCATTTTGAGCTCTTCTACAATATCGTGGGCTTCTCCATGATATCGCAAAACATATCGTATCGTGAGGATCATATCGAGATAATTTCGTTTTGTGAGATTTGCATATTGTTACATTCCTACATGATACGATATTAAACTATGTCGTTTTTGGCCAAATCAATGTGCAGCATCACACTTACTGTTTCTTACACTTGGCACCTTGTTAGAAAGTATCCAAGTTAGTTCTAATCTATGACACTCGTGGATCATTATGTTGTATGTATTTTGGACATAAATTTGACATAAAATTGATATAAAACATTTAAAAAATATATGTTTGCTTACTTCCATGTTGAAAACACGGTGCTGATTTGCTCCTTTATGTTATGCTGCTTTTGGAGAGCTGCAGTTCATGAGAGCGAGCAGAGCAGTTTTATGAGTCAAATGGCTACGCGACAGTGCTCTGAATACAACTTCCAGTGCTTTAATGACAAGGGGGACAATTGTAATATAATTAAAAACCATGTTAGGTCTCCTTCAGTAAAATGTGAAAATGTACGCTTTCTACTCTGCACCAAAGGTTTCGTGGAATCTTGCAGTGAAGTGCAAGGTTAAATAACTCATAGTCTAAGAACTTATTTACTGTTGACAAAAAGTACTTGACAAAAAGTAGTTGTAGAAAAATTGATCATCGATACTCCCTTATTTAATTTAATAATCTCAATTTTCTTTAAGATATTCCACATAAATTGCCCAGTGGATCTTTTGGACACGACAGCAAACAACTAAAAACAGTTGGCAAATTGTCAACGGCTCAACACTGTATTTGAAGTAGTTCATTCTAAAGCCGGGTGTCCACTGCACCATTTTGTCTGTCTGAGATGTACGATTTCTGAGCATGAGAAGAATCTTGAGTCGTAGCTCAATATCGTGGTTTGTAGGTCTCAGAGTGAGACAGGAACAAAGATAAAAACTTAGAACTTTCATACGGTGAAATACAAGCTACGATTTATATCAAACTTGTTTAATGTTTTGTCACGGTCTATGATCAATTTATGTCAAAAACGTAAACACAAGCACCACAAAGTAACAGCAGAGGAACTCCACCGCACACGGGACTCATCTTCTCATTTCGCTTTCATTTCGCAACTTTTACAAACGAGAAAACATCGCTAGCATGTTGCGCTAACAGGTACAACTGTGATGACTTTAACACACGGAGCCTGAGCCTGATGTTCACTCAGATAAACTTTAGTCGTGGCTACGATTGATCGTGTGATTCATCGCACAGTGTGACTGCGTTCTGTCTAACCACTTTTAATTCATCACGTCTTGCAGTGTGACATCCATAAATCTTATTCACCTTATTCCGGAAGTTGCCGTACGCGCTGCCGTCTTATTTCCGTTGTAGTTCACACGGAGCAGACGAGCTCAACAGAAAATAAGTTCTACATGGACTAAAAAGCCGTTTTCAGGAAATCGTTGTGTTGTGACTTGTTGTTGCTCGTGTTCATGAAACATTTTACACAAATCAATCTACTTTATGTAACATTTTAGCGGCCAGACTTTTCCCTCGTTCATCATTAGCTTTAACGGAGTTCTCGTCAAACGGGAGTGTGTTTACAACAAAAGTGCAAAAAAACTGCAAAAGTGGGCGGGGCAGAATAAGGCCAATAAGACGAACAAAATCATGCAGTGGACACCCGGCTTTACACAGTGGCATGTCTAACCTCCAGGCTGTTCTATTGGTCCATTACAACCAAAGAAATACGACACGTTGCTGTTTTGCTGAATCTTTTGTTCCAGATTACATACACAGTAATGTAAACCTCTTTATGTTTCACGCTATACGTTTATTTTGGACCTTATTCTGAGGTCTGTTTGCTTTGTTCTATTGTTTCCTTAACCCAGATCCTAAGACACAATACCATTTATCTGTGGCGCTTATAGGTGGAAAGAAATGCTTGTTATTGCAAAGTTATTTATTCCTCATGCAGCCCAAGGACATGCATGTATGTAGGTGAATGCAAATAGACCAGAAAATGTGCTTGTCTAGTGTTAGTCCTGCGATTGTACAATATACGCCGCACTCAAACCTACACTACGGTTACTCTTACTAGTACTTCTGTTAGTGCTGCGATCGGTTGAGTTCATATATACTCTTTGCAGCTTGAAGTTTAGATTTAGACATTTCCCAAACATTATGCGACCTTTACTTTGACATTCACCAACCTTTAAACCAGCGCACTGACCCATTTCAGCTCATTCTCCGAAAAACACACTTCTGTTTTCAAAAAGATGCACTGAGGTCCCGTTCTCAGTGTCGAAAACAGTTTGCAGATTTTTAATTTTTGGGATTTTCATGAGAAACTGCACAAACCTGATCATTAACCACACCACAAAATGGTATATTCATATCAGAGAGTGGACTTGGACTCGAGTTAGACTTGAGACTTGATAAACTGGACTAAGACTTGGGACTCGACTTGGACTTTAAGGCCAGTTACTCAGGATTTGACTTGGAGCCTTCAGACTTGAGACGACTTGAAGCTTCTCCTCAAAAAAAATAAATGTCTTTTTCTCTTTATAGTCGATACTTAGATGTGACGAGCACTTTTTAAAACCAGAACCTTTCACAAAAATGATATTCACTTATTCTGCCCCGCCCACTTTTGCCTCTCTTTTGCCACAGATCCGCACTTTTGTTGTAAACGCACTTCCGTTTGACGAGAACTCCGTTAAAGCTAATGATGAACGAGAGAAAAGTCTCACCGCTAAAATGTTACATAAAGTAGATTGATTTGTGTAAAATGTTTAATGAACACGAGCAACAACAAGTCAACAACTTGAAAACGTCTTTTTAGTCGAGTAGAACTTATTTTCTGTTGAGCTCGTCTGCTCCATGTAAACTACAACAGAAACAAGACGGCGGCGCGTACGACCACTTCAGGAATAAGGTGAATACATTGAAAATTTGCTTCTGTTTGAGAGAAAAGGGGTTGGTCTGTGTCATCGGAGGAGCTCAGTGCTCATAAATCAACATTCTGACTCGAGTGGCAAACACACTGAGCACAAACTGATCAAATATGTGTCTTTGCTTTTCTTTGACCTAATTTTTATCTGTGGAGCTTATGTTTTGGTCAAATTAACTTTGTAAGTCAAAATGTAAACTGAAAGTAGTTTCTCGTTGTTGCTCCGACTCTGCAGAGCTTAGCTAGCTTGTTTGCTAACGTCAGTTGGAGATAAAGGACACTTCAACTTCACGCAACAATTAATTTCCTCAGCACTTGGACTCAGAAACATGTTATTTTTAGTTAGTTTAGTCTTTATTTGAAGGGACAGTGTACAGAGACATTATGCTCGTAAGACAGAGATGATCTGCGTGAGTTCAACTGTGTGTAATCCAAAGTCTGTATCAGTGTTCCTGTTGTTTATCTGGTTTTATACAACTGTTTACTTGACTTTCTTTTATTTGTCAGAGACAACTAAATATTTAGCAGAGTTGTAGACTTTTAGATTTGTTATCAGCCTTTAGCAGGTTTTTTTTTTTTTTTTCTCATTTTAGTCGTGTTTTGAGCTTTTACAGGAGAAAATGTCATCACTCATGCGTTTTTCCCGAGCACTGCTAAAATTCAGAATGTTGTGACGTCGCCTGTTCAGTCTCTGGACACGCCGGCCGCTCCTCAGGCCTAACGGGGCGCTCCGGTCCGACACTCAGCCCTGTCTCTCGTCCTCTGGAGCCGAGCGGCCGCTGTGATGGACGAGCCGACCGATCGTCCGTCAGTCGACCTAATTGCTGCGCCTGGATGTGGAGGGCCCCGCTGAGAGGCCGAGAGCTGCCCCAGAGAAATGATCACGAGGGGCCCGCATGAGCCGCAGGGGCCCAAGGACGGACACCGCGCGATGGGCACTTTGTACGGAGCAGGAGGCGCGCGCTTTTAAAGAGGCGTTATCACAAGGAAACAGGTGAAGGGGGGTAACGGGAGTTTAAATGAAAGATGGTGGAGCACTGGGTACAATTACACGGCTGGAAAACATCTAGAACATCAGATAAACCAATAATTAAATCAGATTTCTTCTTCTTCACATTAACTACACTTATTCTTGCCTTAGTAAAGCTTGAACAAATACTTAATTCATAGTGAACAAATAGTTTATTGAGGATGATTCAGGCTTAGTAACAACTAATACTCTAACCCTAATTCCAAGCCCTAACCCTAACCTTAATTAAGTAGTTACTAAGCCTGAATCATGCTTAATAAACTTCATTGTGAATGAAGCATTTGTTCGTGATTTGTTAAAGCAAAATAAGGTGAAGTTAGTATAAAGTGGTACCGAGATATCTGCTCAACAACAGCGGCTTGTGTCATGTAACAGATATTTAATGGATTTTTAGAGCAATTGTAAGGATAGGACAAATTACAATGAATGTTAAAAGGATAATTGACTTTTGCCGCAATCGTTTGCACTTCTTCGCATCCTTTTCTCTGTCAAAACGTGCGCAGGTGAGAACAGTCAGACAGAAATCCAATTATGGGCCAATTATACACCAGATCTAAATGTTTACATGACATTTCAATAAACTGATCATTTCAGAACTGAGATAATAATCAGACGTTTGCTCCACGTGTGAACACCGTGACTGATGATGAACAGAGCAAAGACAAAACACTCAGATATTTTTAATGTACAAACTATACAAAATGATGCATGATACAGTATTTTAACATAAGTGATGGTTTAAAGGACATATATTATGCAAAATGGATTTGCTTTCAGCCCTCTAACATTGTTCCCCATCAAAAACACAGCTGGAGTTGTATTTAGCTTCTTTCACACTCGTTTCATTACAAGCTTGTCTTCTCTGCTTTATCTGTGAACCTCAGGAAAGTCTTGGTTTCACATTTCCCAGATTTGTGACTTCAAAGCATAGACTGCAGATATCAGTGGACCATGTTAGCATGCTAGCCGCCGCGTTCCAAATAGGAAGCAGCTATGGAGGAGCTCCTGGCTCCATAAAGCTGAGCTGCCATTCACTTTCTATTGGGACACTGGTGCCCTTCACTCTGTAACTGTTTCTGTCAAACTCACATCTGGAACTAAAATGTCTGTTTTGACTCACTCTACATGAATCGGGTGGTTTTTTTTTCGTTGGTTGTTCATAAATCAAGTTATTAGCAATAATAACTGACCAATCAGGTGTTTCCTTTTCCAGGGGCCGTTTTCGCTCGTGTTAGCAACAGGTTTGATTGACAGCTAGCGCCGCACGTTGCCGCCCTCTCCTCTCACCGAGGGGCGGATTTCCAAATATGGAGTCTGGCTCTGCTTTAGCCGCTATAACTGTTAGCCGCGATGGGCTTCATTTGGCTGGAGCCAAACGCTATGGGTGACGTCACAATCCCATAGTCCACTGATATCTACAGTCTATGCTTCAAAGGTAGATCTGGGCGTCTCCTGTGCTGTTTTTATGGCTATGTTCCAGGCAACTGTCGTTCAAAGCCTTCTAAATGAATTAACTTTTATGTAAACAATATGACTAATGCTAAACAGAAGGCTAAACAAATGTAAAGATTAAACAAACCAACATGCAACATAACAAGTAATTTTCTGATTTAACCTGTAACTAACATGTACATCATTTATGTGTTAGTTTAACTCTCAGATCCACTTTTTGTGCTGATTTTCTTTGTTCTAAAGCGTCACAGTTGATCTCGTGAGTGAAGTGGGAGTCTGTCAACCAGCTCCAGGGCATTTTTTCATGTCAGAGGAGGGGAATAATGTATCCAGTTACCAGTTGCCTTAGCTTGTGAAAGCATGTTGGGGCAAGATAGCTTTTGTTTGTTTTCCTAAAGTAATTCCCTTTGCTGCCTGTAGAGGAAGCGCTAACACCAAATCCTGATGAGGAAACGTGTGACTTATGTGTGGTCGTCTGTACACAGGCCTACAACATGAGACGCCAAAGCAAAACAAAGATAATAATGCAACACATATTTGGGACATATACATCTGAAAAATGGACAGAACCAGGTTAAATGTTTTAGTTCATTTATACACATATTAATTACAGCAAAAAAAAAAAAAAATACAGATTACAGAAAAAATTACTAGATTGGACTGAAAATTGTCCTAAAAATTCAAATTTCGCCTCATTTTTTTAAACTTAAAACTTCAATAAATCAATTTTAGAATTAGATATCAAAAAATCCTTCTGTACGTTTCGTCTAAATCTTGTTGAGTCCAGATTGTACAGTTTGGTGTAGGATCTACTTTAAGGCTGATCTTTATGTCTCGAGGGACAAAAATGCATTTTAAGAAAGCCTTTGAAGGTACATTGTCCCATAGATTTCTAAGGATGAAGTGGATTAAATGAAAGAATAAAACATTATTAAGACCAGATTAGACAGGTTTGTTGTTTGTTGAAAGCAGATATGTTGAGAGAGCAAACTGACCTCACCTTAAACATTTTTATATTTTGTCACCAGAAGAAAATCACCAATAGTGGCTTATTAAATACTCCAGTTTCCTATGGTTAGTTAGTGGCCATCAAAGCTTATTTCTTCTCCCAACAGTGTTTTGTTTACAGATCTGTGCAGCAGCAGCTAAAGATTCTGCTCTAATCTAATGGGAATCAATTTCTTCTGATTCACTACAAAAAAAAAAAACAGTCCTGAGAGCCGGATCTGAGCCAAACGATCCATCACCAGCGCCGTGAATCATGGTGGCTGAGTGACTTCACAGCGATTAGGTCCCGGGTTAGATTCTCTGGAGGATGTGGAGCCTCCCTGGGTCTGATTGGGTTTACCTCGTGTGCTCCGCTTTTCCCCCGTAAACCCCAATCATGCACAATAGGCTAATCCCGACGCTGGCTCGGTGTCTGAGAGAGTGTCCCCGAGCGCTGCACTGCGGTCGCCCACAGCTCCTGACAGCTCGCCCCTCAGGTACTGATTTAAGGACACGTCGAATGCAGAAAACTACCTCCCCACAGGGCCAATAAATAAATCTCCAGCTTTGGATATTCAGCCAAGATAGCAGCCACTGTGAAGAGAAAAAACTGCTTCTTTTTCAGCGCTATTTATTCCTACTTTTAGACAATATTGAATCCAAATTGTGTCCAAATCGCAGTCTAATCTCTCTTTGAAAGTGTAAAGATTATGCACTTGCTTCGGTTTAATTTGAAACACATATGCACCTTTTCTTTACAAACACAAGAGTTTTGCTCATTTTCCATTTTATTTTAGTTTTTTTCTACTCATTCAGTAACACACACTCTAACCCTTGTGTACGCTGACTGTATTCTTGCGATACAGGACTCACATGCGTCACTCGCAGACGTCCTGTTACACCAACTCCGGTTTACTGCAGACACCAGACCACTGCAGCCAAAACAGACTTCTTGGGGATTCTTTCTGCAGAACTGCACAAGTCCAAGACCCGCGGCCGCAGTGCTCCGAGGTCTGTGTAACAAGGAGTGTTGATTTTAAGCACTTTCAAGTCCCGTGCGGGTCCCGAACCAGACTTGGACGGGAGTCATACACCTGGCGTCAGAAATGTCCTGTTCCACTTATGATTCCAAATTTGTATCTGTGACAAATGGAAAATCCAGAATGATATCTCAGTATTTTTATTTAGATTGAATTCAGTCTGGTCACAGTGTTCTTTCCATGAGTTCAGATGGGCATGATTGACAGGTGGATTAGCCAATCAGGGACAGGCATGGCTCGTCTGTATCAAACACACATGGTTGCTGAAAAAAATACAAGTACAAATTATCACAGGGACTGAACATTTTGGACTTCAGCAAAATTAATTACCAAAGCATAAACCTCTTCTCTAATTCTTGGTGAGAGATTTTGAGTTTGTTCTAAATGATGACGACCAAAGAGCTCCTTTGTTTCAAATGCATCATGGAAATAAACTCGTCTGGTGCACGGTTAGTTTTGAGTTTGACTTGAAACTTGACGGCGGGCGGGGACCAGACTCACTCTCCTTAAAGAATTGAAGAAGTGCGAGTCTCGGATCCTATTTACTTTTACTTTCAATCTTACAGAAGCAGGTCGTCAACTAAATACAGTATCAGGCAGATTTGTTACTGTTTATATTTGTTTTTAGACTATAACAGCTTTCATAAACATGCTGTTCCTTAAAGGTGCTGTGCCAGATTGTTACCATCTTAAAACTGTGAAAAACAGTAGTTTGTAGTTGATTTCAAACTATTTGCAGTAGAAGGGCTTGTGCAATACAGACATGTGTCTTAACTGTTGTCTGTGACTCTTCAACTTGTTTTCTGTTGAATGTTTGTAGTTGAACTAACATGACAAAACCTTGTTTTCCTGTCTCTGTTTAACTGAAGTGTACTCTGTGTGTGTGTGTGTTCTTGTCTTTCTGTGACCTGCAGGGCGTCTGTAGAAGCAAATTATCCTTGGGCTATAATCTGACATATTTACATTTGTTTAAATGTCCATTAATATGCATTGTTCCCCCTTTTCCTTAAAAAAAAAAAATAATAATAATAATAAATAGTTCACAATGTACCGCTCAGTTACCTAATGCATTCTGAGCATCCTAATTATTCACTGTGATGAGTTTATTTTCACAACTCAGTGTGAGTTTTGCCGTCACGGTAAAGCTGACATCAAATACCAGGCCAACTGCACAATTTTTGCTTTGAGAAAATGTATAATTACATCCAGAACACACACAGTGGTCTCATTTTGATCTAAGAGCTGCTTTTGAAATGACTCTGTACTGGGGCAAAAAAGATATTACTTTAATACATAAAAACACACAGCCATATCAAAATGGACGTTAGTTTTGCCACAGTAGACATATTGTAAAAGGATCAAAATAAGACTGATGCATCTGATATTATGGTCTTAGGACTAGGGAGTGTGCTGTTAGCATGCTAATTGTTGTTAGCTTTACCATGACGTCAAAACTTTGCTCTGGACTCTGAAATGCTTTCTGGAATTCGCTTATAAACAAATGCGGTGAATAATTACAATGCAAGGAATGTGTTCAGGACGTTAAGAATGCAAACCATTTATAATTAACAGATTTGTAAACAGAAAAAAACAGGTACAGTGTCTTTAAACAGCTCCTCGCTGCTGTAATTCCAGCTCATTTGACAATATGTGCGTCATGTCTAGAATGACGCCACATTCTGAAACCGTCTAATTGAACAAAAGAGGTGCAGTGCTCGCTCAAAACTGCTCTGAATGTGTTCGGGTCTTGCATCACTAAACAAAACGTGTATCACTTGGGTTAAATTACTGCTGTGTTTAATTATGGATCTGTGCTGGGGACAGATTGCGGTGATTAGTTGGCGTTGACCTCGTTGACGTCCAGTAACTCGCTCGACTCCACTCTGAGCGGCGAGTGAAAAATGCAACTCATTTTCATGCAAGAGGGAGAAACGGCCCTTAAACCTATCACCCTCGCAAACATGCACCTCTACAAACACAACGGAAAAGCACACTTAGCATCGCAGCACAGACTCGCGGCGCTGGTAATTCCCACGATATGGCCCGCGCTGGAACACACCGTGACCTCTCATTTAAAACTCCAGCGCTCCATGTTAGGTCCATGAATAATGCATGAGGCGCGGCGTGTGTTATCGCCCAGAGGAGGATGCAATTACATTTCCCCAGGTGCAGCGGGAGGGAGGCAGCACTCCAGAAACCGAGAGGAGGAACTGTTCCAAATAAGGACGTTATTGGTAAGAGTTACTCGTGCCATATGGGCCGCAGTGGCTCTGTTTAGTGCTCAGTCCCAGCTTTGGTCAGTTAAAGCCTTTGTGTCCTTGGGTAAAACACTGGGCGAGAGTTACTGGGTTTCAGACGCCGACTTTGAGCATCTGCAAGAGGCGCTTTATTATGTACCGTTAAAAAACCAACATTGTTAATAAGCGCTGTCTTCAGAGACGTTCTAAACAGTACGACCTGGAGCTCAGACGTCACGCGGTAACTGAAAGTAATGAGAGGAGATCAGACGGTACGCTGTGCAGGGCGGATGCGCCGACGGAGGTGCCGCGGCGCTCCGGATTCTTTCCGTTGGAAGCCTTTTCCCAATTTTAATTACCAGTTGCCACATGAGCACGAGGGCCTGTGCGATAAGAGCAGCACAGAGCTCCAGGCTTCGTGCGAGCTCACCAGCAGAACACTGATCCCACACAGCAGAGATTATGTTTATTTACCGTTAGTTAACCTGGAAAGGCCTGGCCCCTAATGGTAGGAGCCTAATGTGCATGTTTTTAGTGGTGCTGTACATCTGAGTGAGGCTTAAAGGGCCCGTACCTGATTTTGAACCACGAGACAGGAACATGTTTTTGTTTGAACCGTTAGCCCCGCCCACACAATCCTTCCTTTCACTCAGTATTCACCTTATCGCTTTGGGTGCCTATTAGGTGGAAAAGCGCTCTATAAATAAAAATTCTTCTTCTTCTTCTTCTACCCCGCATATTTTTGCCGCTTTTTGCCACAGATACGCACTTTTGTTGTAAACGCACTTCCGTTTGACCAGAACTCTGTTAAAGCTAATGACAAACGAGGGAAAACTCTCGCCGCTAAAATGTTACATAAAGTAGATTGATTTGTGTAAAATTTAATTTAAAATTTAAAAAAATGAACACGAGCAACAAGTCACAACGCAACAATTTCCTGAGGCCTGAAAACGGCTTTTTAGTCGAGTAGAACTTATTTTCTGTTGAGCTCGTCTGCTCCGTGTAAACTACAACGGAAACAAGACGGCGGCGCGTACGGAAACTTCTGGAATAAGGTGAATTGCTCCATGACTCAGAAACAACTGTTTGGAATAGTCTTATGCAGTTGTTTCCATATAGTCCCTCTAACTCTCTTTAAAATTTGCTTTTAGCACTTTTGAAACTGCACCATGACAGAGAATCACAGTCTGGGTTAGTGTCAAGCAGTTGATTCAATGATTCATAGTGTACAATGTCCCTGATTGGCCGAAAAGAGGTGACCCTGGCAAACGCTTTTGCACTAGTTCTTTCCTGACAAAGTGTGTTTCTAATATGCACAGATTATAGATTACAAACTCAATGTCTTTACATGAATTTGCGTTTGTCAAATAATGTGTGATGTAAAGAGAATTTCGTTAACTTTTATCAGGTACAGGGCCTTTAAGGACATGGAATCAGACTTGACCTTTAACAGCCCTAACCCTGACACATCTCACATCAATTTGAAAACATCAGCAACTTTTTACATTCTAAAAAACATAGGAATAGGTTCAGTGTCTAAAGTAAACTTGGAGAGACTTATCCATTTGTCTTCCGTGAGTTCGACTTCTGTAATGACCTCCATGTCCCTCAATTCTGAATCAAAAAGCAAGTCTTTAAACAAATCCCAAAGAAGTTAGCACATTTTAAGCAACTTTCTCCACGACTTGTTGAAAGCAGAACTATTAAAACATTATAAATCTTCAGTCAAAACTCCTCTAACAGAGACACGGAGACAGCCATCAGGTTTGATTAAGACTAATGAGATAAAAACAAGGCCTGCTTCACTGAGCTCATTCGTCAGACACAAACATACTGGCTCTTCACGCTAAATTATAGCTCAACATAGGAACAATTCTGCAGCAATGATCATTTATCAACAACTTCATCAGAGCCAAATGGAGATGTTCAAACTTATGAATGACTGTTTAGAAAAGTTCAGACATAGAGACGTGTTTTACAATCTAAATAAATGAAGGAAAATAGCAGTATAATAAGAAAAAATGGTAGAAATCTCCTTGAAAGGTTAAAGTACACTGTATTGTTCTCATATAAATGTGTCATCTGTGTCCGATCTTCAATGTTTTTGGGGTAGAACCTGTGAAGCAGTGAAGGAACCATCTCCAGAACATGAGCTGCAGGACAATAAACTGAAGGATTCACCAGAGAAGCTTTCAGAGTACTTTTCTGCGTCGTCCCGTGAACCTGCTGGTAAAGACACCCTGCAGTAGTTGGTGTCATTTCATTTCATTTATTTGTTTATTAGGACAGTGTACAGTTACATTAAGCACAATGGCAGAGATGCTTGTACCAGACTCTAGCTTCACAGCTAATTTCCATCTGTAGTCCTCAGGGGGAGGGGTCAACAAGAATTATTTACATATTTACAACAATTAAAAAAGCCACACCCCTTGTTGCTTCCACATGCAGCATCTGTCCAAACTCACCAACTCATACAACATATTCATACACTCATTCTCACAAACTTTAATCACCAGTTAGCAAAAACTGGTGTACCTATAAACACATTCTCTGTATAATCAACGTTTACATTTCAATCATTCTTAATTGTGCGTACATGTTTGCTTTTCTAAAAACCATGCTTCCACCTCTGTATTAAAGGCTGAAAGTGGTAAAGGTGTAACAGGAAGTCGACAAGTAACCCGCTCAAAGTACACAAACTGGATGTACAGACAGCTCGTAAACGAAGCATTCTACATTCCAAAAATGAAGTGGAACATGCTGTGATTTCAATGGAGAAATGGGACTAACCTTGAAAAATCTGAAAAATCAAGATATTTTTCTCAAAATAAAAACCACTCAGACACATGTGAGTGAAAGCAGAGCCATTTACGGTTGTATTTTGCATTATTTGTTTTTTCACCTTATTCTGGAAGTTGCCGTACGCGCCGCCATCTTGTTTCCGTTGTAGTTTACACAGGGATGGCGAGCTCAACAGAAAATAAGTTCTACATGGACTAAAAAGTCATTTGTCAGGCTCCAGGAAATCGGTGCAGTGTGACTTGTTTCATTAAACATTTTACACAAATCAGTCTACTTTATATAATGTTTTAGCCAGCGACTTTTCCCTCGTTTGCGCGAACACCGTTAGCGTCAAAGCGGATGTCCCTTTACGACAAGAGTGCGGATCATAGACATAAAAAGAGGCAAAAGTGGGCCGGGCGGAATAAGGTGAATTAAATAGTTTATTATAGATATATTTCAGTTTTTATGAAGGAAAAAATCTTGCTTTTTAGGTTTTATTTGTCCAGGATCAATTTTACTGCATGTATAATAAATACTTTTCAATGTTAAGAGACGCAGCTCTGTTTCAGCACTTTATTTTTGGAGAATGTTAAGAAAACCCACCCCACACAGACCTGCTCCTGCTGCTGTGTTTGTGCAGCTCCGGTGTTTTATTAAAGCACAAACACTGAGACCGAGACGGAGGAGAAGGTTATTTGTCATTTTTGCGTCTGCTCCAGTGTCACATCCATTCCAGACATCTCCTCCTCTCCTCTCCCGCTCTTTCTCCTGCAGCGCTCTATCGATTACACGTTGTGATATAAAAAATGTTAAAACCCGGGCGTTTCCTCTCGTGCGCGCAGCAGAACAGCCCGAGTGGACGTATGACCTTTATAACATCAGATAAATACTCCACAGACGCTGCTCTCATTACCTAACTGTAGTCTTATCGATTCTCACTCTGTTGTGTGTCTTTACTTCAAGCAACCGTTTTGTGAAGATGGATTCGTGCGAGACGCCAAGGACGCCGTTCAGCCGTTCACAGGTGAGTTTAAAGGTGCAGTACGGGGAATGTCACAGATGCAAATGGAATGTAAGAAAAGAGAGAGCTCAGAAACACCAAGGCCAGTGATTCTATGTCTTCATTTGCATCACTGTCAAAAAATGTTTTATTGAAATCATCCATAAGTGATAATTGAGGCATCTCTTGTGCACCGTTTTAGAGAATGTGCAATTAAAACTGCAAATACATATATATTTTTACAGGAATGTACAATCAAAACCAGGCCTTAGGTGCAACGAAAACTGCAGGTTGAGGTAATGTACAATCAAAACTATGCCTGGGTTTTGGGGAATGTGCGATCAAAACTGCACACAGGCCTTACACTGCAGTGAAGCTGTGGCTGAAAAATACGTAAAATAACCACATATTATGGAAAAAAAATGCTTAAAATGAATATAATCACATTTTGCTTGGGAAGTTTTCTAAAAGAAGGCATATATATCTTGAAATAAGTATTAAAATGTATTCAGTATATAAAAAATAAATACATATATCTTGAAATCTGGGAAATTATCTACCATGTATAAACAGTTTGTATTCAATTATTATTATTATTGTATTACTTTACATAACAAACAAACACAAAAGCAAAAGAACAACAGAAAAAACAAACAAACAGGGATTTAAAAAACAACAACAACAGGGCAACCATTTGTAGATAACGGACTCATCGAATGTCATCATTAAGGGGGACATCGTAGATAGCGGGACACTTTCTTTCACAGCAGAGATACAAGGGTTCTGTTGTTTGTGGAAAGTAGAAATATTCCTTCATGTGCAGAATTTTATTTATATAAAAGCTTTCAAGTTCCAAAAAATATGCCATGTTGGGAACGTATCAAACTGCACACGAGTCAAAGGAATGAGCAATAAAACTGCATTTTTACACATGGAGTAGGTTTGTTGAGACAAGTCTAGTATACCTGACCATTTTGTTTATTTTGTTTAAGTTACTACGAACTCAAACCATTTTCCTAAATCTAGAGCCTGAACTTAATCATTTTCATAACTATAACCTGTTTAACTTCGAATGATCAATCGCAGCAGACCGTTCGTCCAGAGCACGAACCAAATCAAAATCCAATTCTGGAAATTCCAAGGAATAAGCGTTATCAGGCGCTGCACGGATACATTTCCATCTAAACATTCTGAACCGTTTGGATGAAGTGCCTGGGGAGAGGGAGGCCTTGCGACTTTGCTTTGGTAGCTGCTTCCACTGCGATTCCATCAGAAGAACAGACTTAGTTGAATACACAGTTCCAGTGTCTGTGTTTGTCCGTTTGTTACGTAAGAAAACACTGTAAAGGTTGATTTAAATATAGACACTGGGCACATGTTAAACGGGCTTTGGTCATCGCTGCGTCCAGTCCACAGCGACGTCTGAGTGAGGCGTATTTTAGGCTCTTTCAGTGAATCACTCTGAGCCAGGAGACATCAGCGTCACGTTTAAGGACGCTCGGACAAAGCGCTTCTGCCACGTCACGTTTAAGGACATTCACACAAAATGCTTCTGTAACGTCTGAGGACACTCAGACAAAACGCGTCTGTAACGTTTAAGACTAAATACTTCAGCCACGTCATGTTTAAGGACATTCAGACAAAACGCTTCTGTAACGTCAAGTTTAAGGACACGTGGACAAAATGCTTCTGCCATGTCACGTTTAAGGACATTAAGACAAAACGCTTCTGTAACGGGTAAGGCTAAAAACTTCAGCCACGTCACGTTTAAGGACAGTCAAACAAAATGCTTCTGTAATGGGTATGACTAAATACTTCAGCCACGTCACGTTTAAGGACAGTCAGACAAAACGCTTCTATTACCTCTAAGGACACTAGGCCAAAACTCTTCAGTAATGTTTAAGGACACTCCAGTATTATGTCATGTTTAAGGACATTCAGACAAAATGCTTCTGTAACGTCAAGTTTAAGGACACTCGGACAAAACACTTCTGTCACGTCATGTTTGAGGACACTCAGACAAGAACACTCGGACAAAACATTTCTACAATGTCATGTTTTAGGACCATCGGACAAAGCACTGTAACGTTTAAGGACTCGTGGACTAAAAACTTCTGTCACGTCATGTTTAAAGACCCTTGGACAAAAACGCTTCAACAATGTCACATTTAAGGACACACGGACTAAAAACTTCTCAGGTTTAAAGACACTCGGACAACATGCTTCTGTAACATTTAAGGACACTCGGACAAAACGCTTCTACCACGTTTCTATACACTTGGGCAAACTGCTTCTGTCACGTCACGTTTAAGGACACTCGGACAAAACTCTTCTGTAACGTTTAAGGACACTCAGACAAAGACCTTCTGCCACGTCATGTTTAAGGACACGCTGACAAAATGTTTCTATTACCTCTGAGTGTCAGGGGTTTGACTTAGGACCCAAGAGCAGTACAACGGAGGCAGGTGAAACAGTTTATTTACAACGACAGGAAAGTGGTTACAGGGCTGGGGGGTGTCCAGGGTAGGCAGAGGCAGGCAGGAACGGGCAGGCAGGCAGGCACACACACAGGAGCAAGCAGGTAGGAGTAGGCAGGCACACAGGAGCAGGCAGGTGGTTACCGGAGGGAGGCAGCAGGGACACCTGGACACAGGACAAGGTGAAGAACAATTCCAAAAATGCACAAAAGTGAGTTGAGTTTTCTGGAGCCAAAAACGCAGTACTAACTGTAGTAGAATATATGACGAACTGGCGATGAGTGAATGAAGGACCAGACTTCTTATGCTGCAGGTAATGATGTAAGTGGATGCAGGTGTGTTTGCTGCCAGACCCCGAAGGACACACCCAGGGAGGAGGAGAGACAGGAAACTCAGGAAGGAGGGGGCAGACAGGAGGGAGCACAATCTTGAGGATCCTGACAGAACCCCCCTCTTAACGGACGCCACCGGGCGGACAGCCAGGCTTGCCGGGATGGTCACGGTAGAAGTCCCGGACGAGACCGGGATCGAGGATGAGGGAGCGAGACACCCAGGACCGCTCCTCGGGACCATAGCCCTCCCAGTCGACCAGGAACTGGAACCCACGGCCACGGGGACGAACATCCAAGAGGCGCCGGACAGTGAAGGCCGGGTAGTCATCGACAACCCGGGCGGGAGGAGGGGGATCGGCCGGAGGGCACAAAGGACTGGAGGACACCGGCTTCAACTGTGACACATGAAAACTTGGGTGGATCCGCAAAGAGGCCGGCAACTTCAATCGTACCACAGAGGGGTTGATTATTCGATCAATCTCGAAGGGTCCAATGTAGCGCGGCGACAACTTCCTGGAATCAGTTTTCAACGGAATATCCTTTGAAGAAAGCCAGACTTTCTGACCTGGCAGATATTCCGGAGCAGGGACCCGATGCCGATCAGCGAACAGGCGGTTTCTCTCGGAGGTCCTCAGTAAGGCAGTCCGGGCGGTTGTCCACACGTCACGGCACCGCTGGAGATGTACCGCCACGGACGGAACCGCAATGTCCCTCTCCTGCACAGGAAACATAGGGGGCAGATACCCGAGGGCACATTCAAAGTAGACATCCCAGTGGCCGACGATGAGAGGGAGTTGTGTGCGTACTCCACCCAGGCCAGGTATGTGCTCCAGCTTGACGGGTCCTTGGCAGCGATGCAACGCAGGGCAGCCTCCAGGTCCTGGTTGGCCCTCTCACACTGACCGTTGGTTTGGGGGTGAAAGCCAGATGAGAGGCTCACCTTGGCACCCAGGGCATCACAGAAGCTCTTCCAGACGCGGGACACGAATTGGGGGCCCCGATCAGAAACTATGTCCACTGGGATCCCATGTATCCGGAACACATGCTGGACCAGGAGGTTGGCCATCTCTAAGGCTGTTGGCAGTTTGGGGAGAGCAACGAAATGGACCGACTTGGAGAAACGGTCAATGATGGTGAGGATAACAGTATTGCCTTGAGAAACGGGAAGCCCGGAGACTAAATCCAAGGCAATATGGGACCAGGGTCGACTTGGTACTGGTAGAGGGCGCAAGGCACCAGCTGGGGGTCGGTTAGACGCCTTACCTCTGGCACAAACAGTACACGCGGAGACGTACTCCTTGACGTCCTTCTCCATACCGGGCCACCAAAAATGTCTTCGGAGGAGAATGAGAGTCCTTCCGACGCCAGGGTGGCAAGCGAAGCGGGAAGCGTGCCCCCATTGCAGCACCTGCGCACGGACAGACTGGGGTACAAACAAATGATTAGGTGGCCCGTTACCTGGGTCCGGTTCTGTTCTCTGCGCGTCCCTCACCACTGACTCGATCTCCCAGGTTAGCGATGCGACGACGCAGGATGATGGTAGGATGGACTCTGCCTCGTCAGGGGTGTCTGTGGAAAGAAACTGTCGGGAGAGAGCATCCGGCTTAGTATTACGGGACCCTGGTCGGTAGGTGAGTGTGAAATGGAAACGGTCAAAAAACAGGGTCCAACGAGCCTGTCGGGAATTTAAACGTTCTTATGGTCAGTCCAAACCACAAATGGATGCTCAGCTCCTTCCAGATAATGCCGCCATTCCTCCAAGGCCAGCTTAACAGCTAGGAGCTCCCGATCTCCAATTGAATAGTTGCGTTCGGCAGGGGACAGGCGACGTGAAAAAAAAGCACAGGGATGGACCTTTTGGTCCACAGGTGAACGTTGGGAGAGCACCGCACCAACTCCGCTGTCGGAGGCATCCACCTCAACAATAAACTGGCGTGCCGGATCTGGGTGTGTGAGGATCGGGGCTGAGGTGAACCGCCTCTTCAAGTCCAGGAATGCTTTCTCTGCCTCTGCAGACCAAACAAAACAAGTCTTGGAAGATGTTAAACAAGTTAAAGGTGCTGCGACCTGACTGTAATTGCGAATAAAAAGTCGGTAGAAATTAGCAAACCCCAGGAACCGTTGTAGCTCCTTAAGATTGGTTGGTTGGGGCCATTCTGTCACAGCTTGTATCTTAGCAGGGTCCGGCTTCACCTGCCCACTGCCAATGATGTACCCCAGAAAACTGACAGACTGCTGATGAAAGTCACACTTCTCGGCCTTAACAAACAGTTTATTTTCGAGGAGCCTCTGAAGCACCTGTCTGACATGTTGTGTGTGTTCCTCAGGAGAGCGGGAAAAAATCAAAATGTCGTCTATGTACACAAAAACAAATCTATCCAGGAAATCTCTGAGTACATCATTAACAAGGGCCTGAAATACAGCGGGGGCATTAGTCAGGCCGAAGGGCATCACCAAGTACTCATAATGTCCAATAGGGGTGTTGAATGCAGTCTTCCATTCGTCCCCCTCACGAATACGAACAAGGTGGTAAGCATTTCTCAGGTCTAGTTTGGTAAAAATAGTCGCCTGGTGTAATGGTTGGAATGCAGAGTCAATTATGGGAAGTGGATATTTGTTTTTTATTGTGATATCATTTAACCCTCGAAAGTCAATACACGGACGGAGGGACTTGTCCTTCTTATCCACGAAAAAGAAGCCAGCACCGACAGGAAGATGACGGTCGAATAATACCTGCTGCCAATGACTCCTTGACGTAGCATTCCATGGCTGCTCGCTCTGGACGGGACAGATTGTACAGGCGACTGGACGGTAGTGTGGCACCTGGAAAGAGGTCTATGGCGCAGTCGTAAGGTCTGTGAGGGGGAAGGGACATGGCACGCTCCTTGCAGAAGACCTCCCATAAATCGTGGTAATCACAGGGGACCTCGGACAGATCTGGGGGCTCGGATTCGGAGGAGGGGGTCTCCGCAGGAGAGAGAGCAGACTGCAAACAGAGAGAATGACATGATGAGCTCCAACTAGATATCTTCCCCCCTGCCCAATCGAATTGGGGATTATGGTGCCTTAGCCAGGGATATCCAAGAATCAGAGGAGACTGCGGCGAGGAAATAAGATTGAAACGTATGGTCTCTTTATGATTTCCGGACAAAACTAGCGTAACAGGAACCGTGCGATCTGTAACCCTAGCTAGTAGTCGACCATCTAAAGCATTGGCCACAAGCGGGGTCTCCAGCGGCTCTGTTTTTATGTTTGCTTGACAGGCCAAATTATAGTCCAGGAAATTGTCATCTGCTCCGGAATCGATTAAAGCAGAGAGCGGTAGAGTCAGATTCTCGGAACAAAGAGTAGCAGGAACAAGCATTCTTTTTGTGGGGTTTGAGGACATAGCAGCATGGCTCACCAGCATCCCCATCACTGTTGGTGAGCCCCCCCTTTTGGCCGAATTGGGCAGGCCGCTAAAAAATGTCCAACCTGGCCACAGTAAACACATTCCCCGGCCTGGAGCCTACGTGAGCGCTCCAAGGGGGTTAGTTTAGCGCGACCTAGTTGCATAGGTTCCTCAGAGGTTAGAGAAACCTGACCTGCTGAGGCGTTACTCTGGGAGGCATGCCCAGAGGGTTGTACAGGAACTCGGGTAAGGACAGGGTTTTGACGGGTGAGAAGGGTTGTAGGCCGGTTCTGTCTCTCCCTCTTCCGTTCTCTCAGTCTATTGTCTAAGCGGATGGCTGTCGTAATAAGTGAATCAAGATTCTCTGGATCTTCTCTTAGCGCCAACTCATCCTTTAATTGTTCTGACAACCCGTTGAGGAATACGGTTTGGAGGGCAGGATCATCCCAACCTGCCTCAGCCGCTAAAGTTCTGAAGTCTACAGAGAAATCAGCCACACTCCGTGTCCCCTGATGAATGGCTAGGAGACGCTTGGAAGCCTCTCTACCCTTGACAGGGTGATCAAAAAGCTTTCTCAACTCCTCTTCAAACATGACAAAATTACTCCGCATTACTGGTTTGCTCTGCCACATAGCCGAGGCCCAGTCCAATGCTTTTCCATGCAAAAGTCCCATAACAAAAGCAATTTTAGCAGAGTCAGAAGCATAAGTATGGGGTTTCTGGCTAAACACCAAGGTACACTGAAGAAGAAAACCCCCGCACTTCCCCATATCACCTGAGTAACGGTCGGGATCAGGTACGTGTGGCTCCCAGGGGGGACGGCTGTGGTCAACAGGAGCCGGTGTGGACAAGGCTTGGTGCTGGGAGGGAGCAGGATAGGCTGGAGCGGCTTGAAGAGAGAAGTTAGTGGTTAGGGCCTGGAGCATGGCGCCGAGCTGTGAAATCTGTTCGTTGGTGGTTTGCTGACCCTCCAAAAGGGTGTGAAGAGTCTGGTCATGATGTCCAATCTGCGCTCCCTGGATCTGGAGGGCACGAACCACAGGGTCTGGATCTGCTGGGTCCATCGTGGCCAGTTCGTACTGTCAGGGGTTTGACTTAGGACCCAAGAGCAGTACAACGGAGGCAGGTGAAACAGTTTATTTACAACGACAGGAAAGTGGTTACAGGGCTGGGGGGTGTCCAGGGTAGGCAGAGGCAGGCAGGAACGGGCAGGCAGGCAGGCACACACACAGGAGCAAGCAGGTAGGAGTAGGCAGGCACACAGGAGCAGGCAGGTGGTTACCGGAGGGAGGCAGCAGGGACACCTGGACACAGGACAAGGTGAAGAACAATTCCAAAAATGCACAAAAGTGAGTTGAGTTTTCTGGAGCCAAAAACGCAGTACTAACTGTAGTAGAATATATGACGAACTGGCGATGAGTGAATGAAGGACCAGACTTCTTATGCTGCAGGTAATGATGTAAGTGGATGCAGGTGTGTTTGCTGCCAGACCCCGAAGGACACACCCAGGGAGGAGGAGAGACAGGAAACTCAGGAAGGAGGGGGCAGACAGGAGGGAGCACAATCTTGAGGATCCTGACACTGAGGACACTTGGACAAAACTGTTCTGTAACATTTAAGGACACTCGGACAAAGACCTTCTGTCACATCACGTTTAAGGACACTCGGAAAAAAGACCTTCTGCCACGTCACGTTTAAGGACACTTGGACAGAACACTTCTATTACGTCACGTTTGATTACACTCGGACAAAACGCTTCTACCACGTTTATATACACTTGGACAAACTGCCTCTGTCACGTCACGTTTAAGGACACTTGGACAAAATGCTTCTATTACCTCTGAGGAAACTTGGACAAAACTCTTCTGTAACGTTTAAGGACACTCGGACAAAGACCTTCTCCCACGTCACGTTTAAGGACACTCGGACAGAACACTTCTATTACTTCACGTTTGATTACACTCGGACAAAATGCTTCTATTGCCTCTAAGGAAACTTGGACAAAACTCTTTTGTAACGTTTAGGGACCCTTGGACTAAAAGCTTCTGCCACGTCACATTTAAGGAAACTCGGACAAAACGCTTCTGTAACGTCTAAGGCTAAAAACTTCAGCCACGTCATGTTTAATGACACTCGGACAAAACTCTTCTACAATGTCATGTTTAAAGACATTCAGACAAAACACTTCTGTCACGTTTAAGGACACGCGGACTACAAACTTCTGTCACGTAACATTTAAGGACACTCGGACAACATGCATCTATCACGTCACGTTTAAGGACATTCGGACAACATGCTTCTGTATCATTTAAGGACGCTTGGACAAAACTCTTTTGTAACGTTTAGGGACACTTGGACTAAAAGCTTCTGCCACGTCACGTTTAAGGACGCT
The DNA here is from genome assembly GCA_019453435.1 of Rhinogobius similis. Taxonomy (NCBI): domain Eukaryota; kingdom Metazoa; phylum Chordata; class Actinopteri; order Gobiiformes; family Gobiidae; genus Rhinogobius; species Rhinogobius similis. Next base: position 5,797,893 of record CM033630.1, read on the forward strand.
CGGACAGAATGCTTCTGCCATGTCACGTTTACAGACACTCAGACAAAATGCCTCCGTAACATTTAGGGACACTCGGACAAAACGCTTCTACAATGTCATGTTTAAAGACATTCAGACAAAACACTTCTGTAACGTTTAAGGACACGCGGATGACAAACTTCTGTCACGTCACGTTTAAAGACACTCGGACAACATGCTTCTGTAACATTTGAGGACACTCGGACAAAACGCTTCTGTAACGTCTAAGGCTAAAATCTTCAGCCACGTCATGTTTAAAGACATTCAGACAAAACACCTCTGTCACGTTTAAGGACACGCGAACTACAAACTTCTGTCACGTCACGTTTAAAGACACTCGGACAACATGCTTCTGTAACATTTAAGGACGCTTGGACAAAACTCTTTTGTAACGTTTAGGGACACTTGGACTAAAAGCTTCTGCCACGTCACGTTTAAGGACGCTCGTACAGAATGTTTCTGCCATGTCACGTTTACAGACAAAATGCCTCCGTAACATTTAGGGACACCTGGACAAAATGCTTCTGCCACGATACGTTTATGGACACTTGTCACGTTTTAGGACATTTTGACAAAACGCTTCTGTAACATTTTAAGACACTTGGACTGAAAACTACAGCCACGTCACATTTAAGGACACTTGGACAAAACGCTTTTGGCACTGGCTTTGTCAAATCTTTCTACAGTATTTTCTGTGCTTAATGCATCCAGCACCAGTCAAACCCAATAACCTTGAGCTAATATTGTGCCTTTTTTCAATTTATGAGAGAAACTGACACGGGGAGAACATCCAAAGGCCCAGGAATCACAACATGGATCTTGTTAATGTGAGGCAACAGTCACTTAGCACTTAAACGAGGCTCAAACCAGGACCAGAACACAACTTAAACCTTGTGCTGTCTTGAAAACAAATCTGATAAAGTCTCCCAAACAAACGAACCCACACTTGACTTTAAAACATGATTACCGTTCAGACTTTGAGACGTTTTTGCTAAAGGGAGCGTTGAAGACAGGGCACTTTCTAAGACATGATTAGCTTGTTCTGGAGTAACTGGGTGACTCCCTGTGTGTCACTGACTGCAGGACATGAACTCACTGTAAAGGGCACTAAACCTATGAGTGCATCAGACGCTCTGTGTTCAGCTCGTGATATGATGAAGGCCCCAAGTGCTTTAATGTCCTCCGACACACGGCCGTCCACGTGTGCGGCCCGGCGCCATCAAAGTTCAACACTCTTCTTACATTTTACAACTTCTTACATAGACCATTTTAAAGTCCGGAAAGGAGGAAATAGTGAAGTGAAAGCATAGACCGTTTAAATCATGGATTATTAAATGAACTGGATAAGCCCCGCCCCCTTTGTCTGTGGTCCCAGATTGATTAGTGGCCGTGCGAGGTACTGCAGCCTCTTGGGCCCAGCCTTTTTGTAAAATTGCACATTATAATCACAGACAGGACTGAATTATTATCGGCATTTAAATAAAATAGAAGGAAATGTTATTTTCTACCGTTTCTAAAATCACCGAAATTACCGTTTTTATATAAAGTGACGTCACGGTAAACATGTGCGAGTCACGTGAACGAGCGTCGGACGATACAAACAGAAGCTCGTGGAAAAGGCTCGACTAGAGACACCTGTAAGTTGTATTTTATTTCATTTCAGACGCTTCACGTGTGTCTAACATGAAGAATACAATTACAATCACACAAGCTAACGCTAACACAAAAACTTGTAGCTGCTGGTCGTTCACGTCCCTCAAAGCATCATGGGGGATTGTGGTCACGTGGCGCCCTAAAGCAAAGATGGCCGCCTCTGTATCAGGAAGTAAATGCGGAAGTAAGAAACTTTTTTGGGGTCATGCACCAATGAGCTCACGCTATAGGGATAAACAGGGCGCCATTTTGGATTCATCTTTCAGGTTTAATTATAGTTGTATGGTTTAAATTCACTGTACTGCCCTCACCCGCTGCCACCGGGTTCCAAACAGGAAGTATCCACAAAGGCTGTACCGGCTCCATCAGGCCGAGCTGCCATTAACTTTCTGTTGTCACACTGGTGTCTTTACTCTGTAACTGTCAAACTCACCATCTGGAACTAAAATGTCTGTTTTGACACATTCTACATCCTTGATTTTCATCCCGTGCGCCGAGGAACACTAGTGCGCCCTCAGGTTTTTCCAGGTGCGCCTTGAGAAAATGTCCAGTTTGAGTTAACAGATTCACAAATGTGGATTTAATGAACCAATAGACCTTTTTGGAGTGTCCTGAGCAACATTTTCACCAAAAAAGAACACAAAACCATCACTATTACCACATTTAAAGAACTAGACAGCGCCACAGACATTATTTGCCTCATTATATACAATATTTTTAACTAAATGGTCTGATTTGGTCATGTTTTAGGGGTAGGTGGCGTGCCGTGGTGGCTTTTAAACCCAAAACGTGTGCCACAACTCAAAAACGGCTGAAAAACACTATTACTACAGTGGCCAACTCGTCGCAGGGCTAACACAGAGAGACAGAGACAAGGACAGACAACCTTTCACTCTCACATTCACACACTGTTGTCAATTAACCTACACAGTCATGTCTTTGGACGGTGGGAGGAGCCTGAGAACCCGGAGAGAACCCACGGTAACACGGGGAGGACATGCAGACTCCACCCAGAGAGATCGTGTGATGTTGGGATGGTCCGGGATTCAAACCCACGATCTCCTTGCTGGGAGGCAGAAGCTCTAGCCGCTCTTGTTCATAAATCAAGTTATTACAATAATAACTGACCAATCAGGTGCTTCCTTTTTCAGGGGCCGGTTTTGCTCGCGTTAGTAACAGGTTTGATTGACAGCTAGCGCCGCATGTTGCCGCCGTCTCCTCCCACCGAGGGGCGGAAACCATAAACAACCTCACTCCTGATTGGTCCGTGTGGTTGCCACAATACGCACTTGGATTTCCAAATATGGAGTCTGACTCCACTTTAGCCGCTATAACTGCTAGAACTATAACTGCTAGCCGCGATGGGCTTCATTTTGCTGGAGCCGAACGCTATGAGTGACATTACACTCCCACGGTCCACTGTTCTACGGTCTATGAGTGAAACATGATGTGATTTAACCTCAGAATGTCACAAAATATGACAAATCCAGGTGGTTCTGGTAAATGAAAAGCCTCAGACACATGAGTGACGTCAGAGCCTGGTTTAAACACTGCACTGTTGGATTTTAAGACATTTGTTTATTTAATACACTCTTTTTTTGATGAAGACAAAATCCTGATTCTTAGATTTACTAGACTAACTTATAGTTTTTCATTTCATCTGCAGATATATTACAGACTTTACCACAAATTATACTTTTTGTGAAGCTCAAATACAATTTTGAGGCTAGAAAAAGAGAACATTCTCCATCCTTTGTAAAAGAAACTAACATTTCTAACCTGGAACTTCAGACTTGTTGCTTATTTTTTATTATCTATATTTAATTCTTTACCAAAATTACATTTAATTACATTTAATACAGAAAACATAAAAAACGTCTGATAATCGGCATGTAATACTTACTTTTTACTCTTAAAGCACATTTTCAAACAGGTACTTCAACACGTTTACTTCAGGAGATTTTTTAAGGTGATACTTTTACTTTTACTTTGTCTGGTTGTTGTACATTTTTCCAATTGTTTTTAACTTTCTGTTCGTTTATACTGAAATGTTGTTGCTTTTCCTGGAATGTTCCACACTATGGCAGCTTGTTCATCTTCATAACGACAGGCAAGTGCCACCACAAGCCAAGGTACAGGTCAGATCTGTGGAGAGGCGACCTGTGCACAGTCAGGATGGATGTTTCCTTGGTGTTTTTTTTTTCCTGTGATTAAACTAGTGTAAGGTAGATTTGACATTCCAGACAGAGTTGCCAAGTCTTCTTCTTTATTGCAACTTGTGCTTCTTTTTTTGGAAAATCGTTGGCGACTTTTGACAGCGACAGGTTGCTTTTTTGGTCTTGGTCCTGAGCAGCTCTTTCACATCATAAAAAGGAGGTTTTCAGCCTTTTTCAGGTCTGTTTCACAATAAAAGACCCAGTAGTGACTGAAAAACAAGCTGTTATGGATGTAATTCTTCTATTAGAAATGCTTTTTAAAATATGTGCATCTCATTAGCAGCTGTTCAGTCATTTTTTTTTGTACTTGTTTTTTGGTTGCTTGTTTTCGGCTTTTTTCCCCCAAAAGCGTGTTTCTTGTTGCTCTCTGAAAATCTGGCAACTCTACTCTCAGAATCAACTCCAAAAATGAAACAGTGCACCTTTAGACCACAAAATATCATGGAAAGTTTATAGATTTTGACAGCTAACAGTGCTAAACTTACATTTCTCTTGAATCAGTCGTATGGTACATTAGGTGAATAGGAAAAAATCATAAATTTAAAGATATCAATGTGAAACTTCTCCTGCAGTTTACTCACATAAATGTAAGAATAAAATAAATCACATGTTTTTCATTGTAATGTTTTCATGTAGAAATAAGGCATTTTGTGTGTGAAAACATCCAAAATCGTACACATATTTGGGAGATTTAAATCTGAAAAATAGACAAAGCCAGGTTTAAATTTCTTGGTTCATTTTGTACATATTAGTCACAAAAAACGTTCAGAGGATTGGATTTATTATTTAGATTTTGAGTAAACTAGAGCTGATGTGCCTAAAACTTCAAATTTCACCAAAAATTTTTTACTTTAACTTTACAGGTTTTGAGTCAACAAATCCTTCTGTCCGTTTGGTCTAAATCCTGTTGAGTCCAGATTGTACAGTTTGGTGTAGGATCTACTTTAAGCCTGATCTTTATGTCTCGAGGGAGAAAAATGCATTTGAAGGCGAGACACCACAGGCAAAACTTTTTTTTTTTTTTTTGGTCAGTTTGCTCAACATATCAGTTTTTATGTGGAAACAACAAAAGTTGCCCAATCTGCTCCTAAAGATGTTTTATTACCTAATTTATTAATTAATTAATGATCCCCTGAATGCATAGATTTCTCTGGGACCATGGCTGTTTTTTCACATAAAATGCCTCCTGTCTACATGAAAACATGACATGATGAAAAACTTTTTTGTCTTACATTTATGTGAATAAACTACAGGAGAAGTTTCACATTGATATCTTTAAATTTAAGATTGTTTTCCCATTCATCTGCAGCATCAGAGAAATCTATGCATTGAGATGATTAAATTAAATAATTAGACATCCTTAGGAGAAGATTGGACAGGTTCGTCTATTTCTACATGAAAGTCCACATGTGACATAAACAAAAAATTGAAAAACCATGTTTCCTGTCGTGTCTCGACTTAAACCGGGCCTCGAACACGACAAACAAGTCAGGACCAAACCAGGACATGCCAAAACCTCCTCAGACAAACGTTAAACACCACATTTTAAAACACGACTTGGCCCCATCGCTGCGTCCTCGGCGACCACAGCGTGAAGCGTTGGCTGAACATCGGAGCGAGTTTTCAGTCAAAACTCAAAGTGGAAAATGAAACACAAGGCGCATATGATGAATATTTCAGCCTGGACCGGAGCGGCGGACATCACGGCTCGTGCTTTAAGTGGCTCTGATTGGATTGGTGTGTTTATGAGGACGGCGCTGTGGACGGAGAGCGGCGAGGGACACCAGGCCGCAGGACGGACAGCGGGTCAGAGCTCCGAGTCTGTGCGGGAGGTGTTTGAGTGCTCAGGCGAGGAGAGAGTCAAGTGTGCGTTCTGAAATATGAATGTTTACTAAAGACAGTCCGATCGGCTCGTGTGAAACCTGAGGCTGGGACGGAGCTTCTCACAGTCGTACAGACCCTTGAAAATTCCTGAATGGAGGCGACTGGAGGCAAAATGAAGTCGATGATTCTCTCACATTAGACCTAAGTTCTGCGGGTTTTAATTGTGTAAGCGCTAGGCATCAGCTGCTGGCCGATGATCTCAGTACATTTCACAGACCAGATCAATCCTTTCATTTAGACCAGACATGTCCAAACTAAGGCCCGGGGGCCAAATGCGGCCCTCAGACCAATTTTTCTTGGCCCTTGGGCTTCCTGGTGAACTGGCCCACATTGTCCTGATAAGTACTATTTACAGCACATTTCAGATTTTCTACAATTCTAACCTAAATAACTAACATTTTGGTGCAACACAGACCTGATATTAAGGCACTGAGACTGAATGTAGATGTGGTGGAGCTTAAAACATCAGATAAATGCAGCTTTTTTCAACGTTTCACGATTGATTTGTGGCCCTCTGCTTGGTCTATATTTCAATATGTGGCCCTCGATGGAAAAAGTTTGGACACCCCTGGTTTAGAGCCTTGATTTTCAACCCGTGCGTCGAGGAACACTAGTGCGCCTTGAGGTTTTGTCTGGTGCGCCTTGAGAAAATGTCCAGTTTGAGTTAACAGGTTAAAAAATGTGGATTTAATGAACTAATAGACCTTTTTGGAGTGTTCTGAGCAACATTTTCACCAAAAAAGAACACCAAACCGTCACTATTACCACATTTAAAGAACTAGACAGTGCCACAGACATTATTTGCCTCATTATGTACAATATTTTTAACAAAATGGTCTGATTTGGTCATGTTTTAGTGGTAGGTGGCGTGCTGTGGTAGCTTTTAAACCCAAAACGTGTGCCACAACTCAAAAAAGGTTGAAAAACACTGATTTAGTCCATAATAAACTCTTTTGTTTGTTTGTTTCAAAACATGAGATGGCAAATTGAAGGCACTCAAGACTTTAAAGGCTCATAACAATATAAAAAATGCCGAATATTTTTTCCTTCAAGGCTGTGTTTGGCGCTCATAGCCACAGTTGTGTCATAAACTGTTCATAGAAAATCTTCAACAATATCATCGACCGGATTTTGTAAAGAAATAACTAGGGCTGTGTACCTCGTTTAGTCGATTAATCGGTCGATGGTGTCTTAGTCGACCAACATTTTTATCAGTCGACTAATTATTTTACTTAGATTTAATGGATTTATCTGGCAAAAACAAGAAGATATGGAGCGAGTTAGATGAAGATTTCAGAGTCCAACACATAAATACACAGTTTCCTAGTAATTATCTGTAAAAATAGTTGTTTTTGCATGAACTCCTCTGCAGTTGAAGTCTTTTGAGTGCAGTTTGGATTTGCTACGTGGAAATATTTTATGGTTTTGATATATTTTTGCCACACCCCCTTTAAGTCGATTAATCAGTCGAAAGGGCTGGTCTTTAGTCGACTACAGCCCCAGAAATAACGCCTTTACAAGAACAAAAATCTGCTTGTAGACAGTTCCCGGCCATTTGTGACTGAGGCTGTGACAATAACCGTGTCGTCACTAATGGCCTCCCACGTAAACAGTGATAGTGTTACCGTCCCAGTCTGAGGGACACGGCAGACACTCGTGGAAGGAGAGGACCTCGTCACTGGTTTAAGAGCGAGACATCACAACATCTTCTTTTTTTTACCACTCTCTTAAAAAATCAAGACATCACAAATAAAGTATGTTGTTCCTGCCAGCGAGCAGCAGTTCTCAGAGCAGAGGACCAGGAGTGAGGAGCACAAACAGCACTGATTGAACCCCTGACTCCCGGCCTCACAGACACAACGCTTCGACTGGACGCACTGAAAACATCCCACAGTCACAGGATTTAAAGGACACATTTGGATTTTTTTGAGCTTTTAACCCTGTTCTAACATGTTCCATCGTCAAAAACACACCTGCATTTAGCTGCATTCACGCAATTTTGAGGAATCTTCATTTGAAAATCCTCTCCAACTGTCAAAAACACTTCCTGCTGGACTCCCTCGATCAGTGACGTTTTTTTCAGAGTTCAGACGTCACTTATCCGAGAATCTTTTGCTGTTTTTAGTCCTTAAATCATCACAGACTCAGCATTTCTGCCTTTAAACATGATCACTGCTACTGGTAACCGCATCATAGCATTTCTTAAAGTGCTAACATAACTAAATTGTGTGTAATGCTAGGCGTCTTCTGCCGGCTGGATGCACTCAGTTGTAGTAGTAGTACTGTCATTGCACACAACAGATAAATCCTTTCATTTAGTCCATCCATCCATCCATCCATCCATCTTCTTCCGCTTATCCGGGGCCGGGTCGGGTTCATTTAGTCCATAACATGTTTTTTGTTTTTGTTTCAAAACATGAGACGGCACATTTAAGGTCCTCAAGAGCGTGTTTAAAGGATAATAACAACTGAGCTCAAGGTCATGACGTCACACAACAGAATTCTCAGTCAGCCCAATGTTAAATCAATGGAGATTTTAAGATGCTAAATACTAAACTTACGTAAAGTATTCTAACACTATTTATTGAGGAATGTATTTACCAGAAGTGACACAGCGGTTTATCAGGTTCTTCCATGGATTTTTGTTCACTTTTTTTACATCATTTATGCTAATGTTTCTCTATGTACCTCTATAGGTACTTTGTGTTTCCTTTTGAGGAGGACCAGGCGTCGGGCTGATAATGTGCTAAAGGCGATAGGTCTGGGCGACACGAGCTGGTCCCAGTGACAATCTGCTGTTTTTGTGAAATCGTCGTATCGTGATTCACTGTTTTTCTCTTTCTCACTGTTCAAACACACTTTTTCTCCTGTTGTTTAGCCTCTGAAGCCTCTGAGCAGATGACTTTATTTACCTCTTAAAGGCCAGAGCTGCACAATTAAACCAAATCCACACAAAATCATAATTTTAATGGAAGCAATTAGCAAATTCTAAAGGCTGCAATTTTTGAAGTGAAATGCTGCTTTGATTTCATTAAAAACTGTTGACACTAGTTTGGATTTGTACAAACATGTTCTGAAACAAGTGACAAAAGTGCGACCAAAAGTGATAAAAATGTGTTCAAAAGAGAATCAGAATCAGAAACGGTTTATTGTCATTATCAGTGATAAAAAATTCACAAACATAGGAACTTGCTTCGGTGTAAGGTGCAACATAAAACAATGAATAATATAATAAAATATATTTTTAAAAGGCATGCATAAAATTAAGAATAAAATAGACTAAGATAGATAGACCAAGACTATATACAGAATGTACAGTTGGCAGACAGTGCAAATATGCAAATGTGTCAGTGCAAATAGACAGTTCTTATATAATATATTGTTAAAGGCAGGTGTTGCAAAGTGTTCATGAGTCAAAAGCGACAAAAACGCACCTACAAACAACAAACGCGATACAATGCACCAAAATGTGACTAAAAGCGTCAAAACTGTGACGAAAAACAACAAAGACACAACTAAAAGTGACAAAGACGTGGTTAAATATGACAAACACAACTGAAAGTGACAAAAATGCGACTAAATGCAACAAAATTGTGTTTAAAATGGGAATTAGATTTTTCCTAAATGGTGCAGCTCTATTAAAGGCAATAGAAAAATACAAAGTGAACACAAATCGTGATAAAATCGATCTGGACCCAAGAAAATCGTGATACTAACTTTTTGCCGTATCGCCCAGCCCTAAAAAAAACGATGGTGGCATAAATGAGGTTGTGTGTAAACCAAATACAGCCGTCAAAGGATTGGTACTTGAATAGATTTGACCCTTTTATCACTGCACGCCTTTCTTTAAACTGAAGCAGACATTTACTGCATAAACACTGGAGGAAAAGCTCTCCATGTAGAATCTTGTCTGTTAGTTTACTTCCACAAACTCACACGGTGTTTACACAAATGTCTTAAATGGGCCTGAAGTCGTCTGGGGGAACATGATTTCCTCATTTTCACTCCATGTTTAATCCATGAGCCCAAACACAGCCGCTGCACATGTAGAACTCATGCATGTCGTTATGGCTGATGGAGCGAGGGGGAAGAAATAAATAACATGTCCATATTTTATACTTTGTTCTTTAATGACGTTCACAACATTCAGGAATCTGTCATAGTTTAAGATGGAGAGCAGGGGCTTATGGTTAATCTACTTTTTTGTGTTTATGATAGAGATGAGTTAAAGGGCCCATGACAGGTTGAAATACACATTTAACTAAAATGCAGTTAAGATAAATATATTCAAATTTCTACTAAAATCTTTACAAATTTAACCCCAGTTTAGCTGTTTTTTAGGTTTTCAATTTTACTTCCTGGTTGTAAAGTATGACATCACACTAGGAAATTACCATAGCAACCACACTGTACAGTGGCCAAAACTCATCTAATGTCACAGATTTTGTTCATTTGACAAAGAAAAACACATGTGAACACTTTTATTTTGTTGAATCAATGTTTAAAGGGTCAAAAAGTTGTTTATTTTGTGTAAATGATGCATAACCTTTATCTCCCCAGTGTGATGTCATCAGTTTGTTTACTTCCTGTAAATTGTCAACAGATTTTTCAACTTTTCTCCACAAATAGCAACCTGATTGGTGTAAAACTACAATTTATATTTACACAAAGTATTAATGCACTGAATAATGTCAAAATTAGAAAATCATAAAAACCTGTCATACGCACTTTAATGAACAAAAGACTAGAAAACACTTTCTTTCTCTTGTTGTTGTTTTTAAGTACAGGATCCTGTTGGACCTTTAAGCAGGAAAACGGAGCTCTTTTTTTTTTTTATTAACCATTGCAAACATACATTCAACATTCAAGAAAGAGAGAAAGAAGGAAAAAAATGTGTGTGTGTGTGTGTGTGTGTGTGTGTGTGTGTGTGTGTGTGTGTGTGTGTGTGTGTGTGTGTGTGTGTGTGTGTGTGTGTGTGTGTGTGTGTGTGTGTGTGTGTGTGTGTGTGTGTGTGTGTGTGTGTGTCGTACATGCATGGATAAATAGGTAAGTTTTTAGAAGAACTGAGGTGAAGAGAACATTAGCCAATTGAAATCGCTGTCATAGGTAATAGGTGGGGGGGTATAACTAGATCTACTATAAATGAGATAGAAGAGAGCGAGGAAAGGAAAGAGAGAGAGAGAGGAAAACAAAACAAACAAAATAAAAATAATAATAATATATATAAATAAAAATAAATAAAATATTGTTATTATTATCGTTATTGCCATCACATCACTATCGTACACCCACACACAACACTCAGACTCATATAGATACATACAATTTTTTCCATTTCTTTTTTTTTTGGTTCCCATTTTCTTTCCCTCCTGCAGTACTAGTAGGTTGGGGATCCCTCCGTTAACATCTGCACCCCGCAGTCCTAACTTCTTTTTTTTTTTCTTCCTTTTTCTTCCCTCCCTTTTCTCTCTCTCCCTCTCTCACTTCACCCTCCATTCCCTCCCCATATGCCTGTGCTAGTGGAGGAACGAAACGGAGGTCTTTTTAAGAGTGAAAGATTGCAAAATGACATTTAAACCACACACAAGTCATACAGAAGAAAGTGTCAAAAACTATTACAATTTCACATAAACTGCAAACCATTTTTAACAAATCCACTGCGTCTCATCACAGCTGCCAACATACGGTACTGAAATGTGGAGAAACTAATCCAATCTTTAAAAGGTTTGATTGCCAATTTTTACAAAATAAAGGCTTGATTGATTAAGACCAACATAATGAGTGAATAATCCATTGTACAACCGATCAAACTCAGTTCATTCAGGCAGATAAACCTGGTGGGATTCCTCTTTGCAGGCAATGTTCACCCAAAGAGAGAAAAGAAATGTATGTTCAATAGACCGTTGAAATGTGATGGCATCAAAATTGTGGAATGAGGCGACTGGAGGCAAAATGATTCTCTCACATTAGATTTAAATTCTACTGAATTTTGTTTGTGTTTGTGTTGGAAAAACATTTCCAAAGTAGAAAGGTCAGTTAGTTTGCTTTTCTATAACAAACAATGGACAAAACACAATTTTCTAGCCTTAAAATTATATTTTAGCTTCAAAAGAATCTAATTTATGGAATAGTATTTAATATATCTCTAGATAAAATGTAAAATTATTGTGGGCTCAACATTTCTGAGTATTTTTCCAGTAAAATCCATAAATCTGGATTGTTCCTTCATCAAAAATGCAAAGAGTTTATCATAATTTCCTAAAACATAATGTAAAATACAATAATAAATGTGTTTAAAGCAGCTCTGATGTCACTCACATGAGTCTGAGGCTTTTACTTTGACAAAATCATCTCCATTTTTCATATTTTGTGATATTCTGAGGTTAATCCCAGTTTCTCAGTGAAATCACATTATGTTGAACTTCACTTTTGCCTCCGTTTTGAATTCAGAATGTTTTTGTTTACAGACTGTTAAAGGGTCTATTAACATTTGAATGACTCTAAGAGAACATTGTTTGTCAAGCAAAGAGTTAAACTGTGGAATAGTTGCTGTGACTGTGGTTTTGATGTTGTGTTTGTTTGTCTAATTGTTTGTCTAATTGACCGAAAGCAACAAATGAATGATGTCCAAAACCAGACATAGATGAAGACGTAACTTATGTAAATAGTCTTTTTTGTTTGTTGTTTCATTTTATAGCTCCAAAGCCAACAGCACTTTCATATTTTAAATTATGTCTATTTTAAACAATTAGGGGCCGGCAAAGTGCATTAAACGAAGCAGCCAGACCGGAGGACGCACTCACCGTCCTATAATCAAATTAAAACACTGATTTAATTCAAGAAAAATAAATAAATGAATTCAAATCTCCTCTTCCTCTCCTTCAAAGGTCGACTTGAACTCACCAATAACTTCTCTGTCCCTCTGAGATTTCCCCGAGGCGTGTTATGTGTCGGAATGCGATCGGCACCGGCGCGGACCAATCACGGACGAGCTCCCTCCAGCGCAGGCCAATCACCGCGTGCCGGGGGCGTGTCCACCCGGCTCTCTGTGCGTTTTTGGAGTTTGCTAAATTACTGCAGCAAGCAAAGCCAAAGCAAAGCCAGTGCGCTCTGCCCTCGCGCCGCGTCTTTTACTGTACGGAAGCCACGAGCCGCGGCCACTCACGACGTGCACGCGCCTGTCTGAACGTGTGCGCGCCCGGTAATGCCCCTCTAGCCGCTCTCGTGTCATGGAATAGACGCTTTACGTGGAGGGAATTCACGTTTTTTCATTTTTTTTATTTTTTTTTTTACCGAACTGCGATGGAGGAAAACACCTGCGCGTCTCCAACTTGACCGCGCTCCAGACGATGGGAAGAGCCGAGACGTGCTGCTGCCTCTGCTGCTGCTGCTGCTGCGACTACGGTGACCACAAGTGCGAGCCCAGCCGGGGAGAGGCGAGGAGCGCGGAGGCACGGGGCACAGGCTCGTCTCTCTACCCGCACACCTCCCAGAAGATCGGTGCGCACTGGCGGTTTGGTCCGGAGCCAGAGATCTGAACAGAGAACACCCGAGAGAACGCGAGGATTCCTGGATTTTTACGCGCGAGTGTCCAGCCGTGGAGACGCCAAAAGAGTGTTTCCAGCTTGTGACGGAATATACGCTTTTGATTTTGGTTTTTCCCCCGATCTGGACCACGTATAGTAGACTTGGAGCTGTTTTCTAGCGATTTGTCCCGAGTTGACGGCGTTTGGAGCGGGGTTTGTCGCTGTCCTTGGTCCTGAATCGACGCATGTGGCATTGATTTCCGCTGTGGAGGTGCTGCTGCTACGCCACGGGACAGCGCAGCGGCGGGGCAGGAATCGGTGGCCGGCGGCCGAGGTCATGAGCACGGATTCAGCCGAGCAGCAGCAGCGGGACATTGTCGAATCACCTTGGAGGTCGTAACCAAGCGCCCGAGTCCCAACGCCGCGTCGATAGGAGTATTTTTCAGACCATCTCCAAAATCGAGCCAGAACCATGAAGCTTTCCAAACTGCGCCGACTAAACGTGCTGGGGCTGTACGTGTGGGAGACGGTGCTGTTTTTCAGGTAAGGAGACCGAGGCACGCAGGAGGTTGGTTGCATTCGCTGAAAAAAACATCTACCTGAGTAAAAATGACTTCAGATCGGCGTATTTTGCTGTAAAAATGACTTGAATATGGAGCAGTTTGCAGTGAAAAATAGTTTGGAATATTTTGCATTTAAAATGACTTGATTCCAAATATTTTGCAGTAAATTTGACTTGAATTCAGAATGTTTAGCTATAAAAATGACTTCACAGTAAAATTGACCTGAATTCTAAATATTTTACTGTAAATTTGACTTGAATTCAGAATATTTTGAAGTAAATTTGTCTTCAATTCAGAATATTTAGCTGTAAAAATGACTTCACAGTAAAAGTGACTTGAATTCAGAATATTTTGCTGTTTTTCAGGTTAAATCACTTTCATTTAGAATAGTTTGGGGTTGCTATACTCTTTTTGACTGCACTTAAAATAAGAAAACACTTGGTTACATGTTATAATAAGTACACATTGAGTAGCATTAATAAAGCTGCTCCATTCATGATGAACAAATAGTTCATTAAGAATGATTCATGCTTAGGAAATACCTTCACTCATTTAACCCATTAATAATTACTCTAAGCCTAATCCTCAGTCATTCTTGATAAACCATTCATTCATTATAAATTACGTATTTATTCATGCTTTATTAGGGATAATTAAAGTGTAGTTATTATGAAGTGTTACAAAAACCTTTACAAATTACGCACAGCAAATCCTAACGAGCCAAAATGACGTAAATGAAGCTCGTTTTTTCTAATTTCAAGTCTTTTCACTCAAGTAGATTCCCCTTCGCGGTGTTCACGGTGCGTGGACGGAAGGAAAAGCAGAATTAGCATTTTTATTACTTCGGGGACGCTCTCGTGGCTGCTGTGAGGCGCAGAGTGAGCGCCGGTCCGGCCCGGTCTCGGTTCTCTCCGGGGGTTTGCGTTAGCGGGAGCAGGACGGTTTCAACAGGCACGTGCCGAGGCTTGAGGGCGAATGCGCGCGAGGGAGGTTTGTCCGAGAGCAACGAGTCGATGAGCAGTTCACAAGTGAATGAGTGTGACGTAGAGCGGTGTGTTGGACTGTCGTTTCTGCGGATTATTGGGCTGGTCGTTTTTGGAGTAGATTTGTCTAGTATTGAAAATAAAATACTAATTAATACTAAAACAAGTATCAAACCAAGATACTAATTTTAACACGTGTTGATACTAAAAAATCTCTTTATAGGACAACATTTGACCTTTTATCATCAACTTTAGAACGATTTTGGGCTTCTCTGAGCTGTTATAAAACTGGGGCTGCAACAAGTTAATTGCTGAATGCAACTAAACAGTTATATAAATAGTTGTCAACTGATTTAATAATCAAATAATCTAAAGTACGGCACACACAGACTCTAAAACCAGCCATGAGCCGAGAAGAGGTTTTATGATTCAGACAAAAATGGAACCACACAAAAATGACACAAGGAACTTTTTTGTTTTGTCTGTAAATATTCTTCAGAACAGCTTCATGTTTAGCGATTCAGTGAGAGTTTAGTTCCCTCTTCATTCCAAACAGCTAATTGATTACCAAAAATAATCGTTGGTTACTTAGTGCTGGAAATGTCAGTTTATTGACTAAAAACCTTGAAGATTTTGAAGAGAACTGATACCTTTCGTCACCTCAGGCGCTATCAATATATCAAGGTCCGTTCAGTGATGCAACATGAATTATTTAAAAAAATAGGGGATTTATGGCCTTTTTTTTTCCTGCTTTTCGGTTGGATGTTGGCACCTGTTATTATTCTGATTAGTTTGTTGTTATCGGTCTGGGACTAATGATATTTTGTCATTTGATTGATGTGTTGTGATTATACTTTTGATTCATTGCTGAGTTGATTAGATTACAGAAGGCTTGTGAAGATGATATTTTGCTACATTAGATCAAGATGAAGCTGAAGAGAAGCTGATGCAGCGTGAGGTGCTGCTGGAGCAAACAGACTGAAGAGGGTTTTCATCACAAACACAAAAGTCCTCTTCTCTCGGCACTAGGCATGGGACAATATTGAAATTTTCTGTCACGATTATCACGGCCAAAATAATTACGATTAACGATAATATCACAACAATTATTAAAATTGCTGACAGCTTGACATATAAAGACATTACGTTCTCATTATAAATAACTTCTGACATGTTTGTACTTTATTATAAGTGAAAACAAAAATTATCCAGAGGAGAACATAATGGATAAGTTGCTTTTTTTCTGCACAATCTGGTGACAAAATGGTGATTATCTTTGTTGGTGATGATTACAGAAAATGCAGCACTAACTATTATTGTCTTCCCTTTTTATCACGATAAACAATATTATTGTTTATCGTCCCATCCCTGGTCATTTAGTCACGTTTAAGTCACTTTAAGTCACATCTTTGTTGCTTTTAGTCGCGTTTTTGTCACTTAGTCAAGACATTTGAACTCATCTAGAAATTCATTTTTGCAGTGTAACTATTATTCTGATGTGAAGGAATGTAAAATACACGATTGTTCTACAGATTGTTCTACAGAGTGGAGACATCTTGTGGCATTCTGACATGCAGGATCTTGTCGAGCTGTGTTGTTGTTGTGGGTGTTGTTCATTGACACCCGCAGACACAGGCAGAACATGCAAACTCCTGCAGAGATGAGGCGAGGGGTGTGTTTGGAGCCGTCCGCTGGCTCCGGGCCACGGCGGGACACGTAATGCATCAGGCACAAGGTGAAAGCATTTAATAAAGAGTGAGAGAGCGCTGATCGGCCTTCGCTGCTCCGGAGGCTCTCGGGGATCGTAAATAACAAAGTTCTTCTGGATCCACGAACTCAATTTAACAACTTCTGCCACTTGAGTAACACTTCTACTTTTAAGAGTGAGGGGGATCTGCCGTCGACTGTTTGATAATCTGACTCAAAGACGTGAAAGAGTGAAGTTTAATGTCAAATGTTGGACACCTGTGGAGTAAAACCTGGGCAGGTCCACTCAGTGTTAAGAACTTAAAGTGCCCTTGACAGGTTAGACCACAGGTAAGATAAATATATTTAAAGTTTTGCTAAAAATAATTATACATTTCATCATTTTTAGCTGTTTTTTTGGTTTTGTAATGTCACTTCCTGGTTGTAAATGATGACATCACACTAGGAGATTACTCTGCACACTGGGCTAAAACTCTGCTAGTGTCAGAGATTTTTTTGTCCGACAAATCAAAATACATGTGAACACCTATATTTTGTTGAATTAATGTTTTATTGCTAATTTAAATTGTTTATTTTGGGTAAATTATGCAAAACCTTTGAATGCAGTGAGTTTCCCTATTGTGATGTCATCAATTTTTTACTTCCTGTAATTTCAAACAGATTTTTCCACTTTTCTTCACCAACTACAACTTGACTGGTGTAAAACAGTAATTTTTATGTACAATACGTATTAATACACCAAATAAAATCAAAATCAAAATTAGAAATTGTTAAAACCCGTCATACGCACTTTAATCAGCAGGAAAAATGTTTGGACTCACAGCAAAATCAAGAATCAATGTCAGCTTTACTTCTGTAGCACATTTACAACACCAGCTGCCCAAGTGCTTCACATCATGGTCAAAACACACAGTAAAGTACAACATTATTAAATTTTTATTAAATTATTAATGCGAGACGCTGCAGGTGAATAGGAAAAAGTCTTAAATTTAAAGATATCAATTGTAAACTTCTCCTGTAGTTTAGTCACATAAATGTAAGAGAAAAATGTATTACAAGTGTTTCATCATGTTGTGTTTTCATGTAGAAATAAGGCATTTTATGTGGAAAAATGGCCCAAAATCCACATATTTGGGACATTTAAATCTAAAAAATGGACAGAACCAGGTTTAAATTTCTCTGTTCATTTTGTAACATATTAGTGACAAAAAAAATTACAGAGGGGATTTTGGATATCTTTAGTTTTTGCGTAAACTAGATTGGACTGAAAATTGTCGTAAAAATTCAAATTTCGCCTCATTTTTTTTTAAACTTAAAACTTCAATAAATCCATTTTAGAATTAGATATTAAAAAATCCTTCTGTTCGTTTGGTCTAAATCCTGTTGAGTCCAGATTGTACAGTTTGGTGTAGGATCTACTTTAAGCCTGATCTTTATGTCTCGAGGGACAAAAATGCATTTTAAGAAAACAGCCTTTGAAGTTAGATGTTTTTAGTCGTGTTTTTGTCGCTTTCAGTCATGTTTTTGATGCTTTTAGATGATTTTTTGACACTTTTAGTTGTGTTTTTGTTACTTATAATCTCACTTTTGTTGCTTTCAGTGATGCTTTTGTCGCTTTTAGATGAATTTTTGTTGCTTTTAGTTGTGTTTTTGTCACGTTTATTCACATTTTTGTCACTTTTTGTTACTTGTTTTGTTGCTTTTAGTCAAATCCTTGTGTGTTTGGTCTAAATCTGGTTGAGTCCAGATTGTACAGTTTGGTGTAGGATCTACTTTAAGGCTGGTCTTTATGTCCCGAGGGACAAAAATGCATTTTAAGAAAACGGCCTTTGAAGTTACAATGTCCCAGAGAAATCTATGGATGAAGTGGATTCAATGGAAGAATCAAACATCTTTAGGAGCAGATTGGACACGTTTGTCATTTCCACATGAAAGTCGAGATGTGAGAGAGCAAACTGAGCAAAAAATAGAAAAAATGAGTTTTGCCTTAACGACAGATGACAATTAACTTGTGGTAAAAGCCAAAGCAAAAAACGCGTCTTAAGAGCAGATTTAAAAGACTCAAGTGATTTTTGTGGGGGGAAAAAATAAAATAAAAGACCTTTTACTAAAGTTCTAAAGAGTTCTCAGACTTCTGGATGAAAGTCGAAACGTCTTGATTTTCAAAACAGCGTCGGGATGACAACCTGACGACCTCTGAAGCGTTTTCTACGATGGAACCCTCCTGGACGAATGAGGGATCACAGCGACGCCTTTTACTGAAACTGTCAATCCAGGACTGAACCAGAATCAAACCAGGACACGATACCACCAGGTCTAAACCAACCAGGAGCAGGATCTGATCTGATCCGGCCCTCGATCTGATCTGATCCGGCCCGTCCAGCCTCCAGATCTTCAAACATACTGTCTCTTGTTTGAAGGTTTAATTCTGGGTCAGTAGTTTATACTTTTATTGATCCTGGTTTAGACCTCATTTAATTCTGTTTTAGGCCTGGTTTGACTTTTGGGTTAGTCCTGGTCCTGGTTGATTTAGACCTGGTTTAATTCTGGTTGAGTCCTGAATTGTCAGTTTTAAGAAGAAACACCTCACCTAGCAGTAGCTGATCATCACTGAACCACATCTAGTCGTGTGTATATTTTGTGCGACCATACATTTTGTTAAAAGTAGTTGCGCACCTTGAACCCAGAGGCCAGGGCCTTCAGAAAAATTGTCCCTCTGAAAAATGAAGATGAATTGCCCTGATCTACACTAACTATACTCAGGACACATAGATTTTTCTATTGAGATACTGGTTTTTACATTTTTTATTTACTTTGTTATTTTGAACAACTTTAGTCTTATTTATTTTGTTATTTTTTATTTTTTGAACCTCTATTTTCTTCTGCTGGTCGGTTGTATTGGGTTTGGGGATGAATAAAAGTGGTTCTGGTTGTGGATCTGTTTACATATTCTCAGATTAAATCGCAATCGTGTGTCAGAAATATTCACAATCAGACATTTTTCCCAAATCATACAGTCCTAGTCATGACTCGTGAACATTAAATACGTAAAGAAAAAAGATATTCCCCACAGTCTGTACCTTGAGCAAATACATTTATCATATTTTAATCAAATAAGATCATATTATGTCAAACTGTTAAAGGAAAAATATTCAGCATTGTTCATATTGTTATTAGCATTTAAACATGCTTTTGAGTGCCTTAAATTTGCCATCTCAAATAAAAAATAACAACTAAAGAAATTTCTTATTCATTATATGCCCTGTGTTATCAGTCACTATGAAATTACACTTACTGAGTGCATCCAGCCAGCAGATGGCACCAGCGCTGTATACAATCTAGTGAAGTTAGCGCTGAAAAGACGTTACGATACGGATTTGCTGCAGCAGTGATCGTGTTTCGAGGCAGAAATGCTCATCACGGGTTTAGTGATGATTTAAGGACTAAAAACCGCAAAATATTCTCAGATAAAGTGACGTAGATGATCTGAAAATACGTCCCGGATAGACGGAGTTCAGCAGGAAGTGTGTTTGATGCTCAGAGGGGAGGATTTTCTAATAAACATTCTTTAAAACAGTGTGAATGCAGCTGAACGCTTCTCCAGGTGTGTTTTTGATCACGGAACATTGTTAGAACATGGCTAAAAGTCATTATAGCAGAATGTGTGCTTTAATAGCGTGAATAGTGTAGGGATTTTGACATTCAATCCTCTGTCAGTAAAAGCATGCGGTTTGGAGCAGAGTTCAGACTGATTTTTCCTGCGTTAAAAGTTCATGAAGCATATAATCACATGTATCTTTACATGAGGAACTTTAGATGAACTGTTCCTCATCTCCTGCTGGAGGATCTCTCTACACTGGTGGACTGCTCCTCGTCCGCCTGGAGGAACTCTTTAAAGCCTCCTCCCTCTTGAGTGGTTCTGGCTCCACAGTCCAAGTGGATGCGTCAGTCCTAGTTCATCTGCAGCCTGTCCGTCCGTGGGAGTAGGATCTCTCCTTCACTGTGGTTCTCCCCGAGGTTTCTACTTTTTCCCATGGGGTTTTTTGTAGTTTTTCCTCGCCGCGAAGGAGGGTCAAAGGACAGGGGCATTCTGGGACAGTTATCTGAACTGCTTTCTACCTGTGGCCCATCGAGGCAACTGTTGTTGTGATTTTGGGCATTATAAAAATAAATTGATTTGATTTGATTTGATGTATCTTTACTCTATTCTATCTAAACCAATGCTAATCCAACTATCCGCTCTTTGTGCTGGGTGTCACTTCCGGTGCATCCTTAATGTGTTTGATTGAAAGTTAAAACAATTGCTTTCGATTGAAGTCAAAGGTTTTGTCAAACCTCCAAAACACGTCGATATTTACCTCCCGTGGCTTTGTGACGCCTGGGAATGTTTCTGCGGAGCGTTCGATATTCCATAAACAGACGCCGCTGTCGGTACCGATTAAAGCGCCCAAACTAATGACGTGTCGTCTTTGGGGAAGCGGCAGAGTCGGCAGAGCGCCCACCCACTCACCGGAGGGTTAACGGCTGGATCCCGGCGCTCATCGTTGTGTTGTTGTTGTGAATGGAAAGTGCTGAGAGACTCAAATGGAAGAAACAGCCTTCAGACGATAAAAAAAGTATTCCTAAATGCTGTTTCTAAATTGCTCATGATGTTCTACCATTTATCACTATTTTAAGAACCAAACACACTACATTACAAATACATGCAGGATTTATTTCTTAAACCACAATCTGCACAAATTTAAATTCAAATACGCCAATTGTATCAACCAAAAGAGTGACAAATGTCAAATGTTTTGTATAAACAGGTTTACGTTCTCTTAACAAGCAACAAAATTGTAGATCTGTCACAAAATAATTCAGTAAATTATACCAAAAATTACTCGAGGTGATGTATTGATATTCACCTTATTCCTGAAGTTTCCGTACGCACCGCCGTCTTGTTTCCGTTGTAGTTCACACGGAGCAGACGAGCTCAACAGAAAATAAGTTCTACTCGACTAAAAAGACGTTTTCAGGAAATCGTTGCGTTGTGACTTGTTGTTGCTCGTGTTCATTAAACATTTTACACAAATCAATCTACTTTATGTAACATTTTAGCGTCAGACTTTTCCCTCGTTCGTCATTAGCTTTAACGGAGTTCTCGTCAAACGGAAGTACGTTTACAACAAAAGTGCAAAAAACAGCAAAAGTGGGCGGGGCAGAATAAGGTCAATAGCAGCCCACAATATCAATACTATATTAATACCATATCACTAAATTAGTATCTCCTTATATTAATATTTGATATTTTGGCACACTCCTAGACTAAATCCGACTTAACATAAAAGGGAACTATATTTTTTTTTAGGTGGGAAGTCCATAACTTTCTTTTCTTCAGGAGATGACATTGTTTCATATTGGAATGTTTTATAAAATGGCAGAAAACATATGAATCAAAGAGACAAGCAGGTGACTCCGAGTATTTTTGTCAATAAAAACAGCTGTAACTGAATAAATGAAAGACACGTTTATATCACATTGTGGAACATTCCTGGCAAAACCATGACCCTCCGTCGGAATCTTTACAAAGTGCACCTCGAGCTTGTCTAAACCTAAATAAAACAGGTCAGACCAGTCGTACGCAGACCGCCGTTTGCGAATGGCAGTAGTTCTTGTATAATAACAGAGTCCCGTGGCCCCGGGGCCCTTCACAAACCTCATCACTGAATGGATGCATCACATTACGGCTTTGGCTGGAGCTGATTCCATTAGATTAATGATAGCACTGCATTCTTCAACTGAGACTCTACGCATCAAGACCTGGTTTAGACCTGGTTCAGGCCTGGTTTAGACCTGGTTTAGACCTGGTTCAGGCCTGGTTCAGGCCCGGTTTAGACCTGGTTTAGACCTGGTTCAGGCCTGGTTTAGACCTGGTTCAGACCTGGTTCAGACCTTGTTCAGACCTGGTTTAGACCTGGTTTAGACCTGGTTCAGACTGTGTTTCTGCTGCATTTCAAATCAATGATAGTACTCATTTTCCTTCACCTCTGAGGCCTGTGGACCCGGTTTAGTCTTGGTTTAGTCCTGGTTTACACCCGATTTATTCTGCATTTAGATCTGGTTTGGGCATTGTTTAGTCTTGATTTAGTCTTGTTTTAGACCTAGTTTAGTCTTTGTTTAGTCCTGGTTTAGATCTGTTTTAGTCCTGGTTTAGATGTGGTTTAGTCCTCACTTAGTACGCTGACAATCTAGACTGATTCAGTTTACATTTAGTCCTGATTTAAACCTGTCTAAATGTTACGTCAACGTACGTTTAGACTTGATTTTTAGCATTGAGTTAGTCCTGCATTAGACGTGGTTTAGTCTTGGTTGAGACCTGGTTCAGTCCTGGTTTAGTCTTGGTTTAGATGTGGTTTAGTCTTGGATTAGTTCTAGGCTGGTTCAGTCTACGTTTAGTCCTGATTTCGACCTAATTTTGTGTTCAGATTTGATTTTATCTAAATTAAGTTTGGTCTCGTCTCTGATGAATTATTCAAATTTCAACCTTTTGTCTTGTTTTAGATTCGATTAAATCATAATTTAGAGTTTGCTTCAGTCCTGGTCCAGTCCTGGTCCGGTCCTGGTCCGGTCTTGGTCCAGTCCTGGTCCGGTCCTGGCCCGGTCCTGATCCGGTCCTGGTCCGGTCCTGGTCTGGTCTGGTCCTGCTCCGGTCCTGGTCTGGTCTGGTCCTGCTCCAGTCCTGGTCCGGTCCTGCTCCAGTCCTGGTCCGGTCCTGGTCCAGTCCTGGTCCAGTCCTGCTCCAGTCCCGGTCCGGCCCTCTGTCCTGGTCCAGTCCCGGTCCAGTCCAGCTCCAGTCCTGGTCCAGTCCAGTCCTGCTCCGGTCCTGGTCCAGTCCTGGTCCTGGTCCGGTCCCGGTCCTGGTCCACTCCTGGTCCAGTCCTGGTCCTGGTCCGACTCTGGTCCGGTCCTGCTCCGGTCCTGGTCCGGTCCTGGTCCTGGTCCTGGTCCGGTCCTGGTCCACTCTTGGTCCAGTCCTGGTCCTGGTCCGACTCTGGTCCAGTCCTGGTCCGGTCCTGCTCCAGTCCCTCTCCCCCGGTGCACTCTGTATGTAAATGCCTTCATAACGTCTGGGGCTGTTTTGCATTCCGGCCGCTGGCTCCGTCCTCTTGGTTTCATCACAGACCTTATTACACTTTTTATTTGTAGATTTGGACTCAGACGATGAGAACGTTAGTTAGTCTGAGGGCTGAATATTGCAATCAAATGAGACAGATTTATTTATTTATGTATTTATCTACAGGACTTGGCCTAATAAGCAGGACAATGAGGGCTGGTGGTCTTGGGAGTTGTTTTGAGAAGGTTTTGTTTGTCTTTAAAGGTGCATTATTAGTTTTCTACTGGTCTCTAATCACTGTCATAGGATTGGGGCGGAGCCAAAGGTGAAGCGCCCGCATGAAGCAAAACAAAAGTGAAAAAAGTGCATTTGTGGATGGGAAAGACGTCTGTGCTGAGGGTTTAATCTGCTTCGACCAATCATCTTCAAGTATAATTCTACTGAACACTCCACTTTTCTCGATTGCCTTTAAAATGAATTCAATGTTAAATTTAAACTCTGTCTTAGATAAAGTATACCTAAACGTTAAAATATGAATCTCAATCACAACATTGGTCAGTAAAATGGCAAATTCGATATTCTACTTGATACAACACATAATCAATACCAATAATTCTAATACTGTAATCTTAACTTTAAAGTGCTGGTATCTGCAATGAACGTCGATGTTAAGATAATATTGATGACGATGAAGTGTGAGTGAATGATCGAGTGTCAGAGACTGTATGAAAACTGTTGCACTGTAAATAATGCACATTGTACTCCCCCCGTCCCTGATCCAGGACTGCAGGTGGAAATTAGCGTGCATAGCTATAATCTGGTGCAATCATCTTTGCCCCCGAGCATAATGTCATTGCACATGGTACTGTTCAAATAAATAAATAAATAAACCACTGCTTTGTGTAGTGCCTTAGTGATTAGCACAGAAATTAGCATACGTGCTAACTCCCTCTTAATAAACATTTCTTAAATCTATCATTATGTGATCAGGCACAACATGGGCAGCTATCAGGCCGAGAAGGACCCTCTGAGAAGGAATGATGTTGCAACATTTAAATTTGAAACCATTGAAAACACGTTTGTATTATTATTAGAACATTTTACAGAAACAAATCATTAAGACTTTACGTTTATTTTGTGGGTTTAAATGCTATTCATAAAGTATTGTATTTAAAAAGGATTTTTTTTTTCCTTTGAAAGGTATCTGTTTTTAATTTGATGGCTGTTGCACTAATGTGAAGCTGATTAAACCAGGAGTGGACGGCCTCTGCTCTGAAAAACATATCTGTATTCAAAAAATAAAAGTTCAAATAATGTTTGTTCTTTAAGTAATATTTTAATTAAACTTTGAGCTTTTCAAAATGTTGTCTAAACTCTTATTACTGCTATGTTTAATTCATCAACTAAGAAAATTGGCTTTCGAAAATTGGCTCTTTAATATCGACTCTTGCCATTGGCCAGTGGCTCATCAGAAGTTAAAAAAAAATCGAAATTATCCAAAGAAAAACCAGTATCGGTCGATCTCTAGATAAAACCTCTTTCCTAAGTACCTGGCATGTTTTGAAGTCGGTGTAAAACCCAGATAACAATTAGTTGCCATTAATCGATTAACTTGTTTCCACCTCTGAGGACGTTCTATTATTCAATTACAATGAGCAGCAGTTCGTGGACTTTACACAATCCCAGCCGGTCGTTCCTTTGACACAGAATGACACACAGCGCTCATTTCTTAAAGGAACAGCGCTCTGGTTCTGCAGCGACACAATGGACCTGAGTGTGATGCACCGCGGCTGTGTTTGTGTCCCAGCCTCACATTATCATAAATTAGCATAAAGGTTACCACGGCGTTTTAATGATGAATCTGTTTCTGAGGTTTTCTTTTCTCTGGTCGACTGACTCTTTTCAGTGCGACGTAAACACTTTTAATCTACGCAGCCGGCATCGGAAACAGCTGCACCTCCGTCTTCAAAAACTGAAACCTTCCAGAGCTTTTCATCATGAGTCCAGGGCTTTTTCTGATCTGTCTGATGGAAACAGGAGAGGAGACGCAAACAAGTCCGATACCGTGAATTATTCTGGATTTAATTAAAAGTGCGCGATGTCTTTGGTGTGGTGTTGGTCACATTATGGAGAGGACTCGTCGATCTCTTTGGAGACAAGAAGGTGACGCCACAAAGTCTGCTGTTTTTGTCGTTTCCCGATTAAAAAACAAAAACAAAACTGTAAATGATTCAATTCCAGGCAACAATAACAGACAAGCAGGTGGCGGTGGATTAGTAGATTTTGTACATTTAGACTTATTTATTTATAGCTGTTTATTTCCACACAATAAGAACAGAACTTTGGATTTAAAAATTAAATACAACAGAACTGTGAATGACAGAAACTCTTAAAGGAAAATATTCTGCATTTTTCATATTGTTATTAACCTTTAAACATACTCTTGAGTATCTTAAATTTGCCATGTCATGTTTTAAAACAAACAAAAAAATAGTTTCTTATTCATTCTATGACCTGTGTTATCAGTCACTATGAAATGACAATTACTGAGTGCATCCAGCCAGCAGACGGCGCCAGCGCTGTATACAGTCTAGTGAAGGTAGCGCTGAAAAGACGTTATGATACGGATTTGCTGCAGCAGTTATTGTGTTTAGAGGCAGAAATGCTCAGAACGAGTTTAGCAATGATTTAAGGACTTAAAACAGCAGAACATTCTCCGATAAGTGACGTAGATGATCTGAAAATATGTCCCGGATGGACGGAGTTCAGCAGGAAGTGTGTT
The DNA here is from genome assembly GCA_019453435.1 of Rhinogobius similis. Lineage (NCBI taxonomy): Eukaryota > Metazoa > Chordata > Actinopteri > Gobiiformes > Gobiidae > Rhinogobius > Rhinogobius similis. The sequence goes on from CM033630.1 coordinate 5,824,321, forward strand.
TGATGCTCAGAGGGGAGGATTTTCTAATAAACATTCTTTAAAACAGGGTGAATGCAGCTGAACGCTACTCCAGGTGTGTTTTTGATGACGGAACATTGTTAGAGCGGGGTTAAAAGTCACTGTAGCAGAATGTGTCCTTTAGTAGCAATCTATTGAAGTTAGCGCTGAAAAGACATCATTGTGTGGATTTGCTGCAGCAGTGATCGTGTTTAGAGGCAGAAATAACCGATAAGTGATGCATGAAGTCTGAAAACACGTCAAAAAATTCCTGAAGTTCAGCAGGAAGTGTGTTTGACGCCCGGAGTGGAGAGGATTTTCTAATAAACATTCCTCAAAACAGAGTGAATACAACTGAATGCTACTCCAGGTGTGTTTTTGATGACAGAAGATTGTTAGAACAGGATTTAAAGCTAAAAAAAAAATAACTGCAAGAGAAAAGATTAACTCCAGATTAATAAAAGTAAAGAGTAAAAAAAGTACACATCTGACATTTTTATATACTTTTTTGTCTACAGCAATGCACTATTATTGTTTAATACGCAATTCTAGTAACATTTTGTACTGTGTTTTTTTGTCGTTGTGCTGTCATTCTGAGTGTTGTGACACTTTGCTGAATGCTCCCCTGCTCTTCTCCCCCATGTCACTCTGTAATGTCTAAGAAAACTTTTGGGCCAAACATAAATGATTAAAAAAGATAATGTTTTCCCCAATTTCATTTTACTTTGCATCAAACACTGCCACAAGTGGACTTTTTCTTCTCACTGTGAGGTCCTGAAAGTTCAAAGTGACGTGGAGTAGTTTGTGCTCCCTCTGCTGGAAACAGTAGCAAAAGTAAAGCAGTTTGAGAAATAAAGATAGAAAACAGCCTTTGCTACACAAAGTTTGCCATTGGCAGGAGAGACGGAGATGTTCTGAAGTGAAGAATATGAATGATGAAGTGGTAAAAAACCCACAATATCCTTTTTATAATAAATATTTACTGCTCAGTCCACACACAAGAGCGTTCACTCTCCAGAAAAGACTGAAACATGAACTTAAAAGTAATATTGTATTTTACTTTACACTGTGGAACTGAAATGCTCAAATGAAACATAAAAAACAGATTAATACATGAAGATCCCCTTATGTTTCAGGACATGTTTGCACAGATTACGGTTTGCAGATTGTGATCTTTTTTGTTGCAGTTGTAATTCCTTCTGCCCCACATGTCTCCAGGTCTGGCCCCAAACAGTGACAGTGATCAATGTTTGGTGATGGAGCTGGAGGGGGGGGGGGGGCAGGGAGAGAGAGAGAAGAGAAAGAGAGAGAGAGGCGGGTAGAGCGAGAGAGAGTGAGAGAGAGAGAAGGAGAGAGGGGAAGAGAGAGACAGGGAGAGAGAGAGAGAGAAGAGAAAGAGAGAGAGAGAGGTAGAGTGAGAGAGAGACAAGGAGAGAGAGGGGAAGAGAGACAGGGAGAGAGAGCGAGAGAGAGAGAGGGAGAGAGAGGGGGGGAGAGCGAGAGAGAGAGAGGGAGAGGAGAGAGAGGGCGAGAGACAGAGAGAGAGAGAGGAGACAAGGAGAGAGAGAGAGAGACAGGGAGAGAGAGAGGGGGGGAAGAGAGAGAGAGAAGAGAAGAAGAGAGAGAGAGAGAGGGAGTGAGAGAAGATATAGAAAGAGAGAGAGGGGTGTGAGAGAGAGAAGGAGTGAGAGAAGATATAGAAAGAGAGAGAGGAGAAGAAGAAAGAGGAAGTGATAGAAAGCGGTAAGAGAGATAAAGAGGAGAGAGAGAGGTAGAGAGAGGAGACAAGAAGAGAGAGCGAGAGAGAGTGAGTGAGAGAGAGGGGATATAGAAAGAGAGAGAAGAAGAAGAAGAAGGAGGAGAGAGAGAAAAAGAGAGGGAGAAAGAGAGCACATAGAAGGAGAGAAAGAGAAGAAGAAGAAAGAGGAAGGGATAGAAAGAGGTGAGAGAGAGAGAAGTAGAGAGAGTAAGAGATAGAAAGAGGAGATAGAGAGAGAGAGGGAGAGAGAGATCAATTAGAGTAGAAAGTGCCGAGTCCGAGCCTGAGGAGCTGAGGTGGCAGTATAAAACACAGCTTCATTAACTCACTGTGAAGAGCATGCAAACACTACACACACACACACACACACACACACACACACACACACACACACACACACACACACACACACACACACACACACACACACACACACACACACACACACACACTACACTTCAGAGCAGATAGAACAAAGCAGAGGAGCAGGTGAAGAGCGTTTTTGAACTCTAATAATCAAATAGAATAATCAAATAACCCAGGAGGACATATAAGTGTGTGTGTGTTTGTGTTGTGTCACTGTGTAGGTGTGTGTCGTGTGTGTAAGTGTGTGTGTGTTTGTGTTGTTTCAGTGTGTAGGTGTGTGTCGTGTGTGTTGTATTACGGATCGTGGATGTGCCGTTTTGAGGGGACCAAAACAAACCCCAGACATGTTTTTGATCAGGTTTAAAGGAGCTGCAGTCCAGGATCAGAGACATTGTTAAATACAGATGTTGTCCTGCGTTTAAAGGAAACATATTCTGCTACAGGGACTTTTTTTTTTTAGCTTTTAACCCTGTTCTATCAATGTTCCATCATCAAAAACACACCTAAAGTTGCATTTAGCTTCATTCATGTTCATTTGATGAATTCTGGTTAGAAAGTTCTCTTCCTCCGACTGTCAAAAACACTTCCTGTTGAACTCCCTCGACGACAGAGTGGGAAACAGCTGAGATACAGATGTTAATTTTATTATGAGATGCCAAATTTAAAGTGGAGGTACCTGATTTTCACAACGCGGAGCCAGACGTAGGTTTTTTAATTTGTCTAATTCGTCCCTGGCTCTTACAAACCCTTTGACACATCATTAAAATTCATATGCATTAATTTTCAGTTCTTTGCACAGCTTTAAAACTGCTTTTTTCAGATGGCGAAGTTAAACTGGGGAGGACCACCCAAGCACAGCCAATCAGAGCACTGCTTTTAACTGTTACTTTCGAGACAAAATACTTTATTATTAGACGCAGACAGCACACAGAGGTCTCATTTTTGTCACAAAGTGTTGCATTTACAAGATACTCTTTGATGGAAAACAAAAAAAAATGAATCTAGCTTCCAGAAATTCAGGTACCCCAGCTTTAAGGATAATTTAAGAGAATGTTTCTAGGCAAATAATACAAATTTTAAATATAATTTCTTTAATAAATGGATTCTGTGTGAAGTTCACATTTTACATCAACCTGGTGAATTGACATAAATATTGAAATAGGTTCATAAACTAACAAACTGATAATAGAATCACTCGTCTGTAAGAGATAATAGAGAGAAAAGAGAGTTTTTAATGCAGAATTCAACAGAATATTTAGTTGTTTGTGGACAATCTTAAACATTACAGCTTTTACGATTTAAAATTGCGATTTCGATTCATTGCGCAGCTCCAGTATCAAGGCTCTGGTGGTTTCTGACACCAAAACAACCCTGGATTTTCATAGTTTGTGCTGTTTGGAGGCTAACGCTAACTCTTGAAAAAGCATCAGAGCTAATGGAACTGTACCAGCTTTTAGAATGAAGGCGCTCTGTTTCCAAACACTGGAAGGGTCTGCGTTCTATTATTATTACGTTGCACAATCAGCATTTCTATTCCAAATGTGCCGAAGCTAATTATACTCTCTTCTGGCAGGGGGCGGTGCACTTTCTTGTGAGACATTTTAGTCCAGTTTGGATGAAACACTTGCCCCTGTTAGCCTGTTAGCTTCTGCGCGCCGTGCCATCTGGGTGTGCGGCTCTAATGTTCCAAATCTGTTTCCAAGTGCAGAGGAAAAGAGGGTTTTGCCAAAAATGGAGCAGGAACAAATTTGCCTCGAGGGATATTTGTGCTGTGGGTCTGAGGTAACGGCTGCAGAAGGTAAAAGAACGCAAACGAGACGCAGATTCATCACAGAAATAAACGTGTTGCTCTAGTTAGTGGAGTCGTGCTGTTTTCTGAGACTAAACCAGAACGTTTACAGCACTTTTACACATTTATTTTACTCAGTTATTTGCTCAAAATATATGACAATAACTGGATGATACAAACATTACAGCGTGTTGGCGGTGAAGATAATATTCATTCCTCATAACAAAACTGTTATTTCTGTCTGAGTTTCCTCTGGGCACAAACGTTTCTCACATTTACAGCTGTGCGATTGATTGAATTGTAATCAAATATTGTCAGTGATCATCTTGGGTCTTTTTAACGCAGAGGTGCAGCCAACCCTCTGTCGGTGAAAGCATGTGTTTGGAGCAGAGTTCAGACTTTGGAGTAAAATAATGACTTCTTTTAAATCAAATGGCATTGCATAAAAGTCTCTCAGGAAATTAAAGTTGGAGTCTATTTTATTCATTCTTGAATAATGAAATTGAGTGAAAAATTGGCAGGATTAAAGGCGCTGTACTCTAGGCATTTGGAGGCCCTAAACAAGAGTTTGGTTGTGGCCCACCATTTGACAAACACTTTACAAATCAGAGGCGGACCAAGAAGAAAAGAGACTCTAAAACTGTTCTCTTGGGAAACGGGCCATTTATTCATCAGTATTTATATGTTTGTTTTTAAAATGATAAATATTCATAAAGGGGGGGTTGGCTTTGTACATTTTCATTTCATGTTGGACATGAGTTGTAAGAGGCCCTCCCAACCCCAGAAGAGCTGGTCAGTCCGTGCAGCAGCAGTAGTCGCCCTCCCGCTCTCTTCATCTCGATGCTGAGGACTGAGGCTCCAGAGAACCGTTGCAAACGTCAGAAGTTGTTTTATACTTTGACTTAGTGTGGTTGGTCTCAATTGTGTTTCAAAAGCAGATTCTCTCTCTCTCTCTGGTTCAGGCACAGCCCACCGGACCATGTGGCTCCCCCCACTGGTCATGGCCCTAAACAATCGCTTTATTTCTTTATGCCACGAGTCATCCCTGCTGTACATGTCACTGTCACATGTATCTCTCACTTTCCTAACGCCGCCCCAGCATCAAGCATATTCACCTCCATGAGTTTAGAAGCACTTTTCACCCGTCTCTGAGCCCAGAGTGAGTCCTGGGTAAAGCTAACAAACATTAGCATGCTAAAGGTGCACGTCCTGCTTCTCGTAGAATAAAACGCTCTATAACTAGATGCAGAGAAAGTGCTGTGGTCTCATTTTCACCAAAATATGCTGTTATATCTGTACAGATTTGACTTAATTATATGCTGTTTTCACGTTTCAAAACAGTAAAAAAAAAACAGGTACAGCTGCTTTAATAGTGTCTGGGGAAAATAAGAAGGATAGGTCAAATGCTGATGAGGATTTTCTCCACAAGGACAGTTAAATCTATGGGAAAAATTAATTGTGGTCTCAACTTTATGCACTTGCCACAAATTTTGAGAGAAAAAAAGACTAAAAGAAAAGGAAAATATCCCATTATAAAGTACTACCTTTGTGACAGAAAACTGAAATGGCAGGATTTGAAACTTTGGACAAATAGTCGTTAACGTGACATTAAAGTCAGTTGTTCTTCTCAGATCGTAACCTTTATTTTAATGAACAAACCAGAGAGACCTTTAGGCCTTTGAGTCTCGAAAAGTCAGCCATGTTTTCATTTCAGAAACAATCTTTTTGCTTAATGATATTTCAACCAAGAGAAACAGAATGATTCAGAGTGAGGCGTGGAAAGCTGATTGAACATAAACTTCAGGCGTTTAGACCTGGGCAGGTGTATGTCTGTGATGAGTTTAGACCTGGGCAGGTGTATGTCTGTGATGAGTTTAGACCTGGGCAGGTGCGTGTCTGTGATGAGTTTAGACCTGGGCAGGTACATGTCTGTGATGAGTTTAGACCTGGGCAGGTGCATGTCTGTGATGAGTTTAGACCTGGGCAGGTGCGTGTCTGTGATGAGTTTAGACCTGGGCAGGTGCATGTCTGTGATGAGTTTAGACCTGGGCAGGTGCGTGTCTGTGATGAGTTTAGACCTGGGCAGGTGCGTGTCTGTGATGAGTTTAGACCTGGGCAGGTGCGTGTCTGTGATGAGTTTAGACCTGGGCAGGTGCGTGTCTGTGATGAGTTTAGACCTGGGCAGGTGCGTGTCTGTCATGAGTTTAGACCTGGGCAGGTGCGTGTCTGTTATGAGTTTAGACCTGGGCAGGTACATGTCTGTGATGAGTTTAGACCCGGGCAGGTGTGTGTCTGTGATGAGTTTAGACCTGGGCAGGTGTGTGTCTGTGATGAGTTTAGACCTGGGCAGGTGCGTGTCTGTGATGAGTTTAGACCTGGGCAGGTGCGTGTCTGTGATGAGTTTAGACCTGGACAGGTGCGTGTCTGTGATGAGTTTAGACCTGGGCAGGTGTGTGTCTGTGATGAGTTTAGACCTGGGCAGGTGCGTGTCTGTGATGAGTTTAAACCTGGGCAGGTGCGTGTCTGTGATGAGTTTAGACCTGGACAGGTGCGTGTCTGTGATGAGTTTAGACCTGGACAGGTGCATGTATGTCATGAGTTTAGACCTGGACAGGTGCATGTATGTCATGAGTTTAGACCTGGACAGGTGCATGTATGTCATGAGTTTAGACCTGGGCAGGTCCATGTCTGTGAAGAGCTGAAGGACAGGTTTGTTTAGTAAACATCTCCAGTGGTGAAGAGGAGGAGATGGAGAGGCTGAGGAGGAGAGAGAGTTAAGCCACGTTCAGACCGCGGCTTCAAAATCTCGCCGGACGCCTTAGCATTTGAGGGCAAACATTTTGAAAAATAAACCCAACAGCAGATGCGCGTCCAAGGCGTCCAGTGCACATGCTCAGTCGAGTCGAGGAGTTGTTGCGTTTCCCGAATGGTTGTTCTTTTGGTGCGATGGCAGACCAGGTTGAGAGAGTGGCTTTTCTGAATTTGCTTTTTTGTAAAGCAAAAAATGTGGAATTGCAATACTTTTTGGGGAGAAATGCTGGAGTGCCAACACTTTCAGCCGTGACTGCATGAAGCACTTTATATTTGAACACAAATTACTGCGATAAAAACAGATGAAGGAGAAAATGCAAAAAAGAAGACGTCGTAATTCAAAAAGCTTTAAAGAACAGGAAAAGTTTGCAGTGTTTTTGAATTAAAAGGGCGGCAAAGAGTAAAAGCATTTGCAGCCATGTTTTCTGATGGATTGTTATAAACAGATGGTACAATATTCCAGTGGTTCTCAAAGTGGGGGTCGGGACCCCTCGAGGGGTCGCGAGGGATGAGCTGGGGGTCGCCAGATGACTTCAAGATCTAATTTTAATTATTTTTTTTATATTAAAATCTTTTTGTGAAATAAGGCAAAATAAGACCATAGACTATTCAAATAAGCACCATTAAACCTGATTTAACATGCTATGCTTGGGCACTTAAAATTATTACTATATTCATTTTCGTTTCGCTTTGGGGTCCTGAGTTGGTTGCATGGCTATTATGGGGGTCCCGGCCAAAAAAGTTTGAGAAAAAAGTTTGAGAACCACAATATTCTATACTCTTACTGGAACATTACACTTCAAGTTTAAATTATTTGCATTTTAAATATTTTGCAGACTTTTTTCATAGTTTTAAATGCTGTGCTTGTCCATACGTGTGGTTTCCTCCTGGTCGTGTGCGTCCTCTGTGTGACTTAACATTCTGCTCATGTCATGTGTGGTTGTCGAAGCGTGTGTTTTATTCAGTGTTTGTAGAATCGGAGCGTCCCGTGTGCAGTGCAAGGACACCGCGAGGTCAGGAGGAGGAGGCACCACGGACAGCACCTTTTCCAGCGCGAGCTCATTTATTATACTCTGACACGGCTGCTGTACGAGGCACACGCGCTGTATTTATAGAGCCAGGGTCTATTTATATGATTGTAGTATTCAGAGGAGTCACGCAGCACGAGTTTGATATTTGGATCATCCTCATACTGATATGTCAATCCAACAGAAATGTGTTCTGATTGTGTAAATGCATTTGTCCACAAATTATCCACAAAAGAGAAACAGAAATATGACAGGTTAAAGTGCCTATGACAGGTTGGACTACTCATGTAACTGAAATGCAGGTAAGATAAATATATTTAAAGTTTTGCTAAACATAATTATATATTTGATCATTTTTTGCAATCACTTCCTGGATGTAAATGATGACATCACAATAGGAAATTACTTTGCACACGGGGTTAAAACTCAGCTAATGTCGAAGATTTTTTTTTGTCTGACAAATCAAGATATATGTGAACATCTTTATTTTGTTGAATTAATGTTTTAAAGGTAAAATACTTTGTTTATTTTGGGTAAATTATGCATAAACTTTGGATGGAATGAGTCTCCCTGGTGTGATGTCATCAGTTTGTCACTTCCTGTAAATTTAAACCAATTTTTCAACTTTTCTCCACAAACCATGACTTGATTGGTGTAAAACATTTTTTTTATGTACAATAGGTATTAATAAACCAAATAAAATCAAATTTAGAAAATCATAAAAACCTGTCATACGCACTTTAACATTGAATTTAGTTTTATTAATCTGTTTTTTTGCTGCGTTATTGTAGTATAAACAATATTCTTAATATTAACATGTTGCATATTTTCAAAGAAATGTTCACAGCGTTTTCATCATGTAGAAACTCCACCCACCTCCATGATCCTGTCGCAGGGTTCTTGAGCAAGACACTTAGAACACCGTGCTTAGTGAGTGTGATGTGAATGATTGATGGTCAAAGAGATGGTTCCGTTGCTTTGGTGATTCTGCCCCACAGCCACAGCTGAATCCCACTGAATGTGGAGTGGAATGATGACTAAAATGAAGAGCTGTGGATGGTTTGGTAAGTTTTCTGGAGTCCGTCACCTGCTTCTTTCATAAAAAGGCTGTTGCTTTGCATGGAACATACAGTGAGGTATAAATTTATCTTTCATTTATTCGGTTGCAGGTTTTTATGGCCACTTGGTTTGTTGCTGCTTGTCTTTTTGGAGACGGCTAAGTTTAATGCCATTCTGTGGGATGTTCTAAACAACCGAAGAAAAGAAAGTTTCAAACCCTCCAACAGTGTATCAGTGTAATTAAAGCTTCAGAGACAGAGCTCCCCCTGCAGGTCTCTTGTAAAAATACACTGCCAGTAAAAAGATGCAAAAGCTTTTTCTTTTTTTTCCTTCCATTTGATTGAAATGAGGAAGTACAATCATTTACAAAAAAAAAGGTCATGCCACCAAATATAAAAAAGACAGCCAATGTTTCTCAGGAGAGCGACGATGGGGTATCAAACGCCCCAAAAATACATTTACGACCACCACACGGACAAGACATTTAATAAGGTAGAAATGTTACTTAGTTCTACTTTAAGGTGATATACTTTATTAATCCCTCATGAGGGAAATGTATGATTTTAAACTACTTTATTGAAGCAATTAACATGCCGCCCCTTTATTAAACCTCTCTTTATTAAACCTGTTTTTCCTAAAACGCCTGACTAAAATGAGCCTCATTTCAAACTGAATGAAACTGTTTCTGATCCTTTGGGGCTCAAACTATTGTCTGGACTCTTTTGAAGCTCAGACTCTGTAGTTTTGGACTCTGATTACAAGTAGAAACAAGCTCTGCAAAGAGGAAAACCAAAATGTAAAGTCTACCTACATTTTCTTAAAATATATGACTGAGTAAAGCTGGTGTTTGTAGGTTTTGCCTGATTAACACAAGTTTGGGCATTTGTTGGGTGTCGACAATTCCTCTTTCAAAGCCATATAAAAGTCCTATTCAATGTTTCTGAATTTTAGTGTAATTTTTTTATTTGTGCTTTTGGAGTAAAAACTGACTCTAATTCATCCCAGAATGGTGGATTTGACTGAAAATAAGACGGTTACAGCTTTCTCTTCTTGTATATTGTGTCCAGCAGCTGATAGTTTCCTTATATTATCTGGTGAATAAAAAAAATTAACAAAAAAGTCCTGTGTAAGAGGCTAACATCATTGTAAATTAGATGCCCTTCCTGTCACATGCAGTCACATTAGTGTCTTGCCCAGCGACACAACAGCGCTCCTCTCGCTCACAGTTGTATTGATGTTGGAGCATGAATAACAGCTCATCTTTCGCTCTGGCGTAAACACAAAGCACTGAAGCGTCCTGTTCTCGCTGAAAAGCCGTGTCGCTTCCGCACGAGCGCTCGCCTGATGTTGTTTTACCTAAAGATCTTGGAGCGCGGGTTTGAGTCCGACCGCCGGACACGCCTCGGTGTTCACGCTCGGCCGAACACTGTTGGACGCAACGTCGATAGTTAAAGGGCAGAGGGGGCGCCGTGGAGCAGGTGGAGATGGATGGTTTGCATGGTGAGCACTACAGAACGCTTGAGTTAGCAACGCTTGTGTGAAGGCGACCAAAGTGTGCAGCGACGGAGGAGAACGGATCAATGTGAGGGAACGAGAGACACAGAGAGAGAGGGGAATGTGAAATCTAAGAAGTATGAAGGAAGATCAAGAGGAAAAATGATCAAATATTCACCTTATTCCGGAGGTTGCCGTACGCGCTGCCGTCTTGTTTCCGTTGTAGTTCACACGGAGCAGACGACCTCAACAGAAAATAAGTTCTACATGGACTAAAAAGACGTTTTCAGACTCCAGGAAATCGGTGCGTTGTGACTTGTTGTTGCTCGTGTTCATTAAACATTTTACACAAATCAATCTACTTTATGTAACATTTTAGCGGAGAGACTTTTCCCTCGTTCGTCATTCGCTTTAACGGAGTTCTCGTCAAACGGAAGTGCGTTTACAACAGAAGTGCAAAAAACGGCAAAAGTGGGCGGGGCAGAATAAGGTCAATAGACAGCTCGTAAACTAAGCATTCTACATTCCGTATTGGAGGCAAAAATGAAGTGGAACATGTTGTGATTTCAATGGAGAAATGAGACTAACCTTGAAAAATCTGAAAAATCAAGATGTTTTTCTCAAAATAAAAACCAATCAGAGTGAAAGCAGAGCCATTTACGGTTGTATTTTGCATTATTTGTTTTTCCACCTTATTCCTGAAGTTGCCGTATGCGCCGCCATCTTGTTTCCGTTGTAGTTCACACGGAGCAGACGAGCTCAACAGAAAATAAGTTCTACACGGACTAAAAAGCCGTTTTCAGACCGCCCAGGAAATCATTGCGTTGTTGACTTGTTGTTGCTCGTGTTCATTAAACATTTTACACAAATCAATCTACTTTATGTAACATTTTAGCGGCGAGACTTTTCCCTCGTTCGTCATTCGCTTTAACGGAGTTCTCGTCAAACGGAAGTGCGTTTACAACAAAAGTGCAAAAAACGGCAAAAGTGGGCGGGGCAGAATAAGGTGAATAGAGGAGAAAAGAGAAAGGAGATTGAAAGAGGGAGAAGAAGAGAGAGAGAGAGAGAGTTGGAGAAAGTTGTTCAGTTGAATTAATTGGCAATGCATTTGGTTGTTGTTGGACAAGACACTTCATCCACCTCTGAGTGTCTTGCAAAGCTCTTTTATACTTATTGTTGCACAAATTTGACGTTTTTGAGCATGGTCGAACATGTTCCCTCATCAAAAACACACCTGGAGTTGTTCTGAGCTTCACTGTGGAGTAAGTGAAGTGTCCCGCTCAGACTGTCACAGCCTCGTTTCGCTCGTGTCTGGTTTAGCAGACTGGAGCGTGAAGACATCGCACTAAAGCGTCGTGTGAGCCCTGGGTCACAGACGAAGCAGCCGTCAAACTAAAATACGCTCCGAGTGTGTTTTCTGCTGGAGTCTTGCACTGTGAAGCTGTTGAAAAACATAGAAAATGTGCTTTTATTGATGCGTTTTGATAACAATAAGCACTACATGCATCACACATTGATTAAAGATTATCAGACGGAAGAATCCCTCAGATTAACAGTGATTCTAGACTTTAGTTTTTCTTTCCCACAGAACTTCAGCTGCCTCTCTCGTCTTGGATTACATCACAGCCGTAAAGTCCCTCCCTCGTGCACAGACAGGAGCGCACCTGAGTACATCAGAATCAGAATCAGAATCAGAATCAGAAGCGGTTTATTGCCATTGTCAGTGAAATTCACAAACGTAGGAACTTGCTTCGGCGTAGGTGCAACATAAAGCAAAGGATAAAATATAAAAAATATATAAAAAGGCATGCATAAAATTAAGAATAAAATAGACTAAGATAGACTATATACTGAATGTACAGTTGGCAGATAGTGCAATGTGCAATTGAGTAGTGCAAATAGATTGTTCTTAAATAGTATTATTGTTGAAGTGACAGGTGTTACAAAGTGTTCATGAGTCCAACGGCAGAGGGAAAGAAACTGTTCTTGTGGCGGGAGGTTCTGGTCCGGATGGACCGTAGCCTCCTGCCCGAGGGGAGTGGCTCAAATAGTCCGTGTCCAGGGTGAGAAGGGTCAGCTGTGATCCGACCTGCTCGTCCCCGAGTCCTGGAGACGTACAGGTCCTGGACATTGGACATTGATTGGCATTGGACATTGATTGGGATTGATTGGGATTCGCATATTTCTGTTATATTTCTGACTTGTTGAGATTCAGCTGCAGCTCTGACCCGCCTTCAGTCACAGACTCTGCTTTTCCGCATTTTTCTGCCGTCTGTGATGACTATTTCATCTTAAATTCTAATCTTCCACCTCGTGTGCACAAATGTAAAATACAGACATCATTTAATCACATAAGACGTGTTTGTGGAGGTTCTGGAATGAGCAGCAAGTAACAACATTCCAACTATACATTACATGAGCGCAAGTGTAGCTCAATGGGTCAAGCATCTACTGTGGACTTGGCTTATCTATGACACATTTTTTCCCCTTTATTATTATTATTATTATTATTATTATTTTTTTTTTAATGGATGTTTTATAATGGCGCACCCTAAAAAGACGTTCAAAGCTTATCTATAACACTTTTTTTTCCCTTCATTATTATTATTATTTTTTTTAATGGATGTTTTATAATGATGCACCCTAAAAAGACGTTCAAAGCTTATCTATAACACTTTTTTTCCTTTATTATTATTATTCTTTTTTTTTAATAGATGTTTTATAATGGCACACCCTAAAAGACGGTTCAAAGCTGATCTATAACACTTTTTTCCCTTTATTATTATTATTCTTTTTTTTTAATAGATGTTTTATAATGGCGCACCCTAAAAAGACGGTTCAAAGCTTATCTATAACACTTTTTTTTCCTTTATTATTATTATTCTTTTTTTTTAATAGATGTTTTATAATGGCACACCCTAAAAAGACGGTTCAAAGCTGATCTATAACACTTTTTTTCCCTTTATTATTATTATTCTTTTTTTTTAATAGATGTTTTATAATTGCGCACCCTAAAAGAGACGGTTCAAAGCTTATCTATAACACTTTTTTCCTTTATTATTATTATTCTTTTTTTTTAATAGATGTTTTATAATGGCGCACCCTAAAAAGACGGCTCAAAGCTTATCTATAACACTTTTTCCCCTTTATTTATTTTTTAACAGATGTTTTATAATGGCGCATCCTAAAAAGACAGTTCAAAGCTTATCTATAACACTTTTTTCCCCTTTATTTATTTTTTTATAGATGTTTTATAATGGCGCACCCTAAAAAGACGGTTCAGAGATTATCTATAACACTTTTTTCCCCTTTATTTATTTTTTTTATAGATGTTTTATAATGACGCACCCTAAAAAGACGGTTCAAAGCTTATCTATAACACTTTTTTTTCCTTTATTATTATTATTATTATTTTTTTTTTTTTAAAGATGTTTTATAATGGCGCACCCTAAAAAGACGGCCCAAAGCTCATCTATAACACTTTTTTCCCCTTTATTTATTTTTTTTATAGATGTTTTATAATGGCACATCCTAAAAAAATACACCACCAGCCTCCACTGCAACCAATCACCCCTCAGTAATCTCCTGTAATAACTCATATAGATTCATTAATTCCCCGTCCTCCTCGTGTGTCCGGGCCTGGTGTATTACTCCGTTTGACCCGGTTTAACCCCCGCTCGTCTGATAAACCGCCCCGTAATCTCCCCTTAATAAAGAATCTCTGCTGTTCACATTATATTATACACTTCACACCATATTTCTCGGCGCCCTGCGGAGGTCAGCGTTCAGGGCCGCCGTCTTCGCGAACCGTTTTGAATTTATCACGTTGCTCAAGGACACAACGCCAGGCCTGCAGTCTCCGGTCGGAAATCACCGCGTGTCACACCGTTGGAATTAAATCCTTACATTATTTACGACACGTCCCTCGCCGTCCGTTCTTCAAGTTCATATCCTTTTCTGTCTCATAACAAATCAGTTCATATCCTGCTTTTGCCGGCATCGATCCGCAAACCGACCCGGCCGCCTTCTTTGGGTCTAATGAACTTTTGGGGAGGCCGGTCCAAATGGTGATTTATGAAAATACGTTATTGATCAGAGGGAGACAGATGCGCGCTTCGAAGTCCGTGGCGTTTCATCAATGACGGCACAAAGTCGCAGCTCAGGCGCCGTGCGGATGAGGAACTGGCCGGTGCTGAAGTTAAAGCGGAACTAAGGAACATTTGAACTTGGTAAACGTCTTTGTACGCCCGTGTGGTGGCTGCGTGTGTGTTTTAGGGCGTTTGAAGCTCCTGACGTCGCCCCCTGCTGTTTCCGGGCAGAAAACCGGCCACAACATTTGCCGACCAGGGCTGTAGTCGACTAAAGATATTCTTCGTCGATGAAAGACATACTCTATCGACCGATTAGTCGACTAAAAAAGGGTGTGGCAAAAATGTCTCAAAACTATGAAGGGTCTCTATGTCTCTAAGCCAAACTGCACTCAAAAGACACCAAGTGCACAGGAGTTCATGCAAAAACTAAATAAAAAGTGAATTTAGTTGTAAGATAAGTCAGATTAAACTCCAAAATCTTCAGCTAACTCACTACATACCTTCTTGTTGTAGCTGTTTTTGCCGTATAAATCTCTTCAATGTTAATAAAATAATTGGTCAGCTAATAAAAATGTTAGTCAACTAAGAAGGCATCAACCGATTAATCGACTAAACGACTAAAATATTACAGCATTATTGCCAACATCAACCTAAAGACAACTCTCCCTAGAAACCCTGGCTCTTTTTTGTATTTGGCAACACGAAATGTTTTCGTATGTGATTATTTCCATAACAAAAGGAGAAAGAGACATTAAGAGGAGCTTTTGTGTCTTTTTAAAGGCAGTGTATTTTCACAACAGAGCTGCAGGGGGAGCTCTCTTGCTGAAGTTACTTTTAAAGGGAAAATATTATGCATCTTTTAGTATTGTTTTTAGCCTGTAAATATGTTCTTGAGTACTATATGTTTGGCATCTAATGTTTCAGAACAACAACAAAAAGATGTTTATAAAAACAAAATGAACATATTTATTTGCACTTACTGAGTTTATCGATGGAGGGAGTTCAGCAGGGAGTGTTTTTGACGGCTGGAGGGAGAGAATTTTCGAATAAACATTCCTAAAAACAGCGCTAACGAAGCTAAATGTAACTCCAGGTATGTTTTTTTATGATGGAACATTGTTAGAACAGGATGAAAACCTCATAAAGTCTCTACAGCACAATGTGTGTCCTTTAAAGAGATTTTCCTATAACTGCTTTATTTATTATCTTAACACCTTAATAAGCATTACTTATTAGTTTATACACTTGTAAGACTTTATAAATGTTAATAAGCCAATAACCAAACACATGGATGTGTTAATAAACCGCATGTACAGAACATCAATAAGCTGCTTATTATTTTGTTCAATAATCATGTGATAAATGCTCACAAATGACCCATTGGTGCTTATAAACACATAACAAGTGTTTATTAATGCAGTATAAATGGTTTACTAAGGAACATTAATCTAAAGTGTTACCTGTTTTTCTTTTTGGAGACGTCGGTTTCGGCATTTCAAGTCATTTAATGGTGCACTAACTTGTCTGAGGACATTACTGCTTTGCCAAGAATGTTGCACAATGTGGCATTAAACTTTTTACATTATATCTTGCATTTACAGAACTAAGTACAGAGATTGTATTGAACAAAGAAATATCTTGTAAAACATGTACTTGAGAAATATTCAGTTCATTTCTCTGACTGGAAAAAAACGACATTCTGACTAGATTTGGAAACTGATACATTTGGAAGACATGCTTTTAATTGGATTTCCTTCTCCTTGGTCTTTGTGGATGAATGAAAATCTACAGGCGTTTCCCCTTTAATGTACGCTTTTGTGTGAACATTCAAACCCTGAGTCAGGTAAATCTTCTCCGTCAAACCCTGAGTGAAAGCGCGACACAGTGTCAGCCGCCGTGGCCCCGCTGTTGTCAGGTTTGACGCTAACAGAGCGCTACGTGGAAGCTTTGGGCCAGTGACTCCAGCAAAAAGGTCAAGAATCTAAGAGCAAAAACACAGAGAAATGTCACCAGAGTTTATTTAAATACCACCAACACCTGTGAGGGTCGCGCTCCGTCTGATCGCAGCAGCTTTTACGGCACGTCCCGGGCACGTGCCGCTGGGGTTTTGTCGTGCGGCGGTTGGATTAAATGACAGGGAGGGTTTGATGGCTCTTTCCAGGCCGCCTCGGGGCAGGTATGGCTGCAGAAGATGCTCCTGGACGTGTGAGCAGCGACTGGTACTGCTCTGTGTTTTATCTGTGTCACATTGTGGTGTGGAGCCAGGAGCCATAGCTGCCCTGGGGCGGACAATGACCTGTTCAATGATACTGGAAAGAAACGGCTGTGGTGGTCAGAGGTGGAAAGTAATAAAGCACAAAAGTAAAAGTATGTTCATTCATTCATTTTCTACCGCTTATTCCCGTTAGGGGTCGCAGGTGACTGGAGCCTATCCCAGTGACTTTGGGCCTTAGGCGGGGTACACCCTGGACAGTGGCCAACTCGTCGCAGGGCTGACAATAGAATGGGTTCTGTGCACGGAGTTTCAGTGGTTAATTTGGTACCTCCTGTTCATTTCTATCTCTGCAGGGTTTTTGCAGAGTCACAGTGAAATGAATCAATCCTTAAAGATCAGACGGTGAAGAGCGAGCCGCAGGGGGATGTTACAGACGTCACAAAAGAGATGAACACTTCCCCAGTGACTCTTGTGAAGCTGATGAGAAACGCACGGGTTTGTGGTCAATGTTCAAGATCAGGATCAGGATCAAGATCAGGCTCAGGATCAGGATCAGGCTCAGGATCAGGATCAGGTTCAGGTTCAGGATCAGGATCAGGATCAGGATTAGGATCAAGATCAGATTCAGGCTCAGACTCAGGCTCAGACTCAGGATCAGGTTCAAGATCAGGATCAGGAAACCTGTCGTACGCACTTTAAACCCAAACTAAGCTCACGACCTGAGCTAACATTGTCGTCGTCACGTGAACGGGATCGAAGTAGTATCTCAACATGCTGTTTTCTCTGAGTATGAAGCGTTAAATCCAGACGTCCAGTGCGTCTCTCTCTTTGCTCCGGCGCTGCTTCGGTCGGAGTTTCCCTGAGAGCAGCTGAACTCTGAGCCTCGTAATGACCACACTCAGGGCTAATGATCACACCACTTATTCTCCTCCTCCTCCTCTTCTTCTCTTTTTTCTCCCCTCTCTTTCACTCCCTGTCTAATTTTTTTCTTTCTTTTCACACTGTTTTTCCCTCTCTCTTCTTGATTTTGCATAGTGCTTGCGTAGCCTGCCTACATATCTCTCCCCTTTTCTTTCCTCCTTTGTCTTTCTTACTGCTCTCTCTTAACACTCTGTCTTTCCCCTCTCTCTCTCTCACTCTCTCTCTTTACTCATTTCTCTTTTTTGTCCTCTCTCTAGCCTCTCTGTCCTCCTCTCTTCCCTTTCTCATTTAGAGGGATTAGTGTCCATATCTTTCTTTCTTTTCTCTCTCTCTCATTTAGCATAGTGCTGGCTGCCTCTGTCTTCTCTCTGATCTCTCTCTGTTCTCTCTCTCTTCTCTCTCATTTAGCATAGTGCTGGTGGCCTGTCTCTCTCTCATCTCCCTCTCTCTTCTCTCTCTCTCTTCTCTCTCTCTTCTCTCTCTCTTCTCTCTCATTTAACATAGTGCTGGCGGCCTGTCTCTGTCTCTCTCTCTCTTCTCCCTCTCTCTGTTCTCTCTCTCTTCTCTCTCATTTAGCATAGTGCTGGCGGCCTGTCTCTCTCTCTCTCTCTCTCTCTCTCTCTTCTCCCTCTCTGTTCTCTCTCTCTTCTCTCTCATTTAGCATAGTGCTGGTGGCCTGTCTCTGTCTCTCTCTCTCTCTTCTCTCTCTCTCTCTCTCTTCTCTCTCTTCTCTCTCATTTAACATAGTGCTGGCGGCCTCTCTCTCTCTTCTCTCTCTCTTCTCTCTCTTCTCTCTCATTTAACATAGTGCTGGCGGCCTCTCTCTCTCTTCTCTCTCTCTTCTCTCTCTTCTCTCTCATTTAACATAGTGCTGGCGGCCTGTCTCTCTCTCTCTCTGTTCTCTCTCTCTTCTCTCTCATTTAACATAGTGCTGGCGGCCTGTCTCTCTCTCTCTTCTCCCTGTCTGTTCGCTCTCTCTTCTCTCTCATTTAACATAGTGCTGGCGGCCTGTCTCTGTCTCTTCTCCCTCTCTGTTCTCTCTCTCTTCTCTCTCATTTAACATAGTGCTGGCTGCCTGTCTCTGTCTCTTCTCCCTCTCTGTTCTCTCTCTCTTCTCTCTCATTTAACATAGTGCTGGCTGCCTGTCTCTCTCTCTCTTCTCTCTCTCTTCTCCCTCTCTGTTCTCTCACTCTTCTCTCTCTCTTCTCTCTCATTTAGCATAGTGCTGGCGGCCGGTCTCTCTCTGTTCTTGCTCTCTCTCTGCTCCCTCTCTCTTCTCCCTCTCTGTTCTCTCTCTCTTATCTCTCATTTAACATAGTGCTGGCAGCCTGTCTCTCTTCTCTCTCTCTTCTCCCTCTCTGTTCTCTCTCTTCATTTAACATAGTGCTGGCAGCCTCTCTCTCTCTCTCTTCTTTCTCTCTTCTCCCTCTCTCTGTTCTCTCTCTCTTCTCTCTCATTTAACATAGTGCTGGCGGCCTCTCTCTCTCTCTCTTCTCTCTCTCTTCTCCCTCTCTCTGTTCTCTCTCTCTTCTCTCTCATTTAGCATAGTGCTGGCGGCCTGTCTCTGTCTCTCTCTCTCTCTCTTGTCCCTCTCTCTTCTCTCTCTCTTCTCTCTCATTTAGCATAGTGCTGGCTGCCTCTCTGTTCTCTCTCTCTGTTCTCTCTCTCTTCTCTCTCATTTAACATAGTGCTGGCGGCCTGTCTCTCTTCTCTCTCTCTTCTCTCTCTCTCTGTTCTCTCTCTCTTCTCTCTCATTTAGCATAGTGCTGGCGGCCTGTCTCTCTGTCTCTCTCTCTCTCTCTCTTGTCCCTCTCTCTTCTCTCTCCCTTCTCTCTCATTTAGCATAGTGCTGGCTGCCTCTCTGTTCTCTCTCTCTCTGTTCTCTCTCTCTGTTCTCTCTCTCTCTGTTCTCTCTCTGTTCTCTCTCATTTAGCATAGTGCTGGCTGCCTCTCTGTTCTCTCTCTCTCTGTTCTCTCTCTCTGTTCTCTCTCTCTCTGTTCTCTCTCTGTCTCTCTCATTTAGCATAGTGCTGGCGGCCGCTCTCTGGGAGTGGCAGGTCCGGTCTCAGCTGTTTTGCCTGACATTTGCTGCCTCAGCTTTGGGCTCTTGCTCCACTGAGTCCAGCATCGATCCACAGTAATTAAACCCAATCCCCACTTTGATCATGAGACTCGAGCCGAAGAGCGAGAGAGAGAGCGGGGCCAGCGGAGGATACTTCACTGTTTGGGTGGTCGCCTCTCTCTGCTGCAAAGAACACAAATGATAAAAGAGATGGAGGTGGTCATTTTAGAAAGAACAGATCAATAATATCCTGAATGCTGATGCAAAATTCAATAATTGGGCATTTCGTTTATAATCAATCAATCAATCAATCAAAATTTATTTGTATAGCACAATTCATACAAAAGTAACACAAAGTGCTTTACAGTCATAAAAACACATTAAAACTAACAATACAATCACAATAAGAGCATAAATAAATACATTAAAATGTACATGACACAATAAAATACGGATCAAATTCCCTTAATCATATGCACATCTAAACAGAACAGTTTTAAGCCTAGATTTAAAAACTGGCAGTGTGGGGGCCTGTCTTACATTTTCGGGGAGACTGTTCTAGATTTTAGCTCCATAAAACTGGGATGCCGATTCCCCATGTTTAGTTCTGACTCTGGGCACCACCAGGAGGCCGGTCCCTGAGGTCCTCAGAGTACGAGATGGTTCGTATGGTACTAACAGTTCAGAGATGTACTTTGGTCCTTGGCCATGGAAGGACTTAAATACAATCAGAGCTGCTTTAAAGTCGATTCTCTGAGCCACAGGAAGCCAGTGCAGAGACCTGAGCACAGGACTAATGTGGTCATACTTCCTGGTTCTTGTCAGGACTCGAGCAGCAGCGTTCTGGACGCACTGCAGCTGTTTTATCGCTCGTTTGGAGAGGTCAGTGAACAGGCCGTTACAGTAGTCTAACCTACTGGAGACAAACGCATGGATAAGTCTCTCCAAGTCTGGGTTAGACACTATGTGTTTTTATTTTGGCAATGTTCTTCAGATGGTAAAATGCTGCTGATATTATGGATTTGATGTAAGTCTGAGTCCATTATCACACCTAAATTTCTCACTTGATTTGAAGGTTTTAAGGAGAGAGACTGGAGGTGGCTGCTTACACTTTCTCTCTGTTTCTGCGGGCCAAACACAATTATTTCTGTTTTGTCTGAATTTAGCTTGAGGAAGTTGTTTTGCATCCACAAGCTGATTTGTTGGATGCAGTAGCAGAGTGAATCTACTGGTCCATTGTCACCAGCT
The DNA here is from genome assembly GCA_019453435.1 of Rhinogobius similis. Lineage (NCBI taxonomy): Eukaryota > Metazoa > Chordata > Actinopteri > Gobiiformes > Gobiidae > Rhinogobius > Rhinogobius similis. The sequence continues at coordinate 5,845,161 of CM033630.1, forward strand.
GTCAGTGAGACATAAATCTGAGTGTCATCTGCATAGTTGTGGTAGGACACTCCACTGTGGTGAATCAATGAACCTAACGGTAGCATATACAGGTTGAACAGGAGGGGTCCCAGGACTGACCCTTGGGGCACCCCACAGGTCAAGGACATGCGGTCTGAGACACACTGACCAATCTCAACAAAATAGTCTCTGTTCTCCAAATAGGACCTGAACCAATTTAGGGCATTGCCTGTAATGCCCACCTAGTCCTCAAGTCTCTGTAAGATGATCTTGTGATCGACAGTGTCGAAAGCAGCACTGAGATCTAACAAGACTAAGATAGAGACTTTGCCTGCATCAGTGCTAAGACGGATGTCGTTTGTTACTTTTATAAGAGCTGTTTCAGTGCTGTGGTGTGATCTGAAGCCTGACTGGAAAACATCAAAAATGTCATTCATTACAAGATAATTATTAAGCTGTTGGTAAACAACTTTTTCAATAACTTTTCCCAAAAAAGGTAAATTTGAAATTGGCCGGTAATTATTTAGTACTGTCGCATCAAGACTACTCTTTTTTAAGAGAGGCTTAATGACTGCAGTTTTTAAGGCCCTTGGGAATATCCCAGATTGAAGTGACATATTGACTATTTGAGTGAGTTGAGTTAACAAACTGTTTAGCATAGACTTTAAAAATATTGTGGGTAACACATCAAGGCAGCAAGAAGAAGAACTTAGACTGGTTATGGTCTCTTGGACAGTTTTGTCATTCACGATTGCAAAGTGAGACAGCTCCACGTGTTTAACTGGCTGATTGGTTGTTATTAGCATTGAGGTGTTACTTGTATTCTTAATGTTCTGAATCTTGTCATGAAAGAATTTTGCAAACTCATTGCATTTGATTGTAGAAATTAGTTCCACTGGCAGCTGAGCTGGAGGGTTTGTCAATCTATTTACAGTTGCAAACAGGACACGGGAGTTATTACAACAATTTCCAATAATTTCAGAGAAATACCTCTCTCTTGTTATACATAAAATTTGGTTATATATGAGCATTTTTTCTCTGAAAATGTCATAATTAATCTGGAGTTTTGACTTGCGCCATTTCCGCTCGGCCCTGCGGCACTCCCTTTTTTGTGCCCTGACCAACTCATTATTCTTCCATGGAGCTTTCTGCTTATTTTTGACCATTTTAGCCTTCAAAGGGGCAATGGTGTCCAGAACATTCACAACACTAGATGAGACAGAGCTCAACAAATCATCAACATTTGAACATGAGGCAGTTTCAAAGTTTATCTCCACATCTCCACAAAGAGTGCACTTGTGCTGTCATTTATATGTCTCCTGTGAACAACTGCAGGAGGAGCCTGTTGTTTGGGAAGGATAGACAGGTCAAAGAAGACACAGAAATGATCTGACAGAGCGACATCAACCACATTCACTTTTGAAATGTTAACCCCCTTTGTAATTAGCAGGTCTAGAGTGTGCCCTTTGCTGTGGGTGGGGCCACTTACGTGTTGAGTTAGACCAAAGGTTTCAAGAACAGTATGAAACTCTTTAGTGTTTCTGTCACAAACATTATCCACATGAATATTAAAATCACCTGTAATGACTAGACCATTAAAGTCAGTGCCATAGACATAAAAAATAGTGGACAGACGATCGTCGCTCCGCCCCATTCATGAAAATGCGGCTCAGTCATGGAGAATTCAAAATGGCCGCGGGTTAGCCCCCACCACTCCCCCCTCGGTGGGGAGGCGGGGAGAGGGCGACTTTGGGGCGGCCTTTTGCTGACGTACTGCTGTCATTGCCCCTATGCTTACCGCCCACTCGTAGGTGAATGGCTGAGCCCTGACATTTCCGGCGCGTAAAGCCCGCCTTCTGCAAGAACTTTAAAAAATCACAGCGGCTAAACCAGCCTGGTTCAAAAACATTCACCCCCCTCAGCGTTGTCACAGAGCCGTAAGCTAACGTTTGAGACCAAAGCCGTATTTTGAGCCGGGCTCTAAAGTAGGTTTTGAGACGTCTAACTCCCCATTGACTTGCATTGAATAATTCTACTTCCGCAGCCAGCCCCTAGCGGTCAGCAGCAGATTGAAACATGGCAGCCTACAGTCGGCGGCTCTATTTGAGCGCGGTAGCCTCGCCCACTGGTCAGTGCATACAACTGAAAGCAACTCAGTAAATTCATCAATAAAACTTTGACAGTGCTGGGGAGGCTTGTATAAAACTACAAAAAGTATGGAGGGTGATTGTTTTATCTCCATTTTAAAGCTCACATATTCAAATGACAAAAAAGTCCCAAATGACAACCTATGAGTGATTATTGTATCTCTGAATAGTGCACAGACACCCCCTCCCTTTTTGTTTTCTCGAGTTATAGATTCAAATTTGTAATTTGGTGGAGCTGATTCTATTAGAACTGCATTACCTGTATTTTTATCAAGCCACGTTTCAGTTAAGAACATAAAATCAAGGTTATAAGAAGATTATTGATTAAAAAGGATTTGTTACATAATGATCTGACATTGAGCATGGCCAGTGTCAGATTTGTTTCAGTGGGACTGGACAGTTTTTTATTACAAGGAATACAAATTAAATTTCTCTGATAGGTCAGTTTTCTATTATCCAGGGGAGTTTGTTCCTTTACAAGATCACATTTATTTGGTCTCAGAGCTGTGCAGGTGGTAGCAGATGTAAATGTGATTTGATGCAGGTTATGAGATACAATGCCACGAGCAGAGTGTTTATAATTATGGCATCTTGCACTTATAATAGTCCTAATAGGGAAAGTAGGTTTTTCCCTCTTAAAGTCTTTTTCCAGTTGTGTCAGAGATTGTTTTCTAGACATTGCCTGCAGTGTCCAAGAGGGGGAGCGAGTCTGAACACAGCGGTATGTTGGGTGATCTGAAGAAGCAGTGCGGATGGGCGTATAGGAAGTAAACAGTCACTCACGTGCGGGAACGCCAACCAGGTAGTGGACAGCGTAGAGCATGTGGTTTACCAGTAGACGGCTTCCGAGCCAGTTCAGGTGCAGACCATCAGAGCGGTAGTGAGATGGACGATCCCAAAACAGGTTAAAATTGTCAATAAATTTGATAAAATGAGACTTGCAAGTGGAGCTGAGCCAAGTGTTCAAATAAAGGGTTCTACTGAGTCTCTCACCACCCCGATTCATTGTAGGAAGTGGACCGGACACAAACACAGACATACCCTCAATAATCCACGGTTTCAGAACATTGAAGAGCTCCATAAAATCTCTTTTTGTAATTTCTGACTGCCTGTATAACATGTCGTTTGTACCGACATGAACGATAACCCTATGAACTGTTGAGGGCATCGATTGGAGAAGGTCTGGGAGTCTCCTCATAATCTGTGAGACTGTAGCTCCCGGAAAACAGTGCGTAATAGCATTGAAGAAGCGAACATGTCTGATTATGGAGTCACCGATGATCACTGTTGTGGGAGGGAAGAGTGGTTGCGGATGATCCGTAAATGGATAACTGTGCTTCGAACCATCACCGTGCACGGAGGACTGACCCGGGACGGGCGGCTCTGGCTGGGCGAGATGTTAAAAAAAAAAAATGATAAAAACTCTTAAAATGCTGCTCATAAAATATTATTGTGGAGTAACTGAACTTGAAAACAAAGGTATAAAGGGACATTTCTAAAACTTAAAGGTGAGACACAACTGAAAAGGAAAAACATCTTACATTTTGAGATATTAATTTGAAATTTCTTACATAGATGTGAGAAATAAATGTACTAAAAGTTTTCGTTTGGGACAGTGGGACATTAAAACTGGTTCATTTTGTTGACAGATACAAAAAAATGCAGTTTGGATTTGTGGTATTCTAGTATTTGAGCAAAGATTGTATCGAAAAATGAACTTTAGAATAAAGTTTTCTGAGTCAGAGCTGTAATCAATGAGGCAAAGAGTTAGATACAAACAAATCCTTGTCTTCGATCCGTGAAAATCTTGTTGAGTCCAGATTGTAAAGTTTGGAAGAAGGTGCTACTTTAAGGCTGATCTTTATGTCTCTGTGGAAGAAAAATGCATTTTGAGAAAATTACTTCTGAAGTTACAACGTCCCAGAGAAATCTATGGATGAAGTGGATTAAATGAAATGATAATAATCTTCAGGAGCAGATTGGTTTGCAGAGGATTTTCACTTTAAACCATTAACACGTCTCTCAGTGATTCAAGCACAACTGACTCTCAACATTGATAAAACATGACACTCAATCACAACAAAGTTCATTAGTTGTTGATTTAAAAAAAAAAAGACTGGGTGCCCCTTTTAGTCCAGAAAAAATGGAAAGAATTGCAACCATTGAATTTTATGCATTTATTTTATGATGTGAATACAAGTATTTCATGAGATCCACAGCTGCAACACCATTCTTGAAGTTGGTGTAGTTTTGGTGAAAATGGAAAACACTGTTGCGTTAGTTTTTGTGTAAAATGTTTTGGTATATTTTCTAACTCATAAAGTGATTGAAATGTACAGTCATTTGGTGCCTCTTCATTTCAGAGGCGTGAGCTGCATTGTTACTGTTTTACAATTTAGATATCTGTATTGACCTTATTCTGCCCCGCCCACTTTTGCCGTTTTTTGTACTTTTGTTGTAAACGCACTTCCGTTTGACGAGAACTCCATTAAAGCTAATGACGAACGAGGGAAAAGTCTGACGCTAAAATGTTACATAAAGTAGATTGATTTGTGTAAAATGTTTAATGAACACGAGCAACAACAAGTCAACAACGCAACGATTTCCTGAGGCCTGAAAACGTCTTTTTAGTCCATGTAGAACTTATTTTCTGTTGAGCTCATCTGCTCCATGTAAACTAATACAACGGGAACAAGACGGCGATGCGTACGGAAACTTCAGGAATGAGGTGACTTCATTGTGACTTGAAGGAAACAAAGTAAACAAAAATATTACTGGTATTGAATATCCAATGTGTAAATATTTGCTGAAGTGGGTCTCGGCTCCAAAATCCTGCTTCAGCTGATCCTGGTCCTGGTCGGGCCGTTACACTGATGTAATAAGACTTTACTGGCCTTCAATGGTCCAGAACACCTCCAGATGTTTGAGGTTTCATTTATACAAAACTGTCCTGTAGTTCATTAAAGGATAAATAATACACATGCACAACCTATTTGGATCGTTTGTAAGAAAATAAATGCTTTTTTTAATCTCTGCAGAGGTATCGGCTGATATCGAGTATCAAAATCAGTATCGGATCTGAAAAAGTTGGATCCCAAAAAATACACACATGGAATTCACAAAGAAACAACAAATTGTTTTGAATTGACTTTGATTGACCGAAGATCAACACAATTCTTCATCAATACCATCCCATCTATCTATCTATCTATCTATCTATCTATCTATCTATCTATCTATCTATCTATCTATCTATCTATCTATCTATCTATCTATCTATCTATCTATCTATCTATCTATCTATCTATCTATCCATCCATCCATCCATCCATCCATCCATCCATCCATCCATCCATCCATCCATCCATCCATCCATCCATCCATCCATCCATCCATCCATCCATCCATCCATCCATCCATCCATCCATCCATCCATCCATCCATCCATCCATGACACGCTCTCACAAACTCTTTCCCACTTTGTTAAATTCCATTCATTTTCTGTCCTGTGCACAGATTTACAACAACTTTTTTCAGACGCAAGAGTGAAGTGGGGAGGACCACCCAAGCCCAGCCAATCAGCTGCTTTTAGCTCTTACCTCAAGACAAAACACTGTATTATTAGACGCAGACAGCACACAGAGGTCTCATTTTTGTCCCAAAGTGCCTATAACTTTTAGGTGGAAAACAAAACATTTACTATTTCCCACCCAAAAAAGTCAGGTACCCCAGCTTTAAAGTACATTTTTTAAAAGACGCTTCGTTACTTTGCTGCTTATAATTACTTTTTAATTCCCTTTTCTTTGTTGCCTCAATGGGCCACACGTTTTTCAAAGTTCCATTCATGATTTTCTGAGTTTGGAGAGACAATTGAATGAGAAAGTTTCACTGGTCTTTGACAAATTGCGTGGAATCGGCTGCCATTTCCTCCCTTTTCTTCTCCGACTCACATCTTCCTGCTGAAACGCACTTATCCTCTCCTTCTGCAAATGGATTTTCTTACTTCTTCTCCTCCCTCCTTCACTCTCAAACCCATTTCTTCCCAAACTTGCCTCCCATGCCTCTCTGATTCGCTTCACTTTCCTCCAAACCAAACAAACGCCGCGTGTCCGTGTAATCCCGCCTCACACGCCGCGCTCTTCACTCAGACGCATTTCTCGCGCTCGTTACGTTTCTTTTGAGCGAACGCTTGGCCCAAACACAGAGGAGCTCAGATCCTATCGCGCTGCAGCCACTTGTCGACTTTGTAAAGCGGATTAGCATTCTCCACACTGAGGATTATAACGGGAGATAATCTGTGGGGCGGCAATTTGGTAAAACAGAGAGAGAAGAGAAGACAATGGACTGAAGTTTGAACGGCGTCTTGCTCCTCTAGATCCCCATTTCACTCGCTTTCTTTTCAAATTCCTGCTCATCGGATGCAGAGGATCGATATTATCTCTCATTTTGGTTTATAAAATTAAAAATAAACACGTAAAGGGAAGGAAAAAAGCTAAATAATCTCAAAAAGATCTGGTTCATTTGCTCCATTTACACCAAACTAGGGCTGCAACAAGTTAATCTTTAATCCCAACTAATCAATTATTGAAATACTTAAAGGGCCCATGACAGGTCGGGCGACTCATTTAACCAAAATGTAGTTCAGATAAACATATTTCAAAATTAGCTAAAATTCTTTACAAATTTTACCCCACTTTCGCAATTTTTAGCTTTTTAATTTTACTTCCTGGTTGTAAACTATGACATCACGCCAGGAAATTACCATAGCAACCACACTGTACATTGGGCCAAAACTCATCTGATGTCACATTTTTTTAATTTGACAAATGTGACCAGCTTTGTTTTGTTGAATTAATGTTTAAAGGGTCAAAAAAGTAGTGTATTTTGTGTAAATGATGCATAATCTTTGTCTCCCCAGTGTGATGTCATCAGTTTGTTTACTTCCTGTATTTTTCAACAGGTTTTTCAACTTTTCACCACAAACAGCGACCTGATTGGTGTAAAACTATCATTTATATTTACAGCTGGTATTAATACGCTAAATAAAGTAAAAATTAGTAAATCAAAGAAACCTGTCATACGCACTTTAACTAATACATAACATACTCAATATAATCAAATGATTGTTAACTGGTTTATAGGTTCCAAAACATTCCATGAGCTCACAAAATATGTTTATGACGCGGAAAATGTGTCAATTTAGTGTAACTGATGTACTCCACCAGGACCTGGCTTGTACTGCTCTGATTTTTTCTTTTTTTTTTAGTTTTCTCTTTTGAAAAATTGCCGATTTTGCACGTAAAGTGTTGTTCTTCGATCACATTCATTTCTAGGTGAGAGTGGCTTTCCCAAATCCCTTTGAACTTGACCTTGAGTTCGGAGCGGAGTTCAGGCATTGATTAAATGTCAAAAAATCGCTGACTATATTTTTGTTTTGTTTCGAGAGCAAGAGCACGTTTAAAGCAGAGCTTCCCAACCTTTTTTTCTCTCGAGTGCCCCCTAAGCTTTGTCTCACACACAGTACCCTTTAAGTTGAGTTTCGGGCAAATAAATGGGTTTAATTAGTCACATATTGTCAATTATTACGATTATATTTTGTTTTCATTATATTTATGATCCAAGACATTCCAAAAAGATGCTAAATTTACAGCTAAGTTTTTATTCAGATAAAAGTACATTTCATTGTCTTTTAAAACCTGAAACCATTCTGTGTGTCCCCTGGTAATTCCTCATGTACCCCTGAGGGTCCCCATACCCCTGGTTGGGAAACACTGGTTTAAAGGACTAAATTGACTTTATGAGGTTTCAACAACAATGTTCCATCGTCAAAGACATACCTGGACTTGTATTTAGCATCATTCACACTAGTTTGATGAATCCCAGTGAAGTCCTGTCCCTTCGACCGTCAAAAACACTCCGTTCTGAGTTTGATGTACGACGTTTTCTCGAGAATCTCTCGCTCTGTTTCTGCCTCAAATCCCGATCGTCACAACTGCTCCACTTCTAGCATCTCCCGAAAAACTCTCCAGTCGTTTATTTTTAACTTGTGTAAGCGCTCTGCAGCCAGCAGAGGGCGCCACACTTAGCTAGTGCCGCGGGAAACAGCAGCGATACAGATGTTGATTTTGTTTTCAGAAATAACTTTTTTTTTCCTAACACAAGAAATGCCAAACTAAATGTACTCTAGATCAGGGGTTCCCAAACTTTTCTGGCCGGGACCCCCAAAATAGCCATGCAATCAACTCGGGACCCCCAAAGTGAAATTAAAAATAATTGTAAATGTCAAAGCATGTTAAATCAGGTTTAATATTGGTTATTTTAATTGTTTACTGTCTGATTTGACCATATTTCACTAAAATATACTGTTTTGAATTTGAAAAATAGAGCAAATACAGTGTCATATTTATTCAAATTAGATCTAGAAATCATCTGGCGACCCCCAGCTCATCCCTCGCGGCCCCCCCGGGGGGTCCCAACCCCCACTTTGGGAACCACTGCTCTAGATCAGTGTTTCTCAAACTGCGGTATGTGTACTACTGCTGGTACGTGGACACCTTTTCCATTGTAATGTTTACTTCATTTAGAGTACATTTAATAAATTTCTACTTTAAACTGCTGTGGCAATGGTGTATTTCTACTTAGACCTGAAACAGTCCTGTGATAGACCCAGTGTAGATTTGGTGACACTCAGAAAGCCAGATATTTTCTTTGGTGGAACCACGGCTCTAGATTATATTTAAAGCTTAACAACAATATAAATAATGCATCATATTTGTCCTTTAATGGCTACAAAACATGCCTGTCCTCTCTCTCTCTCTCTCTCTTTCTCTCCACCACTTTCTCTCTCTCCCCCCTCTCTTTCTCCCTCTCTATTTCCTCTTTCTCTCTCCCTCTTTCTCTCTCTCTTCCTCTTCCTCTCTCTCCCCACTCTCTCTATCTTTGTCTCCCCCGCTCTCTCTTCCTTTCTCTCTCTTTCTCTCTCTCACCCCCCACTGTCTCTCTCTCACCCTCCCTCTCTCTCCTCCTCTCTGTCTCTCTCTCACCCCCCTCTCTCTCCCTCCCTCTTTCTCTCCCTCCCTCTCTCTCCCTCTCTCTCTCACCCCCCCTCTTGCTCTCTCTCTCTCTCTCATGTTTTCTCTCTCTTTCTTTCTCCCCCTCTCCCTCTCTTTCTCTCTCTCTCAAGTTTTCTCTCTCTTTCTCCCTCCCCCCTCTCCCTCTCATGTTTTATCTCTCTTTCTTTCTCTCTCCCCCCTCTCTCTCTCTCTCTCTCTCCCTCCTCTCTTCTCTCCCTCACCCCTCTCCTCTCTCTCTCTCGTTTTCTCTCTCTCACCCCCCTCTCTCCCTCTCTCTCCCTCTCTCTCCCTCTCTCTCTCTTCCCCTTTGCTCTCCCTCTCTCTCTCCCCCTCTCTCTCCCTCTCTCTCTCTAATGTTTTCTCTCTCTTTCTCTCTCTCCCTCTTTCTCTCCCCCTCTCTCTCCCTCTCTCTCTCTCTCTCATGTTTTATCTCTCTTTCTTTCTCTCCCCCCCCTCTCCCTCTCTCTCTCTCTCTCTCACTACCCCTCTCTCTCTCTCTCTTATCGACATTTCCAGTGGTTGCGTCTCCACCTCAAACAGCCTCTGTGCCGTGTGCACCTGTGACCCGGCTCCTTCTCTCTAATGAAAGTGAAACAATTACCCGCTAACGCTAACCACTTAAAACCAAGCACAGAGAAATGTCAGCGTGCTAATCAAGACGCTTTTAAATTGAAAAGGGCTAAATTAATGTCACCGAGCGCCTCATTGACCAATAGTTTAGTGTTCAGCTCAAGAGAAACTAACTATCGAAAGAAAAAAAGATTGATCAAATGTTAAAGGGCCTGACAGGCTGGATACTCGTTCAACTACAATGGAGTTTTCAATTTCATATTTCAAATTATGCAACAATATTTACAAGTTTTTACCCCAGGTTGGATAGTTTTTTAGGTTTTTAATTCTACTTCCTGGTTGTAAATGATGACATCACACTGGGAAATTCATAAGAAACCAGTGTACAGTGCCCCAAAACTCCTCTAATGTCACTTTTTTTTCATTCGACAAAGAAAACACATGCAAACACCTTTATTCTGTTGAACCAATGTCTAAAGGGACAAAAAAGTAGTTTCTTTTGTGTAAATAATGGACAAACTTTATCTCCCCAGTGTGATGTCATCAGTTTGTTTACTTCCTGTAATTTTCTACAGCTTTTTCAACTTTTCTCCACAAACAGTGACCTGATTGGTGTAAAACTATAATTTATATTTACAAGAGGTATTAATACACTGAATAAAGTCAAAATTAGAAAATCATAAACTTACATAAATGCACTTTAAGGAAGCAGAATGTCCAAAAAATGAGTTAGATAAGAAGGGGAAAAGAGATTTAATGAGCGTCATTTGAGGCAGAAATGTCTGGCGATGATTTATGGACTTAAAACAGCACAGGAGACTTCTGGATCTTTACCTTTGACGTCACAGAGCTGGGAAATTTGAAACAGAATATTTTTGTGAGGCTCAGCAAACGAGCAGAGAAGAGGCTCTTGTAAACAGGATTAAACGAAACGAGCGTGAATGAAGCTAAATATAACTCCAGATATGTTTTTGATGAGGGGCAGGGTACAAAACTCAAAGAAATACATTTTACATGCAGCAATCATCTTATTTTGCCCACTTTTGCCCACACGTTTGTCACAGATCTGTCAGTGGGGCAAGTAAAATTATCTTAACCCAGTGACAGATAATTTGGATTGAAGTAAGAAATAATGTGTTGAAACAAGTCAGAAATGGTTTGAAACAAGTCAAATAATCTAGTTCCATCAAATAAAAAGTCTTAACTCATCTTAACGAGTCAAAACGTCTGAAATTCAGATTAATATCCTCAAATCAAGACATTTTAACTCATCTAGAACTTCATTATTTGCAGTGTACTAAAGCCCTAATAACGAGCATGTTTAAATGCATCATATTTTTACTTAAACCAGTTTTGAATCAAGAGCAGCAGGACCAAACCTCGTCTAAAGTGGACCCACGCTCTCAGACGGGAGCTGTTTGTAGACTCTTAACTCATCTCTTGTAAAGACACTTCGGGTTTGACGAGAACTCCACTCACGCAAATGTTGAACGAGGAACATGTCTCCTATTTTATTTAAATACCGATAATAATTCAGTCCTGTCTGTGATTATAATGTGCAATTATAGAAAAAGGCTGGGCCCAAGAGGCTGCAGTACCTCACACGACCACTAATCAATCTGGGACACAGACAGAGGGGGCGTGTCTTATCCAGTTCATTTAATTCATCCATGGTCACAACGCACTGATTTCCTGAGGCCTAAAAACGTCTTTTTAGTCCTAGTAGAACTTATTTTCTGTTGAGCTTGTTTGCCTCATGGAAACTACAAGGAAAACAAGCAACAGCAACTTCCAGAATAAGGTGAATATGGCATAACACAAAAAGTGGTTAAATTTCATCCCAACTTTTATTTCCAGACTCTTGGGCATTAAAAACTCTGAGCTTCAATCACACCCTGAGCTTTTACTTTGACACCGTTGGAGACCTTTTCCCTCAGACACCTGTCCAGTCGTCCGAGATACGAACAAGTGCATTTCAAAACCAAGCAGCTGTGACTTCAGCTCGAGCTGGAGGCCACTCACAATCAAATGAACCAGGTCTGACTGAAAGAAGTTCTTATTTTGATACATTTCAGTTTAGACGGCAAATAATGTATGTGTAGCCTGGATTAAAATGACTTTAATTAACATTTTTTCCTATTTGAGGATGATATACTGAATAATTGCCTCTCTGACACAAAATACTTCACTGGTTTCAAGGCATTTCTGACTGATCATGCAACTATTTAGCTTAGAAAATACATTTGCCAGTGGGTTTAGTGGGATTATCTTAACCCAGTGGCAGATAATTTGGCTTGAAGTAAGAAATAATGTATTGAAACAAGTTAGAAATGGTTTGAAAGAAGTGAAATGATCTAGTTCCATGAGATAAATAGTCTTAACCAATCTTAACGAGTCAAAACGTCTGAAATTAAGATTAATATCCTGATATCAAGACATTCTAACTCATCTAGAATGCCATATATAAACAAACTACTTTTCTTTTTTACGTTTCAAAACAGTTAAAATCAGGTACAGTGCTTTAAAAATGAACAAGGACTGTGCACTGCAAAAATGAATTTCTAGATGAGTTCAAATGTGTTGATTGTAGGATATTAATCTGAATTTCAGACGTTTTGACTTTTTAAGATCAGTGGAGATTATGTATTTGATGGAACTAGATTATTTGACTTGTTTCAAACCATTTCTGACTTGTTTCAACACATTATTTCTTATTTCAGTCCAAATTATCTTCCTGCAGCAAAAAATGTAAATGTGTAAAGTTTAAAATGGCTTGAATTGATCATTTTTATCTGGATTTGAGAAGTTTTGACTCGATGAGATTTAATTGCTGATGTGAAGCAGAATATTTCACTGGTTTCAAAGTATTTCTGGCTGATAATGCTAATAATTTAACTTAAAATAAGAAAATACATTTGTCAGTGGAGCAAGTAAAATGATCTTAACCCAGTGACAGATAATTTGGATTGAAATAAGAAATAATGTGTTGAAACAAGTCAGAAATGGTTTGAAACAAGTCAAATAATCTAGTTCCATCAAATAAAAAGTCTTAACTCATCTTAACGAGTCAAAACGTCTGAAATCCAGATTAATATCCTCAAATCAAGACGTTTTAACTCATCTAGAAGTTAATTTTTTGCCGTGTGGACAGTGACTGAAGTTATAAAGTCTCTCCTCTTCTGTTGCTGCTGTGTTTTCATCCAGGACAGACGGAGGAGGAGCGCTTATCACAGACGCGACTTGTATCTGCCTCATTATATTAGAGATATTTCCTGCCTTCGGGCTTCACTTTCTCCTCTACAGCGTTAGCACTTCATCACGACATGCAAACAAACAGCGCTACATGAGTCTACAAACAGCTCCCTCTGAGAGCGTGGGTCCACTTTAGACGAGGTTTGGTCCTGCTGCTCTTGATTCAAAACTGGTTTAAGTAAAAATATTCTGCATTTTTTGTATTGTTATTGGCCTTTAAACATGCTGTTTAGTAGGGCTGTAGGGCTGTAGTCCTTTAGTCGATTAGTCGGTCTTTGGTGTCTTATTCGACCAAGATTTCTATTAGTTGACTAATCATTGTATTTATACTAAATTATTATAAAATGATTTAAATGGCAAAAACGAGAGGATATGAAGTGAGTTTGCTGAATATTTTGGAGTCTTAATGTATAAATACACTTCTAGTACGTTTCTGCATAAATAGTTGTTTTTGCATGACCTTTTCTACAGTTGTGTTCTTTTGAGTGCAGTTTGGTTTAGATACTTGGAAATACTTTTATACAGTTTTGATAAATTTTTGCCACATCCCCTTTAGTCGACAAATTGGTCAATAGGGCTAGTCTTTAGTTGATCAGGAATTTCTTTAGTCGACTACAGCAACTCTTTTGTACCATAAGTTTGGCAGCTCATGTTTTAGAACTAAAAAAAATATGTTCATTAAAAAACGTGTGTAGTTTCCCACAGCACTAACTGATGTTTGGCGCCATCTACAGGCTGTATAACACTTACACAAGTTCAATATTTTTTTACCTGAGAGTTTGTCGAGAAACGCAAACGAGCCAAGCAGTTGTAATGATAGTGATTTCACGGCAGAAAGGCTCAGAACGAATCTGATGATGTTTTATGGAAAACAGAGCAGTAGATTCTCTGAGTTGATCAAGAAAATTAAGAATGGAGTGTTTTTTGATGGTCAAAGGGGAGAGATTTTTCTAACCAGGATTCATCAAACTAGCGTGAATTAGGGCTGTTGTCGACTAATAAAAATGTTGGTCGACTAAGACACCATTGACCAATTAAACGACCAAACAACTAAAGGTTTATAGCCCTAGCGTGAATGAAGCCAAATACAACTCGAGGTGTGTTTTTGATGACAGAACATGGTTAAAAGCTCAAAAAAGTTACCGCAGCAGAATAAGTCTCAGTTTAGTCCTGGTTTTGTCCTTCTTTCATAACATAGTGCTGATCAGATTAATCCTGATTTGGCAACAGCATCAGACCCTGGTTCAGATCCCTGTTTAGTCCTGGTTTATTCCTGGTTCAGTCCTGGTTTATTCCTGGTTCAGTCCTGGTTTAGTCCTGGTTTAGTCCTGGTTTATTCCTGGTTCAGTCCTGGTTTATTCCTGGTTCAGTCCTGGTTTATTCCTGGTTCAGTCCTGGTTTAGTCCTGGTTTAGTCCTGGTTTGGTCCTGGTTTAGTCCCAGTTTGGTCCTGGTTTAGTCCCGGTGTAGTCCTGGTTTAGTCCCGGTGTAGTCTTGGTTTAGTCCTGGTTTGGTCCTGGTTTAGTCCCGGTTTACTCCTGGTTTGGTCCTGGTGTAGTCCTGGTTTACTCCTGGTTTACTCCTGGTTTACTCCTGGTTTAGTCCCGGTGTAGTCCCGGTTTAGTCCTGGTTTACTCCTGGTTTAGTCCCGGTGTAGTCCTGGTTTAGTCCCTGTTCGGTCCTGGTTTACTCCTGGTGTAGTCCCGGTTTAGTCCCTGTTGAGCCCTGGTGTAGTCCCGGTTTACTCCTGGTTTACTCCTGCTTTAGCCCCGGTTTAGTCCCTGTTTAGCCCCGGTGTAGTCCTGGTTTACTCCTGGTTTAGTCCCGGTGTAGTCCTGGTTTAGTCCTGGTTTAGTCCTGGTTTACTCCTGGTTTACTCCTGGTTTAGTCCTGGTTTAGTCCTGGTTTAGTCCTGGTTTACTCCTGGTTTACTACTGGTTTGGTCCTGGTTTAGCCCCGGTTTAGTCCCTGTTTAGCCCCGGTGTAGTCCTGGTTTACTCCTGGTTTAGTCCCTGTTTAGCCCCGGTGTAGTCCTGGTCCGGTCCTGGTTTAGTCCCTGTTTAGCCCCGGTGTAGTCCTGGTCCGGTCCCTCGCTGTGACATTTGTAAAGCTGAGGGCCGGTGCACAGACAGGGCCGTGTCACGCTGCAGGTCACATCAGTCACGTCTGAACTCACGTCTGCACCAGAGTGACACCACCAAAGGTCAGCGGCAGAGTGTGGTGCGCCTGTGTTTACACCGAGGTGCCCCTGGAGCGGCCACACACCGGCCTTTTCTGCATAAATGTGAGCTAACCCTAGACTTCCATTGAACCCACTTCATCCATAGATTTCTCTGGGACATTGTAACTTTACTGCAAAAAATTCATTTCTAGATGAGTTAGAACGTCTTGATTTGAGGATATTAATCTGAATTTCAGACGTTTTGACTCGTTATGATGAGTTAAGACTTTTTATTTGATGGAACTAGATTATTTGACTTGTTTCAAACCATTTCTGACTTGTTTCAACACATTATTTCTTATTTCAATCCAAATTATCTGTCACTGGGTTAAGATCATTTTACTTGTCCCACTGACAAATGTGTTTTCTTACTTTAATCTAAATTATTGTCATTATCAGCCAGAAATACTTTGAAACCAGTGAAATATTCTGCATCACATCAGCAATTAAATCTCATCGAGTCAAAACTTCTCAAATCCAGATAAAAATGATCAATTCAAGCCGTTTTAAACTTTACAGATTTACATTTTTTGCTGCAGGAAGATAATTTGGATTGAAATAGGAAATAATGTGTTGAAACAAGTCAGAAATGGTTTGAAACAAGTCAAATAATCTAGTTTACATAATCTCCACTGATCTTAAAAAGTCAAAACGTCTGAAATTCAGATTAATATCCTACAATCAAGACATTTGAACTCATCTAGAAATTCATTTTTGTAGTGTTCAACCTCGAGACATAAAGATCAGCCTTAAAGTAGATCCTACACCAAACTGTACAATCTGACATGACACAATTTACTGAAATACATAATAAAAAATAAAAAAAAACTGATTTCTTAAAGTTTTACGTCTAAAAAAAATGAGGCGAAGTTTTAATCTAAACTTTGCAGATTGGATTTGTCTGGCCAGACTATAGTTTCTTTCAGAACTACACACCGCAGCTAATTTAATAAACTGTGTCCCTTACGCTTTCTTCTTAAAGTCAGGTGTATTTTGGAGCAACTTCTAATCCATTTGAAGAAGCAAAACAATAAATATTGCCAAAATATTTGCACCGTTGTTGTTTTTTTCTAAATGGTGTAATGTACTTGGTAATACTTTTGTTGGTGCTGTGGAAACCAGTGTGTCGTGACCCAAAAATGATTTAAAAACACCAGATTAACGTATCGTGCATGTTTTATGACATGACACAATTTACTGAAATAAATAATTAAAAAAAAATGATTTATTAAAGTTTTATGTCTAAAAAAAATGAGGCGAAATTTAAATTTTTAGGTCAATTTTCAGTCAGATCTGGCTTATCCTGGAAAAGGTTTCAAAGGTCGTCATCTGAGCACTGTTTTAAAAATCAAGGAGTTTTGAAATCCATCCGAACTTATCTGAGAAACAGAACTGAGAGTCAAATATTGACAAATATTGACCTTATTCTGCCCCGCCCACTTTTGCCGTTTTTTGCACTTTTGTTGTAAACGCACTTCCATTTGACGAGAACTCCGTTAAAGCTAATGATGAACGAGGGAAAAGTCTCGCCGCTAAAATGTTACATAAAGTAGATTGATTTGTGTAAAATGTTTAATGACCACGAGCAACAACAAGTCACAACGCAACGATTTCCTGAAAACGTCTTTTTAGTCGAGAGGAACTTATTTTCTGTTGAGCTCGTCTGCTCCATGTAAACTACAACGGAAACAAGACGGCGGCGCGTACGACAACTTCAGGAATAAGGTGAATAGAGGTCTCAGACTAGTTCTACGGATCAAAAAGGACTTTCGGTTGAAAGTCGAAACGTCTTGATTTTCAAAAACAGCGTCCAGACGACGACCATTGAATACTTCTCTAGGACGGAACACTCCTGAACAAATGAGGGATTACATCGACTCAGATCTAGATTACACAAAAACTAAATAAGAAATACAAAATCCCCTCTGTAGATTCTAAACTAAAATGTGTACAAAATAATCCAGGAAATTTAAATGTCCCATAACATGCAAAATCGACTTTTCAGAGGTTTTAACCTTCCTCCAGTGCTATTTGGGCCTCGTATGTTGTGTCCAAAGTGGTTTTTTGATTGATTCCCTCATGTTTTCACTAGAGAACTGTCTTTTCCGTCCCCCTCGGCTGAGCAGCAGACGGGGGCTCCTCACTAAGATGACGCGGCTTCACAAGGATGACGCGGTGTTTAAGCCACGCCTCCAGGAAGCGCGCAGCCGCAAGAATGAAAACAGCTAATGCTAATGCTACACAGTAATTACACGATGGATACGAGAGATAGAAGAGCTTGTTATTTACCAAACAGCAGCGTCCGTTGTTGAGGCCCTGGAGCACGTCAAACTCCAGGTCAGATCCAGGACGTAGGACTCAGCACGACGCACCGTCAGGACGAGAAAATGTTTATTCAGTGTTTGTGTATCGCTGTTTACCGGAGCACACGGCGCATGCACCATCTCCGCTCTAGGCTTCGTCGCGGGTTGGGCGGGGGAGGTGCGCGAGTTGGGCGGGGGAGGCAGCCTGCTCTCTGTTCGGGGGGTCAGATCTCAGAGTGAGCCGTTTGCTTTTGCAAGGAGGGGGGCCAGTCCGAGAAATGGGTGTTTTTTGTAAACTGTTATGTTATGGATATTACACAACGAGAAAATGTATCAACAAAGCCCTTAGAATAGACTGTGTAAAGGGGAAAAGAGCAGAATATGGGACCTTTAAACCTGGTTCTGTGCATTTTTCAGATTTAAATGTCCCAAATGTGTGCAGTTTTTCCCGTGTGTGTGATAATCATGCTTGGCTAAAAATGTATTACCTTTTATGTGTTTTTGAGCTTTTAGTGCTCACTTTGATGAAGGTTTTTGGCCGTTAAAGGTCCTTGTCCCACCGTTGGAGAAGCACTGGCCCGTCTAAATTTGTTTCAGTGCAAAAATCACTCTTATTCATGGCAATTACGAGCTCCCAAGTGACGTGGGTGTTTAATGCCACGGCGTTTGAGCCTTTAGCTGGTGTCGCTCGTGTGGCTTTGGCGTGTGAAGATGCAGAAGGTCACATGACTCGCCCGCGGCTCAGCTCTGACCTGCTCCAAAATAAAAGGGCAAATCTGGCCCCGAATGCAGCGCCAGCTCTGCCAAATGTGTCCGAGCCAAGTCTGAGTCCGTCACCCAGTGCTCCTTTTGTCTATTTCTGATCCGACGAGCCAGGTTTTCACGACGTCGTCTCTCAAATAACCACATCCCGCTCCTGTTTTTCCTCAAACGTTTGACTAAACTGAGCCTCGTTTCAAACTGAAGCTGTTTCTGATCCTTTGGACACAAACTATTGTCAGACTCTTTGTGAAGCTCAGACTCTGGAGTTTTGTGTCTGATTTACTCTGATTACACTTGAAAACAAACTCAGCAAAGAGGAATATCAGATTTTAAAGTCCGCCTAAGTTTTCTTTGTCAAATATATGAAGAAGTGAAGCTGTGTTTGTAGGTTTTGTCTGATTGACATTTTTGGCTTTTGTTGGTTTTAACAGTTCCTCTTTCAAAGCTGAAGCTAATTTAACAAAAAAAAGATAGTTTTAGGGACTTGTAATAAAGTAAAAAAAAGTCCAGGCGGAATCCATATAAAAGTCCCATTACATTTTTGGGAATTTTAGTGTAATTTTTTAATCTGTGCTTTTGGAGTAAAAACTGACTCTAATTAATCTCAGAATGTTAGATTTGACTGAAAATAAGTGGGTTACATCTTTCTTTTTATATTGAACATGTCCAGCAGAGTTCAGATGTGGATAAAAAGGAAAAAAAAATATTTAAAAAATCTAGCGTCCCGCCGATGGGACTCCAGAACAGCAACTGGATAAAACAGTTTAATTCGGCGCAAACTTCAGACTTGTTTTAAAGGACGCTGCGGTGTGTTTTTTCTGTTTCTCATCTAAACTTTGCAGATTGGATTTGTTTGGCCAGACTATAGTTTCTTTCAGAACTACACACCGCAGCTAATTTAAAAACTGTGTCCCTTACACTTTCTTCTTAAAGTCAGGTGTATTTTGGAGCAACTTCTAAACCATTTGAAGAAGCAAAACAATAAATATTGCCAAAATATTCGCACCATTGTTGTTTTTTCTAAATGGTGTAATGTACTTGGTAATACTTTTGTTAGTGCCGTGACCCAAAAACGATTTAAAAACACCAGATTAACGTATCGTGCATGTTTTATGTTGACAGGGAAACACCCAGAGGAAACCCATTCAGACTCAGGAGAAACATGAAAACTCCTTCACATTTAGGCCACGTCTGTCATGTCTTTTGGTTTATTTTGTCTCATTTGTGCCACTGATTGGTGAATATGTCCATCCACTGTGAATATCATTTTTACCATTAATAAATGTCCAGTTGAGCCCAGTCCTGGACATTCTGTGTGATCCATTTCTTTGTGATAGTCTTTGTTTCCGCTGCCAAAAGGTCATCCAAAGGTATCCATCTATTGTTTCCATTGTAAAATAAAAATAAAATAAGAATTTCTAAAAATGAAATGATGTTCTAAAATAGGATGTCTTGTTAATGTGTTAATGTATAAAATTAGTTGCTTGTCTATTTCATTTAACAGTGGTTTAGACTTGATTTTGGACTGGGTTTGACTTGGTTTAGGTTTAATCCTGGGTTAGACTTGGTTTAGTCCTGGGTTAGATTTAGTTTAGTTCTGGGTTGGATTTAGTTTAGTCCTTGGTTAGACTTGGTTTAGTCCTGGATTAGATTTGAATTAATCCTGGGTTAGACTTGGTTTAGTCCTGGATTAGATTTAGTTTAGTTTCGGGTTGGATTTAGTTTAGTCCTTGGTTAGATTTGGTTTAGTCCTGGATTAGATTTGAATTAATCCAGGGTTAGACTTGGTTTAGGTTTAATGCTGGTTTACATTTGGTTTAGTCCTGCGTTTGTCTTGGTTTAGTTTTAATCCTGGGTTAAACTTGTTTTTTTGGTCTTGGATTAGTCTTGTTTTAATCCTGGGTTAGACTTGGTTTAGGTTTAATCCTGGTTTAGATTTGGTTTAGTCCTGAGTTTGACTTGTTTTAATCCAGGGTAGACTTGGTTTAGGTTTAATCCTGTTTAAGATTCAATTTAATCCTGGGTTACACTTGATTCAGGTTTAATCCTGGTTTAGATATGGTTTAGTCCTGGGTTATACATGGTTTAATCCTGAGTTAGACTTGGTCTGGGTTCAATCGTGGGTTAGATTTTTTTATTCCAGGGTTTGTCTTGATTTAGTAGTGGTTTAGTCCTGGGTTAGACTTGGTTTAGTCCTGGGTTAGACTCAGTTTAGGTTTAATCTTGGGTTACATTTTTTTATTCCAGGGTTTGTCTTGGTTTAGTGGTGGTTTAGTCCTGGGTTTGACTTAGTTTAGGTGTAATCCCGGGTTAGACTTGGTTTAATCCTGGGTTAGACTTGGTTTAATCCTGGTTTTGTCTTGGTTTAGTCCTGGATTAGACCTTTAGATAAAAACAGCAGCTGGTACAAATGTGCGTGTGCAGCCGTCGGGTCAAGCCACAGCCCTGATCGTCTGGAGTCTACTGTAGTCCACAGTTATAGCGCCATCTGCTGAGTTTTATCAATCCCAGTCCAGTATGTCCGAACAGTCGGACAATCCCAAAACACATTTTATTGTATTTCGTGTCTCCATTGACTACGACACGAGTTCTTTTGAAGGTCACGACTTATTTACCATCTCTTTGTGATGTTAATGCCCCGACCAGTTAGATTAGTTTATCATTGACTTTTCAGCTCACGACCCTGGCTTTTTTTCTTTCTCTCAGATCCTATCATCTCCAGATAACACACTCAATACTTTACGTGTTTATAAAATGCTAATGCCGCTCTTTATCTCTCGATGCGTCACCGTCCGCCGTATTGAAAGTCACGCCCGGCGCGCTCGCATTTGGAAAAGCGAAAATTGGGACGCGATCGTCTGTGTCGCCTGTCACTGTAATTGATGAGAGGTTTATGCGGCTCTATCCACTGCTCTTCAAGTGCGGCGCTCATGGATAAATCATTCAGTGATCGCCGCGTTGTCAAAGGAATATTTCTGTCTTCAAAAGGGTCACACCAAACTTCTAACAGACTGTGACAATAACAGAATTTAAAAGCGTTTTAGTCAAGGGAGGATGGTTTAGTCGAGGGAGGATTAATGAAAAGTTCTCGAGTGATGTATTTATCAGAGGAGCTTGAGTCCTAGTCCTAATCTCAGACCAATTGGGGAGCCGTTTTGACTCCGTGTGTGTTCTACGATCCAAGATGAGCAGAACAGTATTTATTCTCCAAAACTCTGCAGCCCACATCATCACCAGGATGCCCTCCCACCATCACATCACCCCCATCCTTCAACAACTTCACTGGCTCCCCATAAATCAACGGATTCACTTCAGAATCCTCCTGACCACTTTCAAAGCTATCCATAACCTGGCTCCACCGTACATCTCTGACCTCCTCCACATCTCCACTCCCTCTGGCTCCCTCCGGTCCTCCTCCTCTCTCCTCCACATCTCCACTCCCTCTCGCTCCCTCCTCCTCCTCTCTCCTCCACATCTCCACTCCCTCTGGCTCCCTCCAGTCCTCCTCCTCTCTCCTCCACATCTCCACTCCCTCTGGCTCCCTCCGGTCCTCCTCCTCTCTCCTCCACATCTCCACTCCCTCTCGCTCCCTCCTCCTCCTCTCTCCTCCACATCTCCACTCCCTCTGGCTCCCTCCGGTCCTCCTCCTCTCTCCTCCACATCTCCACTCCCTCTCGCTCCCTCCAGTCCTCCTCCTCTCTCCTCCACATCTCCACTCCCTCTGGCTCCCTCCGGTCCTCCTCCTCTCTCCTCCACATCTCCACTCCCTCTGGCTCCCTCCAGTCCTCCTCCTCTCTCCTCCACATCTCCACTCCCTCTGGCTCCCTCCGGTCCTCCTCCTCTCTCCTCCACATCTCCACTCCCTCTCGCTCCCTCCAGTCCTCCTCCTCTCTCCTCCACATCTCCACTCCCTCTCGCTCCCTCCGCTCCTCCTCCTTTCTCCTCCACATCTCCACTCCCTCTCGCTCCCTCCGGTCCTCCTCCTCTCTCCTCCACATCTCCACTCCCTCTCGCTCCCTCCGGTCCTCCTCCTCTCTCCTCCACATCTCCACTCCCTCTCGCTCCCTCCCGCTCCCTCCAGTCCTCCTCCTCTCTCCTCCACATCTCCACTCCCTCTCGCTCCCTCCTCCTCCTCTCTCCTCCACATCTCCACTCCCTCTGGCTCCCTCCGGTCCTCCTCCTCTCTCCTCCACATCTCCACTCCCTCTCGCTCCCTCCAGTCCTCCTCCTCTCTCCTCCACATCTCCACTCCCTCTGGCTCCCTCCGGTCCTCCTCCTCTCTCCTCCACATCTCCACTCCCTCTCGCTCCCTCCAGTCCTCCTCCTCTCTCCTCCACATCTCCACTCCCTCTCGCTCCCTCCGCTCCTCCTCCTCTCTCCTCCACATCTCCACTCCCTCTGGCTCCCTCCAGTCCTCCTCCTCTCTCCTCCACATCTCCACTCCCTCTGGCTCCCTCCGGTCCTCCTCCTCTCTCCTCCACATCTCCACTCCCTCTCGCTCCCTCCAGTCCTCCTCCTCTCTCCTCCACATCTCCACTCCCTCTCGCTCCCTCCGCTCCTCCTCCTCTCTCCTCCACATCTCCACTCCCTCTCGCTCCCTCCGGTCCTCCTCCTCTCTCCTCCACATCTCCACTCCCTCTCGCTCCCTCTGGTCCTCCTCCTCTCTCCTCCACATCTCCACTCCCTCTCGCTCCCTCCAGTCCTCCTCCTCTCTCCTCCACATCTCCACTCCCTCTCGCTCCCTCCTCCTCCTCTCTCCTCCACATCTCCACTCCCTCTCGCTCCCTCCGGTCCTCCTCCTCTCTCCTCCACATCTCCACTCCCTCTCGCTCCCTCCTCCTCCTCTCTCCTCCACATCTCCACTCCCTCTCGCTCCCTCCGCTCCTCCTCCTCTCTCCTCCACATCTCCACTCCCTCTCGCTCCCTCCGGTCCTCCTCCTCTCTCCAGCTCTCTGTCTTCTCTCTCTGCTCCTCAGCTCCTGAACTCTCTCCCTCCTGACCTCCTTCCACTTTTCAAATCCAGACTCAAAACTCACCTGTTCAGACAATCCTACACCACAGAACTCACTCCAACACCATCATCCAGTTCTGTTTGTGGGTTTTATTCTGTTGTTTTTATTTCTTGTTGTCATGTACAGTGTCCTTGGGTGTTTTGAAAGGCGCTTATAAATAAAATGTATTATTATTATTTGAATAAAATCAACCTCAACTCAATTAGAAACAGTGAAGAAGCAAAAGAAACAAGGCGTGCGATGTGTCCAGCTGTCGAGTCGTCCAAACTGCTCGACACACACGCTGTTCATACAACTTCAGAATGTGTTCTGACAGGCCTCGTCCTCAGAGCGGAGAGAGGGGCAGAGTGAACATGCCTCGTCAGCTCTGGAGCAGAGACGGAGCAGGGAAAAGCAGGGCCCGTGGGAGCCTCACAGGGAAATGATACGTGGCTCATTTTTTACTTTTAAAGGTCCCATATTCTGCTATTTTCCCCTTTACACAGTCTATTCTAAGGGCTTTGTTGATACATTTTCTCGTTGTGTAATATCCATAACATAACAGTTTACAAAAAACACCCATTTCTTGGACTGGCCCCCCTCCTTGCAAAAGCAAACGGCTCACTCTGAGATCTGACCCCCCCGAACAGAGAGCAGGCTGCCTCCCCCGCCCAACTCGCGCGCCTCCCCCGCCCAACCCGTGCCGAAGCCTAGAGCGGAGATGGTGCATGCGCCGTGTGCTCCGGTAAACAGCGATACACAAACACTGAATAAACATTTTCTCGTCCTGACGGTGCGTCGTGCTGAGTCCTACGTCCTGGATCTGACCTGGAGTTTGACGTGCTCCAGGGCCTCAACGACGGACGTTGCAGTTTGGTAAATAACAAGCTAACTCTTCGATCTGTCGTATCCATCGTGTAATTACTGTGTAGCATTAGCATTAGCTGTTTTTATTCTTGCGGCTGTGCGCTTCCTGGAGGCGTGGCTTAAACACCGCGTCATCTTAGTGAGGAGCCCCCGTCTGCTGCTCAGAGGGGGACGGAAAAGACAGTTCTCTAGTGAAAACATGAGGGAATCAATCGAAAAACCACTTTGGGCACAACATACGAGGCCCAAATAGCACTGTAGGAAGGTTAAAACCTCTGAAAAGTCCATTTTGCATGTTATGGGACCTTTAAATGCGATATACAACAGGAAATTGTATGATTTTTGTTCAAAACTATCCACTATCCACTGCTCTTCAATCGCTTTAAACTAGATGTTCTCATGTGTTGGTGGCCAAAGCAGAATCACTCAATGCCCCCGACCGCTTTCAAAAGTGTAAAAAGCTTTTAAGTTTCAGTGAAGCTCTTAATTTAAAGGACACATGTTCTGCTACAGTGACGTTTTTTTTTTTTTGCTTTAAATCCTGTTCTAACAATGTTCCGTCATCAAAAACACACCTGGAGTGGCATTCAGTTACATTCACGCTGTTTTGAGGAATGTTTATTAGAAAATTCTCTCCCCTCTGAGCATCAAACACACGTCCTGCTGAACGTCTGGGATTTTTGGATGTATTTTCAGATCATTTATGGCAGTGGTTCTCAAACTTTTTAATTGGCGACCCCCCAGTTGTTCACATTGTTTAAAGGAAAAATATTCTGCATTTCACACTTTAAACATGCTCTTGAGTGCCTTAAATTTGCCATCTCATGTTAAAAAACATACACACAAACAAACAATCTGGTGAAGTTAGCGCTGAAAAGACATAATTGTACGGATTTGCCGCAGCAGTTATCGTGTTTAGAGGCAGAAATGCTCCGAACGAGTTTAGTGATGATTTAAGGACTAAAAACAGCGGAACATTCTCAGATAAGTGCCATAGCTCAGTGGTTCTCAAACTAGGGGTCGGGACCCGAATGGGGGTCGCGACATGATTTCTGGGGTTCTCCAGATGATGGAGAAAAATGTATACAATAGTCTTAAACAAGGCTTGACACCCTTCAAATGCAAGGCAAGGCAAGTTTATTTATTTATTTATTTATTTGATAGGGACAATGCACATTAATGAACATCGGTATAAAACAGATGTAAATATGCCGGATTATAGTATCCAAAGCTCATTTTCATCCGTAGTCCCTAATTTGTAGAGTACTCAAGGCAATTCAAAGTGCTTTACAGAACAGGAAAAATTGCATTAAAATCACAAAACACAAGAAGACACACAGAATCATTTTAACATAAAGCGCTTTAAAAGAGAAGAGTGCAGATAGATCTTTCAGTCAAATGCAGTGGTAAATGTAGATTCCTATTTGTTGGCCAATCAAATTAATTTCTCTAGGTTTACATTCTCAAAAATAAAATCAAACATTAGATATAAGGCTAATTTATCACTTTGCGTGTCGCCTGTTTTTTGTGTTTGGGGGTTGCGAATGTGAACTATTGTTATTTTGGGGGTCGCGAATTAAAAAGTTTGAGAACCACTGCCATAGCTGACCTGAAAATACATCCAAAAGTCCCGGAAGTTCAGCAGGACGTGTGTTTGATGCTCAGCGGGGAGAGGATTTTCTAATAAACATTCCTCAAAACAGCGTGAATGTAACTGAATGCTACTCCAGGAGTGTTTTTGATGACGGAACATTGTTAGAACAGGGTTTAAAGCTAAAAAAAAGTCACTGTAGCAGAATATGTGTCCTTTAAATTAAGAGCTTCACTGAAACTTAAAAGCTTTTTACACTTTTGAAAGCGGTTGGGGGCATTGAGTGATTCTGCTTTGGCCACCAACACATGGGGAACATCTAGTTTAAAGTGATTTGTGCATGATCCTTCAGAGGGGACTCCTGATGGTTTATTACTGTGAGTGTGAAAGTGTCATGTCTCTCTGACGCTTCTGTTACTCTGCAATAATTAAGACTCCATTAAGAGCTTTAGCAGTGACACTGTGCTGCGATGTTACAGAAGAGGAACATCATCAGAGAGACAAAACTGAACTATTTAGATTGCATTTATTCCGTGCTTGCTTGTTTGTTTACATTGGGTGACATTTAATTGATTGTTGCTTCAATTTGAGCTCTATCCCTCTTTTTATTCCTGATTTAGCCCCAGTTTTGTCAAAAAGGTTGCTTTGCGCGCGCTTTCGTGAGTTTAATCCGTGCGTGATCCGTCTGGTTAAAGTGCGTATGACAGGTTTTCGTGATTTTCTTATTTTGACTTTGACTTCAGTGTATTAATACCTGCTGTAAATATAAATTATAGTTTTACACCAATCGAGTTGCCGTTTGTTGAGAAAAGTTTAAAAATCCATCGAAAATTACAGGAAGTAAACAAATTGATGACATCACACTGGGGAGACAAAAGTTATGCATGATTTACACAAAAAAGCGTGTTTTTTTAATCCTTTATACATTGATTAGACAAAAAAGGTGTTCACGTGTCTTTTTTATTGGAAAAAGTTAAAAGATCTGTGACATTAGATGAATTTGGGTGGTTGCTATGGTAATTTCCTAGCGTGATGTCATCATTTACAACCAGGAAGTGAAACAAAAAACCTAAGTAATTGCGAAACCGGGATAAAATGTGTGAAGTATTTTAGCAAAATTGGAAATGTATTTATCTAAACTACATTTTAGTTAAATGAGTAGTTCAACCTGTCAGGGGCCCTTTAAGTTCTTTTTACATTCTGCCGGTGTTTCATCCCTTTAGACTTCAGTGTAATTTAAAAACGGGTTCTAATCAGGTTTGTTTATGCTTGGACGCCTCTGATCAGCTGCAGCGGAGGCCGAGTGCCATCGAAGATAAACAATCAACGCTGCTTATATCTGCAATTATTAAAAGAGCCTGAACTCGAGTGCGATAAGGACGCTCAAAACTACTTTGCAACTCGATGTTTGCACACAGAGTTCACGGCTCGGAGATTTATCGCGGATGTATGTCGATGGTCGTTAGCGAAAACTGCGATTATGTAAATTACGTACAAACAAAATGTCAGCTCTTGCGTTAAAGCGGACAAGATGCATTTGTGTGGCTTTAATTGTCTTTTAAGCATGTTTTTGGTCATTTTGAGGTTAGTATTTCACTTTTTCTAACTTAAAATAATGAACAATGAAAAAATACGTACATTAAGCCCTTAGGCAACGTGACTGCTTCGCTAAAAGAGTCATGCGTTATTTATTATAAACACAATTTGACAGTAAAAATGATCAGAACGAGTCCAGTGATGGTTTACGGACTCAGAAAAGACAAGCTTGTAAACTGGGTTAATGAAACAAGCGGGATTGAAGCTAATTACAACTCCAGCTATGATTTGATGAAAAAAACAATACTATAACTATGGCAAATGGTTTAAAAATAAATAAGTCAATTTTGAATAATCTAGGTCTTATAAGAACGTAAAACAGAATCCTACAAACAAATCGTATCACTTTTTTTTTCTATATTATTATTATTACATTTTTCCCAAATCGTTCACCCCACTTTTTGAAGCACAAAAATCATAATACCCAACGTAATATAGAGGTTATGCAGATGAAAACACAACATTCTGAATATGATCAGTGAGCGGCAAAAACACGTCAGTGGCGAGTGGTATTTTCACCTGCAAAAGCTCAAAACACAACTAAAATGTGAAAGAGCTGCTACAGTCTGACAACAAATATAAAAGTCTACAACTCTGCTGAATATTTAGGTTGTGTCTTACGTCTAAAAAAAGAAAAACAAGTAAACAGTTGTATAAAACCAGATAAACAACAGGAACACTGACACAGACTTTGGATCACACACAGTTCAACTCATTATCTTTGTCTCCTAAAGTAACATGTTTCTGAGTCCAAGTGTTGAGGAAAGTAATTGTTTTGCAGCAGCTGAAGTGTCATAAATCTCCAACTGCCATTAGCGAAGCAAGCAAAGCGCTGTACAGTGGGAGCAACAACCAAGAAACTACTCTCAGTTTACATTTTACAGTGTTTACAAGTTAATTTGAGCAAAACAATAGCAGAAATTAGGCCAAAGAAAGCAAAGAAACACATTTTATCCGTTTGCGCTGCCTGTAATTCAGTAACAGACAACAAATAAAATGTATTTTCCTAACTTTGCATACTATAATTTGTCTGCAGGTTTCATTGTTTCTTGTTGATTGTGCGATTTCAGATGAAAACAGGCCGAAATTAAGCCAGAAATGTTAATTTGACTATCTGTTTATGACTTTGGACAACACAAGGAGCACTTTTTATTACAACATTTAGAAATAAGATGTTAAATACCGTCGAACCATTAGTGTCCCATCCTCTTTTATTCTTCTGTTTAACCGAGATGGAGCGGGTCAAATGTCTCGGGTTAATCTGCAGATGTTGTGGTGCAATAAGTCAGTGTTTTTCAACCTTTTTTGTGTTGTGGCACACATTTTGGGTTTTTTAAAAGCTACCACGGCACGCAATCTACCACTAAAACGTGACCAAAACAGACCATTTGGTTAAAAATATAGTATATAATGAGGTAAATAATGTCTGTGGCGCTGTCTAGTTCTTTAAATTTGGTAATAGTGACGGTTTTGCGTTCTTTTTTGGTGAAAATGTAGCTCAGGACACTCCAAAAAGGTCTATTCACTGGAAAAAAAATATGGCCTTAAATAAGATAACAAGTTAATAAGTGCTTGAAATCACTAGTATTTAACTTGTTTTGAGTATATTTTGAAGTAAGATTGCCAATGGAACAAGTATAAAAGATCTTGTTTTAGTTAAATTATGAAAAAGACAAGTATTTTCTATCTTGAAATTAGAAAAAAGACGTTACTGCACTTGAAATAAGAACAAATGTACTTGTTCTATAGGCAAATCTTATTTTAAGACTGTCTAAATGTATTGAAATCAAGATAAATACTACGAATCTAATCACTTTAACTTATTTTCTTATTTAAGGTTGTACATTTTTCCAGTGTTCGTTCATTAAATCCACATTTGTGAATCTGTTAACTCAAACTGGACATTTTCTCAAGGCACACCTGGCAACACCTGAAGGCGCACGGGTTGAAAATCAAGGCAATAAGTGACATTCGTAGCTTTTCCTTTCGTATAATCATGTGAAAACGCCACGGAATCGTGCCGAACACTGGAACTAGAACCAGAAATAATGCACACCACACTTTATTTAGTCCACAGCTGCATTTATAAAGTGGCTCTGACGTCTCCTCCGACTCTGCTCCGATCATTAGTCGTGACATTTGTTATGATAAATTATGATTTATGGAGATTGCCGCGATCGGAGCGTCATTTATAAAGCAGCAGACAGCGGCAGAGCGGGGCCATTCATCAGACACACACACACTTATTACATTAGCGTAACATTTACTAACTTTAAGATCTGTAAACTTTAAATTGTGTTTGGCTTCGAAATAAAACAGGAAACGTGTAACTCTAAGATCTTTGTTACTGCGGCAGAATGAGAACGTTCGTACACTGAGGATTATAGATATTTTTATTGACTTTTTCTCGTGTGGATGTTTATATTTATAGTTTTAAAAAATCAATAAACAGTTCAATTCAAGTCCAACAGGAGATATTAATGAATTAAGCTTTTGTGCGTCGAAACACATTGACATTTTCCACACGTCGATTTTACGGCCGCCATTTGCAAAAAAGAAATACAGCTCGATAAAGCGTTTGTCTTTAGAGGAGACTTTAAGGTGCACTGTGTCGTTTTTCCAGTTTGTTGAGATGGAATTGTCGTTGTTTGGCCCGGAATGTTACGCAGTGTGGCATTAAGCAGTTACAGGTCAGATCTGTTTATGAACGTATGCTTTTAATTTTGCTCTATATTAATTGTATTTTTTTTGCAATTAAACTACTTGTTGTATCGGATATCAGCTCCAATCCAGAGGAAATGTTATGACTCTGGTATTGGCTTCAAAATATCGAGATCCTGTTGGGCCTATAAATAAATGTAATAACATTATTTTTTGACCCTTGTTGGTTTTTCTTTTTTAAAGGACACATATTTTCTGCTACAGTGACTTTTTTGAGCTTTAAACCATGTTCTAACAATGGTCCGTCACCAAAAACACACTTGGAGTAGTATTCAGTTGCATTCACGCTGTTTTGAGCAATGTTCATGTAAAAATCCTCTACCTCTGAGCGTCAAACACACTTCCCGCTGAACTCCCCTGATCCGGGACGTATTTTCAGATCATCTACGTCACTTATCTGAGAATATTCCGCTGTTTTAAATCTTTAAGTCGTTGCTAAAAAAATGTCTTCACAAATTGCTACTTTACAGATGTAAAACTATGATAAATATTTACCACAGGTGCCCTCCCGCCAAGTCAGAGGCAGAAGGAGCTGCCCTCATACCTGAAGAAGCTCAGAGCGACCGAAACGCTGTACCGAAATATTTTTTCTTAAACGTTTTCCGAAAGATAACAGTTTAAAATGACAGAAAGAGGTGCTGAGTTCAAGCACAGAATCTCTCTGTGATGTCATCAAAAAGCGACGTGTGTTGTAAAAACAGAGACAATTTACAGACAACTGACACATTTTAAACATACATTCAACAAAATAAAGTTGTTAACAGTTATTATTATTATTTGTCTCATCATAACAGTGTAATTAATATGGATTTTAGCCCTTGTTTTCAAAATGGTTGCTAGGTAACAGTTGTGAAATTACCTTCATCATATTTGCTGCTCATGTTCAACAAGAAAGTACAGTTATACACATTATGAAAACTGTCAAACTGGGGACAAATGGGCAAAATGTTCAGTGAAATATCATAATCTATAATCATGTTCACTACGTTTTAGTGAAATGTGTCTCCGAACCTGTCCCTTTAATCTGCCGTCTCACTTGTGAAGACGCAGTTTCCTTTTGCTGTAATACCTCCGTTTAAATAGTTGTTTTTGAGCTTGAGTCAGTGCTGTTTCTTCTTTTAGTCGATCATGTGATGCTTTAGTCGACTGCAGCGTTCGTATTGACATGGAGTCCGTTGTCGCTGCAGACTGTGGTTAAACCTTCAGGGGCTCTGCGTCTCTAACACGGGTCAGACTCACTTAATAATGTAAAGAGCAGCTGAACAAACGCAGGGTTTACTGTGGAATCAATAGCACCAGGACACCGAGGGGTTAAGTGAATTAAAGCATTAGGATTAAGTAGTATTTCAACAAAAGAGCATCGGGTCGAGACAATGTTAGTTTTACAAAATTTGACTGCGAAGAATAAAAATAAATGATGATATTGAGAAAAATGAACATTGATGTTTTCAAAAAGTGTCAAGATTGTGTTGAATTGTGTCTGTAAATGTCTTTATTGAGACATAAGAGTCAAAGAAAACGTGAATGGACAGTAAAATAAACCACAGAAATATGGCTTTATTGTTTTGGAGATTGCACTAGACGTTTGTATCAATAATATGAAGCTTGACAGCATGACACTTTTTTACGTTTATGGGTTTATTAGACCCTTCTATGAAATTAATATAAATTAACAAACTGTAAACTACTAACTTTTTGGTTATTAATAAAAATTTAAAATAAAAACAAAAGAAAAAATAAAAACATAGAAATGGTTAAGGTTAGGGAAAAGGTATGGTTTAGGACAGGAATGCCCAAACTATGGCCCATGGGCCAAATGAGGCCCTCGGACCAATTTTTCTTGGCCCTCAGGTGAATTAGCCCACATGGTCCTCAGAAGTACTTTTTAAAGCACATTTTCTACAATAATAACCCAAATAACTAATGTTTTGGTGCAAAACAGACCTGATATTAAGGTATTGAGACTGAATTTATGATGATTTATGACACTTAAAACGTCTGATAAATGTAACTTTTTTGAACATTTCACAATTAATTTGTGCCCTTTATATCAATATGTGGCCCTCGATAGAAAAAAAATTGGACACCACTGTATTAGGAGGTCATAGAATAACATTTGCAGTTACTGAGCCATCTTTTGATCGAAATTATTCATAAATTGTTGTTTGTTGTTTTATAATACGTTAACTTTATATATATGCATGCAAAAAGCTGACAATAAAACTTTCACTCGATCCGTCGTACTATTTTCATCCACTTTTTGGCGCTGTTGTGATTTGTTAAACTGTAGCTGCTGTTCACTCCAGGTCTGCAGTTTAATCCCACTCATTTCTTTATCTTTTTCTGGTCACTCTTAATTGTTTTTTTACTAATTATATACTTTATATTGTAATTTTGCATTTCCCAAGCCAACAATTGCAATACTATCCATTTTTCGATCCATTTCCTCCCTCTGTGTGGGGTTATTATTATTATTTTAACTCAAATCAACTAATCCGTTCTTCCCTAAACACTCGAGAAATCTGAAACACAGCAATAACTTTTTTTGTACGACTTTATCTTTGCTCAAACCATCACTTTTGAGAACTTCTTGGATATGCAGAGTATTTTGAGAGCGATACGTCTCTCTGTGGCATCGTTCAAACTCATTCAGAGATAAATTGCATGCTGTCGTCTAATCTGGTGTCCATCTTTCTGCCTGTCACATCTGCTTTTCTCCAATTCCAGACCAAACACTGCAAAGTCTGAGCCGTTTTAGCCTCTGTGTGACCTGCTTTTCACTCTTATTTTGCTTATTTATTACAATAAATCAGGACAATCATCTAATTTTCAGTCTGATGTAGCTTGTTGTGTTGATTTGAGGTGTTAAAAGGCAAACTTTCGTGGTGTAGTTGGATAAATATAGCAGGATAATGGACTTTGTCACTAAATTATCAGGTTTAACATTTGTGTAATTTAAATTTTTGCGAAATACACACACCACAGCACACAATAAATACGAAGAAATTATCATTGCAGTGCTGTAAACTTGGAATTGTCATGATTTCGTCCACACGCTTCTGTTTTAAAGTATTATTTATAATGAATTTGTTGGTCTTTATCTGCAGTTTTTTCCTGTTATGTTAAGTACTTTGAATTGCCTTGTGTATGAATGTGCTCAGTAAATAAACGTGCCTTGCCTTGCGTTTGTTAGCTGTAGATGTTTAAGTCTGACGCAGGGTTTTGTCTGCCAGAGTTTTGAGGGCTGTGCTTGATGAGTGAAACAACTGATCAGAGAAACACACGGTTTGTTTGCGTCAAAACATCGCAGAATCATCAGGCAAAGCGCTAAGATTATAGATCTCATTTGGAATTAGATGAGGACATTCAAAAGGGAAACGTTTTTTTGTATTTGAGATATTTTACAAACAAATGGATGAGATTTTAATGGCAAAATAAGACGTGGTGCGAGCCTTCAGGTCATAGAATCACTTTACAAACACTTTAGAATAACTCCCCTTATTCCTACCTTAGTAAAGCATGAATAAAGACTTAATTAATAGTGAACAAAGAATTTATTAAGAATGATTCAGGCTTATTAACTACCGGTACTTAACTCTAACCCAAATTCCTAGCCCTAACCCTAACCTTAATTAAGTAGTTACTAATCCTTAATCATGCTTAATAAACTATTTGTCCAGCATGAAATAAGTTTTTGTTCATGCTTTACTAAGGCAGGAATAAGGGGAGTTATTCTAAAGTGTTACCGAATTGGCTTACAACTTATATTACAAAACAGATGAATCATTAAAAGAACAGTGTGAAAGTACAATTCTAAATAGTTTCCATTAAAATGGCCAGGGCAACAGTTATGTACAATTCCAGTAATCAATAAAACTCATATAAACTGTTTGTTTGTGTATCTGTTTTTCTCTGAAGCAGTTCTTTGCTTCTCTGGAGAAGATGAATCAGAAAAAGGTTTGTTGTCATTGCCAGTGAAGAAAATTCACAAATTAGGAACTTGCTTTGGTGTGAGGTGCAACATATAACAATCGTAGCAAAATATATAAAAGAAGGCATGCATCAAATTAAGAATACAATGAAATAGGGTTAGACTATGTAACTGTCTGTCTTCTCTATGCATTTCATTTAGTGTTTTTTAGTGTTTGTCATTTATCTTTATGTTTAAGCCATCTAGTGGTGGATTATGCACGGAACAAGTAATTTAAATTAAGGTTCCGCCCGGCCCCAATTAAGTGCGTACTCAGCCTTCAGCGCGATTGCTAGAACACGTTTTGCAGACCTGTAGTCAAATTAAGGTGAAATTAATGTAATAAACAAAGAAATACAAACAAAGTACAAATGAGAAGCATAAGAAGACAAACGGAAGCCCAAATAAGAAAATAGCCCCTCGTTGGATGTCAGCTCACGAGGTTTGTTTACCTTTATTTTGTGTTGATATAAAGAATGAATGTATTTTAATATTGTTTTATTTGCATTTTTTGTGTACCAGTTCTCACGGGTTGTGAAGAATAAAACCCTGTTTTTCCAAATCGTTCTCATGCTTAATCCTTGAAGGTGCTACAGACTATACACAGAAAATGTACAGTTGGCTAGACAGCAGTGCAAATGTGGAAATAATGCAAATAGATAGCTGCTTTTATTAAATGATTGTTAAAGTGGCAGGTGTTATAAAGTGTTCATGAGTCCAGCAGCAGAGGGACAGAAACTGTTCTTGTGGCGGGAGGTTCTGATCGGGATGGACTGTAGCCTCCTGCCCGAGGGGAGGTGCAGGAAGTGCTGGAACTGCTGGTTCTTCTTGATGATGGAGCTGATGGTCGGCTCCCACTTGAGATCTTGAGTGATGATGGTGCAGAGAAAGCAGAAAGAGTCCACGGTGGTGATGGGAGAGTCTGTCAGGGCGAGGGGGGAGAGTGGGCTGAGGCTTTCCTGAAGTCCACAATCATCTCCTGTTCATCAGCTCAGGGGAGAATGTTTTTCCTTGTTTTGTATTTTGCGATGAGAGGGTTGACCGGGCCAGGGTTGTTTTGATCTCGAGGACACGGCATTGTCCTTTGGTGATGGTTTTTGACCCAGAGTGCATCTCTTAAAGTCTGATGCATGAAGTCTTTGATTAAACTGGCATGTCTTTGTCGTGCAGACCTAGCACAACAAAGACAGACCTGTTAAATATGAGCCATTCTAGTTCTCTGTCCATTTGTTTCTAACCTGTTCCACTTGTGTTTTTCAGCTTGGCGGCGTCGAAAGAGGCAGCAGCCCGAAAAGCCACCACGCCGATGCCTCCGTCCGAGTTCCTGGACAAACTCATGGGCAAAGTGTCCGGATACGACGCCCGAATCAGACCCAATTTCAAAGGTAGGACGCGCCACCAACACTCAGTCGGATAAAACAGGAATGTAGCCAAAATTGTGTCAAATTTTGTGCATTTGATTTCATTTTTTAAGATGTTTTTAAAGGTTTTTAACAGACCACGGTTATCTCCAAGTAAGGTTTGTATCCATAAATGACCTTGTAGTGTTTTGGTCTTGTGAATAATCTTCAATATTTTCTTTCATTCTTCCGTTGCAGTGTTTGACAAAGGTAATTTTGCCCTGCACATTAGCTTAAATTTAACCAGGATACTGTTTACGTGGAAGCCAAACGTATGTACTTTTAACGAGGGTTAGACAAGTGAAGAGTTTGCAGTGCTGTGTTGCTCATAGTCCGTGTATTGCCCACAGTAGAAGGCAGTCAGTCTGTTCCAACAAGGAGAAAAAGACACAGCAAAAAGTTTAGAAACATCCAAAACGATTAGGCCAAGCTTTGTGTTCCGAAATCCAATGTCCCTGAATGTTTCCTGGTTAAAATTCTTCATGCGAATGTCTAATAAAGCATTCAAAAAGCGTTCAACACCTCAACTTAAAACTCCGGTTGACAGTTTATTCTGTTTGTCAAGAGTTTACGGCCTAAAATCTGTAGAATTGGGATGCATTTTGAAATTGCAAATGTGCCACTTTGTTGAACTGGAGACAAGCAAAGTGCACAAACCGAATTGTTACTCAGAAGCCGGCTCGCTGCGCTGACACTTGGTGACAGATTGGTCCTGCATTTGAACCGACGTGCTGTTCAGATGGCGCAGCCGAGAATTCAATTACTGACTTAAAGGTGCACTGTGTAACTTTTCTGGTGGAGGGTCGGCCTGCTTTGCCTGGAATTTTCCTCAGCAAGACGTCAAAACGATATGTGTCTAGCATTTATTCAATTACGAGTGTTTAATAGTTACAAAATCCCTTGAAAAACTTGCATTCTTACCTGGAGTGGAGTCGTCTCTCTCGTTTAGCTATAAAGCAGACACACAGAAATGTTTTATACGTCTTTCCACATTAAGTTTGTGATCTATAAAAGAGTTTACATAGAAATCTAGCCCACAAACTCTGAAAACAACCAATGGAAGCTTTCAGAGACGAGGAAGACCAACTGAGCTCGAACAGATAAGGTTCTCCCTTAAATGAGTTTGAAGAGGTTTGGGTTTTGTCTGTACGTACATTCAGGGCCGGCCGCAGCATAAATAATTTAAGCAAACAGGGACGTCAACAGAAATTTTGCATCCCGGAGCAAGAAGCCTCACTTGCCCCCCTCTAATAGGGCTGCTCAATTATGGCAAAAATTATAATCACGATTGTTTCGAACAATTAGTTCTATATTGTCAAAACTATTCGGTAGAGAAAGTATTGTAATGTGAAATCACAGTTATATTTTGCACAACATAAATTGCACAACCCAAACCTTTAATAGAAATTCATAGGAAGAGGGTTCAATTCGGGGACAATTTACCTTTTTGTCCTCCCCTGTCTACTCCCCCTGTAAGCAAAAGTTTAGGGCCACAGCCAGTAGAGGGGCCACATGCTCTGATGGGCTGTATCCAGGCCAGAAAGAGAAATTAATGTTAAAATGTAGGTACAATGTTTTGTAAAAAGAAAAATCAGGTGAAAATTCTGATGGAAATGGCCTGATCCACTTGAGATTTCAAATCCCTTTTTCTCCCCAGTCCACTCCTGATTTCTTGTCTTCCATTGTTATGTCACTTTATTTAAACAGTTTGTTATTTAGCCACAAAATAAGTCTTGTTTAGGGAATCCAAATGCTAACGCTGGCCCTGTGTACACTTTAACTAAGAATCCCACATACGATTTTATAAACCCTTTAAAACATTCTAAAACATTAGAAAATTCTAAATTTGGAACGGAGGCAAAAGTGAAGCATAACATAATGTGATTTTACTGAGAAACTGGAATAAACCTCAGAATACCATAAAAAATGCAAAGCACTCAGACACATGTGAGTGACATCAGAGCTGCTTTAAATACATTTATTATTGTATTTTACTTTATGTTTTAGGAAATTATAATAAACTCTTTGCATTTTTGATGAAGGAACAATCCAGATTTATGGGTTTTACTGGAAAAATACTCACAGAAATGTTGAGCCCACAATAAATGTTCATTTTATCTAGAGATATATTAGATACTATTCCATAAATTGGATTATTTTGAAGCCAAAATACAATTTTAAGGCTAGAATATTGTATTTTGTCCATTGTTTGTTATAGAAAAGCAAACTAACTGACTATTTCTACTCTGGAAATTCAAATGTGTTGATTTTTCCCCAACACAAACACTTAAAACCAGCAGAATTTAGCTCTAATGTGAGAGAATTATTGAAAAATTGATAGTCAAACTTTTCAAATTTTGCCTCCAGTCGCCTCCATTACAGAATTTTGATGACGTCACATTTTAAACGATCTACAAATGAAACACCAAATCTGTAGCTAGATCTGGTCTCAGCGGAGATAATAATAACGCCATGTTGAAGAACTATCAGTGTAAAACAATAACATGAAGACGAGCAGGTGGCGAACACTCTACCTGCAAAGTTACACTGTGCATCTTGAATTAAACTGTGAGCCAATCCACAACATTTAACGAAGGCCTGCGTTGCTGTCATTAGCCTAAATCCATCTTAAAGCGTAAAACCTGAATCTGTCTGTTTTTCCTGGACAAGTTTTCCGAGCTCTGATTGCCGTCTACTGTCGGTGATACACTGGGTATGGACAAGAAGCCATAGCGTACAAACACACTGTAAACAGCTTTAGCCTTTTAGCTAGACCAAGAGCATGAGCTGCCTTTAGCACTAGCATGAGCATTAGCTTTTAGCACAGCGTAGCTACAGGAGTAGCTAGTTGGCTACATTCCTTGGTATCCACGCAGTATCTGAGTGCTTGTTTTGGTGGTCAAGGTAATGTGCCTCTCCTAGCGTGCTGCTACATGACGCTGTGATGATTATTATTATGATTTTTAAGATTTACCGTAGTAGCCTGCCCCTGAATGGACGCCCCTTTTAAAGACACATGTCAGAGGTTTGCTAAATGCTAAATGCTAATCGTCATAGGCCTACTTCAAATTCTACAAAAACTGACGGAAACATTTGCAGCCAAGAATGAAAAAGAAGTTTCAGCTTCTTGCCAAAATGTTTCTATAATTGGATTTTCATAATTGAACTATTTTGGTTTTATGTTAAAAAATTATAGGCCTACACTATGATGCAACGGTTTTAGGCAAGTTTGACATCAGCTAAAAGATGTAAAATCACGGAATTATCAACAAATTCGATGCTAACATGCTAACACAGGAAAACAATCTTTATTCTCAATGGTTAATGTGAAGAAAAATGGCAATTCAGGTGTAAATTCTCGTTTTTTTTATTGAAATACAACAATTTCTGACACACTCTTAGTTGAACACATTCCCAAACTTGCCTGAAACCAGTGCACTATAGACTACTGTGTCACAT
This sequence comes from Rhinogobius similis, assembly GCA_019453435.1. NCBI lineage: Eukaryota > Metazoa > Chordata > Actinopteri > Gobiiformes > Gobiidae > Rhinogobius > Rhinogobius similis. The sequence goes on from CM033630.1 coordinate 5,884,083, forward strand.
TTGCTTCTAGCTTGGCATTTGCGTATATTAATATTAATAATAAGCACTTTTTTCATCACCATATGTAGCTAATTGCGGAGGAATACCTTGGGGCTCCGAAGACTTTGTTCCACATTTTCGCTTTCTTCGACTGGTCTGAAAAAAGGTTGAAAACAATTAGTTAAAAATACACATATTTTCCCTGTTTTTTACCGCACTGGTGCAAAAGTCACAGGTTACAGAACATTATATTGAGGTACAATTAAAAAGGCCGAAAGTAACATTGCAGTAACTTTACATCTTCCAACTTCTCGAAGAAATCTGCGGCTTTGAAGAACTTAATTTTGACAAAGTTGGCAAAAATATATACATGAATATCAGTCTCATCCATCTTTTTGATGTAGGTCTTTGTTTTCATCAATAACTCCAAATTGTGAACATTTACGCTATGGAAAAAGCTCATTTCATTCAATATCTTCAGTCTTTTCCAACATATCTCCATAGATTTTCTTGATTCTTAGCTCTCGACATTAGACTGAGCTTCCGATCCCAGTTTATTCACGGTCTTTCTCCTCATTATCTTTCTTGTGAGTGATTTATATTGTTCGCTCTTTGTTCTTCTAAGCCGTTGTTGACAGCACATTCTGATTAAGTGAAACCTCTCCTGATTTGACCTTTTACAAGTCAGTTTTACACCAAGCCGAAGTGACAGCCGTTGTAATTGATGGGCCCGGTTTTATTTGTCTATTACTAAATGGATGCCATAAAATGTAAACACGGAGAGTGCAGTGGAGTGAGAGAAATATATCACCAACCAACAGCAACGGAAGAGCGCACCTTCTCCAAAGCTTAGATAATATGATAGAACTGGCTGGATACTTTAGTTATTGATTTATGTGATGACTTACTTTGCGATCGTACTTATTGATCCGGAAGACTTGGTGGGCGTCAGCGTGTTGGGTTGAAACAAGACGAAATTACGACAACTTTTCACTAAATCTGAAGTTTGGAGCAGTGAGTCAAACTGAATACAAAGGACACGATTCAATCCTTGTTTGATTTGTTAACGTCGTGTAAATGCATTTTTCTAAACTGTCCACTCGTCTAATTTCCCTGACGTGCCTCTGTCTTGTTCTGGAGGATGAATCAAAGATGGCGTCTTATTGACTTCGATGGCCTGAGTTCCATAGAACTATAATAAAACCTGGAAGATGAATCCAAAATGGCCACCCTGTTGATCCCTATGGAGTGAGCTCATTGGCGCATGACCCCAAAAAAAT